>OY728137.1:1067153254-1067778254 GCA_963277665.1 Viscum album | reverse complement strand
TATAGTCATACTTCACCATGAGGGACATTGTAACATCATGTTTCATAAAACACCATTATATTTATTGGAATTTTTGGGATCGTATTTTCATGATAAATTTAGATAAATTAATCTTTTACATGGGGAACAAAAAGCATTTGTTGTTATAAATGTGATTTAAATCAAAATGAAAATTTTCTCATGGTTTAGAGTGTTTATAGGTTCATTGTTGAATTAGTCTATTAAAAATATATATGTTCATGTTCTTCATTTTATAGTGCATATCATGGGTCGATTATAAATCCTGGACCAATGTGCAGTAGTGAGTTCATCATCCTACATGGAGGATCCTTATCATGGTTTCAATAAGATGTTGGAAAGACTGGGTGTTGGAGATTCTAATATTATGATTCAAACTATAACAGAATATCACATGACCTATAATTTAGAAAAAATGGATCGAATATATTAAATAGAAATTTATTCGATAAAATTTTCAAGAAAATGAGGTGTTTATCTACTGGTTTCAGTTGTTCTTGGTGATTTTTATGTAAAACTAATAAGGTATAGAATGAAAAAACACATCATTATTTAATGAACAACATGTCATTAAATGAAATTAATTTAATTATTTTTAAAAAAGGAACATAATCCATTGGTGGAGGAGACATTTTTGTTTTTATATTAATCAAAAGGATTCACTAGAATCATCCATGTTTTGGTGATATAATAAGAATCATGGTTTTGGTTTTATATATATATATATATATATATATTAAATATGAAATTAGTTTAAAAATTGGATGATAAGGATCAAGGTATGGGTGATTATCTCTACCTAATTTTATTATTTTTACCACACTTGTTTATGAAATATATAATATCAAAGGATTACGAAAACATAAATTGATCATAAATATAAAATAAATGTCTTTGAGATGAAATATCTATAGAAAATAATTAATCAAAAACAAAGAGTAGAGGGGAAAATATTGAAACATATTTTTTCTTGTGAATAAAATATGAGATCACAATAAATATAGATTCATTTAATATATTCTATTGGTTGTGGGGAAGTTTCATGATCAAGAAAGTATCATTAAGACATCTAGATGATTGGATAAAAATATAGATCTTAGTGAGAAAAATTAATTTCCAATATTTGATCTTATATCTATTCCCCCATGGGGGAAGGTAGTTTCCACTATAGAAACTTTCTAGTGTGAAATAATTCAACTTGATTAAAAATGAATTGATCACATCTTTCTTAGAGAGTAATAATGTTTTATGGTGAACATGAATGACACATCAAATGTAGAGTTATATATTTTAGTGAATATCAAATTCTTTTACTCATCTTGGAGACACCATTTAGTCTATGAAATGGTAAATATCTTCCTTGAATAAATTCATATAGTTTAATATAATTGATTTTCTCTTAGTAGGTAATGTATGATCCATATATATTCTTCTATGTGGAGTGTTACTTGGAATGTAGTTACCATATAAATAAATGTTATATTCACTGAATGATGTGTAATTGTGGATTTTGGTACACTAGAAAAACACCATGTGTATACTCCTTAGATTAATTCTTCTGTGAGTGAGCTAAAAAAATTTGGTTATTATGTTATATAATTTTTGAGTTTTCTTTCTATTTAGTGGGAGAATAAATGAGGGGGATATAGATTGATATTTGATCCTAATGTTAAGGAACTAAGGTTTGATGACATTTGCGGTTTGTTTGAAAAGATTTCTAAATTTTTAAAACCAAAATCGACTACCTCTTATATGGATTATTGAGGAATCACAACATAACCTGCTGGTCAAAACAAGTGTCATTGGATCCTAAACATTCAGACTTATACATCATTTTAACAAATATTTTTTTAAACATTATTGTACATATGGATTCATTTATGAGTCATCCAAATTGTTATGAATCTAATGTTGAATACCCAGAAAAATTTTGTTATCTATTCTCTATTACATAATTAAAAAAATATCATGTATTTTATACCATGATATTCTCATTTTATGATGCGTAATGAAAAAATGTTTATTGGAAAGCTATAAATTATTTTAGTTTATGTCATAATTGATGAATTGTTAATGAAAATCCATATTTGTTCTAATATATATGAAATATATGACACATTAAAGGTGACTTACAAATATCCCATAAATGGAGGAAGTGATGGCTACCCTCCACAAAGGAATATTTAAATTATACTAATGATGTGTAATTGATAGGAAAATTTAGTGAAAGTCAACTCATGTAAGGAGACAATAATAATTAAAATTATAAAATGAAAATGATAATTGAGAAGATATACACTCCCATTAATTTGAATTAAATTATTTTTGTTGATTTATCTAATTATAACACAACTATGGAAGTGTCATATAAATCAATAAATTTATATTTCTCAATAGATATGGAAAGAGATGATGATACTAAAAATGAGAATCTAAAAAAACAACTTTTTTATAATCAATAAATTTTTTTATGACAAGCCAATGATTATAGAATATATACATGAAAATGTGGATAAATTATAAATAATTCAATAATTTTAATTTATATCCATGTATGAATTATTTAAAGAGAATAATATTGTTTATTAATTGGAGGTTGCTTTAGGAAGGTTCAATTAAGTGATGAATATTAAAATTATAGGTAAAAGAAATTTACTTAGAGTAAATATATCGGAATTTAAAAAAATAATGTATTTGATATGGAACAAAAATCTAAGATTATTCATTTAAATAAATATCATGAATAGAGGATAAAATAAAATAAATATTCTTGTTTTAGAATAGAGTATATTAATTTCCAAATGAATGGGTAATATGTGAAAATTATAGAACTTGAAAAAGGGTTGAAATCCTAAAAATAAATTTTTGAGATCCCTCCCATTATAACCTTAAAAAGTAAATTTTACAATGATTGAAATATGGAATCAAGGGATAGAGAGAACATTATTGATAAATTTTGTGGAATTAATTCTAAAAGGAAGGTGTTAGTATTGTGATACTACATTAGAGTTGTTGAATACAATATAGATTTTTTTATGGAGACAATGTGCTCCAAAATTGAAAGAAAACTACAACAATATATCAATATAGAAAAAATATATATTATGTATGATTTCATCAAGATATTTATTATATATGATAATTATTTTCATCATAAAATGTATTATAAGATTCATTTTATTGGAGTTTCTAATATAAGAGACATCACATTTATAAAAAAGAATAGGAGAATTCTGTTTGAAAAAAACATCTAATATAAAAAAAGGATTAGTATAGTTGGATGTTTTTAAAGATGTAATGAAATGGTGTCTGAATTATGAATCCTTGGATACATTCTTATGAAAATAATTGTGGATAGAGTGAAATATAATATAATGGATATAAAATAACGGTTATATTGTTGAAAAATAAAATAATGAAATAATTAATAGAGACTTACCAAGGATAAATGATTATGAGGTGGATTTGATGGAAATTAAGGAGTAGAATAAAAAATATTACAAGTTTTTTAAGAGGAATTTTACTTTAAATAAAAAGATATTAATAATTGTGTAATGGTTGAAATAAATAAAACAAAGCATACTAGAGAATTACACAAAGTATTATCAAAGGAAAAAAGAATTAATTAAAACGATAAATATGGCGTTGGCTCTTGAATCCATATTATTGGATATGAATAATGTATAGTTAAAAATATAGGAATAGTTTTCGAAAGTTTCAACAGTTAAAGGATTTCCATAATGTTCTCTTATAATTGAGTTTTAGAAAAGGTTTAGTTCATGAGTTTGACAGATACCAATATCCCCGTGTATTGAATTTTTATTATTTTTATATATGTGGTGTAGGATTTGTTGTGAGACATGATACATAGTATTAATTCAATACAAAAATATAAATTCATATTTTTCATGAAAAAATGGGAAACACTTTTTTAACTAGAGGAAGGTATCAAAGTATATTTTGAGAATAAATTATTGTTAAAGAATTTTATAGAATTATAGATGATGATTGAACAAGTTAATTATTATTAATAAAATAAAAGTTATATGTTTTTTATAGCCTAATATGGAAATTAAAAATTATATTATGATTATATAAATTGTTTTCAAAACTAAGATAATAATTTGGATATATTTAATATGAAAAAGCATCAACATTCAAGATAAATTTCCTAACTTTTTTTTCTAAAAAATGGGTATCATGTATAATTTTTGGATACCTACTGATTTTGAAAGTATACTCCCACTGTAAACATAAATAACATAATTGTTTCTTAAGCTAATGTAATTTAATAGGAGTTGGAGATAAATTGTTAAAGGTTATTATGTATTATTCAATGAATAAGTGAAATTTTATAAAAGAAAATATGTGTAAATGTTTTAAACATTAGTATCAAGTGTTTTATCTTAAAAACTATCATGTTTCATTAATCACACAATTTTTCATTATCTATATGTTTACCAATAATATTGTAAAAGTGTGATTGAGATAATAAGGAAATTATTTGATGATATTGAAAAATATAATTGCATATTTTTATTGTTATTGTGATTTTGGTGGATAGAAAAGAATATTATTACATGTACTCATATTTCATACAAAAAGTTTTGACTCAATAAGAGTAATGGATTTTTTATAACCCTCTGAAATTGGGTTAGTTAATTTGATGAAAATATATGGTATGTGAAACATGTGTTGTGATGATAATTATCTCATTAAAATAAAAATAGAATAGTTATATGAATTTCTATTATATAACACGGTGTAAAATACTGATAATTATCAAGTACTTATGGTTATTAAAGTACTGAAGTGGACGTTTATAGATTATTATGTGAAAATGAGTGGTTTCTTGGGTGGTATTTTTGTTAAAATCCAAGGATTCATCAATATTGTGTTTAATACATTGTGTATTATTTCCTAGCGAAAATATTCTTTTTAAGACTAGTTTTTTATAACAATATAATAATATTTATGGAATAAGTGTATGATTAATGTTTTCTTTGTTTGGCCATGAATTTATTGTGTCAATGTAGTTGGATAAGATTTTTCGGTGGTTCTCTGAATCCTTATATAGTGATTTTTACTTTCTTATGTTATTTTGTGTTAATTTTATTAAAGGATTATTGAATTCTGGATTCTTTATTGTGTTATGAGGCTCTTGGATATGGAATTTCATGGTACTTGCATTTTTAGGATCGTTTCACTGTAGTAAAAGGGGTTAAACCGTAGTGAGTCTCGGTGGTTTATTGGAATTAATGGAGAATTTTAGTGATATAATTGGGATCCTAATGTGGTTTAGTTTTATAGTTTTATTGTCTCTACTTCACCATGACCCACATTGATTATATAAACTTTTTATGGTTTAAATACATCACATATGGGATATTTATTTTTTGAATTTTATATTGGGTCATTATTCCTATATAACTGATTTATTAAATTATAATGCCCTATCACCTAATTTTTAATATAAATATTTGATTCTTCTAGAGTTCCCAAATATTAATCTAACATATATAAACCCTATGAACACTTAATAGTATCATAAAATCCATTTTTTATTTTTTGGTGACTTTTTTATCTTGGGATTAATACTATCAAGGCCAATTGATCTAAGATGAAGTTTTTATTCAATTTTCCATTTTCTTTGTGGTTTTGTATTCTTATAGAGGCTATAGTAGTGGCTTGGTTTTATTTTTAGTAGTTTTTTGTCATATTTTTGAAGTGATATTGATTTTGTTATGTTTCTTCATGGATTCCATCTATTTCAGTGGGTTTTTGTGATTGGTAATTTTCAATTATTATGTTTTTATTTGTGAATCATCGATTGATGTTAGTGATTCAATACTTATCCTTTTATATAAATGTGTGAATATGGAATTAACATGATTATAATTCATTGGTTCAATGGTATAAATTAAAATAATAATATATGTCACGACCCGTCCTCGGGGCCCATGCTGTGACTACCTCAAGCCCGCCTTCCATAGGCCAGGGGCTGCCGACTAGCACCAAAGGAATAAATCCCGATAAATGGGAAGGCATTGACTTTACAAAAGTAAACAAAACAATACAGAGTACAAGCGGAAGTAAAACACTAAGTACAAGAGAAGTGCTGAAAAGTAAATGGGTGAGAATACAAACCCAAATGAAAGTACAACTACAACTGAACAAAGTACAATAGAAAAAGACAACAGCTAGAAGAAAGGAAGCATCTCCTGGGTCATCCTCCTCGGATCTTACCTGATGGGTAGGTACAGATGGCGTAGCTTCTGGATCGTTCAACACAGATCCTACCTAAAGGGTAGGTACATATAGCCTCCACAACGCTCTCTCCCGTCAACCTCCTCTGTGTGTCGTCTCGTCGTGAAGTCCACCTCCAGATACTGACTCGTCGTGTAGTCCACCTCCGAGTACCGTCCAGTCCTCGAACACTCGGCCTCTGTCAGCACTGCCCGTCGTCTGCATCCAACACAACAAGGTGCGGGCATAGCCCGTGCAGGGGTGAGTATAACGATACACAGTAGGGACCCCGAGACCCTTAAGGTCTCACTAAAACCAACATGGATAACCACAAAGAAGATCTCAACAGATAACCTCTACTTAGGTATATGCCCATGCATATACCTAAGATATCAAGTAACCCATCTCAATCATGAGGAAAACACCAAGATCATGAAATCAACGGATAACCACTACCCAGGTATATGCCCATACATATACCCAAGTTATCAAGTGACCCATCTCAATCATGAGGTAAACACAAGGGTCAAAAGTCTCATCTCAAACCAGGATTTTCATTATCGAAACTGTAACTGCTGAAGAGCCTCGTCTCTGGAGTGTACAGTGGTCCTGTCACGACTCTGAGGTACTGCTCACTAACATAAGACTGCTGAGGTACTCCTCCTGTCGAATACTGTGGGTTAGCCACCCAAACATAGTAGTGCTTCCTGCCGAGGAATGTCACCCAAACACAGTAGTGCACACCCCCTAGTAGCCTGCTGAGGTACTCTCCGGACGAGTACCACAGGTCTTCACTGTCACACAGGTAGTGCTTCGTCCGCCATGGGTCTGCACCTCACAAAGTAGTGCTCCGTCCACTGGGCATGTCGACTCACTCCAAGACGAGTCGGTCAAGCAGTCGTCAGGTCTCAGCCGGCTACGTGGTCTCTGTACTCTGCACGCTTGTCTCTGTGAGGGTCCGCTCCACGAGCTACATGTTGATACAACAAATATCTAAAAGTCCCATGAAGAAGTATCTCAAAGGACCGCCTCGTCATAGGGGTCTCAATGTAACAGACGGTGCGTCAATCGGACGCCCGGTCTGTGAGTTATTAGCCTTTTCGTCCTAGGGGCCCGGTTGGTTTTGTGAGCGAACCAACCCAGCCGTATCTCAACTGTACCTCGAACTCTCAATGGGTATACTCATAGGGACTGTTTCTCAACGTGATCACCAACGCCGCTGACGGTTCGTCAAACGGACGTCCAGTCTGAAAGATAACAGATTTTCTGTTCCAAGGGCCCGGTTGGATTTTGGGTACAATCCAACCCGGATACTATCTAAAAACAACCAAAACTCGGGCGAAGTATGCCAAAAGTTTCGTCTCATCAAGAGGGATTCAACGAGATAGACGGCACGTCAATCGGACGCCCGGTCTGTGAGTTATTGGCTTTTTCGTTCCAGGGGCTCGGTTAGTTTCGTGAGAGAGCCAACCGGACCGCACTCCAATGGCATCCGAACCTCGAGCGGAGTAAGCCAAAAGATCCGTCTCACATAGAGGAATCCAATAAAGTCGACGGCACGTCAATCGGACGTCCAGAGATTAAGATATGAGTGTTTCCGCTCCGAGGGCCCGGTTGGTTTCGTGTACGAACCAACCTGGCTGAACACAAAGTATTCCGAAACTTTGGGTGCGATATACCGAAACGACCGTCTCGTTCCAAGGATCGCTACGCAACTGACGGTGCGTCGATCGGAGATCTGTAGCCCATGATATTGGCAAAAGACCAAAGAGGGTTCGAAAATGGGGGTTTCCGGCCCGGACCGACCCGGCCCGAGACCCCCCGGTCGGCCCGGCCCGGCCTGGGCACAGTGCACCCATTGCGTTGGCCAGCTCGGCCATCGGCCGAGCCGTTGGCAGGGGGGGCGCTTTCCCCCCCTGGTGTAACCCCCCCCCCCCATTTATGGGGGCAGTTTTGTAGGCCGGCTGGGGGAATTAATTCCCCCGATTTCTCTTTGTCCGGCAACCCGCACCGGCCAGCCGGTTCTGCTGACAAGGACCGTCGATGGTCGGTCCTTCCTCCATCGCCACACCGGCGGCCTGGAACCGGCCGCCGGTCACCCTGCTCCGCCGCGGCCCGGAACCGCCCGCCACTTAGTTCGTCCGGCGCGGTGCGACGGCACAGCGCCCCTCCGCCACGGCCCCGCTCTGGCCGTGGCATCTTCGGTTTTCTTCAATGCGGCGCGACAGCGTCGCGTCCTTTTTCATCTTCACGGCGCGGCGCGACAGCGCCGCGAATTACTTTCCTTGCGTTTCCCGCGTGGTGCGACGACACCACGCCATTCTGTCCCAAACACCAAGAATCAAACAAGGATAAAGGAGGAGGGTCGGCCGTGTTTGTGTTGTCCGACCCCCTCTCCTTAATCAGTGTCATTTGGTCGTATCTCCACGAAGAACGACAAACTAGAAATCACAAATGAAAATAATTAAATAATCCCCTACCTTGACAAAAGTTGTTGAAATATGGTGTCACGAAAAACGGCGTCGCAGGGTGAGGTTTCGTATATGCCGACGGAGAACGTCTGAGGAGGATGCAACGTCTCCCTTCCTTTCACGCGGAGAGAAATTTGAAAGGCGGATTGTCGATGGAGAGTTCCCACGTCGGTGCCTCCTCCTTTGCCAAGGAAGAAGAAGATGGAATAAGAAGAAGAAATTCTTTTAAAACTTTCAATCTCTCTTCCCTTACCCTCAACACCACAAAAGCCAACCCATAACAAATAATGGTTCCACATTATTTAATCAACCCAAGCCATGTTATTCCATAAATAAATTCAAAAGTTGAATTTACGTAATTAATGTGTGTGTTGGCTAGAGTTAATGAGGGAGTGGGTGAGGAAATGAAAGGTTACTCAAATAAAGATCGGTTTACACAATTTAAGAGGGAGTTAGGGAGTTTAAGAGGAATGGGAAGGGGTGGGGTTTGTGTGGGCCCCACCTCACCTTAAATCCTCCCATGGGTGGTTAACTCCAATTGGGTCCCACCCCTACCTCCCTTACATAGATTAAAACCACTTAAGAGAGGGTCAAGTGTTGTAACACAACACTTAATCTACTTAACAAGAAAATATATAACAATTGTAACAATTATATTTTATCCCTCACTATTCTTAAAACAACACCTCCCTAGAAAACGCAACTCCAAAAAGGGTCTTCATAAGCAAGTATTGGCGTTGCGGTTTCATCGGTGCTCTCAGAATTTGATTCCGAGCAACGGTTCAAAAGTTTGAAAAACCCGCTCGTTCGTTCACTAAACGTACCCGAGCCAAACTTCGGAAAATGATTCCGGGCACACCGGGCCTCAGAATCAGGCGCCGTCAGAAACTACGTTCTTGTAAAATTCCAAAGAAAATTAAGAAAAAAAATTCCTTGAAATTTCCAGGTCTTTACATTACTCCCACCTCAAGGCTTTACGTCCCTGAAAAGCTACAACACAAACTAGGGATACAAAAGCGGTACTGAGCACGCATCTAAGCCTCCTGCTCTCATGTGCTCACCTGGAGGTTCCCACACTGCCAATGAAAGCGCACCCGAGGAATCTTCCATCCTCATAGGATCCGCTCATGTCGATCCTTGATTCCCACTGAAACCTCCGTGAAAGTCACCCCGTTGCCAAATTCTAGCTCCCCATGGTCGATGATATGTGAAGGGTCGAGCACGTATCTCCTCAGTTGAGATACCTGGAAAACACCGTGCACCTAGTGTAACTGAGGTGGATGGGTCAAGCGGTAAACCACCTCGCCTACCCAGATGAGGACCTAGAAAGGTCCGTTGAACCTTGGAGATAACTTGCCGCCTTTGCCACATCTCTGTAAACTTCGTCGAGGTGAGACCTGTATAAATACGTGATCGTCATCCTCAAACTGTAGAGGTCTCCAATTCCTATTAGAACTGGAACTCTAAATGACTGCTGCCATGAGGGTAAGGTTGACCGACTCAAGTGTGATCGGTCGCACCCTCCTATGCAAGAGTTACCCTGCGCTGCCTAGGGTTTCCTTTTTCGCCGACCAAGGAAAACCCATCCCGACGTCGTAGTTAAACCACAACCTTTTTGCCTAATACAGTCAATCCATGTATGCACTGTGGATCCAATCCATACTCAGACCAACGTTGTAAGGCCTCGACGCTGCCACCAAGAGATTCCAACTGAAACTCTTGCCTCAAGGGTCTGACCACACTGTCGGTGTAAGTGTGATTATAGAGTCTCCTCCCAAGGTATCTCCAGACATGAGGTTCAAGTCCACGGCTTACCAAAAAGACTATGTCTAGAACAAGATTTTTGAAAGCAAGAAATGATTCACATCGACGTCTGTTACTACAGCAGCTAGTAGTGGACGCAGACTGTCCCTTGAATCATTTTTAGATCCATTGGGCCACACTCCTTGATCGCATGCAGCTACACTCTTCCTCCGCCCTCCAGTTCACTATGTCTGGAGGGGATAACTAAGGCGGGTAGTTGTAGCATGTTAAGATGTACACCACCTCATGCTGCTCTCCTAGCTCTGCCTCCACATCTGCTGCTTCGCAGACTCATCTCTCCTTTATGATTCCTCTTATGGAAACATTAAACATGCCTGAGTCTCCAAGACTGGTGCCAATTTCCTGTTTCTTACTGCACTGTGCAGTCTTCATCCGCTCCTGGATGATCTGCACCTTCTTTGCCTATGATCTGAAAGAGCTGCTAAAATTTCTCCTTTTCCGAAAAGAGAAACTCGGTCTCATCCCGTAGATGAACCACGCCCATTGCCTAATACAGTAAATCCTGACATGAATGATGCATTCATGCCATGGATTACTTCGTAAGGCCTCGACATAACTACCAAGAGATCCAACTGTCACTCTCGCCTCCAAGGGTCGACTCACACTATCGGCATCAGTGTGAGGTCACTGGGTCTCCTCTAGTAGAAATCTCGAAAGTGAGGGTCAAGTCAACAGTTTTAACCGGGACCACTCAGTATCAACCAATCAAAAGTGACAGGAAATCAAACATCACAAAGATATGTGTCTTTTTATTATTGTAGCTCATAGTACAAAGACACGAATACAACAACAACATGAAACTAGAAGTACAAGGGATTTAACCACTAGTTCCGCTCCTGTCCACCTGCTCCCGGAGCTCTACTGCCTTGTCCACTGCTCGGCTGTTACTCATGCACCAGCCGCTTCTTCTGTCTCATTGGCTCCTCCAACACCCACGGATCAACTATGCAGGGAGTCGGACAGTCACGTTCCAGGTGAACCTTCCCGCCGCATGAGTAACACTATCTTTTTCTGGCATGCCTGGCTCTGACCCCACCCCGGGTGCCCCACACCACCGGTCCTAAACCCCGATCTCGTCCAACTACTGGTCTGGTCCTCCTGGACCTCTGCATCATCTGTCTACTGCCCACAGATGACTCGGCTACTGATCGAAAAACATGCGGCAAAGGCAGCAGCTCTTGAACACGCTTGGGGTGTAGAGCTACTGGCACAAACTCCACCTTGAAGAAGGTCTCGAAGTCTTCCCATGCGAAGGTCATCTCGTCGCAAAACTGAAACAAATGGCTCCACCACCTGCCTGCTGCTGCCTGAAGAAGGCTGGCAGTAAAGATCACCATGAAGTCTGCAGGCGTCCCCACTAGCCTGAAGAATCTCACCACATCCTCCAACCAATCCTCAGCCGCCTACGGGTCTATCTCTCCCCTGAACCTGGGTGGCCTCTGGGGCTGGAACTCGTGCAGCGCACTCAAGTGGTGTGCATCGCCTACTGCTGGGGATGGTAGCATCGGTGGCCCAATGTATGGTAGTACCGCTGGTGCCTCTACTGGTGCCTCAACTGCAAGAGGGCCCTGTACCGAAGCCTCGCCACTCGACAAGCTGTCAGTACGCACATCCCTCTGGGCTCTATATGGTCATCCAAGAAAAGGCATCCTGAAAGAAACAATGTGACACGGTCAAACGTTTATACCTGGTGAGCTGACCTAGTTTGAGCTGATATTTAAATAAAACTTCTGGAAAGACACACACAATTAGTGTTTTCATGCACAAAGTCGGAAATCAGTTGTCAGGGTCCTGGTGTATGGATACGTCAGCCGCCCACACCAACACTGGACTCCCTGAACTGAAACCACACTTGGTACTCTTAACACTATTGCTTCACAGAAAGAAAATATCAGAGTTAGAAGTTCTGCGGTAGAACCGACTCCTCTGATACAAATTTGTCACGACCCATCCTCGGGGCCAGTGCCGTGACTACCCCAAGCCCGCCTTCCATAGGCCAGGGACTGGAGACTAGCACCAAAGGCATAAATTCCGATAACTGCGAAGGAATTGCCTTTATAAAAGTAAACAAAACACTACAGAGTACAAGTGGAAGTAAAACACTAAGTACAAGAGAAGTACAGAAAAGTAAATGGGCCAGAATAAAAACCCAAATGAAAGTACAACTACAACTGAACAAAGTACAACAGAAAAAGACAAAAGCTGGAAGAAAGGAAGAAGCTCCTGGGTCGTCCTCCTTGGATCCTACCTGAAGGGTAGGTACAGATGGCGCAGCTCCTGGATCGTCCACCACGGATCCTACCGGAAGGGTAGGTACAAATAACCTCCACAACGCTCTCGCCCGTCAACCTCCTCTGTGTGTCGTCTCGTCGTGAAGTCCACCTCCAGATACTGACTCGTCGTGTAGTCCACCTCCGGGTACTGACTCGTCGTGTAGTCCACCTCCAGGTACCGTCCAGTCCTCGAACACTCGGCCTCCGTCAGCACTGCCCGTCGTCTGCAACCAACACAACGAGGTGCGGGCATAGCCCGTGCAGGGGTGAGTATAACGATACTCAGTAGGGACCCCGAGACCCTCAGGGTCTCACTAAAACCAAAATGGATAACCACAAATAAGATCTCAACAGATAACCTCTACTTAGGTATATGCCCATGCATATACCTATGTTATCAAGTAACCCATCTCAATCATGAGGAAAACACCAAGATCAGGAAATCAACTGATAACCACTACCTAGGTATATGCCCATACATATACCCAAGTTATCAAGTGACCCATCTCAATCATGAGGTAAACACAAGGGTCCAAAGTCTCAGCTCAAACCAGGATTTTAATTATCGAAACCGTAACTGCTGAAGAGCCCCGTCTCTGGAGTGTACAGTGGTTCTGTCACGACTCTGAGGTACTGCTCACTAACCTAAAACTGCTGAGGTACTCCTCCTATCGAGTACCGCGGGTCATCCACCCAAACACAGTAGTGCTTCCCGCCGAGGTATGTCACCCCAACACAGTAGTGCACACCCCCTAATAGCCTGCTGAAGTACTCTCCGGACGAGTACTGCGGGTCTGCACTGTCACACAGGTAGTTCTCTATCCTCCATGGGTCTGCACCTCACAAAGTAGTGCTCCGTCCACTAGGCTAGTCGACTCACTCCAAGTCGAGTCGGTCAAGCAGTCGTCAAGTCTCAGCCGGCTACACGGTCTCCGTACTGCGCACACTCATCTCTAGGAGGGTCCTCTCCACGAGCTACAGGTCGATACTCCAAGTATCTCAAAGTCCCATGAAGAAGTATCTCAAAGGACTGCCTCGTCATAGGGGTCTCAACGAAACAGACGGCGCGTCAATCAGACGCCCGGACTGTGAGTTGTTAGCCTTTTCGTCCCAGGGGCCCGGTTGGTTTCGTGAGCGAACCAACCCGGACGTATCTCAATTGTACCCTGAACTCTCATAGGGTATACTCATAGGGACTGTTTCTCAATGTGATCACCAACGCCGCTGACGGTTCGTCAAATGGACGTCTAGTCTGAAAGATAAAAGCTTTTCTGTTCCAAGGGCCCGGTTGGATTTCGGGTACAATCCAACCTGACCACTATCCAACAGCAACCAAAACTCGGGCGAAGTATGCCAAAATTCTGGTCTCATCAAGAAGAATTCAACGAGACAGGCGGCGCATCAATCGGATGCCTGGTCTGTGAGTTATTGACTTTTTCATTCTAGGGGCCTGGTTGGTTTCGTGAGCGAACCAACCCAACCGCACTCTGATGGCATCTGAACCTCGAGCGGAGTGAGCCAAAAGATCCGTCTCACTTAGAGGAATCCATCAAAGTCGACGGCACGTCAATCGGACGTTCGGAGCTTAAGATATGAGTGTTTCCGCTCCGAGGGCCCGGTTGGTTTCGTGTACGAACCAACCCGGCCGAACACAAAGTATCCCGAAAACTTGAGTGTGATATACCGAAACGACCGTCTCGTTCTAGGGATCACTACGCAACTGACGGTGCGTCGATCGTATGTCTGTAGCCCATGATATGGTCAAAAGACCAAAGAGGGTCTGAAAACGGGGGTTTTGGGCCCGGACCGACCCGGCCCGAGACCCCCCGGTCGGCCCGAACCGGGTCGACCCGCCCTGGGACCGGATCGGCCCGGCTCGGCGCGGCCCGCCCCGGTCCGGTCTTGGCACAGCGCGCTGGCCCGGTCGGCCATCGGCCGGGCCATTGGCAAGGGGGGCGCCTGCCCCCTAGTGTAACCGCGCCCCCCCATTTATGGGGGCCGTTTTGTAGGCCGGCCGGGGGAATTAATTCCCCCGGTTTCTCTTTGTCCAGCCGGCCCGCACCGGCCGGCCAGTTCTGCTGACAAGGACCGGCGGCGGCCGATCCTTCATCGCCGACACCGGTGGCCTGGAACCGGCCGCCGGTCACCCTGCTCCGCCGCGGCCCCGCTCCGGCCACGACTTCTTCGGTTTTCTTCGACGCGGCGCGACGGCGTCGCATCCTTGTTCATCTTCACGGCGCGGCGTGACGGCGCCGCGCATTACTTGCTGTGCGTTTCTCGCGTGGTGCGACGGCACCACACCATTCCATCCCAAACACAAAGAATCAAACAAGGATAAAGGAGGAGGGTCGGCCGTGTTTGTGCGGTTCGGCCCCCTCTCGTTAATCGGTATCATTTGGTCGCATATCCACGAAGAATGACAAACTAGAAATCACGAATGAAAATAATTAAATAATCCCCTGCCTTGACAAAAGTTGTTGAACGACGGATTCGCGGAAAACGGCATCGCAGGGTGAGGTTTTGTATATGCCGACAGAGAACGTCCGAGGAGGATGCAACATCTCCATTCCTTTCACGCGGAGAGAAATTTGAAAGGAGGATTGTCGATGGTGAATTCCCACGTCGGTGCCTCCTCCTTTGCCGAAGAAGAAGAAGATGGAAGAAGAAGAAGAAGTTCTTTTAAAACTTCCAAGCTCTCTTCCCTTACCCTCAACACCACAAAAGCCAACCCATAACAAATAATGGTTCCACATTATTTAATCAACCCAAGCCATGTTTTTCCAAAAAAATATCAAAAGTTGAATTTACTTAATTAATGTGTGTTTTGGCTAGAGTTAATGAGGGAGTGGGTGAGGAAATGAAAGGTTACTCAAATAAAGATAGGTTTACACAATTTAAGAGGGAGTTAGGGAGTTTAAGAGGAATGTGAAGGGGTGGGGTTCGTGTGGGCCCCACCTCACCTTAAATTCTCCCATGGGTGGTTAACTCCAATTAGGTCCCACCCCTAACTCCCTTACATAGATTAAAACCACTTAAGAGAGGGTCAAGTGTTGTAGCACAACACTTAATCTACTTAACAAGAAAATAAATTACAATTGTAACAATTATATTTTATCCCTCACTTTTCTTAAAACAACACCTCCCTAGAAAACGCAACTCCAGAAAGGGTCTTATTAAGAAATTACTGGCGCTGCGGTTTCAACGGTGCTCTTAGAATTCAATTCCGAGCAACGGTTCAAAAGTTTGAAAAACCCGCTCATTCGTTCACTGAACTTACCCGAGCCAAACTTCGGAAAATGATTCCGGGCACACCGGGCCTCGGAATCAGGCACCGTCAGAAACTGCGTTCTTGTAAAATTCCAAAGAAAATTAAGTAAATTTTTCCTTGAAATTTCCTGGTATTTAAAATATAATTAATAATATTAAATGATTTTGAAGTGATTAGAATATTACATATGGTTTATATGATTTCCATTCCATTTTCTAATGACATTACCCTATTTTGTTGATGTGTGATGTTGTGGTAATATTTCATGAAATTTGTGAATCATTTTTACACATTCTTTAACTGATTAATCATGTAACAATGGAAATTAATTGAAAGAATTAAAATCTATCAATATTGTTGATATTTTAGTGCCTCAAATGTTAGTTGACAATGAAGGCATGATTAAAAGATGGTTGTTTGATGAGTTAGGTTACTTAATTTTTTTGTTGTTGTAGTTTTAGTATATTTAATTATTGATATATTTTATCACATTGAAGAGTTATAGAGTCTATTTTGAGGTGTTGGTGAGTCACTATTTTTTTCGAGGATATAAATATATATTACCATTGTGGATAGATTGTTATGGTTGATGTATGTATAATGTAATGATGTTGAATTTTATGTGATGTCCTTTTTCTAGTAGTTATTTTCTAGGAGTGTATAGTGTTTAATTATTTATTGGTTATGGTTATTGTGGGATTAATCATAGATTATTTTTAATGTAGAGTAACAATGTAGTAATGAACTTTGTACTGAGAAATGGGATAAAAATTGTGCGTAATGAGTTGTTTAATCTGATATAGAATTTAATGGTTGTGATGGAGCATTAATAGCTAGATTAAATGTTATTTAAAAATATTGACGGTTGAAATTGATGAATCTAAATGAATGTATAATGTAGGGTAAATATTAAATATAAACTTGTGATATTATTCTGTCAAACGAGATGTTGTAATTATTTTTTGGATTTTATATGTTTTTGTGGGGTTAGCATGTGTTATGGTTAGTAGTGGAAATGATTATTGGTGAATTTTGGCTAGTTTTCCATGCTAGGGGAAAGTCAAAGTAATAAATAAAAACATGTTTTAATAAAAAAAATTAATTTATACCTATATGTGAAAATTAGATTCATTTTAATTTCATTATTATTTTTTACCCCTTACCACCTAAGTGAGGTAAACATATTGATGTATGTATGAGTTCATGAGTTCCATATGTTTTCCCTAACATATAAGATTTATTAGAAATGGATGCCTTACTACTTCAAATTCATACACTGCTCTTCTAGACATATAATGTTTGTGATAGATTATGTTTTTGTCATATAAATACATGATATAATTTCTTAGGGTTCTAATATATATATATATATATATATATATATCAATATAAATTATTTTCTAGTTTTTAATAGATACATGGTGAGGGTGTTCATTAAAGGATGAGAGAGTATGGTTAATGTAATTCATGTTTATGTTTCACTAATTTGATAAAGATATTATTTGTGGTGAGGACTTGTTAGTGTTTTGTGATATGTGGTTTTCCTATGATGTATCTATCTTGTTGTGGTTCTAATTAGATTATTTGGTTTTATAGAGGGTGTGGGGATGTCAGTTTTGTGTTATTGGGTCATGAAAATGACTATATTAATAAGAAAGTGGTCATGGATAACATCAACATATTACATTGACATTATGTTACTTTACATAGAAGTGTTATTATGAAAGTGATCCTTGGAGAGGTTATGTTGTTTTTAAACTGGAATTAGTTGAGAGTTGGTTCTTATATTCATTTATAGAGGAATTAGTTTGTCACTCACAAAATTTATTGAGAGGTTACATGGATGATCCAACTAATTAAACATGTATACTCAATGCTTTATATATATATATATAAATCAACATTACATTATGGAGTATTATATCAGGATATACTATATTATCTTGTGGTTATTTTTGGTATTGGTGGTGTCACTGATTATGGAGTTTCATTTTGGTATTTCATTTTGGGGTCCTTTTTCTTATGTATAAAATTTGAATGAATTGTGGATACGTTTTATATTTTATATTATTTGAAATTGATTTTTGTTTATACTTTAGGACACTAGGATTTATAAGGGTAATTCCTCCCACATGTGTGTTTTGATACTCTTGATGGTAGTCTCCAATTTATATCTTATTGGACATGAGCATTAAGGATCACTCTAATCTTCATTATTTTCCTACGATGGGTTTAAGTTGGAGAGGGTTAGGCTAGAGTAGTATCAACGATTTTATTAAGTGTTAGTGCTGATTTTAGAATTAATAATAAGTAAGGATTTCATGTGTCTATTAGATAAATAATATTAATAGATTATAGTTGTGATTTAAGAATGGTAAAACTCTAGAAAGTAGGCATATAGGTCCCCCTATTATATGATGCAATGATCATAATTGTAACGACACAATATTTTTCAATGGAAATTTTCTTCTTATAAATATTTCCTAATCACATGAAATCACAACATAATTAACTATTAAGTGTTATGTGACCCTGAAAACATATGTTTCTCCCTTCTGTGATGTGAATTTCAAAAATCTGACATACATGGTTGCGATCAGTAAGTTATTCAGATTCCAATAAGAAAAAATTAATTTTTGGTGAATAGTAAACTACCCTTATAAATTGTAACATACCCTTATGAGTAGTTTTACAAACTAATTAATAGTAACCTTACCTATGATAGTATATAAATAATATTCAAGTTAAAGTAAGATAAACCTATGCTTTCGATTAAGTAAATAAATGTTTTAAAATTGTTGTTTTTAGAATAAATTATTATTTTAATTAAATATTAAATTAATCATATTTAGAAAATTATTTATGAAAAATTGACATCATTTTTGGATTCTACACGTTAATAAATGGTTGTGGTGAATTTTTGGGATTTTTATGAAGTACATGATTTTTTTATGAATAGTGAAATATCATAATTTACAAAATAAGCTAAATAAGCTAATTATAGAGTCATGCATGATGTTCTGCTGATTTAAGCCCAATTGGTTCAAGATCATATGATAAAATTACTATTTTGGTAAAGTAAGACTCACTATTTCTTGTCTTGTGGGGAAATATTAGATTAATGAATTTTATATTAAGAAATCTCCTCTCTCCTCCACTATAAAAACCACCTCTCACTCCCTCTTCTCTTCACTCCTATCAAGCCTGTGACTTCTAAAAATTCTATCCAAATATCCTCCCAAAATTTTATCCCACGTCCAGCAATCCATTCCCTCATAAAAAGTGTAGAGACCCGAAACCTAACGTACATTGACATTACATTACTTTTGCGGAATACTTAGTACATAACAAAAACACACACACAAGGATCGTAATAGTTTAGTGTCTTTGGAAACTCGGAATAAAATCTTCTAATCGTGGTGAAAGATCTTCAACATCTCCCATAAAGATCTTCCTTTTTTTTACCTAAAACCTTTCTTTATATCCTGGGGAAAAGAAAACATAAAAGGGTGAGCTCAAATGCTCAGTAAGGGTAAAAAAAAGAAATATCAATCACATCGTATTCATAAGAACATAACATTTTGGAAATCGTAACCTGCAAAAGAGAGCATAATTTCATAACATGGGATAAATCATGGTAGTGAAATGTAATCACAATAATCATAACTTAAAACATGAAACTTTGTGGCATTCACACATAATCATATAGAATCATTTCTTGTTAGTCAAGACTCATTGCCAAGACTATCTTAGTGGACAAAGTCCCTTTCTGAATCGAGTAACCCTCGTTTCAGTCCTGTTTCACTGAACCGGTATAACCTACCATTCCAGCCATGTCTATCTCATGAGATATAAAATCTTTACCCAATGCATTGGAGGGAGATATAGGTCCCACCCATCTTATAATGAATCTTTTCTTATGTGTGCCACATAATCATAAAATATACATCATCGCATAACACATGTAACAAAAATGGGATTCTTGAAACATCATGACATCATAAATCAATTCATATAAGATAAAGGAATTCATAAAAATAATTCCATCACAACATGATCAAATCAATGTAATAATAGGGATAAAAACAGAACCCTTTATTATCTTAGATGGAAAATAATTTTGATAAAACACTTGAACTCCATTCTTGAGGAAAATATCCTTTCTTCTTCAAAAACATTTTTTCCTTTCATAACATGTCACACAACTTTAAAATAAAATAAGTTGATTAAAAATAAACTTGAAAACTTGTAAAGGAAGCTTCTTGGAAATAATGTTTTAAAAATCCATTCATGCCGTATAAGTTAAAAAAAACATTCTTTCGTACTTTTGTCGAAAAAGTCAAAAAGTACCTCGTACGAAAAAAAATGACAAAAGATTCCTTTCATATTCTTTAATAAAAACTCACCGAAGGGTCAAATTGGATTTAAAATATTTTAAGTGGATGGAAACAATATTACATATTGACGGAACATGGATGTGGATGATAAAATAAACCCCAGTAAATACCAAAGTATAAACAATCTCGGATAAAAATGAGATTGTGATATTTCCCTTACCTTAGGTCCGATTTGCTTTGTATGTGTCCGAAGCTCCTGTATAATGGTTTAAATAATGTCATTGACTTATTAAAGAATCATATTCATTGTTATGATATCATATATGGTTCACTTATGACATTATATTACCCGTTCTTTTGTAAATTCCAGGTTAAAGAAGCGTTTTGGGTAAAATCGTTTCATTTATCGTAGGTGTTTTGACTTGTTGTTCTTGAAATTATTATTACTTATATCATGATTTACTTACTTCCAGAATATAAAATATGATTTATATATCATATATATTCAGTATATATATATATATAATAGATAGACAAATGAAATGAAAAACACCGTTCATGGAGACGGTAGTCCGTACGTACGCATGAACGTTGTTTTCCTTTCCTTATTGTCTTGAATGGAAGTAAGTAGATGACATACATATATATATATATATATATATACATAAATCCAGTAGCTTTATAATGTCATATATTTCATTATTATTTCTTATATATACTTTATAATCATTCTTAAATGGTTAACATGGAGAATGAATCTCATCGCGTCGTGGAGACGGTAGTCCGTACGTACGCACGAGCGATGATATCATTTCCATAAATATTGAATTTAATTGGAGTGGATTATACAATATATCAGAATCAATATGATGTTTTAATAACTATGTATAGTTATTCTTTACACCATTATACCCATCCATGTAAGGGGGGTGGTGGAAAATAGATTACACCACGGTGTGGAGACGGTATTCCGTACGTACGCACGCGCGGTGATTTCTTTTTCCGTAGGATGGATAGATGGTGAAATAGGGTTGTTTCATACTTATAATAACATATCAGTATATGAGTGATACTGATGTTATTACTTCATAATGAAACAACCTAAGAAGAAGAAGTGGAAGAAGAAATAAAGATGAAAGAATTGGTAACGGTAATTACCTCTTCTTTGAAGCACCTTTTGGAGACCTCCTCTTAGGGAACTAAAATTGGTCTTTGAGGAATACCAGAACCTCTAGGATGTTGCTAGGGAAGTGGAGAAGAGATTTTGGCATGGGTTGGCCGAGCTTGAGTGCTCAAATTGGTGTGAGGAGGAGGGGGAGGAGGTGTCCTTTTATAAGGGAGGAGAGGGGCACCTTAGGAATATCTCAAAATATTATTTTATATTAAAGTCAAAATCGGTTTATAATGGTTCCAAAGGGTCTTATTTCGAAGCTAAAGTGGGGAAGGGTCGAAATACTATCAACCAATAAGATTTAGACAAGTTTAGGTTATTATTTTAACCTTATCAATTAGATTTAACTCTAAGTTAAATAATTTAACTTTTACCGTGTCTTTTTGTTTTCTTTCACTATATGGTTAATACACTTACTATAACATGCCAAACGAACCCCAAATTGTTTATTAATAATATATATATCCTTATCTAAGTCATTTGGCTGAACCTTAGATTTTTAGGAATAAAATAACAATTAATAATATAATATTTGATTTAAAAACTATTTTGTGTCAATTTTGACACTATTTGATATATGATTTTTGTGAAAGTCATAACAGAATTATATGTTCGAACCAAGTTGATTACATCAACAATAATATATCATAGTAACCTAGAAAATTAGTGTAATTCATAAAAAGTCTCAAATTACATTTATTTGAGAATTTATAACATCAATTATGTTAACATTTCCTTAAAAGAGTAATTACTGCATCATCGTTGTGTCATAAATAAATTAATTTATTTAAAGTCTAAAAATTATAAATAAAATATAATTATGTAGGAAATCTTTTTAGATTTATAATGAATATTTATAGTCGAATTTATCTTATGTATAACCCCATATTAAAAATGTTTTAGTTATTAAACTTTTATTTTAACTATTTTAACTATTCATTAAATAAAATAATATTAAATGTCATAATCTAATCCAAGTGGACCTAAATGGTCATATTATATTCATAAGGTTGTTTTTGGTCGAATTAAACCTATCCAATAGAATTAGGACATGTGTTAGGGTAATAGTAATATCATATTTACCCTTAGTTACCCTATTTACTATTAACCGTGGTAAAAAAAAGTAAAAAGTTACTATTCACCAAAAATTATTTTCATCTCATTGAACCACATTTTAGTCCTTGATATTAACCGTGTCTGTCGGATTTTCGAAATTCCATTCACAGAAGCGGTAAAATTAAGTTTTATGCAAAATTCAGTTTTTAACCTACCACTTAGTAGTTTCACTATTCATAAAAAATTGAAGGTTTTCAGAAAAATGCCAAAATTTCATCCTAAGCTATATTTCATATTCCGAATTCAAAAATGAAGTCTATTTTACCAAATTAATAACATAGAAGTTGCATTAATTAATTTTATAATTAAATCCCACTGTTAAAACAAATAGCGTGTTTTTAAGAAACAATATCTATCAAAAGATTGACACTTGATTATGTTTGGTTTAAATGTGAAATTACAACCAATGACCAACATTGTATTAAATTGTAAAAATATATTCTAAATATACTTTAAAACCACTCAAATTAATAATTTATCACTATTAATTATTTTTATTAAAAAAGTTGTTTTTAATTATAATTTAGTAATTTTCACTATTCATCAGAATATGAAAGTTATCCGAAAAGTACCAAAATTTCACCTTAGGCTGAATTTGATACTCCGAATCCAAAAATGAAGTCCATTTTGAGAGATAAATTTTCTAAAATTTAAAAAGTGGTTATTACTATTCATAACGGCTAGTTTTAATAATATTTTAATAGCATATCGTTGTTTCGTGAAACTCAGTATTACGTACTACACACGCTATCGAGGAAGGTTGCGATTGCGTGTAATGCAAGGCAAGTCAAGGATGCGTGTTGTGCAAGATCCTTTTTGTGTTGCGTACAACACAAGACATTAATGAAATTAAAAAGAATATTTTTCATAAATTCTTGGGCTGTTACATTCTACCCCCCTTAAAATGAATTTCGCCCTCGAAATTCATCGGGGTTATAAATGGTTTACTATTCGAAAGTTTCTTTAATAGAAACCCTTATCGTAAAAAGGAATACCAAAACCAATTTTTAAAAATGAAAGTATGAAACGTAACAGTTACCCAAATAAACTAATCACTGGGTTTCCACATAGGTGAAAATATGGATATGGAAGAAAAATCTAACCATCATGTTCTGATGGAGAGTGGTAGAGAACATGGCTATGGAAAAGCCAAAAAATCACAAATCCATAAATTTGTGACGATCTAAGGTACCATCCAATTCATCAGGTATAAGATCACTAGGACAACATTTTTGGTTTTCAAGATCATTTCCCTAAAGTTGAAAATTTGAATTAGAATAAATACTTTCTTTATTTTGGTACAATCTCACTGTTGTTCATGCCTTGAACAATTTCCACTTCATCTCTTAAATAAATGAAGTTGAAATTGTTATTCGTGAAGTGTTAGCAAATCATGTGATAGAATGACGGGTCATTCCATCTGTCTCAAACAAAAGGTTAGAAAAAATTATATACATAAGTCGATCTATAGTGAGATTAATCACATATGGTTCCTAAAATGGACTTATACTTCATATATCATACTGCTTAATATAATAAAACTAGTTTCTACTAAATAGGGACTTCCTGTAGGCCAGTGGTAGGTGATAAAGGCCAGTCGCACTTCGGTTGTGGGTTCGATTCCCACAGCCTTTTCCAAAGCGATGGGCTGTCGCCCGTCCTGCAGGTTGTCCTTTTTCTAAAACTATATTACTATAACATCCCATAAATAATATCGAAAAAAAACTTCTATCCTTAAACAATACTCACTTATGTCCAACATAATCCATTCCAATCTTTAGGCTTATCCATAATACTACAGTCCACTCTCATAACATAGTGAAAACGATTACCAGAGATTTAATACCATCGTTGATCCCCATATATCATAAGATATATCCTGTTGGTCACATTCCAAACATTCAAAGGCCTTAATCTTGTACTCTCTTGAATACCCATTGAACCTTATTGAAAACATGAATTCTATTAAAAGTTAACTCTTTCCACATAATCCTCAAAATTCTATATACTCAAACCATGATATCACTTAGTCCTTATATCAATCATGAGCTCATGAATACTGTTAAACATTTCATTTTCTCATTTTCCCTTCATTATGTGCATATCATCTTATTTCCAAAAATATCTCAATCACTTTGAATACCACATTAGACCAATACATAGATATTCCAATACTCCATGATACAACAATATTTTGGAATCCCATTACATAAATACTTAATCATTCCACCACATCGTTGTCATATTCAACATCGCCAATTGTGATGGCATGTGACTTCCCTTTGTCCTTTGCCTTAAGTTGTTGCTCATGTCGATCATCACTAACCCTTGGATTAGGGCATTTATTGGCATAATGTCCCATCTCCTTGCACTTGAAGCATTGAAGTGTTGGTGGTGAATTCTCTACAGTGTTTTCTTTATTCACATCATTAAAAACCTTTTTTCCATTACCTCGACACTCAGCTGCTCGATGACCTTCTTTTCCACACTTAAAACATTTTCTAGTCCCTTTAAGACAATCTCCACCATGCATCTTTCCACACTTTGAGCATAAGGAAACATTCATCTTCTTTTCACCATTATTCTGAGATTTCTCCTTGAACTCCATCTTTCGTTTCTTGTCAAAACCATGAGATGGATATGTAACACCAACTTCCATTTCTACCTTGATAGCACAACGAACAATTTCTACTGATGTCTCTTATAGCTAATGCCCTTCAGAGACTTGGTTTTAAGCCACTGAAAAATCGATCAACTTTACTTTCAGGTTGGATGATAATGCCAGATGCATACCTTGCAAGTCTTGTAAAATTCGCTTCGTATATACCAACAGATTCATCATCCTTTTGCTTTAGTTCAAGAAACTCCTTCTCCATCTTTGTTCGAAGAATACGAGGAAAGTACTTACTAAAAAACAAGTTCTTGAACTCATCCCATTCCATGGACTCAATTTCATCTCTTTGACTTGTATTCTTGATAAGATTCCACCATTGATCAGCTTCACCTTCCAAACGATATACTGCTAAGATGACTTTATCATGTTCAGAACATTGAAGAACTGAAAATATCTTTTCAGTGGTACTGATCCATTGTTCAGCAAAAAGTGGATCGGAAGACCCATTGAAAGAAGGTGGATGTTGCCTCATGAAGGACTCAATAGAATATTGTTCCCTTCTTTGTTCATTTGGAAGTCCAGAATGATTCATAGCTTGTGTAAGTATAGCAATAAGATTTTGCATTCAATCTCCCATAACATTTGTTTGTTCAGGAGGGCAATCATTGCATTGTCCATTGCATTGATCAACACGGTTCCTTCGGGTTCCAGCCATCGTCTAAAACCCAAAAAGAATAGTGTGAGAGGCAAAAATCATGCTAGGGAAAACAACATAATAAAGGGGGAGTACCTTCAATATCTAACATCTTAGGTTTAATTCTATGATCGTTAGCGTAATTATAGTACTATAACCTATACGTATACTTAACCTTAGAGACATCCCTAGACACACCTTAGAAATATCTCTAGGGATCTCACTAAAGTTCTCGCATCCTAGTTTCCAAAGGTTGACTAAACCTTTCCTCTGATACCAACTGTAGCGGTCTAGAATTACTTCCAGTGGACTACAATTGATACCTATCAGGGCACTCCATGGGCGGCTACACCCCCTGGGCGGGACACACCACCATCCCCAGTGGCAGCCATTTCCTCATGAAGCCCTTGGGCGGAGAGCCATGCTTCGTCCAACGCTCACATGTGAGAGTTCCCAAGGATCGGATACATTCCTACCTCCTTTGCCTCTGATACCAACTGTAGAGACCCGAAACCTAACGTACATTGACATTACATTACTTTTGCGGAATACTTAGTACATAACAAAAACACACACACAAGGATCGTAATAGTTTAGTGTCTTTGGAAACTCGGAATAAAATCTTCTAATCGTGGTGAAAGATCTTCAACATCTCCCATAAAGATCTTCCTTTTTTTTACCTAAAACCTTTCTTTATATCCTGGGGAAAAGAAAACATAAAAGGGTGTGCTCAAATGCTCAGTAAGGGTAAAAAAAAGAAATATCAATCACATCGTATTCATAAGAACATAACATTTTGGAAATCGTAACCTGCAAAAGAGAGCATAATTTCATAACATGGGATAAATCATGGTAGTGAAATGTAATCACAATAATCATAACTTAAAACATGAAACTTTGTGGCATTCACACATAATCATATAGAATCATTTCTTGTTAGTCAAGACTCATTGCCAAGACTATCTTAGTGGACAAAGTCCCTTTCTGAATCGAGTAACCCTCGTTTCAGTCCTGTTTCACTGAACCGGTATAACCTACCATTCCAGCCATGTCTATCTCATGAGATATAAAATCTTTACCCAATGCATTGGAGGGAGATATAGGTCCCACCCATCTTATAATGAATCCTTTCTTATGTGTGCCACATAATCATAAAACATACATCATCGCATAACACATGTAACAAAAATGGGATTCTTGAAACATCATGACATCATAAATCAATTCATATAAGATAAAGGAATTCATAAAAATAATTCCATCACAACATGATCAAATCAATGTAATAATAGGGATAAAAACAGAACCCTTTATTATCTTAGATGGAAAATAATTTTGATAAAACACTTGAACTCCATTCTTGAGGAAAATATCCTTTCTTCTTCAAAAACATTTTTTCCTTTCATAACATGTCACACAACTTTAAAATAAAATAAGTTGATTAAAAATAAACTTGAAAACTTGTAAAGGAAGCTTCTTGGAAATAATGTTTTAAAAATCCATTCATGCCGTATAAGTTAAAAAAAACATTCTTTCGTACTTTTGTCGAAAAAGTCAAAAAGTACCTCGTACGAAAAAAAATGACAAAAGATTCCTTTCATATTCTTTAATAAAAACTCACCGAAGGGTCAAATTGGATTTAAAATATTTTAAGTGGATGGAAACAATATTACATATTGACGGAACATGGATGTGGATGATAAAATAAACCCCAGTAAATACCAAAGTATAAACAATCTCGGATAAAAATGAGATTGTGATATTTCCCTTACCTTAGGTCCGATTTGCTTTTTATGTGTCCGAAGCTCCTGTATAATGGTTTAAATAATGTCATTGACTTATTAAAGAATCATATTCATTGTTATGATATCATATATGGTTCACTTATGACATTATATTACCCGTTCTTTTGTAAATTCCAGGTTAAAGAAGCGTTTTGGGTAAAATCGTTTCATTTATCGTAGGTGTTTTGACTTGTTGTTCTTGAAATTATTATTACTTATATCATGATTTACTTACTTCCAGAATATAAAATATGATTTATATATCATATATATTCAGTATATATATATATAATAGATAGACAAATGAAATGAAAAACACCGTTCATGGAGACGGTAGTCCGTACGTACGCATGAACGTTGTTTTCCTTTCCTTATTGTCTTGAATGGAAGTAAGTAGATGACATACATATATATATATATACATAAATCCAGTAGCTTTATAATTTCATATATTTCATTATTATTTCTTATATATACTTTATAATCATTCTTAAATGGTTAACATGGAGAATGAATCTCATCGCGTCGTGGAGACGGTAGTCCGTACGTACGCACGAGCGATGATATCATTTCCATAAATATTGAATTTAATTGGAGTGGATTATACAATATATCAGAATCAATATGATGTTTTAATAACTATGTATAGTTATTCTTTACACCATTATACCCATCCATGTAAGGGGGGTGGTGGAAAATAGATTACACCACGGCGTGGAGACGGTATTCCGTACGTACGCACGCGCGGTGATTTCTTTTTCCGTAGGATGGATAGATGGTGAAATAGGGTTGTTTCATACTTATAATAACATATCAGTATATGAGTGATACTGATGTTATTACTTCATAATGAAACAACCTAAGAAGAAGAAGTGGAAGAAGAAATAAAGATGAAAGAATTGGTAACGGTAATTACCTCTTCTTTGAAGCACCTTTTGGAGACCTCCTCTTAGGGAACTAAAATTGGTCTTTGAGGAATACCAGAACCTCTAGGATGTTGCTACGGAAGTGGAGAAGAGATTTTGGCATGGGTTGGTCGAGCTTGAGTGCTCAAATTGGTGTGAGGAGGAGGGGGAGGAGGTGTCCTTTTATAAGGGAGGAGAGGGGCACCTTAGGAATATCTCAAAATATTATTTTATATTAAAGTCAAAATCGGTTTATAATGGTTCCAAAGGGTCTTATTTCGAAGCTAAAGTGGGGAAGGGTCGAAATACTATCAACCAATAAGATTTAGACAAGTTTAGGTTATTATTTTAACCTTATCAATTAGATTTAACTCTAAGTTAAATAATTTAACTTTTACCGTGTCTTTTTGTTTTCTTTCACTATATGGTTAATACACTTACTATAACATGCCAAACGAACCCCAAATTGTTTATTAATAATATATATATCCTTATCTAAGTCATTTGGCTGAACCTTAGATTTTTAGGAATAAAATAACAATTAATAATATAATATTTGATTTAAAAACTATTTTGTGTCAATTTTGACACTATTTGATATATGATTTTTGTGAAAGTCATAACAGAATTATATGTTCGAACCAAGTTGATTAAATCAACAATAATATATCATAGTAACCTAGAAAATTAGTGTAATTCATAAAAAGTCTCAAATTACATTTATTTGAGAATTTATAACATCAATTATGTTAACATTTCCTTAAAAGAGTAATTATTGCATCATCGTTGTGTCATAAATAAATTAATTTATTTAAAGTCTAAAAATTATAAATAAAATATCATTATGTAGGAAATCTTTTTAGATTTATAATGAATATTTATAGTCGAATTTATCTTATGTATAACCCCATATTAAAAATGTTTTAGTTATTAAACTTTTATTTTAACTATTTTAACTATTCATTAAATAAAATAATATTAAATGTCATAATCTAATCCAAGTGGACCTAAATGGTCATATTATATTCATAAGGTTGTTTTTGGTCGAATTAAACCTATCCAATAGAATTAGGACATGTGTTAGGGTAATAGTAATATCATATTTACCCTTAGTTACCCTATTTACTATTAACCGTGGTAAAAAAAAGTAAAAAGTTACTATTCACCAAAAATTATTTTCATCTCATTGAACCACATTTTAGTCCTTGATATTAACCGTGTCTGTCGGATTTTCGAAATTCCATTCACAGAAGCGGTAAAATTAAGTTTTATGCAAAATTCAGTTTTTAACCTACACTTAGTAGTTTCACTATTCATAAAAAATTGAAGGTTTTCAGAAAAATGCCAAAATTTCATCCTAAGCTATATTTCATATTCCGAATTCAAAAATGAAGTCTATTTTACCAAATTAATAACATAGAAGTTGCATTAATTAATTTTATAATTAAATCCCACTGTTAAAACAAATAGCGTGTTTTTAAGAAACAATATCTATCAAAAGATTGACACTTGATTATGTTTGGTTTAAATGTGAAATTACAACCAATGACCAACATTGTATTAAATTGTAAAAATATATTCTAAATATACTTTAAAACCACTCAAATTAATAATTTATCACTATTAATTATTTTTATTAAAAAAGTTGTTTTTAATTATAATTTAGTAATTTTCACTATTCATCAGAATATGAAAGTTATCCGAAAAGTACCAAAATTTCACCTTAGGCTGAATTTGATACTCCGAATCCAAAAATGAAGTCCATTTTGAGAGATAAATTTTCTAAAATTTAAAAAGTGGTTATTACTATTCATAACGGCTAGTTTTAATAATATTTTAATAGCATATCGTTGTTTCGTGAAACTCAGTATTACGTACTACACACGCTATCGAGGAAGGTTGTGATTGCGTGTAATGCAAGGCAAGTCAAGGATGCGTGTTGTGCAAGATCCTTTTTGTGTTGCGTACAACACAAGACATTAATGAAATTAAAAAGAATATTTTTCATAAATTCTTGGGCTGTTACAAAAAGACCCAAACCTCTCCCTTAAAGAGGATCTCAAGGAAGTTTGGTTGAAGAGGTAAATTCCTCTCATGAATTCTTTGCCTTTCCTTGAAAATTCAATTAGTATCCTTATCTATTACCTATCCTTATCCAAATTTTATGATGTCTCCAGTACCTTATATATACTGTAATTTTGTCATGATACTGGAATACGTTCTCATCATCTCATCATTTTACCTTCTTTTATACTAGTAGCAAGAATACCATCCTAGATGTGTCAATTTTCCACAGTCAAGGACGATGGGCTTTCGATTTCTATTATCAAAATCAATTATATTTAAGAAACCATTATTTTTATGGTTGAACCAAATTATTATATATGTAATATATCCTATGTATGAATTTTTTATCCTTTTGTACAAAAGGTATTATGTTATAAAAAATCGAGTTAATTGTAATCAAACCCCACATATTAACTGAAACAGTTATCATTAAAGTTATATATAATAATTCATCCTCATTCCATTTAACCAAATTATATAAATTACCAATAACAATTATGTATGGTCATAAATAATATTTAAATTCATTTCTGGAGAATTACATAAACTCCATTACTTATGTTCATGTGAATCGATTACTAAAATAAAGGAAACGAACACTATGAAACGACGAAATTCAATATAATAACTTATTAATAAGGGAATAAATGAACTAAAAAGAATTATGAAAAACTAAATAAATGCCTAATAGGTTCTAAAATAATTTATTAATAAGTATAATTTCATATTCCTGGATCTCACATTCAATAGCGGAACACGTTCAGAGTTAAGGTAAGGGTTTTCCACCCGAACTTCGATTTTCATTCTGGTTACTTTCATTGGATAATTACATCAACTAAATTATTATATATTATTATTTAATCCTATTAATTTATGTTTGAGTATTCTATATATGTTCACCAACCAAAATCCTTCCCTATTTTCCAGATATTTACATGTTTCAAAAGAAAATTTCAAAACTGCTTCCAAAATACAAGTCTGATTCAAGGGAATTTCTCAAATTCATATCTATTTTTAAGGGAAGTATATAATCTATTTTGGGAAACTATTATCCTTATGAAAACACTCATTTTATCCTGAAATACAATATTACTTCACTTTTGGTTTTATACAATGATTTTTCTAAAAGAACTCTTCTTTTCAAATAAAAGAGTATTTATCTCAAAAATTGCTTAATGATTTTATAAGAGTATTTTCATTTGATTTTACACTCTTGATTATTCCTTTGTAGTATTGGGTTAAATAATTTATGAATTCATCTGCCATATTTTATTTAATTGTTTATGACTAACTCTATTGTGGATGATCTATCCTAAAACCATCCACCATATTACTCATAATGGTTAGTGTTTTATGTTAAATGATTGGGGAAAGTTAGTTACATTTCAAATGATAGTTTCAATATGGATGTATATGTTGTTTATATTTATCCACACTCATATGAGGAATGCATTGGTCTGATTATGTGATAGGAGGGCCCCATATATCCCCTCGATGCATGAGTAGGTCTCATGAGACAAATAAACATGGAATTGGCTGAGGCCTTTCCCAATGTGATATATTAATTTTGGTCGATGCCTTAATCATTAGACGTCTTGGCCGAGGCCTTGAAAAAATGTTTCGTAATATCTGGCATATGAACTCCCCTACATAAAAATCTAGTAATTGATTTTTCATGTGACTATTTGACTAGTAGAATACCTATTATTATGTTATATTATAGCAATATTTACTCAGCTCATATTCGTGCCATTTTATTTTCAATTTTATTTTTAAAGGCATGTGTTTTCAATTAGGCAACATGTTTAATGTTTATATTATCTTTTGCAGTATTTCTTACTCATACTGAGCATTTGACCCATATCTTATGTTTCATTTTCTTAGGACATGACGAAGTAAATTATAAATGACCTGCAAGCATTATCTAGGAGTCATGGATGTTTCTAGTGGAATAAATTAGTGTTTTTTCTGTTCATGATATAATGATAAACTTATTTATGTATCTTTTTTCCAAAAGTTACAAATATACTTGGTCCTTTGGGATTCGTATTCCCTGTTTATATTCCAATGTAATAAAATAAGGCATTGGCTCTGAGAAACTGGGGCCAGATCCTTACAGTTGGTATTAGTGGAAGATTAGTAGAAAACATGGAAATAAGATTTAGAAAATGTAGATTAGGGAATAGTTCCTAATATATAATATGTGGAATAGATTATGTGGATCTTTCAAGAAATACATCCCTATCTAGAAACGAGCAGGTAGAGGCCACTCTAGTACAGATGTACCTTAGAGTGAAAGCTTTGACAAAGAGTTTCAGGCTTGACCCGAGGTATCTTATTACACGACAATGGGACTTATTGCACTCATGGTTATGACACTCCTAGTGGATATTCTTAGGTTAATTCCATTTTATTTATAAGACAGTATCATGTATTTAAATGTAAAATTTTCTTCAATGAAACCATTCTTGTGATTATGGGGTTACTCATGAAGAGAATTTCAATTTGTGTTAAGTATTTTGTTATGTAAGAATATACATTATGATTCATAACCGAATCTAGTGTATGCCATTAACTAGAGATAGAGCCTAGTAGAAGGAATGAAAACCGCAAGAACACACGTATCCCCTGTAGGTATTTCCTTCATATGCAAGATAATGATGTTGGATCTAGGGTTGTGATGGATGATGAGAAACTTACAACTATATAGGGAAAACTTACCCAAGTTAAGAATAATAACCATACCCATATGGAGCATCTGGATCCATCATGTGGAGGAGCGATGTTAAATCTTTTTCTGTGAGAACAACCACCATCATTCAATGGGACTACAAACCCATTTGTAGCTGAGTAGTGGATAAGTTCCCTAGAGAAAATATTTCTTGCTTTGAGATGTAATGAAAGAGATAAGGTCATCATAGAATTTTATCGTCTATAGGGAGATGCATATCAGTGTCGGTCATAAATCCAAAACACAACGGAGGATGAATAAATAGAGGAGATTTGATTGAGGTACTTTAAGAAAATCTTCCAAGAAAAATACTTTCCTCGTGAACAGAGAGCGGATAAAGGAAGACAATTCATGAATCTGAGGTAGAAGAAAGATGAGAATGTTGCATAGTACGAAGCTACATTTACAAGGTTATCAAGACATGTTTTGGACTACATAAGAAATCCATGGAGCAAAATTGATTGATTCTTTTATGGCCTAAATCCATTCCTCCAACGGGCACTGGTCTCCCAAATTTTTTCATCATATGAGAATATAGTTTCATATGCTATCAAGACAGAAAAATAATTCTATAAGTCTTATGACATTAATGGAAATAAGGAATAGAATAGGGTTTCTAAAAACTCTTGGAAAGAAAATAAGGAAATAGGGAAGAAGCGAAGAGTTGAATTTACACCCTGTGATAATTATGGAATGAAACACCCTAGTGCATGCTTAAATAGAAAAGGAGTATGCTACAATTGTGCTTAGAAAGGAAATATTTCTGGTGATTGTAAGGGGAAGAAATAATCTATTAATATTCAATTCTATAATTGTTGGGAGGTGAGACACAATGATAATGATTGTCCAAAGCGTCAAAAAAATATGCTACGAAACATTACAAGGGAGCAGGTACAAGCTTTTGTGATCACAACTATAGAGGTTGAAGTTATGAATGATGTTGTGGTAGGTAATTTGATCATTTAATCAAACATAACCAATGATTTATTTGATTCAGGATCGTCACATTCATTTATATCCTCGTAGTTTTCCTAAAAATTTAGATATGTCCAATTTGATTTAATAAAAGTGTTATCAGTCATAACTCCTAGAAGATGTATCATTGCAACAAAGACGTGTCGATTGGTCCCTCTCACAACACATAATCATTATTTAGTTTCTAACCTTATCATCATACCAATGGTTGACTATGATATAATTCTCAGTATGAATTGGATATAATATTATGAAGCGGAGATCTATTGCAAGAAGAAGAAATTTACAATTTTCAAGAATGGTATAGAATCCATTATTTTTAGTGAAGAAAACTCACTATGTGATTCTCATCTAGATCCACCCCCAGTAGCTCTACAAAATTCTATTATTGGGAGGAAGGGAATGAAATATATATTTGGGAGGAGAATAATGTACAGATAGAAGACTTACCTATTGTGAAAGAATATGATGACGTCTTTCTAGAGGATTTACTTAGACATCCTCTAGAGCGGGAAATTGAGTTTTCCATTGAACTAATTCCGAGTTCAAGGCCCTATCACAGACCTCTTATGGAATTTAAACTATGAAGTTAGTGTAACTAAAGAAAAAACTTGAGTAATTGAGTGTTAAGGGGTTTATTCTCCCTAACATTTCTCCATGGGGATCCCCTGTTCTTTTTGTTATGAATAATCATGGTTCTAGGAGATTGTGCATTGTCTACAGGGAGATCAATGCTATTACAATAAAGAATAAGTATCATATTCTATGAATTGATTATTTATTTGATCAACTTAATAGAGCCTAACATTTTTATAAGATTGATCTTCGATCTGGAAATCATTAGTTTCTTGTGAGGATGGAAGACATTCCAAAAACTACATTTCAAACTAGGTAAGGGCTTTATGAGTTTACAGTAATGCCTTTTGGACTAACTAATGCACCATCTATCTTCCTGGATCTAATGAACATATTTTTCTAGGATTATCTTGATGAAATTGTAGTATGGTCTATTGATGGTATCATGGTTTAATCTAAAATCTATGAAGACCATGAAAATCACTTGGGCACTATTCTGAAGACACATAGAAGAAAAAAATATATGGGAAGTTTAAAAAGTGTGATTTTGGGCTCCAATCAGATTCCTTTCTTGGCCACATTGTCTCTAAGGATGGAATACATGTAGATCCTGTAAAGGCAAAGGCTATTCAAGAATGGTCGACTCCAATTAACGTAATTGAGGTACGTAGTTTTATTGGTTTAGCAGGTTATTATCAGTGTTTCATTCAGAACATCGCTCATTTAGCCAACCCAATGACCACGCTCACACGAAAAGGAGTGAAGTTCATATGGAAAAAAGAATGTGAAGAATTCTTTGATTAATTGAAGTGGATGTTAGTGAATGATCTGATCCTAACCCTACAATAGGAGAATGATGGGTTTGTTATGTATAGTTATTCATCAAAGAAAGGACTTGGTTGTGTTTTTTTGAAGAATGATCGAGTGATTGCCTATGAATATAGGTAGCTAAAAATTCTTCAACCAAACTATTCCACTCATGATCTTAAGTTAGCAGTGGTAATATTTTCATTGATGATTTGGAGACATTACCTCTATGGAGAAAAATGGGAGCTTTATAGAGATAAAAAGAGTTTGAAATATATATTCTCACAAAAAGAACTTAACATGAGACAAAGGAGATGGACTGAGCTACTCAAATACTATGATTTCACAATACACTACCACCCAGGGAAATAAAATAATCTTGTAGATGTTTTCAGTAGAAAGGACCGTGGAATTCTGAACAAGTTGAGAGTAGAAAGTGATCCTATGTTCATGGATATAGTAAAATGGATATGGGAATTATCAAGGAAGGAAACACATCACTACTTTTTTAAATGGTTCTCGAACCTTCTTTACTGAAAAGGATAAAAAGTTCTTTGTCTAATGATGAGGAGTTTTAAAAAAAATAAACCTATAAATGATATGAAGTTGACTGAATTTTTATATGAAGTTGGCATTCTGAAATTTAGGAAGTGGCATTTTGTTCCCACCATTTCAGAGCATAAGACGTAATTATTGGATGATTCTAATAGCTCTAATTTCTCTATACAATCTAGTAGCACAAAGATGTTTTGAGATCTCCAAGAAATTTTTTTTTGGGAAAATATGTAAAGGGAGATTAATGAATATACATCAAAGTGCCTGATATGTCAACACGTGAAGGCTGAGAGGAAAAAGTCTAAAGGGATGATGCAACCACTACCCATACCAACAAAGAAGTGGGAGAACATTACCATGTATTTTTTTCACTATAATTCCAAGGAAATACATAGGAAACAATTATATATGGGTCGTTGTGGATCCTCTTACAAAGAAAGCTCACTTTGTTGTGATTCGAGAGGACTTCTAAATGGATCAACATGCATGGATTTACATCAAAGAAGTGGTAAGGATGTATGGAGTACCTCTATCTATTGTATCCGAACGTGATCATAGATTCACCTCGATGTGCTGGAAAAGTCTCCAACACGCTCTAAGCAATGAACTGAACTTCAGTACGGCCTATCATCCTCAAACTAATGGCTAATCTGAGCAGACTATTCAGACACTGGAAGACATATTGAGAGCATGTTCTATGGAATTAAAAGGAGGATGGGACCAACATCTTCCACTGGTTGAATTATCCATCAAAAATATTTCCACTCAAGAATCTGAATGACACTATATGAATCCCTTTTTGGGAAAAGGTGCAGAACACCAACGTGTTGAGAAGATGTCGGTGTGCGTAAGATTCTTGGAACCTGAAATGGTCGATGAAATGGTGGAGAAGGTGAAAATCATTCAACAGCATATCAATGCAGCCCAAAGTCAAAAAAAGATTCATGAGGATAACCATCGACGAGACCTTGAATTCAAAGTTAGAGACATAGTATTTCTATGCATATCTCTATGGAAGAAGTTTGTGAGGTTTGGAAAGAAAGGAAATCTAAGCCCCAAGTATATCAGCCCCATTGATATCCTTGATCAAGTCGGAGTTGGGTCCTATTGACTGGAACTTCCACCTACTGTGTCCAATGTACATGATTTCTTTCATGTATCCCTCTTATGGAAGTACATTTCAGACCCTTCACATGTACTCTCTTCAGAGGTGGTATATTAGAGGATGATCATTCCTATGAGGAGCATCTAGTGAAAATCTTGGATCGTAGAGACAATGTTCTACACAACAAGACTACTCATCTGGTTAAGTTATTATGGAAAAACATAATTACAAAGAGGCAACATGGGAACTGGAACAAGAAATGAAGGAAAAGTACGCCACCTGTTTTTGGAAAAGTTCTAAAATGAAATTTGGAGGAGAAAATGCTGAAGGGGAGAAGAATTTAACGACCCAATATTTTAAAATGGAAATATCTTTTTAATAAATATGTCATAATCACATGAAATCACAACATAATTAGCCACTATGTGTTGTGTGACCCTTAAAACATAATTGTTTCACTTATGTGATGTGCATTTTTATAATCTGACACACACGGTTGTGATCAGTAAGTTATTTGGAGTCCGATAAGAAAAACATAATTTTTGATGAACAGTAACATACCCTTATAAATAGTAACATACCCTTACGAATAGTGATATACCCTAATGAATAGTAACCTTACCTATGATTGTATATGAATAATATTCTAGTGAAAGTACGATATACCTATGCTTTGAATACGTAAATAAATGTTTAAAAATGTTATTTTTAAAATAAATTCTGATTTTAATTAATTATTAAATTATTCATATTTATAAAATTATTTTTGAAACATGGACTTCATTTTTGGATTCAACACGTCAGAAAATGGTTGATGTGAATTTTTGGTATTTTTTTGAAATACTTGAATTTTTTATGAATAGTGAAATACCATAATTTACAAAATAAGCTAAATAAGATAATTATAGAGTAATGCATGATGTTCTTCGGATGTAAGACCAATTGGTTGGGGAATACATGCTAAAATTACGATTATTGGTCAAGGAAGACTCACTATTTGATGTTTTGCGGGGAAATAATAAATTAATGAATTTTATGTTAAGAAATATCCTCTCTCCTCCACTATAAACCCCCCTCTCACTGCCTCTTCTCATCACTCCTATCAAGCCTTGTTCCTACTAAAAATTCTGTCCAAATATCCTCCCAACCTCCTCTCCCACATCCATCAAGACTTAGTCTCATAAAAATACTAAAAACTCTCCCATAAAGGGGCTCTCAAGGATGTTTGGTTCAAGAGGTAAATACCTCTCATCAATTATTTGTCTTTCCTTTCATGTTCATTTATTTTATTTTTCTATTTTCTCTCATTATAAATTTTTTTGATGACTCCAGTAACATATATCTTTTGTAATGTTGTTGTGATAGTGGATTAAATTATCATCATCTCCCCCTTTTACCTTCTTTTATACAAGTAGGAAGACCACCATCCGAGATGTGTCAATTTTCCACAGTCAAGGACGATGGGATTTTGATTTCCATTATCATTATCAATTCTGGTCATGAAACCATTATTTTTATGGTTTAATAATATTATTATATATTTAATATAACTTATATGAGATTAATTAATCTCTTTGTACAAATTTTATTAAGTTATAAAAAAATGAGTTCATTGAAATCAAAACCCACAAATTAACTGAAACAGTTATCAGTAAAGATCTATATAATAATTCATCCTCATGCCACGTAAACAACTTATAAAAATGACCAATAACACCTATTTATGATCATAAATAATATTTGAATTCAATTCTATAGATTTAAATTAACTCCATTACTTAAGAACAAGTGAATCGATTATGAAAATAATGGAAACGAACGCTACAGAACGAAGAAATTCAATATAATAACTTATCAATAAGGGAATAAATAAACTAAAAATAATTATTAAAAACTAAATAAATTACTAATAGGATCTGAAATAAGTTATTAATAATTATAATTTCATATTCCAGTAGCTTATGTTCAAGAACGAAACACGTTTGGAGTTAAGGTTAGGGTTTTCCACCCAAACTTCCATTTTCATTCGGGTTAATTTCATTGTCTAATTACCTCAATGAAATTATTATATATTATTATGAACTCCTCATAAATCCTGTGTGAGTATTATATATATTTAAACCAACAAGAATCATTCCCTATTTTCTGGATAGTAACATGTTTTAAAAAAAACTTTCAAAACTATTTCCAAAATACAAGCCTGATTCAAGGGAATTTCTCGAATTCATATCTATTTTCAAGGTAACTCTATAATCTATTTATAGAAACCATTATCCTTTTAAAATGAATAATTTTATCATGAAATACTATCTTACTTCACTTATGGTTTTATATTAATATTTTTCAAAAAGAACTCTTCTTTTCAAATAAAATAGTATTTATCTCTATAATTCCTTAATGATTTTGTAAGAGTATTTTTGTCTGATTCAACAGTATTTTTGATTGCTATGTATTATTGGGTTTAATAATTTTGGAAGTCATCTACCATATTTTATTTAATGGTTTACGAATGACTATATTGTGGATGATCTATCCTAAAACCATTTACTATATTACTATGAATGGTTAGTGTTTTCGGTTTTATAATTGGGGAAAGTTAGTCAAATTTCGTATGATAGTTTCAATATGGATGTATATGTATTTATGTTTATCCCCCACTCATATGAGGAATTAATTGGACTTATTATTTGATAGGTGGGGCCTACTATATCCCCTCGATTCATCGGTAGGTCTCATGAGACAAATAGACGTGGAAGTGGTCGAGGCCTTTCCCAATGAGATATATGGATTTTGGATGAGGCCTTAATCAATATATGTCTTGGCCGAGGCCTTGAAAAAATGTTTCAGAATGTCTGGATTAGTAAATTCCCTAATTATGAATCTAGTAATTGAATGTTCATGTGGATAATCAACTAGTAGAATACCCATGATTTTGTGATATTATGGAAATATTTACTCATCTCATATTCCTGCCATTTTATGATCAATTTTTTAAGGGCATGTGTTTTCAATTATTCACCATGTCTAATGTTTATATTATCTACCAATGTATTTATTACTCTTACTAAAAGTTTGATCGCACCCCTTTCTTATTTTTCATTTTCTCAGGACATGAAGAAATAACTTATGAATGACTTTCAAGCATAATCTAGGAGTCATGGATGTTTCCAGTGGAATAAAATAGTGATGTTTTTCCCTTCATAATGTAATGATAAACTTATTTCTATATCATGTATCCAAAATCTACTAAACTACTTGGTCCTTCTGGATTCAAATTCATAGTTTATATGCCAATGTAATAAAATAAGGCACTGGCTCCGGAAACTGGAGTCGGGTCCTTATAATAATCTTAAAGAAAAATCTATATCATATTATTTTTGTTGTTGTGTAGAAACATAGATGTTCTATATGAATCACACTCAAATCATTTTATATTTAAATTTATTTCATTTTGGGAATATTGAAATTAATTTAAATAAATGATGTTAAATTAATTACATGATCATGGACATAGGATCTCTGTTTTTCTATTTTATAGACTTGGATTGAGGGAATAGTTTGCTTTAAATTCAGATTGGAGTGGTATGGGAAGATGCATTATTTGACCGTATATGGATTTAAATCATATATTAAGTTGATTCTTATAGTAAGATGTTGTTTCAGTGGTAATTCCAGATCATGGAAAAGTAAAAGGGTGAAATCTGAAATTATGAGATAATGAATTTTTTGGATAAATTATAGATTTCATTTAGACTTATTCATGCATGGAATAAACATTAGAACCAATTAGACAACTTTTTGAAGGGTGTATCATGCCAGTGGGGAATTATATTCTTCGTTGAGTGTGAGGAGTCTAAAATCTTTTAGAATGAATTGTGTTCAAAAAAATCACTTCATTTATTTTCATGCTACTAATGTTGGATAACTAGAATGATTTCCATTCTCTCTTAGATAAAGGAACATGAGCTTGTGGTGGATCGTGGTATGATTCTGAAATTATCTTAAAATTTCCTCTATTTTTTCCCATATGATAACTCTACAACATTGAATTTTGAAGTGGTTATTCTCCCAGAGATCCAATACTAGGGAACCCCATTTACATTACCAGTATATTTTGAGTTTTTATAATAGGTTAATGTGATATAGAAGATACATTTGTGGATTGGATCATTTCAAGAAGGTTATTTTATGAACATCCTAATGAGTAAAATGATATATTGATTCTCTTATCAGTAATTCCTCAGCCAAAATTACCAAACTCGAGATGGAGTTCCACATAATCCCATTAACATATCCCCATATGCTAGAGCCTACCAACTAATGAAAAGGGTCTAATTCTATTAGTGGATAGTTAATACCCTCAGTATCAATCCATGAAAAAAATTTAATACAAAATAATATATAATTCATGGATAAATATATAGTAAACATGAAAACATTTTTTAGATGATGTACCAGTCATACAAGAAGTAAATATCCTTCCAAACTGGAAATCCAAACCAATGTACATCCAATAAGGTAATAAATAAATAAAACAATGGTAATTTTTGGGAGTCTATATTTGTACTACTCCAAACTCCACACTCATCAACTCAACAATCTTTCAGGGGCCCATTACACATTCTCAGGTCCCTATTAAAAACTTTTGAACATACAGAGAGATTCCTAGGTAGGATGTGAGTAATAAAACCCATTACTACACTAATAATTCTTCCTTACCAAATTTTCACATGTATAATAGGTGTTTACCATAATAATAAATTCATAAACGACAATAACCACAAAAAATCATATATCTATTGGTTGTTCACTAACCAAGCTACCACAAACTCTTGGTCATACTTTATCCATCACCTCACCATAAGGATAGATGGGGACACATCAAATAAGTATTATAAAAATTAGAAACAAAAGATATAAGCTCAACGCTTATAAACAATTGCATATGGCATGGGCCTCTAAGTCAATCCATAATATACCATTATATCCTATCATTATTTCTCATGTCAGGTTACTTAAACCATCATTTCCCAATAATGCACTTAGTTGAGGCCACATATACAATAATTTTCCACTATTCCACACATATTAGGACATATAGACCATCATTCTATTGAGTCAATAAGGATTCCTTATGACTATCCCATTCCTTCATATTTTGAAAAGCACAAAAATCCTTTCTCAAGGAAATTTTTTTCCCTAATAATATTCTTTAATAAGAAAATTTTTTGTTCCCCAAAGAAATTTTTCCATATCTTTGTCTTTATTGTTGATGATTTAGTATCACTAAATCTAACTCCTTTTATGTCTATTTTTAAAATTTGGTTTCATTTCTAAAACCTCGTAATACTATAAATACTTAGATATAAAGTATTCTATTTTCTGGGTCTGAATTCAGATTCTGATTTTTCTGAAATTCATATTCAGAATTTTCTGAAATTCAGATTCTGAATTCTCTGGAATTCAGATTATAAATTCTCTGAAATTCAGATTCCGAGTTCCCTGAAATTTAGTTTCCAAATTCTCTGAAATTCAGGTTCTTAATTCTCTAAAATTAATGTTCCGAATTCTATTTAATTAAAACTCCAAATAACTAATAATTTAGACTCCTAATTTCATAGATTTCAGGTTCCGAATTTTTTAGAATTCAGACTCCAAATTATTTAGAATTAAGACTCTGAATTCCTTAGAATTCAGGTTCTGAATCCCTTTAAATTAAGGTTCCAAATTCCTTATAATTCAGGTTCCAAATTCTTTAGAATTTGGGTCCCGAATTACTTAGTATTGAGGTTCTGAATTCCATCGAATTCAGACTCTGAATTCCTTAGAATTCAGGTTCTGAATTCCTTAGAATTCAGGTTCCAAATTCTATAGAATTCAGGATCCCATTTCCTTACAATTCAGTCTCTGAATTCTATAGAATTATGATTCCGAATTCCTTGAAAAAAAGAATCAGAATATCCATGTAATTTAGACTCTGAACATTATTTTTTCTTAGACTCTGAAAAATATATTTGGTTGAGAATCTATATTTTACATACTCATGTAATAATTATGAAATGATGTCGTGCATTTATTTTCAAACCAACAAGTGTTTGAGTGACACGTATACAGGTCCCTTAGAGATTCAAGTAAAAATATGACTATTGGAAGAGGGAGCTGACCATTAAAGAAGTACCTATAAATAGAAGCTCATTTGAACGTTCCTAGAACTTTTACTTTTACTTTTACTTTTGGAAAAAGTTGATAACTCTAGAGACCACATGTTGTTGAAGTTATTTCTAGGGAGAGATACTCTCATGCTTTTTGCATATTGAACAACTTGTTCAACTTGCTTCGTGTGACTTAGAAAGTTTCTGAGTACATTTGTGGGCTTCCAGGGATAAAAAGATAGAGGTGTCGGCTACCTTAAAGTTTGAGGACTTCCTTGATAAGGAAGACAAAGGTGTCGACTACCTTAATGTTCGATGGATTGCGAGGATAGAAAGACAGATTCCAATATTCCTATAAAGGGCTTACCGTGGTGTGGTTAAGACTGGCATTCTTGAAATTATAAATCAAGGGTGCTTTATCCAAGGTTGTTGGATATCCTACTCTTTGGGTTAAAATATTTCATACTTGTTACATGTGTTTTTTCAAGATTGTTCTAAACTACCTTTTAATTAATAAAGAAATTATAACTATCTTATACTTTCATATGCATGTACTATGATTAGTAAGATTCTATACACTTTAAGGTAGATTCTTTTCCCTAGTAACTTTTCTTAAGTTTCATTTCCAGTACCATATTTCCAAAATCTAGCAAGTTTGTAGAACTAAGAGGTCTTGTAAATTTACCTTGTTTATCTTTGTTTAACAATAGAAAGATTTATATCAACATTACAAGTTCCTATGGAATTTTTTAAAAGATACAATTCACCCCCCCCCCCCCTCTCGCATGTATATTGAGCATTTACATCATTATTATAACCCTGAAATTGGTATCAGAGGAGGTCTTGAAAATAGTTATATTCACATATAAGTTTTCTTTCTCATTTTTTTATTGTTCTATATTTTACATGATTAGAATTTTTTTCTTGTATAAAAACTTTAATTACTCGTAAGTTTTTCTGGAATGATATTTTCTTTTAGATTGAAAGAATGAATGTTGGTTCGATTAACAATATTAATCTTACTAGACCACCAATCTTTAATGGAAATGATTATGAGTATTGGAGAGATAGAATGAAGACCTTTGTAATAAACACATGTGTAGACAACTACATTATGTTAACTAGAGATTATAAGATTCTCGATTAGGAACATAGAACCTTTACTAATCAAAAAAAGGTAGAATACCATCTGAACTTTAAGGTGTGAAATACTTTTCTTTGTTCCATTACTAAAAATATATATATATAAAAATTTCATCTTGTAATGCTAAAAATAGTATTTAGAAGAATCTTGACGTAACAAACTTTGGAAATTCCAAAGTCATTTAAACTAGAAGAGCTGTGATCAGAGCTGTGTATCATGGTTTCTTCTTTCGTTATGGAAAACCCATATGTAATGTACAAAAAAAATTCATGAACAATGTTAACAGTGTACAATCATTGGGTGAGAAATGTTTAGATGATGAAGCTCGTATAGACAAAATTATAGACATCATGCCTAGCGAATGCGAATCTAAGAGGACAGCTATAGATGAAAATAGAAAAGTTACCCAGATTTCACTTGATGGGATTTTTTGAAATCTCCTTCATCATGAATCCAAAATGAAGAGAGATGTTGATAGTATTAAGAAGAAGATTTGAAATGGAATTATTACTTTTACAACAACTTCAAATCATATGAAAACCAGGACTCCTTCGAGAGTTACAAGATCCAAATCTAACAGGACTGTTATTCAATCTGAATATAGAAGATTTGAATCTTTAGAAAACAAGTTATCCAATCTTTCTTGAAGGATAAACAGGATTTTTAGATAAAAGAATGTTCAATCAAGATAAAATAAGAAATAAATAAAGGGAAAGAAATACTCATAAGTCACTTGATATGAATGTAAAAGAGCAGGGCATGTAAGGCCATATTGTCCCATACATTAGAGAAATGATAGAAAGGAAAATAATTCTTAGAGGAATATAAAGAAATACTAAAAATCAAAATACAAGAATGTATTAAAAGTCAATGACACCTGGAGTTCCAGTGGTGGTGACTCTTCTAAAGAGTCCTCAGAGTATTAATCTTCTGGATAGAAGAATCTTGGTTTACTTGCCATGTTACCTAATGAAAATAATTGTTTAATGGCTAAGGTACACAATTCTAAATCCATAACCAATGTATCCTTGACTTTTATTATAGTGATAGTAAATATTAAGAATCTTCAAATTGAGAACCTTCTTTTGATGAAGATAATAAATTACATACTGATGAAGATGTTTCTAGGTTTTCTAAGTTCCTTGATAATGGAAATTCTAATGTCAAGAAAAATATTTATTAAGAAAATTCTAGAATTACTATTCTTACTAAAGAAATATCAGATCTTTCTGAATATCTTGATAAGAAAAATTATGATTTTGAAAATGTTTCAAAAAACCTTGTGGTCTTTAATTCTGAGAATGATAAAATTTCTAAGGATCTAGAAAAAGTAATTTCTATGAAAAAAGTTTTAGTGCATAAATCTAGTGCTAAAACTACGGTTTTTTAGGTTATAAACTTATTTATTAGACTATAGTCAGAAATATTTTCCTTCAGGAAGAGTTTGTCAAACATTACCTTGGGAAAGGAATATTTTGATAAGTTGTATTCCCAAATTCAACCTCTAATGAATAATTCTGGATTTGGTTATACTAATTTAAAACCAGTTTTTAGTAACCATTATTTTGTTCTCATAGTCCTCAATTCTGCACTAAGTGTCAATGTGGTGGGAATTGGGAAAAAAATTGTTCCCTAAACAAAACTCAGTCTTATGGTTTTTATAAAGCTTATTTTTCAAAGAAAATGTGGATTCCTAAAATTTTTCTTTCTAATGTTTTGGGATTCTAGAAATTTTGGGTTCCAAAGTTCTACCACTCTTATTTTTAGGAAACATAAGATAGTACCAAAAACAATACATGGTAAATGGATAGTAAATGTTCCTGGCATATGACTGGTAACAAAAACTTTTTTGAAAAAAATATCATGATTAATGGAGAAAATGTAACTTTTGAAGATAATGCTCAGGGAGAAATTATTGGTATAGGTAATATTGTTCTTCTTGAAAAAACATTGATTTCAAACATTTTATTTGTTAAGAGTCTTAAGCACAACCTTATTAAAATAAGTCATGTGATGAAGGTTACCTTGGGAATTTTAAGAATGACAATTTTTTAGTACATAAATCCAAGGAAGAGTTTATTCTTTCTTCCCATGGGCAAGAGAATGTATATACACTAAACTTATAAGACCTTAGAAGCCAAGATCTACCTTTTCTTAGTGCAATTAATGATAATTTTCATAGCACACTCACAAAATATGGTATGAGTTTTACCAAAACACAAATTTTGTGTAATAATACTTGTGACATTTCTTTAAGAAAAAACACTTCACAACACACTCATGAAAAACACATAGATATTATTAATCACTTTCTTAGGGATCACACACAAAAATAATATATTATTCTTAAATTTATCAGAACGCAAGATCAAATTACTGATATTTTCACAAAATATTTACCATCTAACAGATTTGAATACATTAAAAAGAAGTTGGGAATGATAATTTTAAGGTAATCTTCCTTATTAACTTCTTGTTTAAACCTATCTATTTACAGTAACAAAATCCTTTTCATAGGGGAGTACATTCTCATGGTAGTAAAATTTTCTTAGTCAATTTTTTTTCGTAATAAAATTTGCGTAATCAAATTTTCATAATCTAAAAAAAGTTTATAATCAATAATTTTAGTTGTCATATTTTTTTCATAGTTAAAACTTTTGTAATGATGTTTTTTGTAGTTAAAAGTTTTAAAATAAAGTTTTTCATGGTTAAATTTGTTCTAATCATATTTTCATATTTTTTTTCTAATATTTTTCGTAGTCAAAATGTTCGTAGTAAAAGTTTTCATAATCGAAATTTTTTGAATCTAATGTTATTGAAGAAATTTTTTTCTCATTACAAATAATCTTACTAGCAATCTGAAAGGTGTGTTTCCCTTCCTAATTCTTCGTAATCATTTTTTCCTTGCTGATATTTACATTTTTTTTTAAACTCTATGGATTCACTTTTCCTTAAATACGAATTTTTTTAAATCTAAAAAGATTGTAACCTATTAAAATCTTTCTTCGGATATCATCATAACCGTTATATATTATCAATAAGTTTTCAATTGTTGGATTAATCCGGGAAGTTGAACTGTCGCTTCAATTCCCTATATAAAGGCCACCTGATGCTTGTCCCACATCAATCTCCAAGTTCTTTCATGTTGAAGCTATGTCCTTCCTATATAAGACCATTCCAAATTTCTCAGGTCTTCCTTGCATCCTAATGTCTGTTAAATCCTCTTCCTAGAAAGAAATTTCAACTATTAAGGAAATCTCTGAGTGGCGGATCTACCGAGAAAGGTTAGTCAATCTGAAGTTGTATGCCTAATATGACTTTATCGAATCTTAGAATATCAAGCTCAATGGTCGGGAGAGTGTTTGTATTTCGAAACCAAATGCATAGGATTTGGTGTATCTGATGTTTTTAGTTTAGTTCTATGAGACAGTAAATTTCTTCATGGAAGATGGAAGCCACATGTTCTTTTTTAGTGTTATGAAAATACATTTTATCTTTCTTACACTAAGGTTGCAAGTTTGACTAGAATTCCATATGAAGGGGAAGCTGAGTCCTGTACTAACAACCTACCTCGTGTTCAAGGATTTTTTAATAAGTAGAAGGTCATATCTTTCCTGGGTCTTTCAGAAGTAAAGACACTGAATATTCTTCATCTATCTATGAACATACGAATTCTTGAACTATGGGTTCAAGGTTTTATAATTCTGAGAAAAGGTGATAAAGATACCCTGAAAAAGAGTGACATATACAATCTGGATTTTTTAGTGGATTTCATGAAGATAAATTTGGTTAATTACATTCTGTTTATGATTGAGAATATCAAAAACTAAAATTTGAAATCCAAAATTATCATGTATATTTCTTTTCCATCAAAGATTATTGTTCATTGTTTAGGATCCTTCAAAATTAAATGATGTTCTAAGTTGAAGAATTTCAAAGTCATGTTATTTAGTTATGATACATTAATAAGTATGAAAGTTGGTTTTTCTATAGAATCCAAAGAATTCTTTGATTTTCATGAAGATGAGGTAGAAGCCTTATCAAAGAAACAGGAAGTGGATGAGACATTCAAAATGGGTGGAAGGAAGAGGAAGGTGAAGTAATCGAAATCGAAATGAAAAAACCCCAATGGATAAGGAAACCCAGTATGCACCTCTGAAGATAAAGAAGCAAAAAATCTTATCATGGTGAAGTTGTGGCTAAATGGAGAGATGATAAAGAAACTGGAAGGAAGGGGAGCCTAAGTTTGGCCTGGACCCTTCTAAATCAAATGCATTGAAGGAAAAGACTGTTGAGAATCTTGAAAATGACAAAAAAGAAAAGAATCAAGGAATGAAATTGGTGGAATCTGAATTCATTCAATCTATTATCAAGACTAATAAAAAAGCCTCTGATCATATTCTGGTACCAGAATCCTTTTTAGTAGAACCATTACCTGATACTTTGGGAAATAAGTTAGTGATTCTGGAATGACATCAAGAAGAATAAATAGTGAAAGAAAAAGAAAAGGAAAAACTATAACAAGAAGGCAGTGGTGATACTGAGGACTTTATAAAGCAAGTATAGGATTCCAATGAGAAGAAAATCCCTTCTTCAAATTTATCAACCCAAAATTTTGAAGCTAAGTCTTCAAAACATTCTACCACAAGAAAAGATGAGAAGGGTGAGAAAGAAGTGAATAAGTTTTCTAGAGAGGAAAATAGCAGTCATGATTTCATACAGCTAGAGGATGTTGAGGCAGAAGTCGAGATGAATGATGTTGATGAGGAAAAAATGGTTCATCTATCAAATAGCAAAAATGAATCTCCTAATCAAGAATAAATCATTTTGAATGATGATAAAAAAAAATAAGTGGTTGTGGATACACCTAGAAAAACTTAGGTAAAGAAGAATGAAGTTGGTACTTCATCAAATAAAAAGGCTGTTGAAAAAGAAAAATAATCCTCACCAACCAAAGTCTTGGATTCAGAATCATCCTCACTTGGACATGACTTTGTTGATCAGTCTTTGAAAAATCTTGTTGGAATTATTCCCATATTTCATTGTATAGACTCGAGATTCCAGATTCTTCATCATAAGTTAAATTAAAAATCAGATTTTGTTTCCTTAGCAATGGATAAATTTGTTAGTCTCGAGTAATATTTAAAATATTTTCTCATTAGCTATGTGGCTCATAAGAGATCTTTCCAGAAGAAGACAAGTTGGTCAAGGATGACAATAGAAGATATGAGAATCATTGATGAATTTCAAGATAGTTTCATGGATGGTTTTTACCCAGAAGATGTGAAGATCATGGATCTCACTAATAGTTTTTAGGAAAAGTTAAGTCTTGAAGAGACTTCTCAAAAGAAATAAATTAACAATCTAAATGGGAAGCTAAATTCCATGGCCATGAATTGGAAGATTTAAAGGGATCTCAGAATTGAGATAGAAGAGAAGCTTGTTAAGATGGAATGCATATTCAAAGCCCAGGAAGAGAATCTTAAGGCTCAAGAAGAAAAGACAAAAGCCTTAGAGAAGAAAACGGAAGATGAAGATCAGCTTCTAAAGCATATGGAAGAATATCACAAAGAGCTCAAGAAGCTAAAAACCATTGTGAAGAAGCTGATTCTGAAGGAGAAAAATGATAATATTTTTCAAATCCGATCTTTTGTTATATTTTCCTGTTATACAATTTCTTTCAAATCCTAATTAAATTTTTGTTACACTTCATATTTTTGGTTTTTTAGTACTAATATTTTAGGTACCATATTTTCTTTTATATTTCCTTTATTCATTTTTATAATTCACAAAAGGGGATAAAGGAATGTCAGATAAAGAATACTATGTAAAGAAGAAATTTCCCTAATTAAGGGGGAGTTTATCTAAAGGAATGTTTTATGATGAATATTTTCCTATGAAATGAAATGTATAATCTCATTTAGGAAATAAATAATATAATTCTTAGTGATTTCAAATCGTTAGGGGGAGTTAGTCGTATTCACTATGATCCATAAGTAAAGGGAGATAAGTTTTTATTATCAAGTCCAAAAAACTTCTATGTCCTTAGATTCTTTTTATTAAGGATGTTTGTGCATTACAAAAGGGGGTATATTTTTGAGTCAATAATGTTTCCTTATAACTTTTCCATTCCTTTAGGTTTTTAAAATCACAAACAACCTTTCTCTAGGAAAATTTTATTTCCTGATAATCTTCCATAACAAGGAAATTTTCCCTTCCACAAAGTAATTTTCCCCTATATTTGTTTTCATTGTTCATGATTTATTTTCACTAAATATAACTCCTTTTATGTCTATGTGTAAAATTAGGTTTCATTTCTAAAACCTTATAATCCTATAAATACATAGATATAAAGTATTTTTTCAGTTTCTGAATTCAGATTCCAAATTCTCTAAAATTTATATTCTGAATTCTCTGAACTTCAGATTCTGAAATCTCTGAAATTCGGATTTGGAATTATCTGAAATTCAGATTCCAAATTCTTTGATATTTGGGATCTGAATTCACTGAAATTTAGGTTCTGAATTCATTAAAATTTAGGTTCCTAATTCTCTAAAATTCAGACTCTGAATTATTTTGAATTCAGACACTAAATTCCATAGTATTCCGGTTTCGAATTCCTTAGAATTTGGACTTTGAATTTATTAGAATTTAGACTCTAAATTAATTAGAATTCAGGTTCCAAATTCCTTGAAATTATGGTTCATAATTCCTTAGAATTAATCGTCCAAATTCCTTAGAATTAAGGTTCTGAATTCCTTTGTATTTAGGTTTGTAATTCCTTATAATTAAAACTCTTAATTCCTTAGAATTCAGGTTCTAAATTCCTTATAATTCAGGTATCGAATTCCATATAATTCAGGTACCAAATTCCATATAATTCAGACTCCAAATTCCATAGAATTCTGGTTCTGAATTCCATGAAAAATCAAATCTGAATAACCATGTAATTTAGACTCTGAACATTAATTTTCTGTAGACTCTGAAAAATAGATTTGGTTGAGCAACCATATTTTTCATACTCATGTTATAGTTATGAAACAATGTCATGCATTCAGTTTCTTACTAACCATTGTTTGAGTTGCATATATAAATGTCCCTCCGAGATTCAAGAAAAAATATGACTGTTGGAGGAAGGATTCAACCATTAAATAATTATCTATAAATAGGAGCTCAATTGAACGATCTCAGAACTTTTTCTTTTACTTTTGGAAAAAGTTTACAGCTTTATAGACTACATGATGTTGAAGTGATTTCTAGAAAGAGATACTCTCATGCTTTGTGCATAATGAACATCTTGTTTATATTGCTTCATGTGACTCTGAATGTCGCTGAGTACATTCTAGGGCTTCCAGGGATAGAAAGACAGATGTGTCGACTACCTTAATGTTCAAGGACTTCCTTGATAAAGAAGACAGAGGTGCCGACTACCTTGAAGTTCGAGGGATTGTGGGGATATCAAGACAAATTATGGTATTCCTATCATGGGCTTACCCTGGTGTGCATAAGATAGACTTTCCTGAAAGTATAAATCATGTAACCTTTATCCAAGGTTGTTGGATACCCTACTCTTTGGGATAAAATATTTCTTACTTGTTACTTGTGTTGTTTCATGTTTTTTTTTTCTACTTCATTTTTATTAATAAGGAAAGTATAATTATCTTATACATTTTTAAACTTTTACTCTGATAATTAAGATTCTATACTTTTCAAGGTAGATTATTTTCCCTTGTAAACTTTTGTTATGTTTCATTTCTAAAGCCATATTTCTCGAATCAAGCATGTTTTTAGAACTAAGAGTTCTTGTGAATTTACATTTTTTAACTTTGTAAAACAATATAATGATTTATATCAACATTAAAAGTTCCAAAGGAGTTTTTTAAACGATACAATTCACCCCCCTCCCTAGCTCTTGTATATTAAGCATCTACATCATTATTCTGATCCTACACATTCCCCACTATCACCTCATGAGAATAATCACACATGATCATTATACACCATAAGCAGGCCACAAAACACCTTCATTCCCCATCATCAATCTCAATATTATCATTCAGCCTCATGAAGTGTCGAAACAGGATCCCCATTTGGGGATACAGATCCATGATGGGTCCAACATTCACATTGCAACCATGCATTGAATAACAACAACAACGACACATCAAACACTAAAATATAACACAATCAAACAATGGTGTCATATTCATCAACTAAAATAATTCCATAATGAAAATAAATTAGAAACATGCATACATGTGATCAAAAAAAGATTCCAAACAAACTATTAGAAAAACCATGGCCATCATGCATCTCAGATGGTATAGCACTTTTCTGTAATGATTATTGTTCTCAATGTTTCCACAAACCATAGTTCTAGATTAGTTTGATTCCGGAATAATAATTCATTATTTAATGTGACACTCATTATAAAAAATGGATGCAAATAGTGAAATCCAAATTTCATCCCATCTATCCATCATATAATTGTTTTTATTTAGATAAGTCTCCAACTACTTCCTGATAAATTGCACCCTCACTAAGGTCTCATGTACTGTAATTGGACAAAAAGATGCTTCTTGTACTTCCTCATTGAAACATACTGGTGAGTATCATGTTGAGTCAATAAGGTTTTCCATATATCTTATCCATTCCTTCTTGTTTTGAAAATCACAAACACCTTATACTAAAGAAAATTTATGTTTTAACCCCATCAGGAAAATTTAATTCTTTATGGAAATTTACCTTAACCTGAATTTTCTTATACATAGAAATATTTTTTCTTAAATTCAATAACCGGATTCATACCCAAAATCCCTGACCCATATAATGAAATGATTTGGAGCATTCTATTTTTTTAGGATCCGAATTCTGGATGTGATCTGTAATGTAGTTCTAATCCGAATTCTGGACTCCGAACATTCATGAGTTCGACTCCGAACTCTTAAGGAGTTCGACTCCGAACTCTTAAGGAGTTCGACTCCGAACTCTTAAGGAGTTCGACTCCGAACTCTTAAGGAGTTCAACTCCGAACTCTTAAGCAGTTCGACTCCGAACTCTTAAGGAGTTCAACTCCGAACTCTTAAGGAGTTCGACTCTAAACTCTTAAGCAGTTCGACTCTGAACTCTTAAGCAGTTCGACTCCGAACTCTTAAATAGTTCGACTCTGAACTATTAAGCAGTTGGACTCCGAAATTTTAATTAGTTCGACCCCGAACTCTTAAGTAGTTCGACTCCGAACTCTGTAAGTACAGATTCCGATCTCTTGTGAAACCAGACTCTGAATTCCTACAAAACAGAATCCAAATATTTCTGAACATATAATCTGAACTTCATTTTGGTTATACTCCGAACTTTTGACTTACCTACACTCCTAAATATTGATTAGATTTTACTTACATATTCTTCATTTCAAAACGATGTTGTGCATTCAGTTATACATGGTTTGTTAAAAAACGATGTCGTCTATTCTGTTTCTAATTAACCGTTGGTTGAGTTATACGTGTGCAGGTCCCTCCTAATTTCATGGAAAATATGACCGTTGGAGGAGGGAGCCGACCGTTGGAGATTTTCCTGTAAATAGGAGCTCATTTGAAAGAGCTCAAGAAAAAAATGGGAAACGAGTTGATCGATCTAGGAAGCACACGCTGTTAATGTGATTTCTAGAGAGAGAAGCTTTCCATGCATTGTGCATACTGAACCACTCATTTAGATTTCTTCGTGCGACTCCAGATGTTGGTGATTACATTCGAGGACTTCCGGGGATAGGAAGACAGAGGTGCCGACTACCTTGAAGTTCGAGGGCTTCCTTGCGGAGGAAGACAGAGGTTCCAACTACCTTGAAGTTGAGGGCTTGCAGGGATAGCAAGAAAGAGATTCTGATCTTTATATCGAGGGATTATCCTGGTGTGGGTAAGATAGACTTTCTTGAAAGTATAAATCAATATACCTTTATCCGAGGTTTTTGGATACCATTCTCTTTGGGTTAAAAGAGTTATTGTTTGTTACTTGTAGTTTTACTACTTGTTTGTTTCCGCTGCATATTGTATTGTAAGGAAATTATAACCTTCTTGTATTTCCTTACAATTGTACTCTGATTAGTTTAGATTCTATACGCTTTAAGGTAGAATCTTATATTGTAAACCATGGTTCCAATTCTCCAGTTGGTGATCAAAGGTGTTGTGAATTTTCTTAGTTTAACTTTGTTAAATCTAGACATTCCTTGTCTAAGGAAAACATAGTTATCCATAACTAACTTTAAAGGTTCTAAAGGAGTTTTTAAATTGTAAAATTCACCACCATCTTGTATATTGAGCATCTACATCATTATTTCGATCCTACATAGCATGTACATAAATAGAGAGACTCAAATGGTTCAATCTATGTATACATCTATAAATTGTTACTATAATAAAACTGCACTGAGGCTAGGTGCTCATCACATGTTCCGCGGATGTCTATAAACAAGATCAAAGTATATATGCTTGAAATTGATTCATCATGTTATACTATCCATCTGTCTTAGGATGGCACATTATGATCAATTAGAGATGAGTTCCTTATTGCTTATAAAACCCTATAAAAAATATGAATAAAACAGCCATCATTGTTCCATTCAATTCTCTTGGGATCTCTATTTAAGTCTATGGTCTTGAAAATATATATTTACTAGATCATCTTCTGAGTGAGTCTCAATAAATGGAATGAAATGTGAAAATTTTATTATCTCATCAAAAAACACACAGTCATCATCATGGATGTTTGAGGTCTTCGGTAGCCCCTTTTGAAAGAATACTATGATGTCCACCCACTTCCACATGGGCACTACAAGTGGATGGACTAAAGCACTATGATTATGATTTATAGACTTTACCCTATTTCATGTATATCATGAGGAAACAAACTAAGTGATTTCCAACTTTATCCATGTCCAACAAAGATATCACCTAATGTCATGGTACAATGTTGTCGCACCATGATATACTATCCATCTTGAGGACTGGAATTCCAAAGTTGGCTCCTATCTTATAAAAGTAGGGATAAGTACTCTACCATGCTAGGTGATCTTATAATTATCTCCAAATTACCATATAGGTATTGGGTTATATCCAAATATATATTCTTACACCACAAAACACTCTAGGTAATTACCTTTTCCATACTCTACTAGTCCTACAATAGAATATGTAACCACAATGGTATATAAAGTCATTGATCCATGATCCTTAGAAGCATCCATCCTCTTATTATCCAATAAGATCATAAAGTTCCATTGTTCCTATGAAGGCCAATCATGATGCTTCTGATTTTCATGTATACTACGGATACTATAATCTACTATTAAAATTGCTTTCCTAGGTATATACTCCATCTAAAATTAAAATGTATAAGATACTCCACAAAATTCATTTGACTCATGTTCTCGTCCTATTGTGAGAACATTTAAGGGAGCCTCTTGTGTTTAATGTAGAAAAAAAACCTCTCATCGAAAAGATAATTTCACTAAAACATTAGATCGTAGACAATGACCTCTATCTCTAAGTTATGATTTGGGTGTTTCTACTTTTGGGGTCCAACTTGACACAACCCATAAACAACTTCCTACTCTCTCTACATTAGAACTACTCTAGGTCAAAGCCTAATTTATAAAAGTACCTAGAGTATCTGATCCATGACTCAATAATTGTTAGCTCTAAATCTATATTCAACCACTTCTTTATCTTAAAAATCATCTTCACACTATTCTTCCAACTCAAAATTTACTACCATCTTCATCATCATAGTTACATATGATTATATAAGAGAATATTCTAGATAAAACATCCATAATATACTCCCAACCCAATAATTATCTTGATCTCAAATAGGTTTTGAGGATGTATCAAAGACATTACTACCAACACATTCTTTAGTTTGATGAATAAACTTGTCTCAAACCTGAAATTCCCCCAATAAAATCCCCTTCTAAATCCTAAAGTTTCACTTTGACTACATTGTGAAAATTTAATAGGATCCATGTGTACTAAAAACAACCTCAAGATATATGGTAAGACACTTTCAAGTCGACATGTAAATGATGATTTAATAAATTGAAAATATGAATAATGTGTGTATTTAAGGATTGATGATATTTTTCATGAGATTTCTGAATTTATATGAAGTGTTCATTAAACCAAAAAGAATCACCAGATACTCAAACACTCCATAACTGATTTGAAACACTATTTTAGAGATTTATTTCCCACTAATCATGAGCTAGTGGTATCCCAATCAATGATCAATCATACTAAACCACCTGGATCCCCCTTACATATTGAAAAGATTATCAATCATGGGAAAATGATATATGCTCTTATATTTCACCAATTTCAACTTCTAGTAATCAACATATAGTCGTAGACTACCATCCTCTATCTTGGATGAAAGACAAGTAAACCTACTATGATGTCCTCAGCCTGATAAGCATTCTACTCTAAGTCTTTGACCTATACATTGATCTCCAATAACATAGCTGTCTCTATATGATACCAGAGTATTAAAAAGAGTTGTGAACTTAGTATGAGCTATATTTTAGCTATACTTTCCAACACATCATAACATCTTTTTGGTCAAAGATTCCCAAAATTATTTCTTAACATTCTTCAACATCATGAGAGGCTCTAGTTCCCTATAAAGATGAATAATGTTGGGGTTACAAATCATGTCATATTAAAACATAGTTAAAAACTTTTATTTCATGTAAATTAACTAATTAAAAGACATATGGATGAAGCTTTTCTATTTCATATATCATATATAAGATATTGAATCATTCTCATATGCATATGCCTACAGGTCATGTGGTAAAGTATAAAAACACTCTATTCGTGGTGAATTCAATCCCATCATATCATGTAGTCTGATAATACTACATCGAGGTGAAATATTATATAACATAAATGAAATAATGAGTAAAAAATTAGATTCATTAAGATAAACCATAATCAATTATGGTATCACAAAAACTTATCCTATGAGGATACCCATAACCAAAGGTATAATTCAACTAGAACTAAAAATGGTCTCATACATTCATGTTAGTCATATATAAATATAAATATATATATATATAACATAACATAAAAACCTTCATAGGAAAATTATTTATTTCCAATAAATATATACCATAATAGCGTGGAAGAAGATATATATAACACAACATAGAAACTATCCTGAACACATAGCACAAATCGAGGAAAGAGATTTAATAACTAATATCCATCACAACACCAGTTAAATATGTGGAATGTAAACCATCATGTCTAATCATAATATATAAAAACTCCAAAAACCACAAAAAATAGTAACAACAATCCCGTCCATGGTAGGTCAAGGGTTTTTTACACATGTGTTTTCAAGAAACATGGAAAATTCCCTACCCAAGTCCCACATAGTTATCTACTCTCTATTATGTCCTGGATTAGTTCAGAAAAAGTAATAATAATCACTAATACCATATTATAATAGCTCATCCTAAACATTTAGGTTTGAATCAGAGTTCTACATGAACTCATGAACACCTCCCTATACACAACAAGATCCAAAAAAATTGTTAGGGTCTAAGTTTGTGTGTATAGAGACTATACACTAAGATTGAATCCGTTGAAAATTAGTAATATAAATGAATTTATAACAAATAGAAAAATTATAGTAATCATTTGGAAATGTTTTAAATATTATACTATCCATACAAGAATTTACAGGATTTGAATGTGGCAAGACAAACAAGTGTATAATGTGAGAAGTTTTTAAATAAATAAAATAGTGGCAATCCTATAGATTATATCCAATTACTAGTCCTACCTCCACTCTCCTCAGATCAACTATATTCTATTATACCCTTACCCTTGAATGGATCCACATACCCAATGTTATCCAATACATCGAGATGCTTTTTCATGGTGGTGGAAATAAAATCCTATAGGATACAAGAAATACATCCTTAAAAGTGTAAACATATATAAAATGTGTATTCCATGATAATAATAAATGAATGGACAAGAATATAAATAAGAAATCAGGTACTTAAAGGTTTTTCACTAACCAAGCTACAACAATCCCATGGCCATTCCTACTTTGGGCCCATATTAGAAGGTTAAACAATGATGTGTTTGAATGGTCATTGATATGTAAAAAATTAATGATCCATCCATACAGCTGATCAATAGTTTTAAAACCCATATTCTTCTAGGTTAGACCAAAATTGCATTAATACCATGTTTCAATCTCTCCAGTCATGACAAATAGACCATCACATCCCACTCTCTCCATACAGGTCAAGTCAAATAGACCTTCAATCCCCAATGTTATCTCAAGGGTTTGGTCAGATATGTTGGTTAGGACCCCAGGTTTGGAAACACAGGGCCAAAAGTCCCTCCAACTAACATAGTCTTATAATAAATTCACATGTTTTTCTTGAGGATACTAAAACTCCATAGATATCCATCCAATATAGGCATACCTAAAAATTTGGTACCATGCATAGAACAACAACAAAAACAAAAAAAATTTCCAAACTATAACCACATGTTACTGTAATAGCATATCAAGTCACATGTAAAATATCATCATGAGAATAATTTTCAAACACACCTAAATGTTATCAAAATCAAACATGCAAAAATATATATGCAAAAACCTCACATAATAAAGCATCATAATGGGTTTAATGGGCTATATATAGCCACGCATGATCATAATCATGAACATTCATCGAATTGTGTCTACAAAATAACTATACCTGGTAAAAAATATATAAATTATATCCCCAAAAGGTAATGAAATTTCTATCTCAATTTTAGTTATTAAGAACTTCATGGTTTATTAAGTAATCATCACCTAAACAGTGTCCATGTATTACTCGGTTCCAACAGCTCAATAAGGATTTCTAAGACTAATTCAAACTTTTTAATTTCAAAAAATTTAAAACACCACATGAAATAATAGTTTCTATCCTCATGATAATTTTAAACTTATTAAATTATGTTATCCTGTGAGATATTCATTCCTTCCTTAGAGAAAAAAAATTACAAACAATAATAGTTTTCCATCTCTAAATTATTCTTCTATAGAAAAGATAAAATAATTATTTATCACTCATGAATACTTTTCAATATATTATCATTTAAGAGATACTTATTTGGTATCTCAGGGGGTAAATTATTAACTAGATTTATAATTTCTCTATAAAATAATTAAAAGTAATACAAATTCCTACATTGGTGTTCTTTACTCTTAATGAAACTACATAAAATAGAATAAAGGAGTCGTTCGTTCCACTAGATTTTGAAATCAGATGAGAACATGATTTTACCAAAAAAATCTTCTAATATCTCACTTAAAAAGAATTTATAGATGACCCTATCTCCAGTTAATATAGAAAATAATTATAATATAAAGTTGATTAATTTAAGATAATGTTGAGGGTTGTTCAGAAAATTAGTTTTCTTAAACTAAAAATAGCATCAAATTTAGTCTTTGAACTATTTTTGAATGTGGAGTGTTTGATTTCATCCATAAAACGTTTTTTATACCTAAATGTGTAAAATAAATTAATTTACATTTTTAAGTCATTTAAAAGTTCCAAATTTAGTTCAATATTCCTTCTAGTGAAGAAGAAACATTAAATAAGGTTTCTAAAAACAATTTTTAAAAAAGGAAGTCTGTAAGGGTATCATGATTTATCATTACATGGATCATAGTTTTCTCATAAGAGTTAGAGGTTTTTTCCATACAAATTAGTGGAATCTTCTTCCTACCCTAACACAGCTTTAGTTTACCCTAAAAATACTTTACATAATAGAGTATACCATTACGGAATGTGTAATAAATTTCTATTACACTACATTGAATCAGGTTTCCCTTATATAACCTTTGGATAATCAAACATTCCATTACATAGTGGATGACATACCATTATGTGGAATTTATAAACAAAGTACTACACTTATGTGAGAAGATGGTTTTTGGTAAATCTTATTGGAAAAGCAAAGGAAATCCAAATTACCTTTAGGCAATTTAGTCTTACCTTACATAAACATTAGGAATTATAAGTTAACTTTATGTGGTGGTTCGAAAAAACACCCCTGCCTTACGTAGTAGTTGTTTGCCCATATGTTACCCTTGAAAAATAAGGGTTCCCTTTTTACATTCTAGGAAACTGCTTCTCAACCCTTACATGATGTCTTAAAACTCATATTACCTTTATGTGGTGACAAATATCTATGTAAGGGTAGAAACTTAGATCAATTTTTTTATATTTTATCCAAAAAATTCTTATAAATAATATACAAAAGATTATTTAAATTTCATTTAAAACCATGAATGCTACATAATATATCTATAACGTAATGTATATGACTAAATAGTAGTCATACATAGTCATTTCGTTCCCATTTATTTAGATTTGGTAGTTCAAGGACTACTATTGAGACATCTAACCATGTTTTTTTCATATAGAGTCCATAGTACCCAATATTTTTAGTGCATCATAGTTATTGGTAGATATCATGAATAATTTGGTCAATTTCCTATATATACTCAAATTCCTTATAAGTAATATATTTGTCTCAATATTCATTCAATTAGTATTTGGGTGACTGAAATGGTAGGATATGTTCTTATTACATTCCTTATCCTCATGAATATATAGTAGAGAAAGGTCACAAAGGTGGTATTCATCATAAACTATGAATAAGAAGAGAATATGGTGGTCAATTTAATTCTATGGTGTTTATGATTCCAAGAAATAAAAATATTATTTGAGGTACCAATTTATTATCTTTATACAGGGATTATGTTGTGTTTTATTTTGTATCATATCATTCCATTATTATAATTAACAAACTAAAATCTCTATGGATCTAGGTGGAGGTATTCCAAGATCCATTAGTGTTGACTATTCAATTTAGTAGACAATATAATTTTATTATGTTGTTTTGGGGTTTTAAGATATGGATGAGGTAGAATCACTCATTAGTGGACCATTTCATACATCATGTTTTTCTATATGATGCATCTATGGCATAGAAAAATTATATTATATGCATGATATTATTGATTTTATCCAGAAGAAGTGAATATACATTAATGTTAATGGAAATAATGTGTTTTTTTATATACAGTGGGATCATCATATGAGTCATTTTCATATCAAGCCCTTATCTTCTCATTTGGAAGAGTTGATATATTTTTTGTGGATTTCTACGTAGTGGTGTTCTTATGAGTTGTTGATTAGTTTCTTGATTTTTTAACTAAATAATTTTTTATGCTTACAGCTTGATGAGATATTGAGTTGAAGAGATAGTTTCTAATAAATTGATCTCAGATACCATGAAAAACTGGTACATGAACCGGTTTTCTGCATACATGACAGGTGTTCCATATACTCATGAGATGGTGTATATCACTTGAGCATCAAATAAACAACCAGAGGCAACAATTCCATCCATCCTGAAACTAGGTACATGGTATATATACATAGTAAAAAGAACAATTAGAAGGGAATAAATTGGAATATTCCATAAACTATATATAAAAATAGAAGAAATATAACTCAAAAATAAAAAGAAACAATGGTACAGGTTCACCAAAACTCTAAGAACAACCAATACTAACAAATGCTACACCATGTGATGTGTATGAAATATCCCACCATCTCACAACAGGACACCCATATAAAGAAAACATAAACCTCACCACTTCACTATGAATCCTACCATTGCCTACATCTAATCACATTAAAAGGTCTACACACAACTGATGGTGTGTGTATGGTGTAAGCTAAACATGATCTGTAGGATCCCACCATGGCCTTTCATATCAATTCTCTATAAAAATAATAACAACATTCCCAATTAAAAGAAAATATATCAGGATAAGTAGTAAATCAGTGAAATAATGATATATGGTTAATATTTATTCTCTTTATGGAGTTAAAAACAAGTAATCTAAATGTTTTTCACATCATAAGTCACCATTTTTTAAAATTAGGGATATCAAATCCAAATAGTAAAAGCTAAATAATAATGGTAAATGAGCCAATGGTAATAGTAGGTTAGTATAGAAAACTACTTGTACAATAATAAATTACTTGTGTTCACTCGTGTCATTATAATATGGGCCTGAGGATAATAGGAAAACCACATTAGTGAACCCCCAAAAAATGTAAAAATCATGTCCCTAGAACATAGGGTTAGGGATTGAATAATCACAACACGGGTGAAACCCATACTAATAAAATGGATGAGGCACAATACTACACCATAAACCTTTGTACTAAAAGGGTACCCTTGTGTATAATTTATCAAATCAGATTCAATGGGATTGAAATTTCACAGACAATTCCAAACAATACTTTATTCTCTCAAAAATGAGTTTGGATAACACATCTCAAAATCCATTTCACAATGCTTTAAAACATGATTTAAATTTAAAAAATAAATGAAAATACAAATTTCACCATAAGAACATTTATATAGACATATGATTCATTCCAATTAAATTATAAAATTATTTACAAAACCAAGATCCATTATAGTTCATCCAACATAGGCCATAAGTGGAAACACATACATCAACCTCAGGTCTTGCACTACCCATAATGGGATCCACTCACCAAGTGGAGAGTAAAATAATAAACGGGGTCCCAATCATCGATTATCATGTATCATAATCAAATTACATAATGAAACTGTCAATAGTGGGATTAGGTCAACACATACGTTATGAAGCCCACACGATGCACTATAACCATCCTAAGTACTGGCCTCCAAATAACGATTACACAAAAAATGAAGAAGAGATAAAAACTAATTACATAATCAATAGATACCATAAACACATCCCAAACCTACTACTAAAACCTAATGTAATGAAAAATTATAAAGGTCACTTACCTAGTGAGAAACAATGTATCCTTGCAAGAGTTTGAGCACTAAAAAAACAATCAAGAAAATGAGAAGAAAACTTAAATTATTTGGAAGGATGTGTGGGGTTCAATTGAAAGGATTCACATTAAATTAATGTTTTATATAAATTATTATTGTGAAAACCCTCTAGGTAGGAGTAATTTATGACTTAAAAATAGGATTCATGTTCTAAAACCTTTATGTTTCATCTCTATAAAAAAAATGCATCACTTCAGTTAAAAATAATGAATGATATATTCTTTAAATAAAAACCAATTTAATGTTTAAAAATTATTTTACACCATGAATTTTTTTATGGATTGTTTCAAGAAGTGAATTTATACACTAATGTATGGATTTTATATGTAAATTTCCTCTACACCCATCACAAGCACCACCCCTACTAAAATACTGAAAACAACTCAGATTCCCAACCACTATAAAGAAACAATATTTTAAAAAAGAGTATTCCTTTTTATCTAGGATCTTATAGTCTCTCAAATATTTAAATTTCAATCATTGGATGTAATTTTCAAGAATGGTGACTCAGAAATAGTTGAGGCCATTTATCTCTCACAAATAATTCACAAACCCAATTCTCCTGATAATTAGATATATGTCACCACAACACTCTGAAAAATGTAATAAATTTTTATTAAATAATTTCACATTAGTATAAATGATCTCCATTTTTTATTGCACAATAGAAAAATTTATCTCCAACTTAATCTCCTTCTAAAATTAAATCAAATAGGGATCACGATGGTACTTCTTGAGTTGAGATGTCTAGAAAGCATTGTGGATACCTATCAAATGATCTAGAAATTCCAAATAATAACAAACAGTACAAATATTTTTACTGACCATAATTTTTCCAAAATATATTGGAGATAGCTTCCCCTATTTCCCATGGTTATGGTGAACCAACAAAAGATATACATTCAAGAAAACTCGGTCACCAATGTAAAACATAAAAGGATTGCATGAACAATCTTCATTTGATTTATCTCAACTCTATGTTGTAACCAAGCAACAATATAAATCTTAGATCCCAACTGTGATCTCTTGAACAACTCTTTTCCTGCTAAGGTGGTGTCACACATATTTTCTTAATAAATTGGGGACCTACACGGTTGACCCAAAAAATTCAATAAGGGATGACCGACAACTGATAACTATTATTATGCATAATCTATACCAACCATAGATTGACATCTTATGATCCAAAAAACTCTAATACATTGTTATATAGAATATCCTATAGGGTATGAATTTCATGCTCCATCTGACCTTCAATCTAAGGAAGGTAAGTTTCACTCAAACGAACCTAAATCTCCATTATCATCAAGACACTCTTCACAAATTTATAATTTAACCGGACATCTTTTTCTAATAAAATGTAAGAGGGATCCCCATATAACTTCATAATCTCCTCAAAATATAGGTTTCCCATATCTTCAACCTCGGTTGTGCCCCTAGTTTAAAAAAATGGCAATATTTCTTCAACTAATCAATCACCACCTATATATCATTATTTCTTTGGGAGAATCCATTATAATCAAACAAAAAAGTCCAGAAAAACATTGTACCATTTCAAAACTATCTCTATAATAGGATAGGGTCAACCATACGGTTTCCAATTCTATGAATTTATCGATCAGATGGTATAAAAGTGGGACACATAATCAGCAATGTCATGCTTCAAACCATGTTACCAGAATATTTATCCCATTTTATTATACATATTTATAGTGATCAGATAAAAATCCCACAATGAACTATGATATTCCTATAACTATTAATTCCTCACAGATGTTATGATTTCAATATATTCTCTAAACAAAATAATAGCATCATATGGGAGAAAACAACTTGAAATTATCATCCCACCATTATGGTTTCCCTTATTCCTCTAAACTCATCAACCTACTACTAAACCTACGTAATTGAATCAATGAGAGATGATCAAAACTGAACACAGGTTGAAATCAAACATGAATCAACCCTATGCATCTAGATGGACCTTACTAATGAGAATAAATAGGTTCCACTCTTATATTCTATGATATTCTATAGAATAACATTCCACTTGATAGTATATGCAAAGACATTCCATTTCCCTAGAGTGTAGGAGATGTTGGAATAATGTGTCTCAATATATTCCACCCATAATCTCTGTCTTTGATTCAAGACCTTCTGAGAAAATATATATCTCAGACACTTATTATCAGAAATGACTCTGAACCTCTCCCAAAAAAGATAGTTCTACCAACACATAAACATATTCCAAACTATAGCATGATCTAAAGCATGAGCGGCATATTACTTCTCGTGAGGATGAAGTTAACGAGAGATGTAGGACACCACATGATTTCTCTCCCTATGTACACAACCCAAACCAGTACCAGAAGCATCACACTAAACCATGTACCCCTTACATGAGTCAGCTAAGATCAGAATAGGTGATGTTGTCAGAAGACATTTCAAATAATTTAATGAAACCTATAATTTAGAATACCAAGTGAATTTCACCCATTTCTTATTAAGAGAAATCATAGTTGACACTGGCCATGATAAATCCCTGATAAACTGTTGATAGTATCCCACAAGACATAAGATGTTACAAATATTAAAGGATGTATATGGATCTTCCCATGAAATAAAAACATTTGTCTTCTCAGGATTTACGGCTATATAAAATTCATAAATAACATTACCTAATAACATCACTTCTTGGATCAATATATTTCTTTTTGAAAGATTCCCATATATTCAGAGGCTCCCCAAGATTCCCAGAAAAATTCTTATATCATTCATTCTCAAACTCAAATCATGGATAAACCATGATGTCATCCAATAAAATAATGATAATTGTGGTATGATAAATATGGAATAACTATTTAATCAATTCAATAATATTGTTTTAGTTTTATTTTGACCAAAATGAATCATAGGATAACAATAATGGTCATAACTTATCTTGAAATTGGTTATTATAATATCATACTCTTAAACCCTGGTTTGTTGATTACCTAAAAAATATCTATTTTCAAAAACCAATTATCCCCCATTAATTGACAAAATAAGTCATCTATATAGGGAATAGGGAATATGATCATAATCACTACCCTGTTCAACTTCAGATCTTTCATACACAAATGAGTTGAACCATATTTTTTCGTTGAAATGACTATGCATGCTTCTCATGGTGAAACAATGTGATGGAAAAAACCCATCTCCATCATATCATCCCACTTCATCTTGAGATCTTTCAGATCAACTGGTTCCATGTAGTAAAAGTGTATTGATATCATCTTTGTACATGATACCAAATAAATCATAAAATATTACTCCCTTTCAAGGGGATTCCTGAATAATACATCATGGAAGATATCCAAAATGTCCCTAATAGCTAATGGAATATTACCAATAAAAGAAACAATATTAGGCTAAATGGTAATGGTAGATAATGAACACTTGGGCTCTTAGTTTGAATGTCTCACACGACTGGACATCAAATCCCACTCTCCTTTAAACAATTGATAGCTCCCATCGATAGTAAATATTGATACATGCTGATGATAATAAATAATCTTATAATGTTGAGAAATAATCCAATCTATCATGATGATGATGTTGAACAAATCTAGATCGAGAATTATGAAATCATGGACTTACTCCGTATTAGCTATTGAAAGATTAAAATATGGGCATTGAACCCTTTTCGCATTCCTCTTTCTAGTAAGTGTTTTTAACCTCATAAAAATTTACATTGTTTCCTTTTTAATTTTTAACACATTAAAAAAAATGATTACGTATAAATTGGTGTGAGGCACCTTTATAAAATAGAGAATTCACTATATAAAATGCAACAAAACAGGTACCTCTCAATGATGTTGGTATCACAACATTATCGACTAGAAACACATATACTATGTGAAGGTGACCCGCTCCTAAGTTATATACATGGAACCATATGGACTATGAACCCTCTTACTACATCGCAATGGATTTTGGAATAAAATATCCTAGAATATAACTGGGCATAGACGTAACCATGTAGAACCTATGAAAAAGGTTTTGGTAACCACAATCACTACTCATCATTATCAGGGTGGGTTAATAACATCAGGGGTTACGAATCTTTCTACACTGATAAAAAAGTAAAAGGAATACTGTTGAATGCAACTAATATTATAGAAGAGTCTCGCAGCTGAGAACCACCTCCACCACTCCTATAATAATCATGTCACTTTCTCTTTTTTACACGTACACCCTTGAAGCTTCCACTGGGTGGAAGGGGAGCACATTAGAAAATTTTTCTAACTGTGTTCATTTTTTCCATCGTATCTCTATAAAATGTATTAGCTTTGTTTTTATGATTCTACATATACACCTGTGATCAGATTTATGAATGAAAAAAATCATCTACTTCGAGGATTTCAGGTGATCATTCCTCACAATATCCAAATAAAAATTAACCATCTCTATAAAATTATTTGTTTACTCTAAACCTACTATATAGATAGAAACTCTGGATATTTTTCAATCATCAGAGACTCTAGGTAGAACACCAAAAATAGTAAGGTCTCAAATACCTTCAAATAAAACACCACCTGTTGACCTGTTTGTAATATGGAATCCTCTGATATCTTTTTGGGACCATCACTTCAAAATGTTGAGAAAATAACACTGATATCTTTAGGTGTATAAATGATTATAAATATATAATAAATCATTTCCATCCAGTCCAATTCCACTTTATTTTCATTTGTAACTTCAAATGAAGGAAAATTGTTATGTAATAAATCTTTGAATTGTTCTCTATCTCCTCCCACTTCTGGTTTCACCTCAATATCATGGTCCCAAATTCATAGTACATTCTATTCCATGACACAAACTTCTAACATGACAGCCTCTATAAGATTATGATCTAGAGGGGGATTCAATTTAGGATAACATCTTTGTATTCCCTCCAATAAAACTTGTGGAATCTATCTCAGAGTCATTTTAATAGACACTAAAAATAGAATAAAATAATAAATCAACAAGAGAATCTTATTTCAAACCAACAATCTAGAAGAAATTTTTTTATCAACGTCAAAACTCAACACAAGATATACACATCCAAACATCCCATTTTATCTTAATTATTTTCATAGAAAGAGATTCCCATCACTCACTTCAACAAACCTCCTATGTTTTAGAAAAATCTACCCCACATATAATATACTTCCCTAGACAACAAATATTGAGGAAACCCCTTCTATGGTTCTAATGAACCAACCAGGGATTCAATGAAAATTTACTGCCCAAAATTTTCCTATTTATGCTCGAAATGAATTCTCTATCCCCAAGGACTAGACATGAGCACTTTAAATTCAAATAAATGAGGGGGAATGATTTCACCCAACCTAAAATTAGGCACATGGATTAGATTAATTGTGGAATGAAAACAAAAAAGGAAATGAAAAGGGAATATATCATAAACCAATGATAATAGAGGTATAAATATATCTCAATATACAAAATAATTGATGGTATTGGTCTAACAAAGATAAATGGAAAATGGATACCAATAACTACAACTCAATTTGATATTTGAGAAATTACTCAATGACTCACCATAAGCTACCCATACCAAGATTACATAAACATCAATGCATCACATTGGTGTCTTTCATTTTCATGTATCAAAAGACAATACATGGTATACATAATGTTTAAGGGGTGTGATCCAAATAGGATCATTAGGATCCCACCAATATGTTCTGTATCTTGTCTTCGTACAGATAATCCCAATTTCATAAATTTAAAGAAAACATGGAATGATAAGTCCTAAAAAAGAATAATTTCAAAATAATTGTAAATATTTTTCATTTATTATTATTCTAAAATGAAACAAGTCGAATAGTTTCAAAGTATAAATCAACACTTCTAAAAATAGGTATATCAAAACAAAATAGTAAAATTCCAAAAAAATTGTAAATAGACTAAGGATTGAAATATTTCAATTGGTGGACTACACATTCAAAAATTAGTTACTCATGGAAAATCAAATCCTTATAAGATAGTCCAAATGGGTAGATAACACCCCATGAGTGAGCCTTCTAATAATATAAAAATCATGTCACTTGATCACATGACTAGGGAGAATCGGAATGCACCATGACTGACCCCCCCCCCCTCCTGGTAATAAAATGGATGAGGCCCAATAATACACCTTCGAATTAATTATATAATGATTCCAATGTAAAAACTTTATCATATTAGGTATGAATGGATTCACATTTCACAATGAATTCCAAGAAAACCATTATTCTAGAAAAAAACATGCTTCGAAAACACATTTCACATTTTATTTTATAAGGATTTGAAAAAAGAACCTTTATATTACCAAAATAAGGTAAACCATATATTATCACAAATTCAATTAAACACATAAATAAATTATGTTAATTCATGTATAAAAAAATTCATATAACCAAGATAAATTATGGTTAATCTAATGTGTTCTAGAGATGAATCTACCAACCTCAAATGCATGTCACTAACTACCCACAATGTGATTTACACACTGAGAGAATGAAATAAAAAATTAAGGCCCTAGAATTTATTACTAGGTATCTGAATTGAATTACATAATGAAAGGGTTAGTTTAGGGGGTCTGTTAACACATACCTCACAAAACCCACACTATTCGCCATGACCTACCCATGAACCAGAAAAAAATGACAATCACACAAAAAATATAGAAGGTATCAAAAAAAATCACATTATAAAAAATCCCATAAAAGAATCTTAAATCCATGCTGACAACTTTGAGTAATAAAGAAGTATAATGGTCCTTTCCCAGAGAGAAGTAATGCAACAAAGCTAGATATCTTGAGCTGAACAAACTGATCTGGAGGAGGAGAGACCCCAAATCACCTAGAAGGATATATAGGGATTGAGGGAGAGGATATAATTAAATTAATGGGTTATATATGTGTGACATGGTAAAATATGTTGTATATAAATAATTTATGATGTAAAAAATAGAACTCAAATCTTTAACCCTTCATGTTTCATGACTTTTGAAAAATACTTCACCTCAGGTTAAAAACCCAGATGACATATTTACAATGTAAAAAATAAATTATGGAATAAAACATTTTAGAATAAGAACCTATTTTAAGGCTTTTACCTAGTGGATAATTTAGTCATTATATAGAGATTTAAATTACACATTAGCTTTATAGTTATCACTAGAAGTAACCCCTTTAGAAACACTAGAAACAACTCCCAGACTCTTCAAACCTAAAGTACATGATCTAAAACATGGAAAAAATCTTTCCTTCTTATCCGGGATATTATAGAGTTATTTCATATTATATATCAAATTTTGATGTCGCATTATCATATGGAACATTGTAGGTTGTGAGTGTAGTGGATTTAGTTCAATGATTAGTTGTAAAAGAGTTTTATCTAGATTAGTGTGTCACTTTGGGGTTTTTTATATTATCTTTCAAAAAGTTAGATGTTATTATAAGGAAATGTAAATTTTAATGGTACGAAAACTAGGTAATTTTGAAGAGTCTATATCCCCTCTTATATATTATTATCCTCTTCAATTATTCGAATGATGCTATGTGGTTCTCAATTTTTTATCAATGGTCTTATTATCAATAGATTAGTTTGAATGAGGAAGATATCTATAGGAATAATTTCAGATTTAATTATACTCACTTTGAGTTTTTTGTAATTTCATTCAATGTTAAAATATTCTAGGATTTCTTTATGTGATTGATGAACTATATGTTTACTGAATTCTTGGATCAGTTCATGTTTATTTTCGTAAGTGAAATTCATGTATTTTTGAATCTAATGAATGATCATATTGAGAATTAGATAAGAACTCTAGAGGTCCTTTAGATACATTATATTATGGTAACATGTCTAATTGTATGGTTTGGACAATTGAGGTTCATTTTTTTGGGTTTTTATATTGTAGTTGTTACTAATGTTAGATCCTTTAATGATAAGGGAAACTTTTTATTAGGTGTTTCCCAATAATATTATAGGGGTTTGAAAATTCTATGGTATAGAATGATATTATAGTAATTTCATTTTTTAATAATGTGAAGGCCTGGTACTGGAAGGAATAACCCTTATTTTTATTTATTAGTGCAATGTGACACTTGAATACATGATAGAAAAGATAAAAAATTGATATTATGTTTCATTGTAAAAATGTTCGAATTATGTCATACATTTTTTGTGATGCTTATTTTTTTGGTCGTGGATTTATATATATAAGAAAATGGGTGGTTATCTTTAATAGATCTTTGTAATTACATATCAATGTACCTAACTACATTAAACATGATCTTGAATTAGTGGAAGTGGGGTTTTCTCTAAACATGAAGTAGTAATAAATCATTGGTGAATGCTTTATGATTTTTACTAATCACAAAATTCAAAGGAATATCTTCTCCCAGTGAGATTAAAATTTTCTTCAATGTTGGTAGATGGTGTTATACTATGACTATGTCTTTAAGATCTATTTTAAACTAGGTAAAGGTGGTTTAATTTTTTATAGGATCAGTTGGGAAGTCACATTTTAGTGGTTTTTATGATTTTGGGGTTTCATGGAGAGTGATAGAGGATCTTGAATATTTTTTTCTGAATATGGAGGAAGATGAAGTGGTATTTGGGGTAATAGGTAGACAAATCATACTTGGGGGATCCTTATGAGGTGGTTTAATGTAATAGAATCATTTATATAGATTCTATCATGGGTGGCCCTTGTATGATTAGCATTATTTTTTTGTGGGCAATATTATTATTTAATTGGTGCAACAAAAATTAGTTCTTCATGATTTTTATACCTTCCCTCTAGAAGTAAACCCTAGAATGTCTAAGAAGTGTCATTCGTTGAGAAGATAGTTTTAGTGGATGTGGATAAAGAAGTTGATTAATGAGTATATATCTCAATACATTTCCTATATCTGGGTGAATTTATATTATCAATTTCTTAATTGTTTTTTATAACCATTAGATATTCCCAATATGATTTAGAAGGGTATATTGGTGGATTTTGTTAATGGTTTACCTCTATTATAAGGTGTATGTTATTCTTTTTAACGTTATTATTGATTATTTTTCAAATTTAGATCATTTAATAGTGATTAATGGGTCATAAAGCACCTTGAGATATTAAAATAAGAATATTGTGTTCAATAGTGTATACATCATGCAACACCAAGATTAAATGACCCCTGAAATATGTTATTTAAACATAACCATTTTAATCTAACTAATGAATTGGTGGGGTAAAAATTCAATTGAATTATCTATAAAATATACATATGAATCTTATTCAATAAATGTTTTCTTCATAATTCTAAGTAAATAAAAACACAATATTCAGTAAATTCGTAAAAGGCTTCAATAATATGTTTTCTTCAAAAATAATTATTATTGTTTTTTGTGCCTAGAAAATATAATTAAATGCTAAAATATTTAGTAATTTTATGTTATAAAAATAATTTAATTATTTTAATTAGTATATACAAATTATAATAGGATGGTATTTCTGAATTTTTCTCAAAATTTTGGTTTCAGTGAATAGTAAAAAAATCATTTTTTTAAATGTCATTTATTTTCATTAAATAAACTAATTTAAGGAAAGATTATCTTTTTTATTTGGTCTAGTGAAAAAAGATAAATTTTATTTATATTAATCAAATTAAATTCATTTTAATTATTAATTTTCATTATTATTGTATAAATCTATTTTTATGCATAAAGACACATTTTTTCTAAAAAAAAATTATGTGCATAATGTTTTTCCATTTCAAATAATTAAAATAATCCCTACTAAATAATTATTTAAATAAAATTAATATTTTATATATATATATATGAATTTAGATTAACAAAATGAATATTACCAGTCATAGAGTTAATGTAAAATCAACTATTCTATGAAAATTGCATTTTCATAAAAAAAACTACTTTTCCTCGCCCTTTGTTAGTTTAATTTAAATAATATTCTACCAATTACATGAATTTAAACTGGTAAAATATATTCCATATTTGGAACCAAGAGGTCTAAATTTTTTAAATAGTCCCCTTTTAATTTTTCATTATAAATATTAACTATATTAAATAATAATCATTGTGGTAAAGGTAAATTAGGTAATTTTTGATAAATATAGAATAAAGACTAATATTTTACCCTAACAAAGCAGTATATCCTATAATATTTGTCTATTTAGTAAATATTCCCCCCTTGTCTTGAATATATGGCCACTCGTTCAATATTTATTTGATTTTCCCCTTTATAACAATTATGTAGTAGATAAACACCAAAATATCACTTTATTTTGTTAAATATTCAATATATTTTATGCCATGGATAAAACTAATTTATGTTTGGTTATATGTATTAATTTAAAATTTAAATTATTTTTATTATCATGGATATTTTTTATACTTTTTTGTAATGAAATAATAACCTTAAATGCTTATGCGACCCCAATATAGTATTTATTAAACTAATATGCAAATAAAATAAATGAGGTTAAAAGTCCTAAAATAATATAAATTGAAATAATTATTATTTTATATAAATTTTTTATACAAATATAACATGTCAGTGATGTTTCAAAATATTATATTCATATTACTTTTTTTTATTGTTTTCAAAATCAAATTAAATGAATAGTTCCAAAAATTACATTACAAATATTTTATAACAATTTAAATTAAATTAAATTATTTATAATTAATAAGAAAACTATCATTATCCAATTGACTGAGATATTTCTGAAATTATCAACCATGGTTCTTTTATTGTTGAAATTTCCTTTTATAGTAATTATCTTGACCCCTAAGGAGTAAAAACATTTTTATCAGAGTAATTGTCAAAAATATTTTAGGAATGTTAAAAGGGGTTAAGAATAAAAAAACTGATATAAACTTGTCCAAATATTTTAATGGTATATTATTTCATCATATATTCATCCTAAATTATAATTATAATATTGATAATCATTTTTTTATAAATTAATTTATATTAATTTAATATATTAAGAAATTCTATGCGTTTTCCCTCCCCTCACTTATAAAAGGAAGCATCTTATCCACATATAATCACACATGAAGAACCAATTGATTCAACCAATACCTACTCAAATACCTTCCATGTTTTATTTCCCATGTTCTAAATTATTTTTCATGATTAGAAAATAGTCATAGAAAGGCTTTTGGTGTAAAACCAAAGAGGTTGTTCAAAGAAGCGGTGTCATTCTTAATCAAGAATTTTTGTTTTATTTATTCTTCTACTACATTCAAATTTTGATAAAACATGATGATATAATAAAATAAATCTATCTAATGTTTTTTCTTTTTTTTCTTTTAATCTCATAATCAGCATTCATCTCATCGTCCATCACATGGGAAATGAAACCATCATTCGTGTGTTTGGTTGACTAATGCATCACAAGCTGGTGTAATTCTTTTCCATAATCACTTCCCATAGATTTTTAGGTTTATATAATTAATTATTATGTATTATATTCACAAAATATTTATAATTTTACAATATTAATATATCATATATTTTTTCTCCTTTCCAATCATTGAAAGATGATTATGACATTTGTGTATACATGTGAATTACCCCCTCCTCGAATCTATGTGATTCATTTTTTAATACAAAATCACATGGATAGAATATATAACTGTACTAAAATAAATAAAATTATATTCATGATATAATTATCATTCTTTAAAGAAAAAATAATGATTTTCTTTATTTATTCATGGTCTTCAAAAAATGGAAACGTTACTCTTTCTTACATATGATGTACTGCCTATATGATTGTAACATAGTTCATTATTCAATGTCAACCTTCTTGGTTTGTTTTAATATTACCATTGATATAAAAAATTGTTAATTATTTAAATATTATTATTTTACAGATGAGATAAGAATGATTTATTTTTTCATTTTCATCCTAATAAAGTCACTTTAGACATATGAACAGAATTTTATCTAAACATCCAATGTGAAATCAATTTATTATGTAATTAAAAATAACACTGTATTAAAAAATAAATGGAATAATGAAATTCAAAAAGTTTGTTAAAAAGTAAATATTTGAAATATGTTTATTATTTGGGATGATAAAGAACGTACATGATGAGTTATACATGTGGTAAGAGATTTCGTCTCTATTTTCCTTCATTGGGCATATTTTTTTGTTATATCACTAATTTCTTTTATATGGTGTATAACCTTACCATTGTACATCCCACGTTATTAATCCTTCATACTTTATGATATGTTGTGTTTTAATTCAAATTATTTAATCCCACTATGATTTACTTAAATGTTACCAAGTGTAATAATTTCATAACTCAATTTTCATTCATTGGATATATCATTTAATCAGTGCTTATATTTTGTTATGATTATTTGTGAAATAAAATTTGTTTTATATATATTGTACGTTCACATATTTTATCTGTATTTAATCATTTTACACATAATCATTCATTTATAAATTCTCGCTACAAAATTATTATAAATTATGGGTTCTTCCTCTCAAATTTTATTCTTTGGGACAAATAATATGTTATACTCCTATATTATTTATTGTGTTTATTTTATTCCCCTTTTATATGATATATTTTGATTCAATTTATATTCATGGTATTAAATTATTCATTTTAATTTATTTATTTCAAGGGTATTATGATTCAAAAGCTACCAAAGATGTAAGGTTTTATTGCATAATCACAACATTATTTGAGATATTTTATGTTTATGTCTCTGATTGGGGTGTTATATGATCTTTATCTCTTAAATCCAAAATATTTTAATCAATTATAGTTATTTTTGAAAATTATTTGTATAAAATTATTTTTAATATTTTAAGTAATAAGGTTTTTATGATTATCTCATGTAGACTATTCAAAGGTCCAGTGCTCAGAAATATTGTGTATAACGGCACTCAGTCAAATCTTCGATGATGATACTAATTTTTAGTGTCAATTGTTTTTGTTTTTTCATTTGATTGAAAGGTTTTTTAAAAAAATGATTTAGTTGTTCTATCTATGACATTTGATTTAAGAATATGATAATTATTGGGCTTAGTTCATTATAAGGAATTTTGGATTACGATTTTATTGAGCTTTATGATATATTTTATAAAATTAAAACCCACTTGACATGATGATTTAGATCAGAATTCCATAATATTTAGGACTTAACCCAAGTAACAAATTGGATACTAATCGCAATCAATGCTTGTTTTTGGAAGTGTATATATGGTTCCAATAATCCATGGAATCCACTTTTTTAACAAATAATTTCACTAGTCCATGAATTTTTATGTTTAAAATAAATAGTTCTAACCAAAATAATATTAAATGAGAAAAATTCCTCAATTAATTACCATCTCCAAATTATGCACAACCAAATAAATTTTTTACTCATAAATTGATGTGTTTGGTAATCTATTTTATGATTTTTATTATTATATGATAAATAGAGACTAAAAATATTAAAATAAAATATTAGTTCTTATAACACACACAAAAATGGTGAAGTGGGGTAAAACATGCACATTGGATTTAATTAGAAATAGAGACGAGAAGGTGGTATAGAAGAATTTAATGGAATTTAACAAATTAATGTAAAATATTAAAATTTTGGTTTAGTAAATGATATTATATTATTGAAAACACTCATCACATGGAATTGAAATGAAAACACACTTATTCAATTATAATAGAAAAAATGAAAATTAACATGAAATAAAAAATTGAGGAGAGGATTCAATATCTAAAACAAGAGTATAGGAAGTCCTCCTAGAACATTATAAAGTCTATTATAATTCCAATTATCCCCCTTTAGTTCTTAAGGTCTAACCCATTACAAGATGAATTGGTTAATGTATTTATATCCCAACTTGGTAGACTATTTACCTTCCAAGGGTTCCCTTTAGTTTCACTTAACCATTTGACCATATAGATATTTCAATCTCATGATATATTCTTCCTAAAAGTTTTATATGTGTATTTGGATAGTTATCCCTAGACATTTGGGTACCATTGTACTTTTTTATTCAAATTAATGTATATTTTTCGAAACAAGTTGTTGTGGTCTAATGTTATCACAATGTTTTTTCTGTCCATAAAGTGAATGCATTTATAGTTTTGAACATTAAATAATATCAAAACCATTTATTATAAAATTTTATAGTCCTAAATAATACCTTTATAATAAAAAATATATATAATCTTAATTGGTAAAATGGATTGAGAGAAAATTCAATAATTATTGGTTGTTTTTAAATCCAAGATAGTACTATGGGAGGGATTTCATGCATAACGAGGGATACTTAGTTGTTGATTTGGGAATTCAAAATATTATCTAATATTTTTTGGATATCCTATAACATATTATATATTTTCATAATGTTTGGTATTTTTAATGATCCATTAAATTCAATCATCACAGCTGATCCAAGATTCATCATAAGTTCATTGGGCCTTCTTATGTGGTCCATATGGACTATGAAATTATTGAATTATCCAATGAACCAGTTGAATTATTTTTATTTTTTTGAATAAGGAACCATAAAAAAATAATCACTAAATTTAGTTATGTAGGATAATATTTATGATTATAATATTAAAAATGCATAAATCGAGATTAATTCAAACAATGCTAATAAATTATAGTTAATATTAAAATATAGAAATTTCACACCAATTATAAACATATCCATGAAAATAATTAAGTGGATTATATAAAAGAAATATGAATAAGTTTATAACATAAAATCCACCACACATATTCTTGTGAAATTCTTCAAGTTAATAAAATATAAAACATAACAAAATCATTTTTACTCACCAAAAAACATCAAAATGATGTTTTCTCTAATCAGGAGTGTATAGACTAGTTCACTCGTCCATAATGAATTCCACATCAACATTTTATAGAAATAATGTGTTAATAAAATTCATTTCCTATTTCGAAGAAAACATTAGAAAATTCGAGCACTCAAATATCACACATCTTACAATGGTGTCAACATTATTCATTTAGGTTCACTCATTCACATACCAAAAGTTTTAATAATAGAATTTTTTAAATCTCTCATCTTCAATTAACCATTATATAGTGAATAATAATCCAGAGTTATTTTTATTAGTTTTCAGTGTCTATGGGATGGTAGGAATAAAATATCCAAAATAAAGGAAAAGAGGGGAGAATACACAAATGTGGAAAAATATATGCATAATTTTTTGAAAGACCCCAGAACACCCTGAGAGGGGAAGGGTGAATCAGGGTGTCAAATTTTTCTTTTAAAATCTGGGGATCTTGTTCACACATTGTTAGGAACTTGTTAAATATATCAAACAAATGAATGAAGGGAGACAACAAAGCACTTTTACTTTGTTCACCACAAAATTCTATGTACAAGGATCATATGTCAACATTGTGTCGGTCGTACCTAAATCCACTAATAACTAAAAGTTTGAGGATTACAATATTTTTTCACAGACACTCTATTCTAGGAACATAGCCATTACAAGGTTTTGTGATAACTCATTGCATCCCTCGGATCACTTCCGTCAACTCCCCCTAGCTCACTCTATTGAGAGAACTCAAACTCAGTTTATCAACATTATGGTCTCTTTAATAGATATTCATGGAGTTATTTTTCTTTGTTCAGCATGAGACACAGCTTTCATCAAAGTTGTGGATTGATGCACATAAAATCCCTTATCACAGAGACTAGATATTTAGAATCATGTCAAACACAAAACACCACACTGGTGATCAATACCCCAACTTGCACGCAAGATTTTCACAATTGTCATTAAATATGTCTTTTGCATAACACCTACTTTCATGTAATTCTTATCTTTCGTGCAACTACACCGAAGGGTTCACATGGTCTTTTCAGACTAATGGAACACCTTGCACGCAAGATTGACCATCTTCTAGTCTTTCACATGCAAATCTTTCCCATGGATAATAAACCAAATTTTCATTAAAAAATTCTCTAGTTGTCATTGGGGGTAGCCACATATTTATAACCCCTTGATGAACCTGCATGAAAGATCCCGATGTATCTTGGTCGGTGTGAGAAAGATTCTTCATGGGCATGTAAAACCCATTTTGACATCGCATTGGGCGCACAAACCCTTTCACGGAACATCATCTTTTGTGCACTCTATGACATTCCAATTTTTTGACATTATGATCCTAAAACATGTCTTATGAGCAAGTTCCAAAAAAACCTTCAATATTGCGTGAAAAAACAAATATTCCCCCTACACTTCAAATATTTTGTGCACCTTCTTTTTCCAAAAACATGTTTCTCTATTTTCTAATTTTCAGCCCCAAAAATTTGGCAAACACTAGAGAACAACAACACCTTCAATACTGCTTTCTGATATAATTGTATGACCCCTTTCCATTTATCACCCTGATCTTGCATGAAAGTTTTGATAATAAAAAACCCAAACCATGATCAACCCAAAGTATATTGACAAAAAACAAAAAATAAAATCCTTTTCTAGAAAAGAACAACAGTGGTTCCAACAATATCCCCCTTTGGGTTTGTTTGCAATCAATAGATAAATTCAATAGAGCACCATACACAAGAAAACCTGAAATACAAGAATCAACTCATCCAACAATCTAAGTCTACATGAGGAATGCTTGGTGTAGAAAACAAGAGATAAGACATGAATTGTGTTCAATTGAGTTTTAATGAATTCTCTAACTATTTCCTCATAGTACAACAAAGTTTTCTCCCTTCACTATTCTCTCCATCTTTATCCACGATTCTATATATATTATCTCATCCAGAGACATGAATTCTATCCATTTTTCTCCTATTGGAAATAAACCAATTGATGGATAATCAGCCATTATAGATCTCAAGAAGATACTCCCCCGGGATTTTATCTCCCCAATTAACCTGAAATGCATCCCCAAAACTGATTAAAATAGTTTAACAACTAGAGAGAGGGGTCAATTGTAACCTCCTTATGCACTAAAAGGTGTTTGAACATAGAGGTTCAAATAATGTTTCTCAAACACATCCACAGATAGTGGCATAGTCCGGATATCATCCACTTGCTAATTAGATCCCACATAATCCATTCTAATCACGCATTGCTCAACATTTTCCTTGATAATGTGATATCTGATTCAATATGTTTTGTATGAGAATGTTGAACAAGATTCTTTATAAGATCAATTGTGATCTTATTGTCACTTTAAATCACCATTGGTTGTGTCACCTCATCACCAATATATGTCAGTTGTTGCTTCATCCATATTAGTTGAGTGTTGGCCTTTGTAGCGGAGATATACTCAGCTTAAGAAGTACTAAGTGAAGTACTTTCTGGTTGCTTTTTCAACTAGCCAACACATGTATTCCCATTATAGAACACTCCCCCACTGGTGGACTTTCTATCAACTACATCTCTAGCCTAGTCAGCATCAAAAAACACTGATAATTAACTATCCCTTACTGCAGCAATGTATAAGACACAATTGTGAATACCTTGAATATTCCTCATGATTCTTTTTACTGATTCCTTATGTTATTCCTTTGGATTACTCTGAAAGAGGGATCCTAAGCATGTTGAAAAGGTAATGTCTGGATGTGTTGTTGTTAGTTACAACAAGATCCCAATGATCCTTCTATACAGTGTGGGATCTACAGTGGTCATATCCCCATGCTTTCAATGATTGGTTCCAACTACAATTGGAGTTGACATTTGTTTTGAGTCATGCATATTAAATTTCTTCAGCAGGACTATTTCATACTTTTCTTTAGAAATGAATGTGTAATCCATATTTTGAATCACCTACAGCCCCCTGAAATGTGTGATCTCCCCAATAATAGATATTTTATATTCTGATTTTGTATTATTGGTGATTTAATCTACCAATTTCTTCCTGCTACCAATAAATATAATGTCATCAATGTAAACTAGAACAATGAACTGATCTTTTAGAGAATTCTTCACATAGGGATTTTGGTCTACTATGCCTCTTTTGAATTATAGCTTATTGAGATAAGAATACATCCAGAAGTACCACACCTCTGATTCTTGTTTCAAGACATATATTTCTTTCTTTTGTTTTCAAAACTTTGTTTCATTATTACAAAGAAAAAAACCCTTTGGTTGTTCAATGTAGACTTATTCTTTAATAACACCATTTAATAATGCGGTCTTGACATCTATTTGATATACTTTATATCCTCATTTGGAGTGCCATGGAAAGTGAAAGCATGATTGACTCCATTCTAGCCGCTGGATCAATGGTTTCTTCAACATCAACACCCTCATTCTGGGAATATACTTTGCATACCAGTCATTAATTAATTATAATAACACTTCCATGCTCATAAGAATTGTTCTTGAAGATCCATTTTGTACCAACAACATTGTGACCTTCGGGTCTCTTGACTAGATTCCATGTCTGATTCTTTCCAATCTGATCTGACTCTTCATTCATGGATTTCACCCAAGATTCATCCTTTGTAGTTTCTTAAAATTAGGATTGTTCTACAAATAAGATAAATGAATATTGTGTGTTATTAATCATCCTCTTTGTTTGTGTGGGTGCACTTCTATCCTCAATTATGTTAGATGGATCAATCTCAGATCATCGATTTCTCCTATGAGGTTTAGTCCCATTCTTTCCAGCCAAGGTTTCCTCTTCAGATTCTTCATATAAGTCAACATCATGATGTGACTCCTGAGTATTTTGTACAACTTCCTCTATTTATGTATTTGTATTTAATCTAGGTTCACTTTCATCCTCACTTTCTATCACATCAGCATATGAAATCCTAGAAACATTTGTGTTTTTCACTTAAATGATCTTAACATCACTTCTTTCCACAATCCTTCATAAGTGCTTCTTGAAACACTTGTAGGATTTTCTATTCATTATGTATCCAAGGAAAAATTTTTCATATGTATTGTCACCATACATCCCTTGATTTCCTTCTTTTGTTTCTGCTAAATCATTTACCTACAAAAACATGAAAGTATTTCAAAGAGGGATTCCTTCAATTCCACAATTCATATGTTGTCTTTTTTCACCCATATAAAGCCCTACTCAATTTTGAATATAAACTACAACTTGAACTTCCTCATTCTAGTAATTTCATAGAATATTACTCTCAATCAGCATAGTTCTTTCCATTTTTTTCACTAATCGATTCATGCACTCAACAACTCAATTTTTTGTGGAGTTTTCACAAAAAATACCTAATGTTGTATCCCATGCTTCTCTGGATAATATTAAAATTCAATGGATGTGTATTCCCCTCCATTTTCATATCGCAACACATTGATTGTTCATCCAGTATCATTATTTACGATTTGACGATAAGTTTTTATGCAATCAAGAACTTGTCATTTCTTGTGTATAATCATTACACATGGAATTATACTATAATAATATATGAAAAGAATAAAGTACCTTTCTCTATAAGTTATAGCAACATTTATCAGGCCACATACGTCTGTATGAATGAGATCAAGATGATGAGATTCCATTTTCTTCTTTGGATGATATGAACTGCAATCCAGGTTCCCCCGAATGCAAGCATCACAATGCTTTTCACATTCACACTTCAGGTTGGGAATGTCTATGACAATCATCATTTTTGATATTTTCTCCTTGTCATATTGATTAATTTTTCCCATTCTACAATTCCATAGGTTATTTTCTTCCACATTAGTCATTTAGAAAATGTTTTCTTTACTATCAACCTGATATAGGATTCTTTCTATTCAGCATCCCTTCATAAGTGAATTTCCTGTATTTCCCTTGATAGTGCAGCCTCTTTGATTAAAAGTAACTATAATTCCTAAGTCACATATTTGACTCACACAAAGGAGATTAGGATGTAGGCAATCCACATAAAGGACTTCAGTTTTCATTATCTCTCCATTATCTAGTTCAGTACTCCCACTACCATTGATTTTTAGAGCTCCAACATTTCTAAACAGTACTGTTCCATCAACCCTATTCCTGACATCCATTAACAGGTTTACATAACCTGTCATATTTGACAAACAACCTCTATCTATAATCCATGTGTTATTTCTTTTTGTAGCTTTGAGGGATACCTTTGGAAGGCTAGATTTATTAATTTTCTTCTTTTCTTTCCATGAGACATTGGACTGAGTGTAGGTCACTGATAGGCTTTTAATTATCTCTTTTATGTACATGGGTTATTTATAGTTTAAATCTTCTTCCAGAGGAGTAAACCTATTTGTATGGGAAACACTCTCTTATTGATGAACTATGACTTTCCTCGGACTTCGATGTGAGGTGTCCATGTGCCTCCCCTATTTGTAATCAATGGCCTTATAACCAAGTTTAGATCAATGAAAACAATATCCATAGAAAAGTTTTCTTCTAAATGAATTTGTAAATGAAATTGCTCTTCATTTTTGAACTCTCATATATTCTTCATTAAAATATCTTCTTAACTATTTTCAATAAGACATGGTATGGCCCAAATTTCCATAGAACTGAAACTTCATGAGAGGAAATTTCTTCTCACTTCTGTTTATCCTCATTCTTTCTTCCATGAGATAGTAGTTTGGATTCCTCAAATTCTAGAAGGCTCGAGGATAGTCTTCGATTCTTATTTTATATTGAATTTGGGGTTTCTTTTTTAGTACTTCAGGTGATTTCTCCACATCATCCACTTTCAGATTTCCTTTGTTTTGGTTACATTTATTTACAGCATTTGATGATTCGGCCTCACAACTGATTCCACTATTTCCAATGTTAGAAGGCATTTTCTCATTCAAAATATTTTCAACTCTATTAGAACCATGTTTTTCTCTCTCCAATAGCTCATCATCTGAGAACCTTCAAAACTATATTTTATTCCTTTATTCTTTTGAAATTGATTCACTCTCAATTTTAATTCTAAGAGTAACAACCTTTTATTCAATACCCTTAGTAGTCTTGGTCTTTTCTTCCAGTATGGTGGTGTGATCATTGATGACTTTTTCTTGCTCTTAAATTCACAACTTTATAACAACTTCATCATCAGTGATTTCAATGATTTAAATTGAACATTCACAAACTCTTCCAGTCATTTAATTAAATCTTTGAGCTGATCATCATAATCAGATGATTCTTCTACGATTTATTTCCACTTATTGCAACTGTTACATTTGACTTTAATCTTAAAAAATGAATCTTTATGTTGCAACTCGGGGTTGGAATTATTTTTCATCTGATTGTCTCTGCTATTTTCTTTTGATGGTTTTGATTTTTCAATAGTTTCCATCATGGAAGAATGGTTTCCAGTTTTAAATTATGCTTCTTCTTCATCACATAAATCATTATCATCATCTTCCTCTTCACAGATAAAACTCTTCTTCGGTAATTTATTTCTAGATTTGAAGTCTCCCTTTTTGAAAAACATGTTCTGAGGCCTCTCAATGTTTTTATCTTTACTATATTCATCATTGATCTTTCTTAATCCCTGAGAGGCCATTTTCCAAACATTTCTACAACGAAAGGATGCAAGTGGTAACTTCCCTTGAAATTTCCCTTTTCCCTTCTAGAACTTCTTGCCAATGAGAGAAAGAATTTCTTTTTCCTCATCATCTTCACCACTAGTGTCCTTTGAAAATTTTAGATTCTTCATGGCCTTGAATTCCATTTCCTTGATCACTTGATTCATTGTGTCTTCTATTTTGACTCTCATTTAATATACCACCAATCTACTCAGTAGATCGTCCAGAGAAATTTTGGAAAGATCTATTTTCTCAACGGTTAACTACATTTCATTGTACATAGGTGGATGTCTCCTTAATATTTTATTTACAATATCAATGTATTTTATTTCTTCACTTAAACCCCGAATTTCTGCAACCAATTCAGTAATTTGAATGAAGAAGGAGTTTACATTCCCATTAGGATGTATCTTTAGATAATCAAACCTATTGTACAAGACATATAGTTTCACCTACTTTACATTGTTATCTATTTCATAAATATTTTCATGTCTATCCCACATGGACTTTGCTGAGGTGAAACTCATCAACTTTAGATTGATCTGATCAGAAAGGGATGTGGTGAGTGCATTCTGCTCTTTGGTATTTTCATAAAGACTTTTTCTGCCTGCACCAGTCATAGCCAGGCCTGTTGGATCAGTGACTTGTATTCCTTGAACTATAGAAAAAAATTACTTCCAATATAAGATATATTAGATGAGAACTAATTCTATTTGTCTAGATCTGAAAATTACTTCCATCAAAATGGGGGACTCCCCTGACATTGGTAGAATTTTATATAATGGAATAAGATAGATCAAACACCATTGAACCTCCCTCTGATACCACTTGAAGGACGTCGTAACTCATTGAGAGGGGAGGGGTGAATCCGGGTGTCAAATTTTTCTTTTTGAAGTTGTTGATCATGTTTCAACGTTGGTAGGAAACTGTTTAATTAGTCAAACTAATGAAAGTAGGGACATTACACAACACTTTTACTTGGTTCGCTGCAAAGGGCTATGTGTAAGGAACATACACCAACAATGGGTCGATCATACCTAAATCCACTAATCATCACAAGTTTTAGGATTACAGGATTTGGTCACAAACACTCTATCCAAGTCACACTCCCTTTATATAGTTCTAGGATAACTCACTACATCCCTAAGATCACTTTTGTTAACTCCCCCTAGCTCACTACCTTGAGAGAATTCAAACTCAGTTTGTCGACATGAAGGGATCTTCAATAGATTTTAATTGAGGCCTTTGTCTCCGGTTAGAATGAGACATAGATTTCATCAAAGTCATGGATTACGCACTTGAAAGAACCGATCATAGAAATTGGATATTAAAAGTCATGTCAGTTTCATAACACCACACTTGCGCACAATACCCCAACATGCACGCAAGATTTGGGAATGGTTGCGAAAGATGACTTTCGTGCAACACCTACTTTCCACGCAACCCTTATCTTTTTCACAACTGCACTAAAGTTTTCATTTGGTATTTTTAGACTAAAAGGCACCTTGAGAACAAGATTTACCCACTTCTAGTAATTCATGTTCAAATATTTTGCATGGATAATAAACTAGATTTTCGTTAGAAAATTTGTATGTCATTATTTGGGTTAGCCACATATTTATCATCCCTTAATGACCATGTGCTCAAGATCCCAATGCATCTTGGTCAGTGTGTGAAAGATTCCTCATGAGCCTACAAAACCCCTTTTATCATTTCATTGGGAACATAAACACTTTCACGCAACATCATCATCTACGCACCCCATGACATTGACATTTTTTTATGTTCTGATCCTGAAACATGTCTTCTACGCACATTCCAAAAAAACCTTCTATATTATCTGAGAAAACCAATATTTTTCTTACTCTTCAAATCTTTAATGCACCATCATTTTCCAAAAACATGTTTCTCCATTTTCTTATTTTCAGAACCAAAAATTTGGAAAACACTAGAGAATAGCGTCACCTGCAATACTGCTTTCAGAACAAACTGTATGACCCATTTCCATGTAATCTACCTGATCTTCCATGAAAGAGTTGATAATAACAAACCCAAACCATGATCATCCCAAATTATATTGATAACAAACACAAACTTAACACTATTTACAACAAAGAACATCCTTGGTTCAAACATTTTTGAAATGACACTAGGAAGGAAATGGAAATGAATTTTTACAAGGGTATGAATGGTTTAATAAATTTACTTGGGAGAGAAAATTAGAAGAGTATGAAAAAATATATTATGAAAAAGACACAAAATTTCTTCCAATGTCACATAAAAACATAATGCTTCTGTTCTTTTTTCCATTTTTTATTTATTTTCATATTTTTAATTTTACTTTTCGAATAAATATCACACTAACCTCTCATATATTATTTTATATCTTCATGAATCTAATTTTAAAATTTATAATAATATCAATAGTTCGGGAATAGTGATATTTGACCCTCCCAAAATAAATAATATTTTTCATTTTATTTTTTTCATTTTTTGAAAAATTTTCAAAATAATACTTACAATATAAAATAAAAAAAATTCATTCCAAAACCTCAGTGAATAATAAAACTCTTCCCCATACTTAAATAGACTCATTCCCTTTAGGCATATAAAGAAACGTTGAAAATTATGGAAAGTGTTCCCAAAATTAAATCCATCCCCCCATAGTTAAATTTTAATGAATCCTATCATAAATAATTATAGAGATGTTGTATGTGAAATGGTTCATGGTTTTTTATGATTCTATAAAAAATAATTTCATGTTATCAAAGGGGTTGAAAATGAGGATAAATATAATGTTAATGGGAAGATAATTAGATATTTCTATTCACATGTGGTTCAAAAAACGCCTCAATCGTATTAATGCACACCGAATTATGAAATTCTATTTGAAGGATCAAAATATCAAGGCACAAAATTAGTGGTGAAAACCACACAATAATAAAAGATCAACATGGGTGGCATTTCCCTGAATATCGATGTATTTCCTCATAGGTTGTGGAAAATATTTTCCAATCATAAATTGGGTATTTATAAATTATTGGTATTAAAAAAATTAATTTATCCTTGTTTAAAATAAAGATATAAAATTAATATAAAAAAAAGTACATTCACTCCCCAAATAGTTGGATAAAAGTTTATAATTTATTGGTGAGTAATTTTATCTCTTTTTTTTATTACACACGCACAAAAAATAAAAAGTGGGAAAAAATAGTTAATGAAAAATTGGTGAAATAAATTAAAGATAATGTGAGAATGAGAGGGAAATAAGAAGAAATAGAGGGAAAGAGTTAAAAATTGATATTTAAGAAGGGAGAAAGGTATTAAAAGGTAAATAGGTGCCCATTGTTTTGGATTTGGTGTGTATTCATCTCTATCCAATTGTGGGTCAACTCTAGTGGTTAGAGATTTCATGGATTTCAATTTGATTATTAGGGTGTGTCTCATCTCAGGGCGGGCATTAATGGATGACCATTGACATTGAATGCCCTTTTAGAAGAAGTATTTTAGACCTATACTTCACAAAAATTGGTAAAAGTTTAAATAATAAATAGGCCATCCCAATGAAAATTATATTTACCTGGGTGAAGATAAAATTGATAATTGAAGAGAATTATCTTTTCACTATCATGAATTATGGTTCACATGATGCGATTATCTTGTATTGACTTAGATTTTTGTTTATATAGATTGGAATTATCCAAGGAATCAAATCTAAGTTCTGCAAGTTCATTCAACTACAACATTCTCTTTTCACCAGCTTTTCTTCAACCAAAATTACAATTTTTCATAGACAAAAATGACTAATGTTGTTTTTTGTTAGGTAAATAAAACACTTTGACCAAAAATAATCTAAAAATAGACATCTCAGTGGGTGTTTTATAGGATGTTTGATAATCCCAAATCAGTTCACCCATTATTTCAGACCAGTATTTTATTTGGAGATTAACAATTCTCTCAAGAACCCTTTTCACTTCTCTAATGGATAGTTCTAAAATGCCTTTTTTGGGGTGATAATAAATTTATTTTTTATTTACAATCCCATTATTTTTAAAAAGATATTTCATAGTTCAATTACATAAATGACTTCCTAAGTCACATACCCAGGGTATATGATTTTCAAATCAATAAAAGATATGGGATTTTATGACCTCAATACTAGTAGATGCATCATGATTTCTTATGGGTTTGCAATCGACCCCCCTAGACAAAAATTCGAATATATGAAGAATGTAGGAGAATACATAAGAAGGGAGAAAGGTTCCAGTGAAATAAATTTTGAAAACATCCATGATCACATAGAATATTTAAGGGATTCTGGGGTTTTTTTTTCTTTTCAAAATTCTCAAAAAAACATTGCATGTGGGACATGATTAACAGAACTCATGTGAGTACTCGAAGAGTGAAGTCCAGAATAATCCATAGTCTACAACCATTTGGGAGGTTATTTAGGGTCCAAAGTTTCCACCTTCAGGCATTATGTGGTATAATTCCATGTTAGATAATGCTCACCTTCACCAACACATCTCATAATTACCATTCTGATCTCAGTTATTGAAATTTTATTTTATTTCCAAAATAGTATTTTGAATCAATTTTTAGTTTCATTTTTTCTTATTATAAAATATATTAAAAAACTAGAATCCATGTAATTATAATTTTGGGAACAGCATTATATATTTAGAGTGATATATGATAGGTGTTCAGTTGAAATTTAGGATTAATTATTTCATAATGAAAAAAAAGAATAAATCATACTAATGTGATCAGCCAAAGGGTTATCTTTTTTGGGTCTATATTTAATCTCAATATTGAACTCTATGAGATTTTGTATCTATCTTATTTTACTTTTATTGGAGTAAAATTTCTTGAGTATGAGATTTAAAACTAAATGTTTTATGAATAGGATGAATTAAGAAACTAGGAGATAGTTTTAGAATTTAACCACAAGAAACCCCACAAATAAATGTTCCCTTTCAATGAAAGTACAGTGATATTTAGCTTTATTTAGTGTTTTTTTAAATAATTTATTACAGCTATAATTATTTATCATATTTTACCTTAAACAACCCCAAGATTCCTATCAAAATTAGTACTAATCAACTCAAATAGTAAGGACCAATTTGAGGGCTGGATTATAAAGGAATATTTCCGAATAGATTTTTTTCATTGAATTTTCTCTAAAAAGAATAATCAATATATAATGTCACATAATTATGAAAAATCCTATTGCATGGAACATAAAAACAATAGATGTTATGGATGAATAACTAGTAGAAACCCGCATGACTAAGGAATGATCGAATGTCTTAAACTGATGTTGGTTTAGAATGTTATTGTATCCCCTCTATCTTATCTAGATTCACATGAATCCCATATTGATAAATAATGTGTTCTAGAATAATCCCACTAATAACCATGAAGTGAAATGTTTTAAAATTCAAAGAAAGTTTATATTTTACACCCTATTATATGACCATAGAGAGTGAATTAAAGTAGGATTTAAATGAATCACCATAAATTGTTTATTAATCAATGAATAACTCAATGAAATTATCAGTAAATTTTGAAAAGATTCCAATTGTACTCCTCTAGAATGTAACAAGTGCATTTGAAAAGGTCTCCAGGAATTATCATGTTTGTCCATGTTCCAATGTAGTTTTTTCGTGGTCATGATGTGCATTTAGAATTTATACGTGGCTGATGTATCCATAAAGATAACAATAATGTGTCCCTATGGAAAATATTTATAGTATTTCATCATGTAAAGGAATAAGGTAGTGATATTTTCATGTTTGAGGATTACATTTTTGATAATCAGTGCACGCATTCCATTTTTTATCAATATTTGTGACCACTTATCCATGATCATTTTTGAAAACAGGTATCCCAATATTTTTAGGCACAACTTGAATCAGACTATCCCATTCAATATTGGAAATTGGTTATATAATACCTCTTGAAAAATATTGGCAAAATATTCTTTAACAACCACAAGAATGAGTGGATTGTGTCATTTGAGCTTTCCTACTTGGTTATTATGATTCTTTTATATGGATGTGATGTAAGGAAAGGGTTTGATTGATACCTGGTTTTTTATTTACAATCAAACCTAGGAAATTTTTTTCCTCCAAAACATAAAAAAGTTTTGAATCCTATGTTTTAGTAAGAATTGAAAATATAATTAATGGGTAATAGTGATAATGGAAAAGCAATGCACACTTTAGGTGTGTAGTAATAGGTTTTTAATTGGCTTTATCAATCATTTTTGGGCCAGATTACGTAGGATCAATATAAGGGTTTCTAGTTTTTTTATTCTTTTTTCATAGTATAATAAATGGTGGAGCAGTACATATTAGAGGTGATATGTGATTGTAAATAGTTTTCAAGATTCTTTTTGTCTATGGAGTTTATAAATGAATGATCAACATAAACTTCTCCATTTATGACTTGGTTAGTTATTATTCTAATTTCACAACTTCCACTCTAATTAGAACAATAAGAATATGATGCACCAAGATTCAATTCCATCTAATAATTTTTTCTCAGAATCATGGATAGAGAATGAAGGATGGTCCTCTTTTGGATGTTACATGTATTGAAAAATATTGAAATTGACTAGTTGTTCACTAAATTTCATGGAAAATATGATTTTATAGATGTCAATTTTAGTTCTTGATTTCATGAGGAATGGTCTTCCGTGAATCAGGGGAGATGAAGAAGAATATGTCTCACCTTCCATGTCAAGGACCTAGAAACTATTTGGGGATATTAGATTACTAAACCGATCAAGGAAAAATTTGATTATTCAGTTAGGAAAATAAGTTCCTCGACTAAATAACTAGACTAAAACACTCCTCAAGCTCAATGTACCTATACTAATTTTAGATAATAGGGATTTTGGAATGACATTTATTGAATATTTAAGGTCTATGAGTGAATCCTAAAATTTGTAACTCATTTTATTAAAATGAAATATAAAGGTCCCAATATATTTAAAAATAATTGAAATGGACTATTGGGTTGAATAAATTTCAATGTTCCTAACCAATATAATATGTGTTAACAATTCTTTATAAATATTTTAACACATAGGTATTTTTTATGGATTCTAAGAAGGAAATTTTTACTTTAACAAATCTAAATTTTTTGATCATTTCAGAATCCAGTTCAAGGTATTTCTTAGGCTATGATATGGCTTAATGAAAGGTAATTGGGTTCTTTATATGGAAGAGAAGAGGTGAATGAGTGACATTCAATTCTTTTTTCCCATTTTTTACTATAAATTTTCACTCTAAACCAAAGTTCAATCACACCTGTGTTACACTTGGGTACGGTAAATGGTTGAGATCGGAGTTAGGAATAATTTTATTGTTACTTGTAGATTAGGTGGGATGTAAGATATCCAATTTGATTTTCAATTTTATTAGGAAGTAAATGGTGATTAAGTAAAGGTATTACATAGTAATTTCTAATGGTTTATAAGAATAAAATTCATTTTTTTCACTAGGATTTTAATTTTATTGGCTTTTGGTAATTCAATTGAATTTAGTTTGGAATAGAGAAATATCATGGGGGTATTAAAATCTAGGAGGAGGGGAATTTATCCTTTGATGTTGAGGGATAGAAGGATAATTTTGTTAGATGTTACACCAACATTGATCATATTATAATTGGTATGGATTTTTGGATATAATTGAAGGGTTTGGGATATGGGATTACCATGCCTAAATCATGTATGGTTCTTTCATACTATGTTATAGTTAGAAGAGAAGGGATCAATGTGGAGTTGGTTGGAGAATTTAGATAAATTGTCTGGTTTTGGTAGTTTAGTGTTCCTCTAATTAAATATTGTATTAAGAACCACTGGACTAGAATAATCTAATGGATCGCTTTATATTAATGAACATGTTTTTGTTAGATTATTTGGTGATATATATATTCCATTGTTTTTTATTTTTCTAGGGAACTAATATTGTATATAATATTAGGTTTTGGATTTGGAAACAAAAATTTCTTATCACAGAAGACATGTAATCTCACCCATACACTAGGAGATATTATTGGTCTCTATGGATTGATTCTCTTAGAAAAGTTTTAATTGAGCATGTACCTAAGTATGGAATTTATATTTTTTATAAACATATTAATTTTGATATCTCATGCAGCCTTAGGAGTTCTGTTAACAAGAGAACCAGTTTCTGTGGCATCAATCAAAGTACTCTCCATAGCTAATAACCCCACATAGAAGTATTCTATCAAGATTTTTAAAGTATTTGGTGTTGTGGAGAATTTTTCAAAATATTTTTTAACCTATCAAAATATCCAGGGAGTGATTAATTTAGTAATTCATAGATACCACTAATTTCATTTTTTGTTGAAGTTGTTCAATAAGTGGGGCTTAATTTTGATAAAAAGATATGTTTAATGTAATTCTCGGTGTTTATGGAACCATGAAAGAGATAGTGGAGAAATTATTAGTCTTATTATTCTAGGAAGAAAGAGAATAATATAAGTTTGATTTATTATTTTGAAACCCCTTTAGGATTTTTGTTATATCACACCACATGGAACTCTTTTAGGTGGAGATGTGAATCCATAAGAGCTAGACGAGGAAAATAGGGAAAATTATATATCAAAACTAATTTTTTAAAAATTCTTCCTTGATGATTGGATATTTAATACAAAATTTTTGGTAATTTATATTACGGGTTTTATGTTCATTAAGTATGTTTTCTATAATATTGTTTATATATATATCAATTTGAAAGGAAATTTTTTTATTATCCCAAATTTTCTTTCTATCCCAGTGAGGAGTTTTTCTAATTTTAGGGTTAAATAGATCCATGGTATTTTTTAAAGGCTATTGGGTATTCATGGTCACTCAAAATTTTATTTTGAGGTGAAATGTTTTTCAAATATCTATGGGTGGATTTTCTATATGATAGTTTAATAATTTTTTTTATTTTGGATTATGGATTATTTTAAAAAAAATATTAAATATCAACAACATCATAATATTAATTGAACCATACCTATAACTAGTTTTATTTAAATAATTAATTATTCTCATATATCTATCCTTCAACATTTGGTTGCTCTTCTATAATGTGTATAGTAGCACTCAGGTTGAATCCTCAGTAAGTGCACAATTTTTTTAGAGTCAAATTGTTTGTTTTGTTTTTTGTCTATGGGGTTTATTTTCATAATATAACTAAATAATTTGACTAATAATTTATGATTTAAAATTTTGATAATAATTTGGGTTATTTCATTATTTAGGATGTAATATTCTAATATGCTTGATATTTTTGAAATACTACCTTAAATTAATAACCACTACACAAGATAACATTCATCAGAATTCCAAAATATTGATCCATTAATCCAAGCATCATCTAGGGTAGGGATATAAATAAATACATGTCAATAGAATTTTATATATTCTTCCAATAATACATATATTTCAGATGTTAAACCAATAATTTCAATAATTCATGAAATTTTTTTTATAGAATACACATTGTTATCCAAAAGAATATTAAAGGTGAAAAGTATCTGAATCAATTAGAAACCCTAAATTCTAACTTAACCCAATGGGTTTGTTACTCAGACATTTATATGATTATAAATATATTTTATAAATTTTTTTTTAATTTTACTGGATAATAAAAACAACGCGACAAGATAAAATTATAGCGCCAAACATATAAACGAATGGTGAAGAGTGGTAAAAATCACACTTTAGAATGAATGAGAATGTAGATAAGAGAAGATAGTCTAGAAATATTGAATGTATTTAATAAATTAATAAAAAAATATAAAAAAATTATTTGGAAATTAATTTTTATAATTGAAGGAATTCATTACATGAAATTGAAATTAAAACATACTTATATGATTATAATTGAAAATTAATACAAATAAACATTTAAAATAAATGTTGTTTAGGGTTCCTTATATATGAAATAGGTGTATGAAAAGTAATCACATGAACATTTCTAGGGAATGTTCATTCCAATGCACATACTTGAGTGCTTATGTTCCAACCCCTTGCAAGGGGAAGAGGGGAATTCATTTATACCCCATGGGGGTGGACTATTTTCCTTCCAAAACTAAAGTCCAACTATATGCCTTCCAAAACAACCCTTCAAGTTAGATAAACCATTTAAACTTCTAGAAAGATAAATATTTTCTAATATTATTCTATAATGTGGTATATATGTATTTTTAATGTTCACCTTCCATTTTTATCATAAATTTTAATTTTTATCAAAATATATGTTTGTACTTCTAAACCATGTGTAGTTTTCTGGTTTATCTTGAGGTTTTAAATTCCAAAATGTGAATGAATTTATCACTATAAATTTTCATTAAGATTAAAAAAATTATTCTATAAATTAGTGACACTAACTCTTTACTTTATATCCAAAAAAAATTCAACTCAATTGGAATGATGTATTACTATAAAAGTCAATAATCTTATGCCATTTTTAAATCCCCAATAGAATTTTGGGTTGGAATTTCATACATAAATGGGGTTAGATATTGACTGATTTTGGACATAAATTTTATATCCCAAATATTTCTGGATATAGTAAAACATATTATTGAGTTTCATAAAAAAAATTCTTCTAGAATGATCCTATATATTCATTCACCATAGTTGTTCTAGTTTTCATCACAGATTCGGTGTGCCTTTTTTCGATGGTACATATAAACCTATATATGAAAAAATTTTGAAATGATATAGTTAAATGATTTGTTTTATTTTGAATCATAAACCCTTAAAATAATAATTAAAAAAAATTAAAAGGTGAGATATATAATTAAAATTTTAAAATAAATTGGATATGGAATAATTCAGACTATGCTCGCAAATTATATTTAGTATTAAAACAAGGTAATTTTACACCAATCTTGACCCTTTCCATGAAAATAACATATAGGAGTGTATTAAAAATTATGAATTAGTTTATAACATCATATACTCGAATGATCGGATTTATTTTTTCAATAAACACATAAATTATTTTCTATATAGTTTGGAATCAATTTTTTCAAAATCCATGTTTACTAAAAATATTTCCAAGAATGTTTTTAATATTAATCTATGATTGTTTGAAGTCATTTTGACCAATTATTTAATTTTTTAAAAACAATTAAAAATAATTTTTTTCATTTTATTATCAAGGTAATTGTTCCCTTTTTAATAAAAAAATGGAAGTAATGTTTTCATTTATTATACTCAATATGAATGGAATATCACAATTTAGTGACCACTTATGTCCTTTAATCATACTTTACAAATTTTCATGGTTCAGTAAAAAGGAATTTTTTTTCCTTAATATTAATGAAATGTTTTATTTTTTAAAGTGAATTTAAATTCTATAATGGTGTTTTCCTAAATTATTATTTTATTGATATTTTTTATGGTATTTTTATTCATCAGTGAAAACTACGCTTTTGTGATCCACTGGGAATATGTTGTAATTATATAATCCATATTCTTCCCCTGTATAGTTTAGGATCTATTAAACATGGGAAATATTTATCATTTCATATTCTAGTTCTTCATATATGGATATTTTGTTAATAATTTAGGTTTATTACGTTGTATTACTTATTCATATGATGAATTAATTAGACTTATTAATTGATGGGTGGGGTTTTTAATTCAATATCCCCATGATGCATTGGTAGGTATAATGAGACAAAATAGTTATTTGTCCATATTAAATGGGTTTTTGGTGTATTCATGCCCATTGGTTAAATAGTCTTGGCATAAGACCTCAATGGTAACATTCGTATGTTCTACATTATGCATTCATTAATTATGAATTCAGTTATTTAAGTAAATTTTATTATTTTGAATAATATACATATATAAGATTCATGATTATGTAATTATTTATATGGAATCATATCTTATATATTTAAATCAGCCATATTATTCTTTTAGAAAAAGTTACTGGTTAAATAAAATTTGATTCAATTATTTACATTTCCATAATTATTATTCCTTATTTACTCATTATAGATTCTGTTGTATGAAACCCATGATAAACGTTTAATATCACCCATAATTTTTTCTTTTCCTTGGGATATGAAGAAAGAATCATTGAATAAGTTTGGGCATGTAGAATATTTACATTCATAGTGTTTAGTATTTTAAATTTTTCAAAAGTAATGTCAAATTCATGTATGTATCCATTTTATCAAGACTACTAAACCATTCGGTTATTTGGGATGCAATAACTTGTATCTATTTCCCATTTAATGATGTAACCATAGTCTATGGGATACTTGGGTAACTTAATTTTATGTTTTTATTAGATTAAGTGTAGTAGAAACCCTAGGAATAAGATTTAGGAAAACCTGTATTAGGAAACACAACCCTGTGATTGGATTTGAGGAAAAGTGTAGGTATAAGTTAACATAATAATCGTTTGGTGTGATATATATTATTTGGTTTTCCTAGAAATAAATCCTTGTTTAGATAATACATGTATAGATGGTTTTTTCACAGATTCATCTAGGGGTAATAAACTTAAAATGATTTGGTCAAATATATCATGGCCATCATTATGGTGTAGAGTTAGTGTTCCATTAATATAGACCAGGTCTAACACTCCTAGGAGATATTCACGTTTTATTTCACATTTTTATTATTAACCATTCTGATGGATCTAAATATTCGTTCACGATGAATGAACTAGGTTAAATCTAAGGATTCGTATATTAAAAAGAAGGTTCCATGATTTAGAAATCCTATAAATAGGTATGTGGTTTCCCACTATGATATTGTTTCTTATACAATGCATTTTGATTTTATTCAATTGATAGAATCAAGATAAATCCTAGTAACACTAGATGATATGAAAATTGTTGAAATTATAAGAAAACAAACTGAATGATGACATGAGATATGAATATTTTGATTATTCCATATCAATTATCATGATATATGATTATCAAATTTCACCTTAAATGACTCTTAAACTCACCAAAGAATATAAGGATAGGGTTTCCTAATAGATCAAATAGTGGATAACAATGAGGAAATAAGAATTAGTTTCATTCATGTAGTAAATATTTAAATAGAAACCTCAATCAATTTCTCAAAGGAATGGTAATATGTCTTCTATCTCGAAATAAAAAATATAGTGCAATTAATTATGGAGGAGTTAAACAAATTATATGTTGTGAACATTGGAATTATCCAAGTAAATTCTCTAATACTATGGTCAATTCCTAGATCATGGAAGGAAATATTCCTTGAAAACCATCGATGGGTAAGGATTGAAGTTTTTATACATTGGGATTTGATAATTATTATGTAGAATTTTTACATCAATGATATTTTGTTTATATTAATCTTGAAACATAAAATTATTATAATATTTTTTTTGAAGTGTTTTATAGCATTTTTTTCATGCTGCTGATGACTTAGAACATTTATTTAAAGGTAAGATCAAGTTTTTGGTAAAAGACATGATTGGGGGAAAGAAAATCCTTAATATGAATTTCATATTGAATTAATAATGTTTAGTTGGGGTAAAGAGATGATTGTTATAGATCAATAAAATCAAATAGTATTTGTCACCATGTAAATTATTATGAACTTGGTGAAAAACTAATTTATGATATAGTTTTCTACATTATTAGACTCGTAGAATATATTAGAAAAATTGATTTTATTTAAAGAATAATGATATAATTAATTTTGGAAGTAGTTTTCTTTTAATTGAAGTTTTTTAGAGATTAGGGTATTAAAATATTTAGTGTGTTTCATTAAGAGTTACGTTATAATGTTTGAACGAGTAATGTTATATTTATTTTTGAAATTTAGGGACCTTATTTCTGAATTTTTAAACATTGAATTTGTTCAGAAATATTTTTGAACTATTTTAAAGAAAAATACTTATATAAGGGATTAGGTTGACCTTTTGGTGTTACAATTTAGGTTTTAGAGATTAATTTATTTTATTGGAAAACCTTTTCTAAAAATTTAGGTTTTGGTTAATATTTATATATAGATAGGATAACTTATCACTCTTTTATATATCTTATGATTTGTTCAATGTTATGTTTAGTTCTCCAGGTATAAATAATTCATCTTGGATATTCATATCATGGAGTAAGAAATAAAGTGTAAATTGATCAAGGCACATCAAAATAATAAAATTGTTCTTCCAAAATAAAATATATCAAGTAAGTATAATTTTTGGGGTTCACTATCGTGATTGTCAAATAATACTTAAACATAGGAAAATGATCTTGAAAAAATTTATACATTTACCTTTATTTATTATGAATCAATGGACATTTCACCCATCATAGATTTATGGATTTGTAGTCATTAACTATCTCATATCCATGTTGTCTATCACTATATATTTGTAATTTGATGTTATTTTTATAATATATACCCATATTTTTACATCTCATTAATATTCTATTATATGGAAACATAGTTTTCTTTTATTCTTTATCACCTTTGTATTTACCTTTCCCTTTTCCTAAAAGGATATATTATGAAACCTTTTATGATGTGAGTTTTATATAGATTAATTTTTTCAATTTCAAACCATTTATTTGTGACCACAAGTTCTAATAGTGATAATTAAATTCACTAAATGTTGTTAGAATATAACAAAATACTATTTTAAAATATAATTATTGTGTTCAATATGATACACGGAATGGAACACTGTTCTTAAAAGAGTCATGAAATATATTATTTAAAGCTGACATTTATAACAAAGATGTTAAATTAAAAATCAAAAATAGGACTAAAATCATTAGGAAATATATATAAGAGTCATAATAAATATAAAGGTATTGATTAATTCTTAAGAAATAAATAGAAAATGTTTAGTATAGTTGGTTTATACTTCAAAATTAGTTTTCCTCAAAAATTATTTCTATGGATTTTTTGTCATGGATAATATAATTAATTTCTAGAAAATTTAGTAATTTTATTTTATAAAAATGATTTATTTTTTGAAATCAGAAAACAAAAATTAGCTACAGGTTATTTTTTTTCTGAAAATACTAGTCTCTCACTGAATAGTGATGAATTTCGTTTTTTATAAAAAAATCATTTATTTTACATTAATATATTTATTTAAAGTCCAATTATATTTTGTATTTGAAATTATAGTAACATTTTATCTATTTTATAAGGACTAGTATAATTATTTACAGTTTAATTAGAAACATTAATGATTTTGATAGAAATCTATGTTTGTGCATAAGAACACATTTTTTCTAAAAACTATTTTTATATCCATTATGTTTTTCCTTTTTAATTAATTAAAATAACCACTCATGTGAACTAATTTAAATTAAAATTATATATTATATATTTATCTATATGAATTTATACTCATATAATTAAAATTACTAGGAAAATGTTTAATATAAAATTATCTATTCCTTGAAAAAGTCATTTTCTTGAAAAACTGCTTTTCATTGCACATTGTGAGTTAATTTGAAAATAATTTCTTCCATTTGAGGAATTGAATCTTGGAAGGTAGATTCAATAGGTTTAGTCATGATTTCCAAATTTGGTAAATATGACACTTTTATTTTTTATTTATCAATAGTAACTATAATTAATAATTATGACCATAGAAAGGGTAAATGAAGTAATTTTATTTAAAAATAATTTTATAAGGACTAAATATTTTCCCCCACGGTTTTATTTGTCCAATAAGATGAGTTTATTTTGGTCATATCCATACAATAACTAAAATATATTTCTTTTAGTGCCATATTTCTTTGAATTCTGCCATTGTAATTCTTTCTTAATAGTTAAAGACATAGATACAACTTTATTATTTAAAATAACAATAATATTTTGTTACAAGTAATAAAATGACTTATGTTAAGTTATAAATATTAATTTTAAATATATTTTTTTATCATATTAATCTATATATAATTTTTAGTAATGAAAGAATTACCTTAAATTCTTAGCCAATGTTGTCAAAATATTTATTTAATTAATATAAAATAAAATTAATTATTTTAAAAATATTTAAAGAACCATGAATTGAATGAATTATTTTCCTAAAAAAATTTATAAGTATAACATGTTGGTTTTTTTTTGAGAGGATTATATTTTAATTTAATTTCATTCATTTTGTTCTCAATGTAAAATTAAATGAACAGTTCCAAAAATGACCTTAAGGATGGAATTAATATTTTATTAATTGATTTAGAAATTACAATAATAACCCTCTCCATAAAATTGATTGGGATATTTTTGAAACTATAATATGTTTTACATATATTGTCTAATTATTATTTTATAGAAATTATCTTGACCTCTATTAATTCAAAACATTATTATCACGATAATTATCAAAAAAGGAAAACATAGATTACAATAATAGATATAGGTAAATACTTTTTCTCAATTTTTCCAAATCTTATTTTATGATATTATTTAACACCACACACAGAATATATTTTCATTATATCAGTTTGAATTATTTTTTATTGGATAATTAATATTTATTATTTAATATTTTAAGAAATTAAAAAAGTGGTCATCACCTTGGTTATAAAAGAACACATTGTCTTCTATTATATACACAAATAAATAAAAATTTGGATCACACAATACCTACACAAATTTATTACATACTTCCCATTCCATACCCTAGATTCCTTAGATTGATTGGAAAACAACCATTTAATGATTTTGTAGAAAACCTAAAAAGTTTATTTTAGGTTTTCTAAAGAAGGAATATCATTCTTAATTGAGTTTTTTTTATTTTTTCTTTGACTTATATCAAGTACTATAAAACAAATATAATAGAATTAAATCACTATATCATATAAAAGTTGATATTATTATTTTAATTTCATAACCTACATCAATCTTCTTTTCCATCAAATGAGAAATTAAATCAGCATTCATATGTACGAGAGACAACTACCTTGTGAACCATCATCACCACTAACATGTTTTAATGATGAAGTATTTATTTTTTATATTATATATTAATGAAATATTTATCCTTTTGGAAAATTAATATATAATATATTTTCATAAATTTCTATTGATTAAAATATGATAACATAGTTCCTCCATGTGTGTTCATTACAACCACTATGAAGAGATGTGATTGTTTTTTGTTACTACATCACATGGGGTTATATATAAGATTATTTTACTAAATAATATGATATTTATTATATAATTATAATTATATAATATTTAAAATAACTTTTACCTTCACTTTATCATGATTATTGAAAAATGCAAGCACTGCTCATGCATATATGCAGCCTACCATCTCGATGATTATAACACAGTTCACTTTTCATAAACGTATTTCGTGGTTTTTTTAAATGTATAATTCAATTATAAAAAATTATATTTAATTAGTGATTATTATTTTTTCCAATTACATAATAATATACACTTTTATCATATTCAACCTATCGAAGTCATTATAGACATATCATCCAAATATCATTAGACAATCCGATATGATTTTAATTTATTATTTAAATAAATATAAAATGGTAATAAATAAAATAAATGGAATAATAAACATGAAAGGGGTTATTAAGAAATTAAATAATAAACATATTTTTATTTTTATTGATGGAAAAGAATATATGTGATGATTTGATCCTCGTCAAAGGGATTTCGTCACAATTTTCAATCATTGAGGAATATTTTATTTTTATGAACTTAATTTATTTTATATAGAGTATATAATACCACTTTTTAATTTAATATAATTAATCCTTAATACATAATGTATTTCTGTTTTTAAATTCATATTATTTCATCTAAGGGATTTTAATTCAAAATTTCTATGTGGTGTGTGTTTCATAACTCAATATTTTTTCATTGGGTTTTATCCCTCATTCATTGAATATATTATGTCAATATTATGTGTGTAATGAACTTTAATTTTTGTATGTTGTATTTTAACATGTTTTTTGTGGAATTATATTTTTTACATATAATAAATTCATTGATTAACTCTAACTTCATTGGTATGATCATTGTAAGTTTTCTTCATCTCAAATTGTATTCGTTGATAAATTTAATATTTTATAAACCATAAGTATTTTATGAGGTGTATCTAATATCACATTGATATGATATATCATGATTCCCATTATATTCAAGGTTTTAAAAGATTCATTTTATTTTATTCCATTCATAGAGATTATTATTTAAATGTTACCAAAGCAGATTGGGTTTATTTTTTAGCAGGTAGCTGGAAGGCCCTACCTTTATTAAACATAAAAACATGGATTTTTCTAGTAAGAGGGGTTCCATAATATGAACATGAATGACCATGGGGACTTATTATATATTTTTTATGTTTAAGACTCCACTGGGAGAATTATATGTTATTCCAATCCAAATATTTTTTCTTCTCCAATGGTTTTTTTTAATTGTATGTTTTCCTTTCATTTTCCTTTTTACAGTACTCAAAATATAAAAAACATTACTTCCAAAAATTTGACTTTATTTCCAATTTAGTTAGGAATATATTTCTTCCATGTCCTTTTTTTAAAATGATTTAAAGATGTTTATAATATTAATCTATGATTATTTCATAAAATATTTACCCATGATTATCTTTTTACATAAAATTTTGAAGGGATCCTTTTTTCCTTCCCAAACAAAGTATTTATCAACTTCTCCTCTAAAAAAATTAAAAAAAATATTTATTCTAAAATAATGAACATAAATATAATTCTAGTTTTCATGACCACTAAATGGTTTTATGTTTTCTTTATAATTTTACATGGTTCTTTATAAATAAAATTGTTTCCCTAGTATTCTGCAATTTTTTTTAAATGTGAATTTAAATTTGAAGAGTATTTTCTTCAAGAATTTTTGTAATAAAATATATATTCTATATTTATTTAATAATGAATTAAACTTTATACTCCCCATTTTAAATGTGTTTTAATTATACCATCCTTATTCTCTCTATATGGTTTATATCAGACTTTGGACTGTAATATAATTACATATTTTTATTATTCTTATACTAATAGTGTTTGAATATAGATTTTTGATTAGTTTGTATTATTTATTCATATAAAGAATTAATTGGACATATTAAGTGATGTTTGTGGCTTGAAATTACATACCCCTTGATGAATTGGTAGGTACCATGAGACAAAATAATTGGTTGGCCTTATTAAATGGTTTTTGTTCTATTCATACACATATATTAACATTTCATGGAACATAACCTTGATGGTATGTTAAAAATGAGTTTCATTATGAATTACATAATTTTGAAATTTCTTATTGATTTCCATGTGATTATTGTGAAAAATATCCTTGGATAATTTCAAAAAAAATTATTATTTATATGGGATAATTTTATCCTGATTTACACTTTTCATATTATTCATTGTGATCATGTAATTTATTAAATGAAAAAAATCAGTTATTTACATTTCTATATTGATTATTCATTATCTACTCATGATAGCTTGAATTTTTCAAAACACTTATTCAGTATCTAAGATTACCCTATTTTTGTTTCATTTCCTAATGATATAAAGAATGAATAATTTGATGAGTTTAATTAGGTAAAATATTTACATTCACAATGTTTTTGGTTTTTTTAAATATAATGTGAGATTCAAGTATGTATCTAGTTAACCAAGACTAAAAAAATATTTGGTCATTTAGCAAGTGATTCCATGAATCTTGTGCCAATTGAATAATATAACCATCCAATTTGGTTAGGAAGGGTTAGGGTCTCTATATGAAGAGCACACTAGAATATTTAGTGAAGTTGTATATGGATGAGTTTTTCATGTTTTATTAGGTTTCCATGACAATCATCTTTGACCAAGATCATATCTTTACCTCATAACATTTTAGGGGCCTTCCACATGATTTATCTCTCTAATAAGATAAAGAACATCTTTTCATCCTTCAATGGGATAGCCAAAGTAGTGGAGAATTCAGATACTAGAGGTTTTTTATGGGTGTATTCTCATTGTTTTAATTTTATGGTCAAATCAACTATGCTTAGATTATTTTTTCTATAAAAATTTAGATCATTCATCTATTATCATCGATCCATTCAAGTTATCAAATTCAAAAACATACAAATCTTTTTTATGTTGGACCAGGGTCTGGTATTCTATGACCCATGGATTTAATTTTGAGTAGATAATAATAAAGAATGTTAGGGAGATTTTTGAGTTCGTTAATGCTTCTCGTAAGTTTTTTGAATTATTGTATTAGTTGGATGATGATACCATTATATTTTGAGATTAGATATCATGTATTCTTAATGTTTTCACATTATTGTGTTTAGTGAAGACTTTTTTGGGTTAGTATCACTACTAGAATTTTACACTTTACCTATAGTTCACAACCATTGGTAAAGGCCTAGAAACGTTGATATATAGTATACCAATGGTTCCCTCAACCGTGGCCAGGTAAGCCATGACAATAGGCCTATTCCAACGGTTCTATGAAAACCATTGGTATAGGTGTTAAAATACAAGGTATACCAACGGTTTTCTACAAATCGTTGGTATATATGTGTTAATGTATAACATATACCAATGGTTTGTGAAACTGTTGGTATAGAGGGGATATGGAAAGCCATAAGGCTATACCAACGGTTATAACAAAACCATTAGTATATTTATATTATATAATCTATACCAATGGTTTTGAAAACCGTTGGTATACATTTTCTCAACTCTAAAATAGCAGGCCCCTCTCCCCCCTCTCCGGACCAGCAACAACATAGATCCACAGAAACACACCTCCCCCTCTCCAGACCTACAAAAACACCATTACAAAATCCCCATCTAGACTATTCAATATTTAGAATTCATTCAAGAATTTAGAAATTTATAAATTCAAATGAAATAAATGGTTCTTGATGTGCTAATGGGAAACATTGGCCATTCTTGACATATGAGATGGGTTACCAGAATAGCCTACAAGTTTTTCATAGACTTTTCAATTTGAATAAGGGGGTATGTGGCTAATTGTAATTTTCTCTCATGGATGTGATGTGAGATGAATCCCCATCATGAGTAGTGGGTATGAATATTCAATTAAGTCTTTGGAATTGGTATCTAAAAGGGACTTTGATTAGGTCCTAGAACCCACTGTTTGAGGATGGGATTGAGGTGATCTATGGGGGTATGGTGTCACCATATGTATTCCTAACCATTGGGGTATTTTTATGAGACTTCGAAACTTATTTTTCAAGAATCTATGTTTAGCCTTGTTGACCAATTTGTTATATGGTATGCTTGAGTGTTCATAGGTTTCATATGAAATCACTATATAATATTTATTTGTTGTATGTTATTGTATAGAATGAACGACCCATGATTGAGAATTAGAACATGAGTGTTGGTGCATGTTCATAAGGGGATTTTGAGACTCATTCCAAATATAATTCATGTTTTTCTAATTACATTATGACCCATTGTGTTTCAATCTATGCCTTGTAAATATTTTCTTCTAATAACGTATGACCAATAGACCATATTTTATTTTTTTCCCTTATTTTCAAGAATATATGTGTAGCCTTATTAATATTTTCCGTATTCCAATTGTTGTTTTCACTTAAAATGTTGTCCATTTCAATCAAAAGTGAGACACTTTGAGTGATACCAGTCACACCATTCCTCGAATTGAGGTGTGGTTGACTCATACCCATCACAAATGATCCATGGATCATTGTGCTAAAGTATCAACCCAATCCGAATGCGTTTGGTTAGTTTTTAGTTTCCCAACTGTTGTTTTCACTTAAAATCTTGTCCCTTTCAATCAAAAGTGATACACTTTGAGTGGTACCTGTCACACCATGACTTTGATTGGGGCAAGGCTGACTCGTAAACGTCAAAAATGAACCACGTATCATTTTTCTAAAGAATAAACACAATCCAAATGTGTTTGATTAGTTTTCTGAATGCCAGTTGTTGATTTCACTTAAAATGTTTTCCATTTCAAATAAAAGAGAGACAGTTTGTGTGATACCAATCACACCGTGACATGGATTGAGGCGGGGTTGACTCATACACATCAGTAATGACCCATGGATTTTTGTGCTAAAGTATCAACATAATTCAAATATGTTTGATCTGTTTTCCGTATGTCAGTTGTTTTGACTTAAAATGTTTTCCATTTTAAACAAAAGTGAGACATATTGACTGGTACCGGCAACACATTTCTTCAGATTGAAGCGGAGTGGACTCGTACATATCAGAAATAACCCATGGATCATTTTCCTAAATTATCAACACAATCCAAATGTGTTTGGTTGGTTTTCCGTATCCCATTTGTGGTTTTCACTTAAAATGATGTCCATTTCAAACAAAAGTGAGACACTTTGAGTGATACCGATCACACCATGCCTCAGATTGAGGTAGGGTTGACTCATACCCTTCCCAAATGATCCATGGATCATCGTGCTAAAGTAACAACACAATCCGAATGTGTTTGGTTGGTTTTCTGTGTGCCATTTGTGGTTTTCACTTAAAATCCCATCCATTTCAAATAAATGTGAGACACTTTGAGTGGTATCGGCCACACCATTCCTCGGATTGAGTCACGGTTGACACATACACATTACAAATGACCCATGTATTGTTTTCCTAATGTATCAACATAATCTGAATGCGTTTGATCGGTTTTTCTATATGCTGGTTGTTGATTTCAAATAAAATGATGTCCATTTCAAATAAAAGAGAGACACATTGAGTGATACCGGTCACACCGTGCCTTGGATTGAGGCGGGGTTGACTCATACATGTCCTAATTGAATGATGTATCTTTTTGATAAAGTATCAACACAATTCGAATGTGTTTGGTCAGTTTTCCGTATGTCAGTTGTTTTGACTTAAAATGTTGTCCATTTTAAACCAATGAGAGACACTAATAGTGATACCGGCCACACCGTGCCCCAGATTGAGGTGAGGTTGACTCTAACACATCTCAAATTACCCATGGATCATTGTCCTAAATTATCAAGACAATATGAAATCATTTGGTCGGTTTTCCATATGCAAGTTGTTGTTTTCACATAAAATCCTGTATATTTAAAATAAAAGTGATACATTTTGAGTGGTATTGACCACACCATGCCTCAGATTGAGGCGAGGATGACTCGTACACGTCCAGAATAATAATTAGGGTATTTTCGTGTGATTTCAAGTCATTCTGATGTCTTTCAGTATGCATTTGACCATTAAACGCGTGTTTTGGACATTTACGACATTCAGAGTGCGTTTTGAGCCAACGTAGTCACACGACACCTCTGATTGACGTGTCATCTGGCCGGCCATTTCAAAATTCCCCCAAACCTTTTTTCTGATTTCATGGCATTCGGAGGTTTTTCAGCCGATTTTGACCACCCCACGCACGCTTTTCAAGTGCGCCAAAAACCTAAAAAACACATATTCAGCTGTGCCATGCAAACCGCATGTCTGAATTATGTGTCATCTCCTCGTACACCTCGTGAATAAAAATCATGGTGTTTTGTTTGATTTCAAGTCCTTTTGATGTTGTTCGGTATGCATTTGAGTGTAAAACGCATGTTTTGGCCATTTACGACAGGTGGAATGCATTTTCGGCCACTATGGTCACAGGACACCTTTGATTGACGTGTTATCTGGCTGACCATTTCAAAATTCAACCACCCTTTGTTTTTGTATGATTTCATGTCATTTTGAGGTCGTTCGGCCAGTTTTGTCCACCCCACGCACACTTTTCAAGCGTGCCAAACACCTAAAAACACATATTCAGCCATACCGTGCATACCGCACGTCCAAATGACATGTCGTCTCATTGTACACCTCACGAATAAAAATTAGGTTGTTTTGTGTGATTTAAAGTCATTCATATGGTTTTTGGTATGCATTTTACCGTTAAACGCATGTTTGGGCAATTTACAACATGCGTAATGCTTTTCCATCCACCGTGGTCACACGACACCTCTGATTGATGTGTCGTCTGGCCGACCATGTTAAAATTCACCAACCCTTTTTTTGTCCGATTTCATGGCATTTCGAGGTCATTCAGCTAGTTTGGACCACCCCACGCATGATTTTCAAACGTGCCAAAGACCTAAAAAACACATATTCAGTCATGCCGCACAAACCGCGCATCTGAATGATGTGGCGTCTTTGTGTACACCTAAAGAATAATAATTAGGGTGTTTTCATGTGATTTCAAGTCATTATGATGTCGTTGGGTATGTATTTGACCGTAAAACACATGTTTTGGCCATTTACGACAAGAGGAGTGAATTTTCAGCCACTGCGGTCACACGACACCTCTAATTGATGTGTCGTCTGGCCGACCATTTCACAGTTCACCCACCCATTATTGTCATCTGATTTCATAGAATTCTGAGGCCGTTTGGCCAGTTTTGACAACCCCACGCATGCTTTTCAAGCACGTCAAACACCTAAAAACACATATTCAGTAGTTTCATGCAAACCGTGTATCCGAATGACGTTTCATCTCCTCGTACACCTCAAAAGTAATAATTAGGGTGTTTTCGTGTGATTTTATGTCATTCTGATATCATTCGTTATTAATTTGACCGTTAAACGCGTGTTTTGGCCACTTACGACATGCTGAGTGCGTTTTCGGCCACTGAGGTCATACAACACCTCTGATTGACGTGTCGTCTGGCCGAACAATTCACAATTCACCCACCCATTGTTTTCGTCCGATTTCATGGAATTCTGAGGTCATCCGGCCAGTTTTAACCACCCCACGCATGATTTTCAAGCATACCAAACACCTAAAAAATACATATTCATCCGTGTCACACAAATCGCATGTCCGAATAATGTGTCATATCCTCATACACCTCACACAAAAATAGGGTGTTTTGTGTGATTTCAAGTCATTCTGATGTCGTTCGGTATGCATTTGAGTGCTAAACACATGTTTTAGCCTTTTACGACACACAAATTGTGCTTTTTCCCACTGCTGTCACATGACACCTCTGATTTCCATGCTTTCTGGCTGAACATTTCACAAATCAACCACCCTTTTCTTTCGTCCAATTTCATGGCATTCTGAGGTCGTTTGGCCAGTTTTGACCACCCCACGCATGCTTTTCAAGCGCGCCAAACACCTAAAAACACATATTTAGTCATTTCGTGCAAACCGCGCATCTGAATGATGTTTCATCTCCTCGTACACAACACGCATAAAAATTAGGGTGTATTTGTGTGATTTCAAGTCATTCTGATGTCGTTCGGTATGCATTTGATCATTAAACGCATGTTTTGGCCATTTACAACACGCTTAGTGTGTTTTCAGCCACCACAGTCACATGAAACCTCTAATTGATGTGTCGTCTAGCTGACCATTTCTCAATTCACCGACCCTTTGTTTTAGTCCGATTTCATGGCATTCTGAGGTCGTTTAGCTGGTTTTGACCACCCCACGCACACTTTTCAAGAGCGCCAAACACCAAAAAAACACATATTCAGTTGTGTTGCGCAAATCGTGCATCTGAATGACATGTCGTCTTTTCTTACACCACAAGAATAATAATTAGGGTGTTTTCATGGGATTTCAAGTCATTCTGATGTCTTTGGGTATGTATTTGACCGTAAAACACATGTTTTGGCCATTTACGACATGCGGAGTGCGGTTTCAGCCACCCCGGTCACACGACACCTCCAATTAACGTGTCTTCTAGCCGACCTTTTTACAATTCACCCACACTTTGTTGTCGTCTAATTTCATGGCATTCTGAGGTCGTTCAGCTAGTTTTGACCACCCCATGCACACTTTTCAAGCACGCCAAACACCTAAAAAAACATATTCAGTCGTTCCACATAAATTGTGCATCTGAATGACATGTCGCCACCTCCTACATCTCACGAATAATAATTAGGGTGTTTTCGTGTGATTTCAAGTCATTTTGATGTTATTCGGTATGCATTTAACCATTAAATGCGTGTTTTGGCCATTTACAACATGCTGAGTGCATTTTCGACCACCGCACTCACCCAAAACCTCTGATTGATGTGTCGTCTAGCCGGCCATTTCACAATTTACCCACCCTTTGTTTTCTTCTGATTTGATGGCATTTCGAGGTCATTCAGCCAGTTTTGACCACCCCACACAGGCTTTTCAAGCACGCCAAACACCTAAAAAAACATATTCAGTCGTTTCGTGCAAACCAAGCGTCCGAATGATGTGTCGTCTCCTAGTACAACTCACGAAAAATAATTAGGGTGTTTTCATGTGATTTCAAGTCATTATGATGCCATTCGGTATGTATTTGAGCATTAAATGCATGTTTTGTCCATTTACGACACGTAGAGTGCATTTTCAACCACCGCGGTCACACGATACCTCTGATTGACGTGCTGTCTGGCCGACCATTTCACAATTCACCTACCCTTTGTTTTCATCCAATTTAATGGAATTATGAGGTCATTCGGCCGGTTTTGACCACCCCACCCATGCTTTTCAAGTGCGCCAAACACCTAAAAACACATATTCAGACATTCCGTGCAAACCGTGCATCCGAATGACGTTTCGTCTCCTCATACACCTCATGAATAAAAATTATGGTGTTTTGTGTGATTTCAAGTCATTCTGATGTCGTTCGTTATGCATTTGACCGTTAAACGCATGTTTTGGCCATTTACGACATGCGGAGTGCATTTTTGGCCACCGCGGTCACATGAAAGATCTGATTGACATGTCGGATGGCCTACCAATTTACAATTCACCCACCCTTTGTTTTCATTCGATTTCATGGTATTCCGAGGTCGTTCAGCCAGTTTTGACCACCCTACGCATGCTTTTCAAGCGCGCTAAACACCTAAAAACACATATTCAGTTGTGCCTCGCAAACCATGAATCTGAATGATGTGTCTTCTTTTCATACACCTCGTGAATAAAAATTAGGGTGTTTCTGTGTGATTTCAAGTCATTTTGATGACGTTTGGTATGCATTTGAGCATTTAACGCATGTTTTGGCCATTTACGACACGCCGAGTGCGTTTTCGGCCACTGTAGTCACACGACACCTATGATTGATGTGTCGTCTAGCCGACCATTTAAAAATTGACCCACCCTTTGTTTTCATCTGATTTTTATGGAATTCCAAGTTTGTTTGTCCGGTTTTGTCCACCCAACGCACGCTTTTCAAACGTGTCAATCACCACAAAACACATATTCAGTCGTTCCGCGCATACCGCACATACGAATAGTGTTTTGTCTCTTTGTACACCTCAAAAATAATAATTAGGGTGTTTTCATGTGAATTCAAGTTATTCTGATGTCATTTGGTATGCATTTGACCGTTAAACACATGTTTTGGCCATTTACGACATGCAGAGTGCTTTTTCGGCCACTGTCGTCACACAACACCTCTGATTGATGTGTTGTCTAGCTGGCCATTTTACAATTTACCCACCCTTTGTGGTCGTCCAATTTCATGGCACTCTGAGGGTCGTTCGGCTGGTTTTGACCACACCATGCACGCTTTTCAATGGCGCCAAACATCTAAAAAACACATATTCAGCAGTGTCATGCAAACGGCGCATCCGAATGATGTTTTGTCTCCTCTTACACCACACGAATGATAATTAGGGTGTTTTTGTGTGATTTCAAGTCATTATAATGTTGTTCGGTATGCATTTGACTGTTAAACGCATGTTTTGGCCATTTACGACACGCGGAGTCCGGTTTCGGCCACCGCGGTCACACGACACCTCCGATTGATGTGTCGTCTGGATGACCATTTCACAATTCACCCAACCTCTATTTTTGTCCGATTTCATGGCATTTTGAGGTCGTTCGGCTGGTTTTGACCACCCCACACACCCATTTCAAGCGTGCCAAACACCTAAAAACTCATATTTAGTCGTGCCGCGTAAACCATGCATCCGAATTACGTGACCTCTCCTCATACACCCCACGAATATAAATTAAGGTGTTTTCATTTTATTTTAGGTCATTTAGATGTCGTTCGGTATGCATTTGATTGTTAAATGCATGTTTTGGCCATTTACAACACGCGGAGTGCGTTTTCGGCCACAGCAGTCACACAACACCTATGATTGACATGCCTTCTGGCCGACCATTTCATAATTTATCCAGACTTTGTTTTTATCCGATTTCATGGCATTATGAGGTCGTTCAACGGGTTTTGACCATGCTATGCAAGCTTTTCTAGCGCGCCAAACACCTAAAAACATATATTCAGCTATGACCTGCAAACCGCGCGTCCGAAAGACGTTCTGTCTACTCGTACACCTCACGGATAATATTTAAGGTGTTCTCATGTGATTTCAATTGATTTCAATGTCGTTCAGCATGTATTTGACCGTTAAACGTATGTTTTGGCCATTTATGACACGCAGAGTGCGTTTTCAGCCACCGCGGTCAAATGACACCACTGATTGATGTGAAATTTATCTGACCATTTCACAATTCACCCACACTTAATTGTCCTCCGATTTCATGGCATTTTGAGGTTGTTCGGCTGGTTTTGACCACGCCACACATGCCTTTCAAGTGCGTCAAACACCTAAAAACACATATTCAGCTATGACACGTAAACCGCATGTCCGAATGATGTGAAGTCTCCTCGTACACCTAAAAAATAATAATTAGGGTGTTTAGTGTGATTTCAAGTCATTCCGATGTCGTTCGGAATGCATTTGATCGTTAAACGCATGTTTTGGCCATTTATGACACGCGGAGTACGTTTTCGGCTACCATGGTCACATGGAACCTTTGATTGACATGTCGTCTGGCCGACCATTTCAAAATTCACCCACCCTTTGTTGTCATTTGATTTCATGGCATTCTGATGTCGTTTGGATGGTTTTGACAATGCCACACACACTTTTCAAGCACGCCAAACACCTAAAAAACATATATTCAGCTGTGACATGCAAACTTCTCGTCTGAATGACGTGTCGTCTCCTCATACACCTCACAAATAATAATTAGGGTGTTTTCGTGTGATTTCAAGTCATTCTAATATCGTTCGGCATGTATTTGACTATTAAACGCATGTTTTGTCCATTTACGACACGCGGAGTATGTTTTCGACCACCGCGGTCACACGACACATCTGATTGACGTGATGTCTCACTGACCATTTCAAAATTTAGACACCATTTGTTTCGTCTGATTTCGTGGCATTTTGAGCACATTCGGCTAGTTTTGACCACCCCACGCACGCTTTTCAAGCATGCCAAACACCTAAAAACACATATTCTATCGTGGCGCGCAAACCGCACTTCCAAATGACAAGTCTTATTTTTTAAAATCTCAATAATAATAATTCAGGTGTTTTCATGTGATTTCAAGTCATTCTGATGTCATTGGGTATGTCTTTGGCCATAAAACACATGTTTTGGCCATTTACGACATGCAGAGTGCGTTTTCGGCCACCACCGTCACACGAATCCTCTGATTGATGTGCTATCTGGCCGACCATTTCAAAATTCACGCACCCTTTGTCGTCATCCAATTTCATGGAATTCGGAGGTCATTCTTCTTCTTTTGACCACCCCACGCTTGCTTTTCAAGTGTTCCAAACACCTAAAAAACAAATATTCAGCTGTGACATGCAAACTGCATGTCTGAATGATGTTTCATATCTTCTTACACCTCACGAATAATAATTAGGGTGTTTTCGTGTGATTTCAAGTCATTATGATGTCGTCCGGTATGAATTAGACCATTAAACGCATGTTTTGGCCATTTATGACACGCAGTGTGTGTTTTCGGCCACCATGGTCACAAGACACCATCGATTGAGGTAAAGTCTTGCCAACCTTTTCACAATTCACCCTACCTTTTTGTCGTCCAATTTCATGGAATTCCGATGTCATTCGGCCATTTTTGACCACCCTGCTCATGCTTTTCAAGCGCACCAAACACCTTAAAAATACATATTCAGCTGTGCCGCACAAACCGTGCGTCCTAATGATGTGTCGTCTCCTCATACACCTCACGAATTACCCATGGATCATTATGTTAAATTATCAAGACAATCCGAATACGTTTGTTTGGTTATCAGTATTTCAGTTGTTTTTACTTAAAATGGTGTCCATTTTAAACAAAAAAGAGACATTTAGAGTGATACTAGTCACACCGTGCCTTGGATTGAGGAGGGGTTGTCTTGTACACGTCTCAAATGACCATTGGATCGTTTTCCTAAAGTATCAACACAATCCAAATACGTTTGGTCAGTTTTTTGTATGTCAGTTGTTGTTTTCACTTACAATGTTGTCCATTTCAAATCAAAGTCAGACACTTTTAGTGAAACCGGCCACACCGTTTCTCAGATTGAGGCGGAGTTGACTTGTACCCATCAAAAATGACCAATTTATCGTTTTCCTAAAGTATCAACAAAATATGAATGCGTTTGATCAGTTTTCCATATGTTAGTTGTTGTTTTTACTTAAAATCATGTCCATTTCAAATAAAAGTGAGACACTTTGAGTGGCACCCGGCTACACCGTGTGTCAGACAGCACCTCCACCCCCCAGACAGCCCCTCCTCACCTCGGACACCCCCCTCCCGCACCACCCAAACATCCCCCCCCCCACAACCCGAACATCCCAACCACCCCCGGACAGCTCCCCCATCAACCTGGAATGCCCCCACCCCACGGACACCCCCCCGACCACCGGACAACCCCCCACCACCTGGACAGCCCCCACTCACCCCAGAAAGCCCCTCCCCCTCCCCCCAAACCCCCAGATATCCCCCCACCCCCGGAAATCCCCCCACCCCCCACCCCCTGGACAGCCCCCCGCACCACCCAAATAACCCCCCACACCACCTTGAAATCCTAACCCCCCCCCCCCACCTCGAACATCGCCCCCTCACCCCAAAACCCCCACCCCCCCCCCAACCCCCGGAGAGCCCCACCAAACCCTGGACAACCCCCCCCCCCACCCCCCACCCCCCCCCCACCCCCGTACACCACCCCCCCCCCCCAGCCCACACAGTCCCCCCCCCCTCACACCACCCGGACAACCCAACCACCCACCAGACAGCCCCCCCCCCCCCAAACCCGGATAGCCCCCCACCCCCCGGACACCCCCCCCCCCCACCAGACATACCCCCAACAACCCTAACAACCCACCCCCCCCCCTGGGCGGGCTGCTCCCTCGACCCCCCGGACAGCCCCCCCCCCCCCCCCACCCCAGAAATTCCACCAACACCCTGGACACCCCCCAGCCCCCAGCCAGACAGCTCCCCCACCCCTCGAATAGCCCCCCCCCCCCCCCCCTCCACCCCTCAGATAGCCCCAGCCCCCGGAGAGCCCCTTGCACCACCCAGACAGACCCCCACCCCACCCCCCGGACAGCCCCTCCTCACCTCGGACAGCCACCAACCCCCGGGACACCCCCCCCCCCCATCACCTCAGATAGCCCCCACCCAACCCCCCGGATAGGCCCCTCACGCCAGACAGCCCCCGCCCTAGACAACCCCCCACCCCCCAGACAACCCCCTCACCACCCAGAAAGCCCCCCTAACCCCCCCCCCCTCATTCCAAGAGGGTTCATTGTCATTTCACAAATTCAATCATTTGAAACTACTTAGAAATCATTAAATAGTTCAACTCATTCTGTTCAAATCAATTTATTTCATTCTTTGAATAAAAAACGGAGACAAAGTCTCAATTTCACCAATTCATTCATTAAATATTCTTTGAAAATAAATTTAAAGAGTCATGGAATTGAATAATTCATAAATAGGTGAAAGATGTCAAAATTATAGTCATTAAATTCATGACTTGTTCAATTAAATTAGAATAGGATTAAATAATATTTCACTAGGAATTTCAAAAAAAACATTCATAGAAACTTTGTTAAAAATTAATAAACACATATAAATGAATTCGCAAGTAAAAATTAATTACAAGATGAAGAAAAAGCATAAAAACACATACTTAGAAAATATGGAATTCAACCACAACGAGTCTAAGATGTTTCAACTCTGATGGAGGGTTAAAGATTTTGTTCCAAGGCTTCACCATGACCATGTTCACTACAGATTGGTATACTACCTATAGTTAATGATTTATTGTATTCATGTGTGATGCAATATGATAATTTTCATTGTGGAATAAGTTTGTGTTTTTTATCATGGAGATTTTTTCATGAATGTTTGGTTTCAATCTATTTGGAAGGACCTTGTTGATGGATCTATGATTTTTTAGGTTACTAAATAGAGTGAATTATAGTGTTTTGGGTTAATAATATATGAGTTCCACTGTTTTGTGTTCATTTTATTATGTAATAAGTGTCTTGGTAGTAATATATTATGGTTCTTACATCTCTTGGGATCACTGAAAAATGTTGAATGGAGTTGTGAAATGTTTACTCTCTAGGGTTTATCAAGGTTCATAGATATGATATGTATTACACCATGACACATAAAGGTTCTAGTTTCATTGTGTGAAGATCACATTTTCACCATGTCCCTTTATGGTTACATAAAATTTTCATGGTTTGACTCAACGGGATATGGGGGAGGTCACACTATGAATTTTAGATTAGTCCATAATTGCAGTGTGACATGACCCTTTGCATCATGACACTTTGTTATCATATTTTTTCAAATGTTTTATATTCTTGAAATATTCCCTTCTTTTTATCTAACTTCCATTAAAACCTAGACACCCTAATAAGTATCTTTAGAAATATTTGATCATTAATTAGGGGATCATTTATCCTTGTAGTATTATGATTGATATCATTTGATCTCAGATCATATTTTTTTATCATTTTTAATTATTCTTCTTCATAGAGAGGTTGTAGTGGTGGATGGGTTTTTGTTTTAGGGAAGTAGGTTGATGGATTATATGTATTATTGATGTGCTTAATTATTGTTCTGTATTCCTTATAATTTTTGTGTCATTTTAGCATAGTTTCCTCCCTTTTCATGTGTTGTTGTCTTCAAAAAATCAATTGAGGTAAGGGAATCTAGAGTTTTACTTTTTTATTTATGTGCGAAAGTTGAAGTGACATTCTATTTCATTCATTATATGAATATTTTAAATTATCCTCAATAGATAATGAAATCTATTATGTTAATTTAAATAGAATAGAAGAGTAAAAGTGTTTTTATGAATTTTTTATTGTTGTGACTGACATTTCTTTATTTTTTTTGATGTGTGAGGTTTTATAAGCTTTTCAGCATATTGATAAATCATTTCAACAGATTCTATAATTATTTAATATTGTAAATATTTTAACAAAATATTTGTAAATAAATATGGATATAATGTTGATGTGTTTAATCCTAAAATATTAGGTGAGGGTGTGGGAATAATTAATGGGGGTATTGTGTGGTATTTTTTTATTTTTACAATTTTATATAATTGGTTATTTCTATTCTTTTATAGTTATTATTATTATTGTAAGTCATATTTTAATATGTTTTGGGGGTTGTTTTAGTTTTATAGTGTGATTTTTTTGTTGGGTAGTGTAACATCCCAAGTAAGTAATGAATAATAGATATTTTTATCTATGTCTATTAATGATTAAGATAGTGTTTTAGAGGCTTAAAATGAAAATAAATACAATATTATGCATGGAATACACTAATATTTTTAAAAGATTGTTTTACTGCCTTTGATGGAAAACATTTTTGAATCTATATTTTTACAATTTTATAAACTATGTTTGTCAAAATAAACTTCTCCTTTATGATTGGGACATCAAAATTTACTTTGTGTGAATTTTTGGTATTTTTCTGACAATGTTCATTTTTTAATGAATAGTGAAAAATACTGCATTTTACATCAAAACTGCTTTTTAATCTAATTAATTTATATGATTAGATTATGTTTTGAATTGGTTTTTAAGTAAAATTAGAATATATTTTTACCATTTAATCGAATTTTGGTCATTGGAATCAATTTTACTTTGATATTGGACTCAAACTAGTGTCAATCTTTTGATACTTATTGTTTCATAAAAACACACTATTTGCTCTGACAGCAAGAATTAATTATTAAATTAATTAATGTGACTTATATGTTTTGAATTTTGTAAAATAGACTTCATTTTTTAATTCTTAATATCAAATATATCTTAGGGTGAATTTTTGGTAATTTTCTGAAAAACTTCAATTTTTGATGAATAGTGAAACCACTAAGTGGTGCTTATAAAGACTGATTTTCCGTTTAAATGAAATTTTTCCATAATTGTGTTTTGAATTTCAAAAATCTGACATACATGGTTGTAATTAAGAAGTAAAATGTGGTTCAATGAGATTAAAATAATTTTTTGGTGAATAGTAACTTATTAAGTTTTTAATCGCGATTAGTGGTAATTAGGGTAGTTTAAGGTATAAATAATGCTTTAATAATATGAAATGACCTAGACACATGGCCCAACCTTATTGGTTGTGTCATGGCCGACCAAGACAAGCCATGGGTCAAGTTTAGGACCCCATGGATCCACTTTTTTTGGGAAATGACATAAATAACTTTTTATTAAATGTTAAAGTAAAAATGACACAAACAAGAAATGTTTTACTAAAACAATTTTTACATGGGGTTATAAAGATTATATTTTTGATTATAAATATTCATTGGAAATCTAAAAATATTTCCTACATCATAGTATTTTTTTATAATTGTTAGATTTTAAATAAATTAAATTATTTATGACATCATGATGATGCAGCCATGACCTCATTATGTAACGATTTAAATAAAATGGAAAGATAATGAAAAATCAAAAACCTACACATGGCCAAAACCAATTGGATGAGTGGATTTAGAACCCTTATCACCTTATCCACGAATTATATCAATGTGGGACCTTTTAAAACCGAAACACATTTTCAAATAAAGTAACATTTCCTTACTTTCCAAAAGTGCCCCTCCTCTCCTCTTATAAAAGGCCCCCACCTCTACCTCATTTCACACACTCCTCAAGCCTTTGGCTCGGCCAAACCCTGCCCATTTACTCTCTCCACATCCCTCTCCTCATCCTAGAGGATTCTCTTTGGGAAGAATCCTTTCAAAGGAAGCCTTTATGCTCAAATCAAAAGGAGTTACACTTTTAAAGGTAATTTATTCTCTCATGTTCATTTGTTTTATTTTGTTTCTCCAACCCCCCTAAACTCTTTTTATTTATTTATTTTGTAACAAAACCAGTATATTAAATATACTAGGATGTTGTTATAAGATTTATTTGAGCTACACTCTCACAAAACTACATCAAATGGTTAAAGAACATACGGTTTCCGTGGATGGCGAAATTCTGCCTCCCGAAACGATGATTGTTCAATACTCATTTAACACCTTCAAAGGTGGCCATTATGATGTCACTATTTTTATATATGATATATAATATGTTTATGTTTTCCTTAAGATGCTGTTTTTTTCATTTTGGGAATACCTTTATGGTTTCCATTATGGGTAAACACGATATCTTCATTTTAGGAAGTGCGGACTACCGCCCCCTGAAAGTGATCTGATTCGTTAATACCATACGTGGGATGTGTAAAGGATAAAGCTAATGATATTGTATATGTTATTATACTGGAATTATAATATACTTATATATCATTATGATTCCATTCCAGAAAATACAAAATAGAAATGGAAGTAGCATTCATGCGTACGTACGGCTTACCGTCTCCATGAACGGTGCATTTCATTTCTTACCTCTAAATGTGATGTAATATTATAAATACTTGTATATGATGAATATATATGATACATATGTTATCCAAATAATTAATATCATTCTGGATATAATGAACCTTTGACCAAATTAACAACATGTAAGTGTAAGATGTCTATTTTTGACTTAAGAACCAAATACCGACAAAATGAACATTATTAACTTAAATGATTACATGATGTTCATAACATGGTATAAAAGGAATGATGAACTTCAAAAACGTTCATAAGCAAGTAGAGATTAAATCAAGTTTATTATTCAGGAGATTAAAGAACGGTCGGGTCAGGTCGGATACGAGGTATGGGACTTCGTCTCAATCTCCTTTCGTTGAGGCATATTTTATTTTATACACAACATTCATTTATACAATGTATAAACCCCTTTGACTTTTACGTTTATTCAAAAGGAATATTTTTTATATGAAGCATTTACTAAACGAAAAAAGGGAATTTTTTTGTCGTACGTATGCGGCGACAACGACTTCTCCGCCGTCGTGACCGTTATTTGAGTTTCGGCTTCCTCTACAAGCCATACCTTCTTTTTAAAAGAAAAATAAATACCAGGTTTTACTTTTCTTTTATTTTAGTATTGAAAATTGTTTTCATAATGTTTTTATATCAATGTGTTGTATTGATATCTCGTGATTGAAATGTGGAAATTTTATGTTTCCTTTATGCATGTTTTATGTGATATGATTATGTTATGGTTCTTGGGCATTATTATGAAGACGGGTGGTTCCGTGATAAACTAAGGGAAGGTGAGCCCGTTATAGTTCTCCAATGCATTGGGTAACGCGAAAGAGTGAAACGTTAAGGTTTCTCCGAAGAGATTTTAGGGAATATGTTGTGATGGGTATTACAAACGTAACCAAGAGGGTTACTCCCTACGTAAGAATGTTATGAATGCCTCAAGTTACCTTTATGTCTTATGATTTCTATGATTTATTCATGATTTTATGAGGTATGTTAAAGTGTCTATGTTTTATGGGTAAAGTATGATTTCATTCTTATGTATATATGAACTCATGTTTCCTTTCCATGTTTTTATAACCCATACTGAGCTTTTTATGCTCATCCCAAGTTTTTTTGAAATGTTTTCACATGTCAAGGGAAAGGTACATGATATGATGATAGTGTCAAGGAAGTGTCTAGAATGAATCCATGTTTTATTTTAAATATGTTTCCTTCGATGGGAATGAAGAATACTATCTTTATGTAACCACTTTGTTTATATGTGGAATGTAATGCAAGTTTTATGATCTAATTCTCTAAAACTCTGAACCTGAAAAGATCCTCAATGTGTAATCTTGTAATAACTCAAGATTTAAGTAAGGATTAAGGCTGGGGCCTTATAGTTGGTATCAGAGGTCGGTTTAGATAACATTAGGAGTTATAATTCTATTAAATGATTATCCAAAAATATTTTTTTTGAAATGATATAGCATTTAAAGATTACCATGTTGCTTCATCTAAGACATGTTTGTTCAGAATGGTTTTCCGCAGAGGAAACAGGGAAGCAGTGCTAGGAATGCATGCAGAAGGAAATAACCTTCCAAATCAGCATCCAGAAATGGTCGGAATTGGAACTGAACAGTTTGTTGCATTAATGGCGCAGTTGACTCAAGCGATAAATGGCGGTGGTATCCATACACGAGATCAGCCAGACCAACCGCAGAGGAACATGTCAGTGGTGGAACATTTCATGAGGCAACATCCACCATCATTCAGAGGATCATCTGACCCTGTGCTAGCTGAAGGGTGGATTAAAGAACTGGAGAAGATTTTTGATGTCATGGGGTGTTCAGACAATCAAAAGGACAGTCTTGCTATTTACCGTTTGGAGGGTGAAGCAGATCAGTGGTGGTCTATGGTTAAAAATATCAGGGACGCCGATGAGATTGATGCTCTTGACTGGGATGAATTCAAAGGTATGTTTCTTGAGAAGTATTTTCCTAAGGCTGTTCGACTTAGGATGGAAAAGCAATTCTTGGAATTGAGGCAAGAGGAAGACTCAGTGGCTGCCTATGAAGAAAGGTTCACTCGATTGGCAAGGTATGCTCCAAATTTTATCCGGGACCTTGATAGTAAAATCAATCGTTTTTACTCAGGATTAAAGCCAAAATATCGAAGGGCATTAGCTTCTCGTGAGTTTAAATGTTATGAAAAGCTTGTTCGATGTGCTGAGAAGGTGGAAATGGAGTTTTCCGATGACCAAGTGTTCTATAACAACCAGCAGAAGAAGAGACCGAGGTGGCAGGAGAAAGGTAAGAATTCTTCAAAAAAGTCTGATGGTAAGAGAACTAAGTTTCCAGTTTGTGATAAATGTGGCAAAAGGCTTGCTGGGGAATGTCTTCTGAATTCTGGAAAGTGCTACCGATGTGGTAAGATGGGACATAAGGCTCGTGATTGCACTGAAAAGGATCAAGGTGAAGGTAAGAACAAATTTGATTTACAGTTAGTGAAATGTTATAAGTGCAATGAGATGGGTCACTATGCAAACGAGTGTCCGACAAAGAGCTTGAGTGATGGGAAGCAGTTAGACTACAAGCAAAAAGGGGTGGTGAAATCCTTTGCAACTACTTCAGCAGATGTCGGTCCATCAAATGAAGTGGTATCAGGTACTTTGTTTGTTTTTTCAGATTATGCCAGTGTGTTGTTTGATTCGGGGTCTACACATTCTTTCATCTCTGAAACCTTTTCTAGGAAAATGGGAATACCATCTCAAGAAATGACTCCTGAACTTTTGGTAAAAACACCTGGGGGAAATTTTGAGGCAAAAAGAATTTATAAGAATCTTCCTATCCTTATCTGTGGAAAGAACCTACTTGCAAACCTTATTGTTCTACCTCTAGTTGAGTTTGATGTTATCCTGGGTATAGATTGGCTCTCTATTTACCATGCTAAGATTGACTGTAGAGCTAAAGAAGTTTCTTTTTTGAGAAAGACTTTCAGTTTATTTATAGGAATGAACCCTTACTTTTTATAACATATCAAGAGGCCGAGAAACTTGTAAAAGATGGAAAATGAATGTTACCTTGCACACGTCGTTGAAAATAAAGGAACTGTTCAGATTAATGATGTGCCAGTGGTAAATTAGTATCCTGATGTTTTTCCTGATGAGTTACCTGGAATAATACCAGATCGGGAAGTTGAGTTTACTGTTGACTTAGTTCCTGATGCTAATCCAATTTCAAAACCCCCTTATCGAATGGCACAAATTGAACTTTTAGAGTTGAAGGAGCAATTGCAAGATTTATTAGAGAAAGGTTTCATTAGACATAGCACATCACCATGGGGTGCTCCTATTTTATTTGTTAAAAAGAAAGATGGTTCTATGAGACATTGCATTGATTATAGATCCTTGAATAATATCACTGTTAAGAACAAATATCCTTTGCCTCATATCGATGTTTTGTTTGATCAGCTCCAGGGAGCTCAGTTTTTTTCAAAGATTGACTTGAGATCGGGGTACCATCAGCTAATGGTAAAGGAGGCAGATATTCCGAAGACCGTGTTCCGTACGAGATATGGCCATTATGAATTTGTAGTAATGCCTTTTGGGCTAACCAATGCACCTACTGTATTCATGGATTTAATGAATAGAATTTTCCATGAGTTCTTGGATAAGTTTGTGGTGGTTTTCATTGATGATATTTTGGTGTTTTCTAAAAGTAAAGAGGAGCATGAAAGACATTTAAGGGTTATCTTGTAAACCTTAAAAGAAAAGAAATTGTATGGAAAATTCAGCAAGTGTGAGTTTTGGTTGCAACAAATTTCTTTCCTTGGTCACATTGTTTCTAAAGATGGAATAACTGTTGATCCTGCAAAAACAAAAGTTGTGGAAGAATGGCCAAGACCTACAAATGTAACCGAGATTCGTAGCTTCCTTGGTTTGGCGGGATATTACCGAAGGTTTGTTAGAAATTTTTCACGGTTATCTAGTCCAATGACTAAGCTAACTCGGAAGGGTGTTAAGTTTATCTGGACAAAAGAATGTGATGATTGTTTTCAGGAATTGAAAAGAAGATTGGTGAATGCTCCAGTTTTGGCACTACCTTCCAGGAATGGTGAGTTTGTTATATACAGTGATGCTTCACTGAAAGGACATGGTTGCGTCCTAATGTAGAATGATCAGGTAATTGCTTATGCTTCACGACAGTTGAAAACTCATGAGGTAAATTACCCTACACATGATTTGGAATTAGCTGCTGTTGTTTTTGCTTTAAAAATTTGGAGGCATCATTTGTATGGAGTAAATTGTGAAATATATACCGATCACAAAAGTTTAAAGTATATATTCACTCAGAAAGAGTAAAACATGAGACAGAGGAGATGGCTAGAATTAATCAAGGATTATGATTGTACAATTCATTACCATCCGGGAAAAGCAAATAAAGTGGCTGATTCTTTGAGTCGAAAAAGTAATGCTTCATTAACGATGTTGCATTTGGAACGTGATCCTTTGGTTAAGGATTTGATGAACTTTGGCATAGAAGTTGTTGGTGCAGGAAGTCCTTCTGTTTTGTTTCAGGTATCAGTGAGATCATCTCTATCAGATAGAATCAAGCAAGCACAGAAGCAAGACAGTGAGTTGAAGAAAAAGGTAGAGCTGGTTCAGAAAGGTAAGTTGCCTGAATTCAACATTGATAATGATTGTGTTTTGAGATTTGGGAAGGGATTGTGTGTGCCTTGTGATTCACAGTTGAAGAGAGAGTTGTTATGTGAAGCTCATAGTTCTCCGTTTTCAGTTCATCCGGGCAGTACTAAGATGTATAGAGATCTACGGGAGTATTACTGGTGGGATGGAATGAAAAGAGATATTGCTGATTTTACTATGAAGTGTTTGACTTGTCAGCAGGTTAAAGCAGAGCGGCAGTTACCGAAAGGGATGCTTCAGCATTTACCAGTTCCAGAGTGGAAATGGGAAATATATCCATGGACTTTGTTGTTGGATTACCGAAGACATCTCGAGGTAATAATGAAATCTGGGTTATTGTTGATCGCTTGACCAAATCTGCTCATTTCCTTGCTATACGAGATACTTTCTCTCTTGATCAACTTTCCCGTTTGTATCTTAAAGAGATAGTCAGGTTACATGGAGTTCCTCTCTCCATTGTATCGGATCGTGATCCCAGGTTTACTTCTAACTTTTGGAAAGGCCTTTAGAAGTCGTTGGGTACTGAATTAAATTTTAGTACAACTTTTCATCCTCAATCAGATGGGCAGTCAGAACGAACAATTCAGACATTGGAGGATATGCTACGAACTTGTTCTATGGATTATCAGGGAAGTTGGGACCAACATCTTTCTTTGGTTGAATTTTCATATAATAACAGTTTTCATTCCAGTATACAGATGGCTCCATTTGAGGCATTATATGGGAAGCAGGGTCGAACTCCAGCTTTCTGGGATGAAGTGGGTGAAAGGAAGTTGATGGGACCAGAATTGGTAGAAGAGATGGCAGAAAAAGTTCAGCTGATTCAGAAACACATGAGAACAGCTCAGAGCAGGCAGAAGAGTTATGCGGATAACCGGAGTAAAGATCTATCTTTCGAGGTAGGTGATCATGTTTTTCTCAAGGTTTCTCCTTGGAAAAGTGTGATGAGATTTGGTAAGAAAAGAAAGCTGAGTCCAAGGTTTATTGGACCATATGAAATTCTGGAGAAAGTTGGATCAGTTGCATACCGAGTGGCTTTACCTCGGAGTTTATCTCAGGTACACAATGTTTTTCACGTTTCAATGTTGAAAAAGTATATGCCAAATCCATCTCATGTTTTGAGTCCAGAGATAGTTCAGCTGGAAGAGAACCTATCTTATGAGGAACAACCGGTCCAGATTCTTGACCATAGGGAGCAAGTGTTACGGAATAAGGTGATTCACCAGGTAAAGGTTTTGTGGAAAAACCACATGACTGAAGAGGCAACATGGGAATCTGAAAATGCAATGAGGGATAAGTACCCCCATTTATTCGATAAGTAAATAAATTGCGGGGACGCAATTTTCTAATAGGGGGAAGGATGTAACATCCCAAGTAAGTAATGAATAATAGATATTTTTATCTATGTCTATTAATGATTAAGATAGTGTTTTAGAGGCTTAAAATGAAAATAAATACAATCTTATACATGGAATACACTAATATTTTTAAAAGATTGTTTTACTGCCTTTGATGGAAAAACATTTTTGAATCTATATTTTGACAATTTTATAAACTATGTTTGTCAAAATAAACTTATCCTTTATTATTGGGACATCAAAATTTACTTTATGTGAATTTTTGGTATTTTTCTGACAATATTCATTTTTTAATGAATAGTGAAAAATACTGCATTTTACATCAAAACTGATTTTTAATCTAATTTATTTATATGATTAGATTATGTTTTGAATTGGGTTTGAAGTGAAATTAGAATATATTTTTACCATTTAATCCAATGGTGGTCATTGGAATCAATTTCACTTTGAAATTAGACTAAAACTAGTGTCAATCTTTTGATACTTATTGTTTCATAAAAACACGCTATTTGCTCTGACAGCGGGAATTAATTATTAAATTAATTAATGTGACTTATATGTTTTGAATTTTGTAAAATAGACTTCATTTTTGAATTCTTAATATCAAATATAGCTTAGGGTGAATTTTTGGTAATTTTCTGAAAAACTTCAATTTTTGATGAATAGTGAAACCACTAAGTGATACTTATAAAGACTGATTTTCCATTTAAATGAAATTTTTCCATCATTGTGTTTTGAATTTTAAAAATCCAACATACATGGTTGTCATTAAGAAGTAAAATTTGGTTCAATGAGATTAAAATAATTTTTTGGTGAATAGTAACTTATTAAATTTTTAATCGCGATTAGTGGTAATTAGGGTAGTTTAAGGTATAAATAATGCTTTAATAATATGAAATGACCTAGACACATGTCCCAAACTTATTGGTTGTGTCATGTACGACCAAGACAAGCCATGGGTAAACTTGGGGACCCCATGGATCCACTTTTGTTGGGAAATGACATAAATAACTTTTTATTAAATGTTAAAGTAAAAATGACACAAACAAGAGATGTTTTACTAAAACAATTTTTACATGGGGTTATAAAGATCATATTTTTGATTATAAATATGCATTGGAAATCTAAAAAGCTTTCCTACATCATAGTATTTTTTTATAATTTTTAGACTTTAAATAAATTAAATTATTTATGACATCATGATGATGCAGCGATGGCCTCATTATTTAATGATTTAAATAAAATGGAAAGATAATGAAAAATCAAAAACCTAAACATGGTTGAAACCAATTGGATGAGTGGATTTAGAACTCTTATCACCTTATCCACGAATTATATCAATGTGGGACCTTTTAAAACCGAAACACATTTTCAAATAAAGTAATATTTCCTTACTTTCCAAAAGTGCCCCTCCTCTCCTCTTATAAAAGGCCCCCACATCTACCTCATTTCACACACTCCTCAAGCCTTTGGCTCGGCCAAACCCTGACCATTTACTCTCTCCACATCCCTCTCCTCATCCTATATGATTCCCTTTGGGCAGAATCCTTTCAAAGTAAGCCTTTATTCTCAAATAAAAAGGAGTTACACTTTTAAAGGTAATTCATTCTCTCATGTTCATTTGTTTTATTTTGTTTCTCCAACCCCCCTAAACTCTTTTTATTTACTTATTTTGTAACAACACCAGTATATTCAATATACTAGGATGTTGTTATAAGATTTATTTGAGCTACACTCTCACACAACTACATCAAATGGTTAAAGAACATACGGTTTCTGTGGATGGCGAAATTCTGCATCCTGAAACGATGATTGTTCAATACTCATTTAACACCTTAAAAGGTTGCCATTATGATGTCACTATTTTTATATATGATATATAATATGTTTATGTTTTCCTTAAGCTTCTGTTTTTTTTCATTTTGGGCATACCTTTATGGTTTCCATTATGGGTAAACACGATATCTTCATTTTAGGAAGTGCAGACTACCGCCCCCTGAAAGTGATTTGATTCGTTAATACCATACGTGGGATGTGTAAAGTATAAAGTTAATGATATTATATATTTTATTATACTGGAATTATAATATACTTATATATCATTATGATTCCATTCCAGAAAATACGAAATAGAAATGGAAGTAGCGTTCATGCGTACGTACGGCTTACTGTCTCCATGAACGGTGCATTTCATTTCTTACCTCTAAATGTGATGTAATATTTTAAATACATGTATATGATGAATATATATGATATATATGTTATCCAAATCATTAATATCATTCTGGATATAATGAAACTTTGACCAATTTAACAACATGTAAGTGTAAGAAGTCTATTTTTGATTTAAGAACCAAATACCGACAAAATGAACATTATTAACTTAAATGATTACATGATGTTCATAACATGGTATAAAAGGAATGATGAACTTGAAAAACGTTCATAAACAAGTAGAGATTAACTCAAGTTTATTATTCAGGAGATTAAATAACAGTCGGGTCAGGTCGGATACGAGGTATGGGACTTCGTCTCAATCTCCATTCGTTGAGGCATATTTTATTTTATACACAACTTTCTTTTATACAGTGTATAAACCCATTTGACATTTATGTTTATTAAAAAGGAATCTTTTTTATATGAAGCATTTACTAAACGAAAAAAGTGAATGTTTTTGTCGTACGTATGCGGCGACAACGACTTCTCCGCCGTCGTGACCGTTATTTGAGTTTCGGCTTCCTCTACAAGCCATACCTTCTTTTTAAAAGAAAAATAAATACCATGTTTTACTTTTCTTTTATTTTAGTATTGGAAATGGTTTTCATAATTTTTTTTATATCAATGTGTTGTATTGATATCTCGTGATTGAAATGTGGAAATTTTATGTTTCCTTTATGCATGTTTTATGTGATATGATTATGTTATGGTTCTTGGGCATTATTATGAAGACAGGTGGTTCCGTGATAAACTAAGGGTGGGTGATCCCGTTATAGCTCTCCAATGCATTGGGTAACGCGAAAGAGTGAAACGTTAAGGTTTCTCCGAAGAGATTTTAGGGAATATACTGTCATGGGTATTCCAAACGTAACCAATAGGGTTACTCCCTACGTAAGAATGTTATGAATGCCTCAAGTTACCTTTATGTCTTATGATTTCTATGATTTATTCATGATTTTATGAGGTATGTTAAAGTGCCTATGTTTTATGGGTAAAGTATGATTTCATTCTTATGTATATATGAACTCATGTTTCCTTTCCATGTTTTTATAACCCATACTGAGCTTTTTATGCTCATCCCATGTTTTTTTGAAATGTTTTCACAGGTCAAGGGAAAGGTACATGATATGATGATAGTGTCAAGGAAGTGTCAAGAATGAATCCATTTTTTATTTTAAATATGTTTCCTTTGATAGGAATGATGAATACTATCTTTATGTAACCACTTTGTTTATATGTGGAATGTAATGTAAGTTTTATGATCTAATTCTCTAAAACTCTAAAACTGAAAAGATCCTCAATGTGTAATCTTGTATTAACTCAAGATTTAAGTAAGGATTAAGGCTGGGGCCTTATAGGTAGTAGATTGGGATTCTGTCTTATCGTTGAGGATGATTTGTTATGGTTGATGTTGGAAGAATAGAATTATTTTGATGTAGAAGTTGTTTCTTTGTTTTGGTGGTTATTATATTTGAATGTGTGGAGTTTGATGGTGTGTTGCATATGTCCATTATAGGTTTTGTCCTAGTTTATTAGTAATATGGAATGATACAAGAATAATAAAGTTCATAATGGGTAACAAGATGAAAATTGTCAATAATGGTATGTTTAATAAGATATAAAATGGAATAGTTGTCATTCAGGGTTAGTGGCTGGAATACACGTGACTAATAAATGATGATGGATGAAATTTATATAATTAAATTAATATAAAATGGTTTATAAATGATAAATCTAAAATTTACTAATAATGTTATTAAATTGGAATTTTTAATTATTGTTTCGTAGATATGCGGTGATTGTGTGGGTGGCATGTGTTATGGTAATTTTTTGAAGTGATTATTGGTGTCATTTAGATTGTATATTAGTATAGTGTTGAGTAGTAGTAATAAATTAAAACTTATTTGTATGTCAACCCTTAGGTTAGTCATGTTTGTGATTATTATATTATTTTTCTTTTCTTTTTTATTTAAAATACTCTATTACCCAAGTTTGGAAACATTGATGGTGCCCATAGGAGGTCATGTATTTAATGTTTTTCCCTAATATTTTGGTTTTACTCTGAATGAATGGTTGAATAGTTCTTCTTCTGCTCCCACTCTTAAACTCATATAATGTATATGATTGTATGATGTTTATGTATATTTATACATGTTATAATATATGGAGGATATAATGTATATATATATACTAATTTACATATTCTTGTGGTTATTATGTTAATGAATTGTGGTGGATGCACATTTAATGAGTAGTTACTATGGTCAATGTCCTTTATGTTCAATTTAACCAAAGGGTATGATATATATTGTTCTGGTAGAATATATAAAAAATTCTGTTATAGATTTGAGTACATCATTTTTAATAAACTACAATTATGGTCATGGGAATTTTTGCGACCTTGGTTTGAAGAGAAATTTTTTGAATACTTTTGTTCTCTGTAATAACTAAAATCAATCATGGTTCTGAATGTAATTTAATGAAAAATGATTAGTTACTTGAAGATCAAGGGGGTGGGGTTTTTGGTTTAATTTTGTAAAGTAAGAAATTTTTTTTCAGTTTCACCATGTTATTGTAACACCCCAAGATTTCATAGTGTGTTATTTCTTCAAAATAATTCAATAACTTGCACTACACGCAACACTGAGTTAAAGCACACCATGACTTACCAAACTAGCCGTTATGAATAGTAATACCTACTTTTTGAAATTTTATAAATTCTATCTCTCAAAATGGACTTCATTTTTGGTTTCGGAATATCGAAATTATCCTAAGATGAATTTTTGTTAGTTTTCTGAGAACTTCCAATTTTTATGAGTAGTGAAAAATACTTAAAAACAACTTTTTTAATCAAAATAATTTATATTGATAAATTATATTATTGAGTGGTTTTAAAGTATAATCATAATATATTTTTACCATTTTATCCAATGGTGTTCATTAGAATTAATTTCACTTTGAAATTAGACCTAAACAATTGTCAATCTTTTCGTATATATTGTTTCTTAAAAACACGCTATTTGTTGTGACAGCAAGAATTAATTATAAAATTAATTAATGCAACTTATATGTTTGGAATTTTTTAAAATAGACATAATTTTTGAATTCGGAATATCAATTATAGCTTAGGGTGAAATTTTGGCATTATTCTGAAAAACATCAATTTTTGATGAATAGTGAAACTACTAAGTGGTAGTTAAAAAACTGAATTTTTCATAAAACATAATTTTTCCTCTTCTGTGAATGGAATTTATAAAATCCGAGAGAGACGGTTAATATCAAGAAGTAAAATTTGGTTCAATGAGATGAAAATAATTTTTGGTGAATAGTAACTTTTTACTTTTATTTACCACGGTTAAAAGTAAATAGGGTAATTAAGGGTAAAAATGATATTAATATTACCCTAACACATGTCCTAATTCTATTGGACAAGTTTATCTTGACGAAAAAAAACCTTATGAATAAAATATTATCATTTAGGTCCACTTGGATTAGATTAAGACATTTATTATTATTTAATTTAAAGAAGAGTTAAAAGAGTTAAAATCAACGTTTATTTACTAAAACATTTTTAATATAGGGTTATACATAATATAAATCCGATTTTAAATATTCATTAGAAATATAAAACGATTTCCTACATAAGGATATTTTATTTATAATTTTTAGACATTAAATAATTTAATTTATTTATGACACAATGATGATGTAGTAATTACCATAATAGTAAAAAATTAAAATAATTGATATTATAAATACCCAAATAAATCTAATTTGAGACTTTTAATGAATTAAACTAATTTTATAAGATAATATGACATATTATTATGAATTTAATTGACTTTTTTCGAAGTAATCATTCTGTTATAAGTTTCACAAAAATAAACTATTGAATAGTGTCAAAATTGACATAAAAGAGTTTTTAAAACAAATAATATATTATTAATTGATATTAAATTTCTAAAAATCTATGGTTCGGCCAAGAGACTTATATCATGATAGGTGTATAATTAATGGACCACTTAGGGGTCTCTTGGATGTATATAGTATCTTTATTAACTATATAATATAAAAATACAAAGTGACGTGGTAAATGTCAAACAAATTAACTAAGAGTTAAAACTAAATGATAAGGTTAATATAGTAACCCAAACCTGTCTAAATTCTGTTGGTTGAATTTTTTTCGACCAATCCCCACCTTAACCTTTTAATAATAAACTTTGGAGCCATTAGAAACCGAATATGAATTTATTATAAATCAATATTTCTAGCTTTTGCAAAGGTGCCCATCACCCCTCTTATAAAAGGGCACTCCCCTTCTCATTACTTTACACCTTCAAAGCCTTTTGGTTCGGCCAAACTCTGCCCAAATACTCTCTCAACTTCCCTAAATACAACCTAGAGGCCTTAGTTTGATCATAAAACCAACCTAACGAGCCCTTTTGATCAAATCAAAAGGAAGAACCCAAAGAAGAGGTAATGTTTTCACCACCCTTTTTCAAATTCATTTCTTCTTCCACTTATTCTTTCTTTGTTATTACCATTCTAAAATAATAAATCCAGTATATTATATATACTGTGCTGTTATTATAGATATGGTACAACCATATTCAGTATTCTATCCACCCTTTGAATAACATGTCACCATACGTGCGTACGTACGGCTTACCGTCTCCACGTCGTGGTGTAATTGTTATTCGATATATTATTATTTGGATAGGTATAATAATGATGTGTAACTCATGTAAATAATAAATATAACATTATAATGATTCTGTATATATGATATAATATCCAATTATATATTATTTTAATATCAAAAGAATGATATTGTCGCTCGTGCATACGTACGGACTACCGTCTCCACGAACGCGATGAGATTCATTCTCCATCATATCCATTCAAGTATAATTATCATTTGATGATTTAAAAATAATGTTTAAGGACTTGTTATCATTCTGAATATGAATAAGATACATCCTATCCCTATCAAACATGGCTTACGTAACAAAACATATAAAAGAAAATGAGTAAGTTAACACCCGAAACGACGATAATACTACGATATTATTAACAAAGTAATGTTAAAAGATCATATATGATATCATATTAATATATATGATTCTTGTATAATTTAATAACAATTATTTAACCATTATACAGGAGGTTAACCTACCCTCAACCAAGGAAAAGTACAAGTTAAGGGTTTATTTCACAATCTCTTCATTATCCGAGGTTGCTTATACACAATTATCTATTGGGATCTCTTTATCGTCCACATCCATGTTTCTTCGAAATGTATTTCAAAACATTTTTACTATTTACAAAGAATATGGGTTAAAGTAATTTATAACCTTATGTGTTTTTAAAGGAATCTTTCCGTCGTTTTCCAAACAAGGCACTTTTTACCTTTCGACAAATTTAAGGTAAGAATTTTTTTTAACTTATACGGCGAGTGCGGCTATTTACCGCCGTTATAAAATCGTCAAAGCTTCCCTTACAAACTTATAAGAATATTTTCAAAGTAAATATTTTATTTTATAATTATGTGACTTTTAAATGATTTCAAAATGAATTTTTTAAGAATTTTTTAAAGGTACTCGTTATCAAGATCATAATTTTAAATGTTTTAAAGATTTATCTTTCTAAATATTTTTAATTAATGTCCATGTTTTCAAAATGATTTTAAGGATTTATTTATATGCACATGAATGTTTTGAAATGATATTTATTTTTAAAAGTTTCAAAGTGGTATGGGACACTTTGATTCAAAAATCTCTTTTAAATTACTTCGTTTATAAATGTGTCACTTTTCAATGATTTCGAGAAAAGAGATATTTCTCTCAAATAGTTTTGATTTCATCGATGTCAACATCCTTTGATGGATTTTAAGCTTATTTCAAGTTTATTTATTATGATACTAAACTTCTATATTATATTGAAGGTTTTGTGATATGTTTGACTGCGGATGTGCTATTTTTATACCATTCATGGTTTATGGTGAAAATATTGACATTTCGTATGCTAGTTTTAATACGAATGTTTATGTTATGTTTAAACATTTTCAGATGGGAATGCATTGGAATTAATATGTGATGGGTGGAGCCCGCTATAGCTCCTCGATGCATCAGTAGGTATCATGAGACAAACTAGTGTCTTGGCATAAGGCCTTGGAAAAATCTTATTTGTAGTCTTGGCACGAGGCCTTGGCTATGTGGTTATAATAGTCTGGCATTATGCATTCCATCATTATGAAAGTGGTAATTGATATTTCATGTGATTATTCGATTAGTAGAATATCCCTGTGAATAATTAAATGGCATTATTTCATTTTATTTTTCCATACTATATTGAAGTTCAAGTTTAAAAGGCTTTTGTTTTAAGTTATACAATGCTTTAAGTGTTTATTCTTATTTATAAAAGTTTCTGCTATATTGTTATCCTTACTGGGAATTTGAGCTCACCCCTTTTCTATGTTTTATTTTTCCCAGGATGTGAAGAAGTAATTTATGAATGACCTGTAGGGATAATATGTGGCGATATGAGTGTGGGATATGGAGACTATGTTGTTGTAGTAGTTTTTCACTTTATGATGTAATGTAAAACTTTAGGAATATATCTAGTGTTTCCAAGGCTACTAAACTAATCGGTCTTTCGAGATTTGATCTTTCTTGTGATCATTCCAATGTTATGTAATAATGGCCCGACTCTAGGTAACTGGGGTCGGGGCGTTACAGTTACAGTTTATCTTATGGTACATTTATAAATATTATAATAATAATAAATGGTGAGTAGATCATAGAAATTGCATGAGTATGATAGTGGTTCTAATATATGGTTCCAAAAATGTGGGGTTCTATTTGACATTGACATAACTCTCATTATGATGTAATATAAAGTGACCTATAAATTTTGAAAAAAAAATAACGCATCGATTAAATAGTAATTTTTTGTTTTCAATAAAAAATACATTTGTCGTGAACGTAGTCATGATTCAGGAGGTTATTCAAGGAAAACATATGGAGTATGGATGCTAGAAAACAATTAATGGTTTAATGAACATCACATTCTGGTTTGGTCTAAATATGATCATTTGAATTTGAAAATGAACATAATAATTGTGAAATTCAAACTAGGGTGTTATGGTTTATTGAGTCGAAGGATTGACTGAACTTGATAATTTTTTAGTGAGATAAAAAATTTCATGGTTTAGGTAAAATTTAAATATTTTATATATAATTTGATTTTAAATAATTAATATCATAAGTTTTGAGATATGGTGATTATATTGACATAATTGTGTGATTTAGAAAATACATTATTTTTTGGGACACATCACACGATCATGGAGTATTAGGAAAACAAGATTTTATCCCAACTATTAAATAAATGGATTGGAGATAGAATATCTATACTGAACATATTATAAAAAACGTGGAATATTTAGAGATTAATACTGATTTATTTAGTTTTACATGAATTAAATTAGCAATATCCATTGAAATATAATTAACTAACACATATAATTTATTTCACCCAATGATCATGATCTTTAAAGTATCATTAATACATTTGGCTGATTGGATAAGAAGAGATAGAGAAATATGATAAATTTCATTCATATGATTAATCTTAATTGGTTTCTAATCATATAATTTTTATCTACTATAGATGTAATTTTTAGTGAAATTATTCATGTATATTAATAAGGAGATGATCATATCTCACTTAGAGTAAAAGTGTTTAGCAAGATTAAAATCAATGAATCATAAAATCTAGAGTTATTTGATTTAGTGCATATAACTTTTTTATACTAAACATTGATAGATACACAATATTATATAATATAAATATCATCCTCGAATATTTGGGTGGAGTGAATGAGGAGGGAATAATCCTTGGGATGTAGTGCACAAAACAAAAATATTCTTTTAAGGGTAGGGCATATAATCTTAGTGTGACTATAATGTTATAAATTTAATTTACTAAACAATGTATAATTGTTGATTTTGATTAGCCATAACATCACTATGTTTATTATCATCGAATTTATACTAATTTTTGTTAAATAAGTAATATATGTGTGTTCTTATGTGTGTTAATTTCTACATACGTGTTTACTATTTAGTGTGTGTGCATCTGAGGTATTGATAAATTGAACTATGTTCTTGATAATATTGACTAAATATCTGATGATGGTATAGGGTTAATTGAAAACTATTTCAAATTATTTAGTATCCTAATTAACCCCCCCCCCCCCAATTAAGGTTCCTCAAAACACATATCATAACCCACAATTCCAATCAAAGGTCAATGTTCAATATAGTTTCTTCTTGTTTTTTAATTTATCATTGACTTAATTTTATTATTTAATTATTATAATCACTATATAATTTTATTTAGTAAGATTCTATTCTAAAGTAGTGTGGTTCCCAATTTAAATTTTTTAAAAATCAAATCAAAACAATTTTAAATATGGTGTAAAAATATTAAAAAATTATCAAACATTATAGATAAATTTATAAAGAAATTTTTTAAATGGAGGAAAGTTGTTTATAAAATGGAAATTGAATTCCAAATTATTCATTTATAAAATTATGTTTTTAACAAAATTATTTATTTTATGTATTTTAATAATTTAGAAAATTAAATGGTTTAATATTGTGTTAGAAATTGCATTGCATTATCCACATTACAAAAACATGATGAAATGTGTTGATTTTAATTTTGTTAGGTCAACCACTAAAAAAATGGTGGATTAATAATATTCTATAAAACATAACACATGAGGATCAAAATTATAATTAAATTAGTTCATATCAATAACAATTGACTACATGTCATATTGATCATACGGCTAGTTGGTAAATTGATTTGAGAATAAATGCATTCTTGTCTATTTATCTAGAACCAATATAATTCAGGTCATTTAATATAATAAAAATGTGTTTCAATATAATGATTTTATATGGGGGTGGAACTAGAATTTTACTATATCTATATATTTGACCTAAATTATTTTCATTAATTATGTAATATGTTTTTTATTGTTGGTGGGATCATATAATATTTTATTTCACATTATATATTAGATAATATTTAATCTATTAGTATAAGCACATGTTGGTTTGTTCCTAACCTCCAATCATTACCTGATGATTTATGTAATACATTAAATCGTATTAACAGATATTATAAATTAAAAAAAATTATTTATCATTAATTTATTTTGGGATCTAAATTTTAAATCAAATATGTAATGATCATAACCTATAAAGAATAATATATATACACTATGATGTCTCTAGTAGGTGATTAATTAATAATATATGATTATTTGATATAAATATTAAACATAAGATATCATATAGGTTTTGAACATACACAAAAGATACATGTTAGTCAATTTATATGTTTAATTATAAATCTTGTAAATATTATATAGATCATTATTTGTGTTACTAAAATTTCTTAAGTAGAGAAAAATAGTAAACCCTTTGACTTGACACTATAAATTTCATTAAATTATATATTTATCATTATTATACATTTTCTTTTTTCCTTTTTTTGTTTTTTTAAATGAATCATAATTCGGTATGTTACAAATAATGGTGTAATTATTTTAAAGGAAAAAAATTGGATTTTTTGATTACATAGGAATGTAATGAAATTAATACGGTCAATTGATTTATTATATGATAGTTTATGGTTAAGTCATTATATGAGATATATTTAATCCATGATTGTATGTTATTAAAATACCTCAGTGTTTTATGAGAAGGTATGTAGGATATTAAATTTATTCATGTATCATATTCATACATGATGTCTTGGAATGTAATAATATATTATATTATGTATTTTTATAATTTTTTCATTATTGAACACTTTATTTTGGTATTTAATATTTATGAATAATATATTTATTGTTCATCCTTTAGTATGATCAAGAAAACCATACTTGATAACAAAAATCTATTGTATTCCCACCACTGTAGTGATATTTTACTAAAACCAATAGTTTACCAATAATAATTTTAAAATTAATTACACTTTTGGTAAATAAAAAACAATATCATAACAAAAAATTAATATTTAAAACAATAAAAATAATAAAGAATTATTTTTTAAAGACCCTGACCCCTGTATCCCAGATCAGGTTCCTTACTTTATTACATTTTCATAATAAAAAAGGAAATTTCATCCCTAAGTAATTAATCAATTAATAAATTTGGAAAAATAGATTCAAATATAAAATTTACATTGAATCATTAAATGAAATTCAACATGGTAACTCTTTTGGAGAAACTCGTATTCTCCTCGATTATCCATGCATGTCAATCGTAATGTATATCTTCGCATCTTGGTGGATAATTAAAATAAAGGGTGATATCATAAGCTCATTTTAGGTAAGATTAAAATTGAATCTATAATAAATAATCGTAAACAATAATTCAAGGTGTATAACTAAAAACTCATTCTATTAAAACATAATCTTGATCATAATATGGCTCTAATAAAAGAAAATAAAGTAATTTCATGTAAATAATAACATAAAAATGATATATTCCCATAGATATTCAATGAGAAAAATAATCACGTTGATTTCAAATAACTATTCCCATAATGAGAAATTCATAGTGTGGGAAATCAAAAACATATCATCATGTAATTGTCTAAGAAGTCTATATAAATGGGTAAGGCCTCAGCCAAAACCTAGTACAGATTGTCTCATAAGTCCTACTGATATTTCTAGGGCCTATAAAGTTCCCATAAAGACACATACTATGTCCAATACATTCCTAATATGAATGGGGTGAAACATAATCAATATATAATCATATATTTAAACTTGAATGTGAAATAATTTCCCCAATATGTAAACATTATCACAGGTTACCCAAAGTAATGTGGGGAATGGTACCAAGATAGTACTTCTCCATTCAAATTTATTATAATCCATTCAGTAAAATATGGTTGATATTATCATAATATATCAACCTCAATTAATCATAATATTCAATAGAGGGTATTCACATAGATAAAAATACACAAATAAATCCTGCAAAATTTCTTGATAAAAATACTCATTTACATTGGAATCATATATTTAAAAATATGAACTACTATAAAAGAAAACATTTTATTTTGAAATAACCTTGTAAATTTTTAAATGATTCTTGAAAACATTATGTATTCATGAAATAGGAAATACATTTAAATCCCATAAAAATTTTAAAAATAACATTTCCTTTAAACATTAATATTTTTTTAAAATGTTACTTTTTTAATGAAATTGTGATTATAATGAAAATGAATCAATCTTGTATATAAAATGTAAATTAAAATAAAAAAAGTAAAAATAAAAAACAATATAATAAAATTTTATTTCACATATAATCATATCTTGACATAATTATTGGATTATATGTTTATCCTAATGAATGGAAATTTGGCTAATAATTCCCTTACCACTCTGTAATCAGTCGAACCGTATACACTATAAAAGTAATAATTATAAACTAAAACCTTGAATACCATTAATATAAAAGTGTTCATGATATGAAATATCAATGGAAAGGATAACTACATGGTGAACATAGAATATGTTATGAATAATTCATATCTCATATAAATAAAAGTAAGATGAGAAAACCCTTACATTATGTGTGAAAGCATTATGGAATTATGCTTAATTTCCATGGTAATAAATTAAGATTTATTAATTACATAACTAAGAACCTCTTGAACATATATTTGACTTATTATAAATTTATTATGTTAGTTTATGGGAATTTTGATGGGTTATAATGTTTAATTTTGTTGTTTTAGGAGCATTTGGTTCATGGTTTTATGCTTGGTTCCCTTGAATACAAATATGGGAGTTCTTGTACAATGGAATAAGAAATAAATATTTGGTATGAATGAAATTAATAAACTTATTGGATTTAAAATGGTGAAAATATATCATTTGGTTATATTTTATTATTATTATTCATTTTATAAAATGTTAATGAAAATGGTTAGTTTATTTCAGAATTTTTTAAGTCCATCGCAAACTAGTATCATTTTATTTAATATAATGTTAATATAATAGATCCAAAGCAATAAATAATTTATAATTAAAATATTATAATATTTTTTAACCATAAATTTTTTTTATGATCATACTTTAAGTAAATAATTAAAAATTAAAACTCATCATCCTCTAAGGTTGTGAATTGACACCTCACATTTGATGTTTTCATTTTTAGAATAATAGGAGAATAGAAGAGAGATGATAATGGATATTCCATTAACATAATAAAATTACAATATATGAATAATAATGGAGTTACCATTCGGCTTTTTAAATGGGAATTATGTTAAGGGGAAAAATAAAAGAAATTAAAAAGAGATATAAGGAGGGTTAACCTCTTGTGTGTTGTCTCCCTGGAAACCTCTTTAAAGAACTTAGAAATGGTCTTTTTCTAATACAAGTAAGACTATAACTTGGGAAAGAGTGTTTTGAAAGTAATTAGGTTGAATATAATTAGGTTCCAAAATCATAGAAGGTGTGATGAAAAGGGGTGGTGAGGGGTTTTATTTTGGGTGGAGGAATATAGAATTTACGGCCTCTTGGAAGAATTTCAGCATTATAATGGTCGACGGATAGAGTATAATATGTTAAAAATGGGTTATAAGATCCATAATATATCATAATTATAGTAATTAAGATAGTATTACATAAATATTTGAAAAATAATTTGAAATTGTAACTGATACAAAAATGGTAATGTAAATAGCAATTGAAAAGAGAGAGAAGAAGAATCTATGCATCAATATGGTAACAACATAGGAAAAGGGTCATAATAGGAGTGAATTAATAATTCCTATGGTATAATACGTTAAATTTATGGTAATATAATAGGAATAGAATTGTATTGTCTTATGAAATTATACTTCCAATGTAATTGAAATAGGATGATCATAATTGGAAATAAATATAGGTAAATAGAAACCCTTACCTCCCTTGTGCTTCTTAGCCTAGAGTCTACCATTAAAACTAATCAAACTCTTCAAAATTGAAAATATAGATATGGGAGATAATCATTGAGATATATATGTAGAGATAAATTTTAATTTTTTTTCGTATGATTGCGGTGCTAGATATGAATGTATAGGTGTGGTGAGTGGAATTTAATGGAATATTATATTTCGTATTTTATTTCTCCATTGTCATAAGTGTTCCACAACCCCAATAGTGACCAAATACCATCCATAATTTTTTAATATAATTATTAGCACCAAATTAATTCAAATATTCATACCATAGAATATTAGAATCATTCTTACACATATATGATATCCTTTTTACAGTGTTTCACATTTTTTAACACATTTTTAAATATTTACTAATAATTATTAAATTTCACCTAAAGGATAATTTATAGATCCTAATTAAAAAAATACATTTTATAAAATCCATCCTCTAATAATATAAATTTTCAATTTTATATAATAGTGAAAAAAATGATAAATGAGGTATCTGACTAATCCCTACTTCATTTCTAACATAATTTTCAATGTAATACATCTAAACCCAAATATACATAACCCATGATCATGCCAAAATAATTCATAAGGGTAATTTCTGAAATAGTGGTACATTAATGGGTTTTTTGATCAATACATATCTACAAGTGATTTATACTAACTTAAACTCCTCTGGTAATTTTTCTGGTTATTGATGTTATTCTTGGTCTTGGTCAAGGGAAAACCCCAATAAAGATACCTACAACTCAAGATATGGTAAATGCACTATATAATGGATTTTAGAACTATTTTTGGCCATATTTTCTCGATTATTATTCAATTATATCTCATCATTACAATTAATATACACAAATTTTAACAGTCACTTTATAACAGTTATATCACCAGTAGTCATAATATTCAACGGTCATAATTCCCAATTTCCATAATACCCAATGATCATAATTCCCAATGAAAATGAAACAAAAATAGTTAATATTTCTTCCTAAAAATTCATTCAAAACAATCCCCAAAATAATAAATACATTTTTTTCATTTAGTATGTTCATTTTGATTCTTATATTGACTTTATTTTCTACATTTCTTGGAATATTTGTGATGTTCATTGGAAAATATGATCTATGAGATATATAAATTTTAAATTAATTAGTATTATTTTCTATTTTTCATTTTTATTTATTTTATATTTAATAAATTTTTACCTTTAATTAGTACTAATTTTTTTATTATAAATATATTATTATTTTTTAATATAATTTCTCGGGTATTGCATCCCCCTTTATAAAAATATCATCCATGAATTTTTAATCGAATCCATGAACACATTTTCATAATACATTATCTTTTCATCTTGATTTTCTCATATTTCTTTTTCTAAATTGTGATTCATCTATGGATCCTTCACTAGTTGAGTTATCTAATTTAATCGCACTTTATATCTTATATCACAGATTTTAATCAACTCTTAATAATGTTATAACTCATAATGTAACTAAAAATGATCCACCTTAAAAACATTTGAGGAGTATAGAATATAGTTCTTTAGAAGATATATATGGGAGATTTAATGCACTTGAGATAGGTTTGGTGGAATGGATAAATAATATTCCATGGATTCAATATGTGCCAATATTTTAGATGGAATAATGTACCATGGAAATAGCTTTCATTTCATTCTAAATATCATAACCATATTCCACAGTTATTTCCTTATGAATATATGATCTAAAATGTGGGATTAAAGATTCCTCCCTTGGATGTTGGCATGATTTTCTTATCTACATTGGGATTCCATGATATACATCTAAATGAATCTTATATTATATGATGTATCCTATATAATTTTTGGACCCAATAACTTAATTTCTCTTACTTCATCCAAATATTTTTGATTCCAACATCTATTTCTATATAGGGCTTAATAGGGTTACATTTTTATATTAGAGTGGTCACTATTATTGTATGAGAACTCTCCTAGAGATAAATAATGATCCAAACATCCTTAAAATCCAATATTGAAAGACCATAGCATTCCATCTAATGTTTGATAGTTATTTCAGACTATTCATCCATGTGTGGATGATCGGTTGTTCTATGATTGATCTCAATATTTAAAGTCTTCTAGAGATTCTTCCAAAATTATAATGTGAACCATAGGTTATGATAGGAAACTATTGATATGGGTGAGCAATAAAGTCTCAAAAAAACACTTATATACAACCTAGTAAGATGGTCTATAGGGAAATATTCTATAATTTCAATGAAATTTATTCACTTTACAATTAAACCGATAGTGACATAGATTTTATTTTTACCCATGGATTTATTAGTTATACCAATAATGAAATCAATAATAATATTATCCCAATTCCACTTTGGTAGTGGTAATTTTTTTATAACACCTTTGGGAAGACGCCTTTCAACCTTTTTATGAGGGAATACTATGAATCATGTTCTATAGTTTAAAATCTCTCACGTAATATTTTCCTACCATAAATTCTATTGGGTATAGTTATATATCTTGGTTATTTTAGGACTTGTATAGTATGTTGAGTTATGAGCCTCAACCAATATATATTTATTCAAATCTGGTATTTATTGATCACATAAACACTTATCCATCCATATAAATCTATCATCACCATTGTTAAAATATTGTAATTTTACATTCCAAAAATCTTTTATCTTTATTTGTAGAGTCTTATCATCATTTCAATAATTTTAAATTCAATTAAGAAAATACATTTAGGTTATAATAAATAATAATAATAATTTTTTTCCATACATTATAATACCCAATTCAATTATTAATTAATCATTAATAATTGGATTACTCTCCACCCTCATCATGAATAAGATTCCATTTTCATTTCTAATAGATTCATATTACACTTTGTTTTTTTCCAATGATGATAATGTAAAACACAAATATACTCCTAGGGTATTTACAATAATCTTAATTTCCATATATTATGTTTTTTGAGTAAATATATATTTTAAACTCTTATGGTAAGTGTATATATCACATTTCTCTAAAAAAATAAAACATCTCTATATAATTAGTGAAATGATCATCACTTTCATCTTAAAATCATGAGTATGATAATTAATCTCATGCGGTATGAAATATTGAGATACATAATCCACTGTAGAATAATTATTCAATAAAATGCATCCAAAACCACTCATTAATGCATCATTATAATCAAAAAACCCCTTATTTACCTGATAGAAAAGTTAATACAAGTGTATTTACCAATATTATCTTCAATTATTAAAATCCATCGCTATTTCTTTACTTATGTGAATTTCACACCCTCATGAGTTAAATTTTTTAAAGGATTAGATAATTAAGAAAAAAATTCAACATTCCCTTGATAGTATCCAAATAATATGAGTAAACTATGTATTTAAGTTATATTGGAGGGTTTGTTCCATTCATTTATAACTTCTATATTGAAGGTCCAATAGATATACTATCCTTTGATATAATATGTACACATAAATATACATTTTTAATCTAAAATTAACCATTACTTAATTTCTAATATAAATTATTTATTCTTAGAACCTTAAGAAAAAACATCCAATGAGATTCATGTTACTGATATCTATTATATTATAAATCTATATCATCAACAAATATCACTAAAAACATATCTAGATAATCTTTAAATAAAATATTTATTAAATCCCTAAACATAGAGGATCAATTTTTTTACCCAAAAGGTATTACTATGAACTCGTAATGATTATACCTCATTTGAACTGATGTATTTTGGTATTTTATCTTTATTAATTCATAATTGGTGATAACTAAAAAAGTTCAACCTTCATAAATTGTTGAATCCATTTAATATATTATATAAGTTCACCAGTATATTGTAATGGACAATTATTCTTCATCGTAATATCATTGATTCCTCTATAATCAATGGATAACCAAATTGAATGATCCTCCTTAAAAAATTAAATAGGTTCTCACCATTGTGATAAATTTGGATGAATATAACCATTACTATATAAGTCTTAAAATTTCTTATTTAACTCTATTGGATCGAAACTATTTGGTAGCCAAGATATGGGTTTCGTATTATGGATGAGATCAATAGATAATTAAACATCTTGGTTAGGAGGATCCAGGTAATTTATCATGAAGTGCATCACAATATTCTTGTAAAATGGGTATATCATATATTTCCAAACCACCCTTACCCTTCATAGAAGGAATTTCATGCATTTAATCCCCATGTATTTTATTTAGATGAATTATTTGGTGTAATTCTTGATATGATTTAGGTAATGAAATATCTAATTATTAAACACATAATTACATGGTTTTTCCGACAAATCTAACTTATTTTTTCCAATAATATATTTTTTTTATAATTTTACATTCAATCCATCACCAATAATAAATAAAAATTCATCATGCATATGATGATTATATTTAAAAATATAAAAACCCATGAATTATAATTTATACTGGAAAGTTTAAAATTGTTTTAATGAAATTACAAATTGTTGTTCTAAGTAATAAATCATTACTTACTTTATTATTGGTGATTGAATATTCATTACAATCATTCATGATATAAATGAGTTTTTTTATATAAATAAAATAATGTATTTTCCAGCTTTGAGTGTATAATAAAAGTTCCCTCTATCACATCATTTTGAGCTTCAACTTCAGACATAATTATAGAAAAATATCAACCTTGATCGCCAAGACTCTTCTAGGTTATATTCTCTTAGATACTATAGTATTTATTAGAGTACTATTTCATATTATTATATTTTAAGATTTATAATTTGATTACTTGTTTTATTCTAGTTTACTCAATAGATTGAAGTCCTTTATCTTTATATTTAACATATACACCCAATCCCATTGAGAAATAACTTGGGTGATTCTTCACTCCATTGATTAAATATATGTAACACCACTCTTTCATTAATTTTCATTATATTTTATCTTTATATATGGTGAACCTTTATCATTTTCTTATTAGTATTCCATTTTTAAATAAATTGTTTTTAAAATTATTTCATTATTGTGATAATACTCTTAATTATCACTTCATATGTTAAAAAATTGAGATTTTAATGATCTATGAATAATTTTCATTATGATATAAAACAAATTATCAATATTTCCATTTCAAGTTTCACATGTAGTGCACAAAATAACTTTATAACATTGTGAGATTGGATACATACTCTTCCAAAATCTATTCTTATGTTCAATTTAAATTTAATAATTATAATCTTGTATCAATACATTTATATAGAGGAAAATATTTTTCCCATAAAAAAACCTTAAAATTCAATCCACTCTGTGTATTTTATCGTATATCCTATTATTATTTTGAATTGGGGACCACAATTGTTAATAATATCCCCATAAATGAAATACATTGATTACAAATTTTTCATCACCAGTACTCCTTAATGTAATAAATATCTTCTCTATATAACTTATCCTTTGTTCTGCCACCGTGGGATTAGTGTACCCACAAAATTATAGAGGTTATTTACATGTAAAATGATATAAAGTGGTTGATCCTTATAGGGGAACCACTTATTTATCCATATGAGAAAAGTTATTTGACTTAACCTAATTTAGTTTCCCCGAGATAGTAATAATTTTTCAATACCAACTTTATCTCCATTATACTAATTATCTTGAAAATCACCAAATTTCCCTTGATTATTGGTTTGGATTCCCTTAATTTTTTAAGGATTCATTGTCAAATAATTAGAATATATTAATTAGTAATATAATAGACATTTTCTGATTGAAACATTACTAATATATCCATTTCTACTAATACAATATCCTATTCATAGGATACATGTCAAAAATATTCTTGCATTAATGCTAAAAATATCTAGGGGTATATAAAATCTAGTTCCTTAGGATTGTAAAAAACATTTATTTAATACCCAATATGATTTCCAAAAACCTAATGACCCATTCCTAGTGGATCATGATTAAATATTATTCAAAATACATGATTTTAAACTCCTAAGATGAAGGTTTTGAAGTCCGTAAGAGACTAGATATGTAAATATTACATTTCAACATCACATGTTACACCATTTGAGTTCAGATCCTTATTCCTTAATGTTATCTATAGATCTGTTCATATATAGTATTCCATTAAAATATCATGGAAAATTGGGAACAAAATTATCGTTTGATATCAAAAACATTCTACGGGATAACATATTGTGGAAGCTAACATGGCATAGAAATGGGTTAAGTATTAGAGAAAGAATAAATAAACAATGAGGACCTATCAATGAATATAAAATCATTGCATAATCAATGTCTAAAAAGTTCATGAATAATCACATAGATAAAATTAAATGATTCTATAATGATTGAAATGATGGGAATTCATAACGTTGGAAATCATAACATATTGTTAATCACTTAGGCCAAGAAATCACACATAAAGGTAAGGACACACCCATTACACAATCTCGATTATCTCATCTGACCTTTCAATGCACGAAAAGGATTTATAATTTTAGATCCCACCCATCACATTAAATTTCAAATAATCACATTATAGTCTAGAATTGAATAGTCAATACAAGGAATAATGATCAACTTGAAAATAATTATAATAATTTTTCAATAAAGTACATCTTACTAGATTTTTCAAACATAGAAACAAGGACTATATATGCATGTAAATAAAATTAATCAGTAATTTATTAAATAATAATGTATAGGTTAATAATATTGATTTATATAAAGAAAAATTTTAAATTTTAAATTTTTAAATTAGTAACCATATTATGCAAATTTTAGGTAATTTTAGTTATCAGTTACTTATTAAGAATATGATTATCAATGAGTTTAGTAAATTGAATACATTTATTTCCAGTGTATGATATAAAATAAATTATCCGTAAATCTATACTAAAATTAGGACTATGTAATCACATGTATTTTAAATTTTTTAAGGATATAACATTTCTCTAAGGAGAAACGCAATTGGGGTAACACCCTGATATTTTTGTGAATCTTTTTCTAATTAATTTAATATTTTTTATATTTTTTAGTTCACACAACACTTAATATAGCTTTTTTTATACGAAATTAAAAAAAATTAATGGTGTTATATGCTCAAAAAAATTAATATTTCACTACATGAAACACTTATATTATATTTTGGTACACGCAACACTACATCTTATGTTACACACAATGTTGATTTTTTTCAATAGCATGTGTTACATGCAAGACTGAGCTGTACTAAACCACAATATACTATTATTCTTGTTATTAGAATATTATTATAGTTTCCACTTATCTATTGGAATATAAATTACAAATAATATTATCTAAATTACAATAATATGATTTAAAAATGTATATAAAATGAATCATTGGTTATAAATTAGTTATAACTAAATGTAATAACAATTTGAATATAAAGATATTCTTTTTCTAGAAAACTTTTTTATATATATACAAATAACATTTTATATTATTAAATTAAAATCCATTACTAATGAATTTTTTAAATAAAATTTATATATTAAATATTAAATCATTTTTTATCTCATCAAATATATTATATTGGCATAATATAATAATAAATCAAATTTTATGAATAAAAAAATGTATTTTAGAAAAAATGTATTTTATATCATTTTAATGGAGACCCTATTTTAAATATTATTTATGTAAATTTAAATATTCTTATAAGATAAAATTAACTTCCTTTTTTATGTGTAATATAAAAATTAACTATCATTGAACATTTGGTATTTTTCAATGAAGTTTCATATTTTGATGAATAGTGAGAAATAATGAATTTTAATTAAAAACTAATTTTTGTATAACATAACTATATAGTTAAATTATATTTTGAATATTTTTTAGAGTATAATTTGTACAATTTTATATAAATTAATCCAATTTATTTCATTGGAACAAATTTCTCCTTGAAATTGGTTATAAAAACTTTTCAATCTTTTGGGCTTTTTCACTTTAAAAACTCATCCTCTCATCTCATCTATGGGACCTATTTTGAATTAATTTTTTCACCATATGTGATTATAATTTTTAAAAAGGTATTAAATATTTTTAATAATGAGGAGAAAAATTTAGAAAATATATTTCTTTTTATTTTTAGACAATATGAATAGTAACTTTAGTAATTTTTATTATCATAGTAATGGATGAATCTGATAATTAAAGGTAAAAATAATATTATAAATATTATAAAACTACACAAAATTTTATTGTATTAATTTAATTCTACCCTTACCATTATAGTATATAAATTGAAATATTTAAAGGGCACTTTTCCATGAAATGGATATAGATATTATTAAAATAAAAGAGAGTGAAAAACGTTACACACTATTACTTTTAAATATATAATATTTTCAATATGATGTTAAGTATACGATATTATCCTCTATATATATTATTGTGAAATATAAAAGTTTTATATAAACCATAATAATTTGTTTCTAAATTTTAGTGATTAAATAATTATCATAAATAATTTCACAATGATGAAAAAGAGATTATTCATTAATAAAAAAATCAATTAATTGATATTAGAAATATTTAAAGAAATATAATTTTAATTCATTAAGGAAATTAAAAAATTTTATTGAATATTATGATATATTATGGTTTAATTGAATGATTTGGTTCAAATATATATTATTGTGTTGAGTTCCTTAATGTCAAAGTAATGAATAGTTTTAAAATTGAGATTTGTGATATTTAATAAAAATAATAAATTATTATTTTATTTAGAAATAATAAAAATATGGTATATGGTATATGGCCATGATATATTGTCTAAAATATCATAAATGTTCAATTTACAGTCAAATTTATAAATTATAAGTAAAAATAACATCCTTTTTATATTGAAAATGTTGTTACTTTAGTTAAAATTAATATGGGTTAACTAAGTGTTAATCAAAATGATAAAATTTAAAATAAAACCAAAACATAGATAAAATATATTGTTTGGTGAAATTAAAACCATAAACTGTATTATTTAGAATAAATTTACTGTTATAGGTACTTTTATTGAGATTTATTTTATTATGAATTAATATTTTGAGAAATTCCTAGAGTAACCCTCCCCTCTCTTATAAAAGGAAACCTATTTTGGTGTTTTATAAACATATTAAAACCTATTAATTTTAGTAAAAATGGTCCAAATATCCTTCAAAATTCCTTAAAATATTCCTAAAAGAATTTATTTTGATATATATCCAGCCATGTAATTCCTTTAGTGAAAAACAAAAAGAGATACCTAAAGAAGAGGTAATATTCATCAACGAACGTTGTTGTATTATTTATTATTTGAACGAAATTAACTATTTTTATTTAATATTTATATAATAAAATGAATATCTTAAAAATACTGTGATTTATTTATGTAAAGTTTATTACCTTAAACATTATACACTTTTATAAAATGTGATATGTAGTCATTTATCATGTGTGCGACAGAAAACCACCTCACAAACCGATGTCGTTCATTATTCAATTACCACAATTAATGGTTCGAAATAATTATGGATCTATATATTATATATTATATATTATTTTTATAATTTTATAATGATTCTGTAACTTTTTTATCACACATACCTTCATGTATTACATTTTGTGGTAATATGATAACATCGTTCATGTCTACAGCGGACTACCCCCATGTGAAGCAATTTGATTCTTTAATGATTTACGTGGAATGTATTAAGTGTGGTATTAATAAAAATATGTGATATATATGAAACAAAAATGATTTTAAAATTATAAAATATTATATATATTTATTTATTTTAATATTACAAGAAAATGAAAATAGTGTTCATTCGTACATACGACCTTCCATCTCTATAGATGATGTATTTTATTTTATAATTATATATTTTATAGATAACCTTAAATACTAATTTAAATAATATATGTGATATTAATATCATTTTTAATATTCTATATACTATTAAATCATTATATTAGTATGAATCCCAAGAATAACAGGTAAAATCATGTGTGACAAACAAAACAGTTATTACTCAAATCATAACATAAACATGTAATTGTTAGTTGGAGATTAATATAATTACACAATTAAATAATATATTGTAATGTCCCGGTTCCAGGTTCCACTCAATGGGTACCCCGAACCCGGTTCTCCCCGTGACCTCAAGCACATTTCCCTAAACGTCAGAGGCTGTCGACTAGCAGCAATTGCCCAGGTCTGATAGTGGGGAAACTATGCCCTCATTTGTCAAAGTGAGACGCAGTAGTAGCCATCCGCGTCTGAATCAACTGGACCTGATCAGATGTCTCCTGCATGAGACGTGGTCCTAATAAAGCTTCCTCATCTGCCTCTAACTAGTACAAGGGTGATCGGGATGGCCTGCCATATAAAGCCCTGTAAGGTGCCATCTCAATAGTTTCCTGAAAACTATTATTATAGGAAAACTCGACTAGGGGTATATGCTTCTCCCAAGATCCCCCAAAGTCTAGGAGGCATGCACGCAGCATGTCCTCAAGCACCTATATAGTATGGTCTGACTGACCATCAGTCTGAGGGTGGTAAGCTGTGCTTAGAAGCACCTGTATACCCAGTGCCCTCTGAAAACTGTACCAGAAACGAGATGTAAAATGGGTTTCCCTATCTGAAATGATAGAACGGGGGACCTCATGAAGACGTGCGACCAATCATATATACAAATTCTTGAGCTCGTCAACTCCGAAGGTCTCCCTGATCGGGAAAAGGTGAGCTACCTTTGTGACTCTGTCCACAAAAACCCACACGGCATCATTGCCTTGAGGTCACTGCAGCAACCCAATCAAGAAGTACATCAATACATCATCCCATTTCCATACCGGAATGGGTAACTGTTAAAAAATCTCGGCTAGCCTCGGATGCTCCACCTTCACCTATTGATAGGTGGAACACCTCGTAACAAAACCAGATACATCCCTCTTCATTCCCGGCCACCAGTAATAACGTCTCAAGTCTCAGTACATCTTGGTAACCCCGGGATGAACTACCCAAGATGAAGCATGAAACTCCCGCATCATCTCCTCACATATATCCCCTGGAACCCACACTCATCCATGGAAATGCAATGCTTCATCCTCGCATATCATCTAACCAAGAGAAGGGTCCTCACTGGTCACCAACTCCTATAGAACTAGGCCTTCTGAATCAGATAGTTGTCTCATCCCCACTCTATCCAAGAGGATAGAAGTCATAGCTAATGATGAAAGATAGGTTTTCCCAAAACTGTCATGCACCTCCAAATGCATCACAGAGAACAAAGCCATAAGCTTCGATTCACCACTGGCCTCCTGCACTGCCTATATTTGAGTCTTTCTACTCAGTACATCAGCTACTGCATTACCTTTACCAGGTGTATAGGAAAGCTCAAAATCGAAGGACTGAAGGTATCAAACCACCTTCGCTGTCTCAGGTTCAATTCATGCTGGTTAAAGATGTACTTGAGACTTTTGTGGTCCGTGAACACCACAAAATGTTCTACCAAGAGATAATGTCTCCAATAGCGCAACGCATGAACAGCTACAGCCAACTCGAGATCATTCGTCAGGTAATTACTCTCATGTTGCCTCAACTACTGAGACCCATATGCAACTACTCGATCTCCCTGCATCAACATAGCTCCTAGCCCAATACCTAATGCATCACAGTATACTGTATATCTCTTCCCCTGCTCTGGGAGTATCCGGATTGGTGATAATGTCAACTTTTGCTTCAGCTCCAGGAAGGCTTTCTTGCAAGCTTCTCACCAAACAAACTTCACACCATTCTTAGTCAAACTCGTCAACAGCACTGCTATGTGGGAGAAGTCATGTATGAAGCTTCTGTAGTAACCAGGAAGCCCCAAGAAAATATGTATTTCAAACATGTTCTTAGGCTTCTCCTAAGAAACTACTGCTCTCACCTTCTCTGGGTCTACTGCAACTCCTACCTCTGAGATGATATGACCCAGGAAGTGTATTCGGTCCATCCAAAAGTGGCACTTTGAGAGCTTAGCATATAGATGATGCCCTCTCAGTGTACTCAATACGATCTCAAAATGGGTGGCATGGTCGTGTCTAGTGTGAGATTACACCAACATATTGTCCACAAATACTACCACAAAATAATCCAAATAATGATGGAATACATGATTCATCAGAGCCATGAAAACTGTCGGTGTGTTCATGAGTCCGAACGACATAACCGTATACTCGTATAGACCATACCTGCTCCTGAAAGCTGTGAGACGTATATCACATGGTCTAACGCACAGCTGATGATATCCAGATCTCAAGTCAATCTTTGAGAACACTCGTGATCCACGAAGATGATAAAAAAGATCATCAATCCTTGGAAAGGGATATCAGTTCTTAACCGTCAACTAGTTCAACTTCCGATAGTCCTCACAGATTTGGAGGGTACCATCCTCCTTCTTTGTAAAGAGGACCGGTGAACCCCAAGGATAAGTACTGGGTCAGATGAAACCCTTTGCCTGTAACTCCTCTAACTGTCTCTTGAGCTCCTGAAACTCTGGTGTAGCCATCTTATAAGTAGGAATGGACACCAGTGCTGCTCCTGAAATAAGCTCAATAAAGAAATCCACCTCATGCTCCAGATGAATACCGGAAAAGTCATCCGGGAAGACATCCCTGAAACGATCAACCACTGGAGGGAAATCCTTCTGACAAGTCCCATGGTCGTCCAAATATAAGCTCGCAATCGGGTCAGTGATACCACCTCACCCATGATGCTCTAGTCCATATCGACTCACCTGAACATACCACTGGCCCTTGTATAGAAACTCTCCACCCTCTGGTGACGTGAAACTCACCCTGTGACGATAGCAATCCACATGGGCTCGAAAGGGAAACAACCAGTCCATCCCAAGAATTACATCATAGCTTGTCATATCTAAGACATAGAGGTCCCAAAGGAAGTGACACCCACTGGCCTCAAGGGGGAACTCCTCGCAGTGACGCACACCATCCGTTCTAATTCCCAATAGAGTACCTAACATCATAATAGTAGAAGAAGAAGAAACACAGAGCCCAAGGCTCTCCACAACTGGCATAGATATGAAGCTATGTGTAACACATGTATCAAAAAGTATTGAAGATAAGACATAAGCTACTAGAATAGTACCTCTGACTGTAGAAGGTCCGGGATCCTACTCCTGCTTGGTCTGTTGCACTGCATATGTCTGCCTAGTGCCGCGGCCCTACGACACGGCCTGGATACCCTGAGTTGTCCCGCCCTGCTGCCTCTGAGATCCTGGTGTATGGCTACCATGGCCACATCCAACATCCCTGTCTGCACGCCCTGACATATTCCAGTTCCCTGACTGGTAATAAGCTTCTGGTCCTACCCCCGCATGCGGAGTCTGCACAGAACCCCTCTCACTAGCCACTGGTGGAATCTCCCTGCAAAACCGATGTAGATGACCCATCCTACCGCAAGCCCGACATTCCACTGGGTCACGTGGACACGGAGGTCATTTGTGCCCCTCCTTACCAAACTGGTAGCACATGACCTAGCCACCTGAAACATTTTTCTAGCTGGTACTGCCACCCTGATAGAATTTTATATGTCTCTTCCTCTTACCAGTAGAAATAGTACTAAAAACTGGTGTTGAACCGCCCGGGCCCACACCACTAGCTTCTCACAGTTTCCTCTCTGTAATTAGCGCCTGGTTCACAATAGCATGTACTGAAGGCAACCTGAAAACATTCACCAGTGCACGGATGTCATATCGAAGACCATCCTCAAAGTTTCTGGCTCTCAGTATCTCATCACCCACCAGAACGGGTGCAAAACGCTGAAGCTCAGTGAAACGAGAAGAATAATCCATCACCGACATAGCACCCTGCTTCAAATTCATGAACACTCGAGCTCGATCTTCCCTCAGAGTCTCTGGAATGATGAAGTCATAGAAGGCTATCTAGAAATCTTCCCACTCCATGTCTATGTGATGCTCTGACTGGGTGGTAACATCCCACCACCTCTTGGCGGAATCACGTAGCATATAAGTAACGAGCTTGACCCTCCTCCCTAGAGGCATCTCTAGGTGCTCGAAAATAGTATGTATCAACCCCAGCCAAGAATCCGCACCCTGTGGCCCGCCATCCCTTGAAAACGTGGTTGGATGCTGCTTCTGGAAGATACGAGTCAGCTCGGCCATAGATGTGGCAGCCATCGGTGCTCCCTGAAAGGTTTTCATGAACCGCATAAATCCTTCACCGAACTGTGCCTCTGCGCATGTGTCCTGTATAATGGATGGTGCCGCATCTGGTTCTACTGGAGGATCCACTGGTAGCCCATGGCCTACCATCTCCTGATTAAAATCATTGTCACCCTCCTGGAAAACAACATCTGAACGTCTCGGTGGCATGGCACTACAAGGTCAAACACACACCTTAGATCATGATTACCACAGTCTGAAACTGAAGGAACCAAAAGGGGAACATGAGGAAGTGGGCATTTATGATTGCACAACAAAACTACACAGCATGTATACTGACTACACGGTGTGTACCTGACTTCTCTTTCCATTCCCGGGTCCTTCTACAAGGCCAATCCACATGGCTCCCGTTAAACAAAAATACACAGCGTGTATATAATCTACACGGCCTGTAAGGTGTAATTTTCCACTGCCTGTGTTGTTTGTGACACGACCGACTACTCGGCTTGATACTACACGGCATGTTACAGCCACACACGGCATGTACACTACCTCGTTTCCCAGCCACACGGCCAGGTCCACACAGTTTTTCATTGGTCAAGACCACACGGCATGTCTCACAGGCACACGACGTGTACTAGACGAGCTTCGCTGACCCGTTTTGTTAGTTACATGTCCGGATACATGTCTCCGACTACACGGTGTGTTCAATATAAACACGGCGTGTACACGAAAGGATTACACCGACTTTTGTTGTTAGTTACATGGACGGATCCCAGGTCAAACTACACGGCGTGTTCCACAGTGGACATGACGGGTATATATTAAGGTCTCCCGCATCTGTGTTGTTAGTTACACTGGTGAACTCCGGGTCAACACTACACGGCGTGTACTTCTAGTACATGACGTGCTCGCCCCAATTATTTCCCTTCCCCGTGTCCCCTCCCACATGGTCTATGACATGGGAAGATACTACACAGCATTTAGTTAGGGTACACAGTATGTACTCAAAAAGTTTTCTTTTCTTCTTGAACAGAAGAACATACATGGTGTGTGTAAGGTACTACACGGCATGTATACTGGGTTTCCAAATAGTATGCCTTAGAAACATCTACGGAACCCAAAAAAATATAGAAAAACAACACCTAAGTGCCAAATTCTGATCTGTGAGGGTTCATACTCCCCACAAATAAAAGTATGGAATCTTATATGTGTTATAACCAGATAAACAGCCAATGATCCACCAAATTTTGGTCAATGAGGGGCCATACTCCCCAAAAACCAAAGTTTGGAATCCATTATATAAATAGGATCACACAATAATACCCTATTAAACAGTAGGTGTCTATCAAAGAAGCTATCACAAAAGCATTCTTTTACTAGCACGACATCTATCACAACAACATGCAATTTATAATGCACCTACATGGCATAGAAACTATGCATGGCATGTGATTTCTAGAATGTTCCTAAATGATGCATGAGATGGAATACCCTAATCTCATTGGGTTGCAACTAGATAGAACCCATGAATAAAATATAAGCAGCACAATACAAGTGCGTCACCCTTTGGTGAAAATCAATTCAACTGTCAAATTGAAAAATCATAAAAATTACAACAAGAGGTAAATTGGATTTTTCCTATACACGGGATAGCTACGCCTAGGCACAGCTTATTACCAACCACTGTTCTCATCATATCCCTGACTAAGGCTCCAAATAGTAAGTCAAAGAAAAGAACTCCTCTAATACCACTTTGTAACGTCCAGGTTCCGGGTGCCACTCAATGGGTGCCCTGAACCCGGTTCGGCACGTGACCTCAAGCGCATTTCCCCAAACACCTGAGGCTGCTGACTAGCAGCGAGGGCCCAGGTATGATAGTGGGGAAACTATGCCCTTATTTGGAAAAGTGCGACACAGTGGAATAGATTAATAGCATACAACAATAGCGGAAGCAGTAAACAATAAATATATAACTGAATTGGATAACTGATAATAACAAGGAAACCAGCAGTCATATATATATAAATATGAAAATGTGGCATGTCACTATTCTATAAAATATCCAAAACATGTTATATTTTAATAAAATACAACTGAAGTACAAGTACAGAAAAGCAAAACAGAATAGCTAGTAGCATCGCGAGCCCAAGCTCAGTCCCATTCTCCCTTACTTCCCAGCAACAATCAAGTACCTAAATAGGGACCCTTGTCCTTATCCACACCGGTAGAAATGTAATCTGTTTGGGCCAAAGACATGACCTAAACAGGGTGTGGGAAATAAATCCCAGTAGGCACCCACCAAAGGCTCATGCCCAACTGTGTGAAAATATGCAACAGTGGTGTGCAGTTGTAAAATGAAACAAACTAAGCAGTACTCAAAAGTAACCTACTTTACCAGTTATATTGACATTTTATTATTATTTTACACATTCAATTTAAGATATCACCACATTGAATATTCTAAGTAAAATAGCTAGTGTCGAAAGACGCTTAAACCCTTACCCTTGGGTAAAGAGAATCCAAACACAGGAATCTTCCCATAGGCATATCGAATATTGCCCACAGGCGTACGAGGTGTCTCCCACAGGCACAGAATCAACTGCCCACAGGCACGGAAGAAGTTGCCCATGGGCTAAGTAGTACATTGCCCACATGCTAATCACAACACTTCCCTCATGCTAAACAAGTAACCGGGCCATGCCCAACATGTAAAAAAGAAATACACAAGCAATTACTCTCAAGGAAATTCTATAAATATTATTATCAAGGTATACACTCGGGTATCCTGGAAAAACAGCTTAACAGAAGAACGCACCCCCGAGGTGGTCCTGGATCCAAGCAGTGATCCCAAACAATAGTTTATTATCACATTTAAATTACCTAAACAATTCTAGGTATTTAATTCAACAAGACCTCAGCTATACGACACCCCATTTATGGGCGCGTATCTCAACGGTACACAAAAATGCACAATAATTGGAAATTAAACACCAAGACACCTACCTTAAATGCCCCTGAACGGTATACGCGAACGTTGATTCCAGAAACGTCCAAGAACGATGTAGATCTGGGATAATAAAATTCCTATTCAGTTGTAAATAACTTTCCCTCAAGAAAGAATTGGTAATAACTGTGCAAGGAGAGGAGAGGGCTTACCCGTGTGGTTCTAGGAAGATCGACGGTGTAGAAAACGGATTCCCGGTACTCGATCTGGAGCTCCTTGAAGATTTGGTCGTCCCTCTCGAGCCTCCCTCTGGTACTAAGATTTTTCTGTGAACAAAGGAGGCTACTGCCCATTTTAAGAAAAAAAAAACAAAATACACAGCATGTACTCTCAAGTACACAACATGTACTTTCCATTTTTAACTATTCCGCTGGCGGCTTCTCGCCAGCATGGCACTGTTCATCTATCGACATGAGTACACGATGTGTATGCCTCTATACACGGCGTGTACTGTCACCCAGCTGGCCACCGCCTTACTATTCTCCTGCCGACTGACTACACAACGTGTAAATATCTACTATACGGCATGCAGTCAGTTTTTACACCCCTCATCGTTGACATGGCTACACACCATGTGTACTCATCCCACACAGCCAATAGTACACAGCGTTTACTTCCAAAATTTTGGATTTCCCCCCATTTTCATTATTTTCTCAAAAACACTTAAGGAAAGGACAAAAGGTGAAACTCGTACCTCAATAATAAGAACCGGGTTCTTGTATATATGGTATTGAATATAAAAATATGATTCTTTTTTATATGTATACTAAATATATATTTGTTATACAATATGTTTTAATGTGTACAAAATAATTTAAGACTTAAGGTAAGAGGATTCTAGTCTCACTTTTATTTCTTCAAGACTTATTCCACATTAACCACTTGTTTATTTTTTGTGGATTATATACTAACCATTAATTTAACATATCTTAATTATCCTTAAATTTATGGTAATTTTCATATACATTTTATGATCTCTCTTTTATGGGGTTTAGTGTTCAAAAGTTAAAAAATCAATAAGGTAATTTGGTGTTAATTTTTCTTTATTAAGATAAATGTAATGTTAGGAAACTATACTCCTTTACTAGTTTTATATAATATGATTTGAAATGTTTTATAATTAATTTCCTTATTCTAATGGTATTATAATTTTTCTTTAATGTTATTCTCTCTTCGACCAAAAATCTGTGTTCCTTCAAATTATTTTTTTCTAAAAAAGTTTTATAAGAGTTTTAAATGATATTTTAGGAATTTTTATGGAAAAAGTATTTCAAAGATATTAAAAATAGTTTTCAAAGAATAATTTATAATTTATTAGGGTTATTTTTACTCAAAATGGTTTTCTGAATTTTTTATGATATATATATTTTTTAGAAATATGAAAGGATATTTTCCCCAATAATTATTTCAAATTATATTTCAAAACTATTTTCTATTTAAGATTACATTATTACATGTTATTTATGCTTTGGTCAAAATGGGTCGTTATTGTTGGTATTAGAGAAAATAATTATTAAAACTTTGGAAACACGGATAAGAAATAGTTAGTGATATTATTAATGATATTTATAAGTATATGTATTTGTATGTCTGTAAGAATAAGCCTATGGCGTTCTGGATTAAAAAGTTTGCATCCAGATTTAGGAATCTAATAAGTAATTTTTCCTAATTATGTGTTTTCTTATTATGATAAGTGTTTCTCACACAATGAATTTTTTTCATTGTAAATGGAAAGAACTAGAAAGAATAGGGTTAACATTGAATGCTTCAAATGTGAAATGTATGGGAATTAATTAAATTGATGTCATGTGTGGTAATCTCAAGACGAAAATCATGAATGTGGCATGAGTATTGGTTATACTATTGAGGATAAAGAGACCAAAAAGGATATGTGAACCATATGGGATGATATAAAATTATTTTTACATGAAAAATAAGAATAAATATTAGATTGTGGTTTAAGAACCTTAATACATGATTCAAATTTCACATTCTATGAAATAGTAAGACGATGAATCCTAAGTAATCATGTAAGAATAAAGTTAGATTATTTATCTTTATAAGTTTTGGAATTAAAATATTATATTATATAAATCATGAAATATATAATTATTTTCAATGTAAATTTTTTACTAAGGATTAAAAAGGATAATTTGAATATTGATGAAGACTAAGAAATGTGATCGAATGATATGTTGATTTTCAAGGGAAACAAAAGATTAAGGGAAACATAACTGTTAATGTGTTCTCAATGATGAGATATTGATGTTTCGATAAAAGTATTTTGGATATGAATAAGTAAATTGGATGGTACAAATTACATTGTAACTGATTAATGATTTTTTTAAAAAAAATTCCTTGAAATCATTGATGAAGTTTAAGACATTTTGGGACATAATGGAAATATTCAAAAATCATTGGAAAAAGAAAGAATGCATTTTTCAATAAGGATTTATGGAAATTCCAATGTTTGATGATAATTTATAATGATTTTATTCACATGTTTGGTTTCCGACAAATAAGAGGTACTTTATGATATACTTAGGGTCAATGGTAAGATATTTTTGAGAAATTTAGTGACGTTATTTCTATTGTTTTGGTCTTTCAACTATCGTAAGGGTTTATGGTTAACTATTTATGGAATAGTTTATGTTAATATTAGGATGAGGTTTTAGAGACTTATATATTGTCTCTCATATGAGTATCTGTTCATATTGGATAACTTGTGCTAACCTTTTTGTTTTTTTAAAGTCATATGGAATGACCTATCATTCAATTTATCAATCTCATGATCCGTTAACGAATCCAGAATGAAAATTCATCTTAATTCCATGGAATAATATATGAATTGTAAAATTATCAAGGCACAACAAAGTTTTAGGTTCTCCAAATATCATTTAATTATATCATCTCAAGAAAAATATTCTACTTTAGAAAAAGTATCTTGAAATAAAATGTTGTCTTTTATCAATACATTTGATGATATCAATTACCTTTTTCAATTCTCTATGTGTTATGTCTTTTTTATTATTAACTTTTTCATAACTATGTTTTTTATCACTATCCATCAGCACATGATAGTTAAATTTATCTTTGGTGTCCATGTTTTTACTCCTATATTCTCCTATGTGGAAAACATCTTCTGAGTTACTTTGGATAACCGTTATGTTTCTAACTTCCATTTTTAAATGAAGTTTTAAAATTCCTGTTTATGTGTTGGGTTTATAGGAAATAAAAATTAATGTAATAAACCACTGATAACCATGATTAATTTTGAGGGAAAATTCATTTTAAGGGGGTTGAATCTATAATCCAAATATTTTGTTTTTTCAAAAATAATTTATTCTTTTAAAAAAAATTCATTGCACATAACACCAAATAAATTTTTTTTATAAGAAAGTACTAAGATATTATTGTACTATATGCACCAAAAAATTAATATTTCCTTACATGAAACACATCGATAAGATAGTAGTACATAAAACACTATTTTTGGTTTATGTTATGCACAATGACATGTTTTTTGATATCATATGTTACATGCAAGACCATGTTTTACCGAACTATAATATATTATTCATATTGTCATTAAAAAATATTATAGTTACCAACTAGCCATTGGAATCAAAATTACATGTATGATTAACTAAATTTTGAAAATATTATATAAACATGTATATAAAATTAATCCTTTAGTTATCAATAATCTATAAATAAAATTAATAACTCTTCTTAAATAAAGAAATTGTATTTATAAGAAAACTATTTTTATATATAAAAACATCATTTTGTATCAATAAATAAAACAAAAAAAATATTTATTATTTTTTTATTAAATTTATATATTACGTATTAAATCATATTTTTTTACACTCATCTAATACATTTGATAGGAATAAGATAATAATAAATCCACGTTTATGAATAAAAGTATGTATTTTTCCAAAGGGTGATTTTACATCCATTTAATGGTGAGCCCATATTAAATATAATTTTAGAAACTATTATAATTTTTATATTAAAAACACATTATTTTTAAAATATTAATATCATAATTTACTTTGGGTGAATATTTGGTATTTGTCTTAGAAGATTAATGTTTTGATGAAATGTGGAAAATACTAAATTTTAATTGAAAACTTATTTTTCTTCAAACAAATTTATATAATTAAATTATGTTTTGAGTTGTATTTAATGTATATTTAGTACAATAATACATAAATTAATCCAATTTAGGTTATTTTATCCAATTTTACACTAATATTATATATAAAAACTTTTCAAGCATTTTCAATTTTTCATTTCAAATTCATATCGTCTCATCCCATCTGTGGGATTAATTGTAAATTAATTTAATCCGATTTTGTGATTAGAATTTTGAAAATTTAATTCCCTATTTTTAATAAAAATTCGAAAATTTATTAAATACATCCCTTTTTATAAATTATGAATAATAAATCTAGTAATTATTATTCCAAATATTAAGGAAAAATTATATTATTTATGGTAAAAATAATAATATAGATATTGTCGGATCGTCCATGATATTGTAGTTTTTATAATCACAAATAATTTCAAAATACAGATTCTACTCTTTAATGCAATTTTAATATCTCTCAATAAATCAATTATGTCATACAACAACATATACTTTAATAAGTAAACCACTTATATTCATGAATAAATATGTTTAAAATATATTTATATATAAAATTCTACATAACACTTAGTCTGGAATGACAGACACATCGAAAATGACAGACCGAAGTTGACAAACTGAAACTGAAGTTTTACAAACCAAAGTTCAACAGACCGAAGTATGACACACTGAAGGTTGAAACACCGACGTTTGACAGACCAAATTCAACACACCAAAATAGAAGTTTGACACAACGAAGTTCGACAGACTGAATTATGACACACCGAAGGTTGACATGCCGAAGTTAGACAGATTGAATTCAACACACCGAAAATGAAGTTTAACACACCGAAGTTCGACAGACCGAAGTCATCACGCCAATGATGACTCACCGATGATAACATACCGATGTTATCAAACCGAAGATAACAGACCAATGTTATCAAACTGAAGACAATAGACCGAATATGACTTATTGATTATTATAAATAACTATTTCGAGTTTATTAATTCAAATTTATTTCCAACGGTCATATTTGGACAAATTAATGTTTCTGACAGTTTTTTAATATTGTCTGTAGGAAAACCATAGATAGTACAAGGTACATGCACATGCGAAGATCTTCATGCCTAGAGGATCCACGAGTATAAGAATCCATCATCTATCACTTTAAAGAGTAGGAATACATAAAGTATTACACACAAGGACACAGACTATGCCAATACAAAAAGAGAGGAACTAAGTGCTTGAGATTACAAGAATATAATAACAAGAAAATTTCTCAAAAAGCTTAGTGTACATCAAGACCTTGGAGAGCTGAACATTTTCACTCCTCGAAGCTAGATTATAGAAACTGTGATACTCTATTCTGTAGACTACTTCCAGAAGAGGACTCAAATACCATTTTCTCAACATCCATTGAGTCCAGAGAATTACTACACAACACACAAAGAATTATTATCTCTATTATCTTTATTTTCTCTCTTGTGTAACTTTTATTAACTTTTGAGCAGAGTGGGTATCTGTAAAAACACTCTCTATCTTCTGCATTAAACTGAAGGATACAAGATATCCTTACTCAACCATTCTTTTACTCTCGTGTATGCCCACTGATAAGTGTGGAAGAGGTCCCTATGTGGCCTGGTTGTTTTTACCCACGAAGAACTGTGGAAGAGGTCTATGTGTGGCCAGGACAGTACTGAGTGCTACTGTAAACCCATATCCAAGGTGTGGATCAAAAAATTATTAATATAAACAGCTTGGTGGCAGGTGATCACCAAGTGGAGAGGAATAAGTCTCTTCTTGAGACTGAACCTCTTGTTTTATCCATTATGTTAATTATCTTATACTTCATTTATGATATGTATTTCATTCATTAAGATAACTTGAACTTTGATAGTTATTTTTGCAAGTGTTTAATTTTTTTTGAATCAGTAGGTTTGCATAGAATATATTTTTAATCGATAGGTTAGTAAAAATGAGAACTAATAATTCTTCTAAGAATAAAATTGAACCTTCAAGACATTTATACATTCACTACAAACTGACATTTTGTTTATATTTTATAATCTTTATTATTTTGTAAAGAATACTTTTAACAGAAATTTTTATAGATAATCAATTCACCCCCTTCATGAGTCATCTACTCCGACCAATATTTGGTATCAAAGGGTTTTTGAAAGTTACTATAATTTTTTGAAATCGTGTCAACTGTGATTATAGTTGTGTTTCAAAGATCATAAAATGTTTGTAATTTTCTAAATTTTTATCTCTTTGACATTCTGTTACAACCATTATCATGGAAAATGGAGTAGAAGGGGATGATACTAATAGACCACCTTTATTTAATGGAACTAACTATGGTCAGTTGAAACTTAAAATGAAGATACATCTAGAAAGTATGAGCTTTTAAATATGGACTGATATTGAAAGTAAATATACAATACCTGAAACTCCTAGAAGCACTTGGGATGAACATACCAAATCTACCTATAACAATAATTGTAAAGTAATGAATGCTCTGTATTGTGCCTTAGGGGATGAAGAATTTAATCTTATTTCTACCTGTAAAACTGCATATGAAATTTGGGATACATTATCTATCTCTCATAAGGGAACAACTATTGTCAAATAAATGAAATTAAATACATACACTATTAAATATGATAAATTTAAAATGAAGCATGATGAATTTATCTATAAAATGTATCTCAGGTTCAATGAAATAGTGAACACCATGAGTCTTCTTGAGAAACCAGTGGACAGCAAGGACCAAATCATGAGACTACTTCGATTCCCACCTAATAGATGAAGAGGAACTTCTGTTTCTATCCGAGAATCTTGTGACATAGGCAAACATAATGTGAAGGAACTAATTGGAAAATTTATGATGTATAAAGAAGAACTTAAATTAAATCAAGAAGTAGATGAGGAACCAAGGAAAAATTCAGTGGCATTCAAGACATCAACTTCAAAGAGAAAAGATAAATAAAAGATTCATGTTCTTGTAGACAGCTCCACTAGGGAAGAGTCAGATTTAGATAGTGATGAAGAAATAGATCATATTTCTAGAAGGTTCAAAATGTTCTACCGAATGAAGAAATTATTTATAAATTCAAACTACAAGGGAAAGTACGATAGTAAAGGACAATGGAAGAAAGATAGGAAATAGAATGACTACTTAAATGAACTAATCTAGTATGAGTGAAAATGAAAAGGTTGTGTGAAGGAAGACTTTCCTAAGCTAAAATTTAAGAAGAAATATGAAGATAAAGTCAAGGGTTATAAAAAGGATAAGAAGGATACTTGGAGTGCTTCAGAAGATAGCTCTAGTGTATTTAATTTTTCTGATAGTGAACAGAACAATCATGTCAACTTATTTTTCATGACAGAAACATATGAGGTAACACTTAACTCTCATATACATAATGCCTATTATTCTGGGAATAAGATTGAGTCACATAATGATGAAGATATTTCAAAGGATGAATTATTTGAATATTTTGAAATGCTTGAGGATGCCTTTAATGAGCTCAAGTATAAATATAAATTATTAAAAATACCGAATGCTCTAAATGCTAATTGAAAATCTGATCTGGATATTGAAAAAGAAAAATGTGCCCAACTGTTAAAAGAAAATACTGAACTCAAATTATCAAATGAGTAATTAAAGAAAGATCATGAGAATTTTATTAATGGTAGAGATACCCTGACACAGTTTCTAGGATAACAAATTGCCCTAAAATATACTTTTGGGATAGTTTATCAACCCAGTAAAGGAATTTCTCTAAATCACATTTTGTATCCAAATCTAGAAAATCTGTTACTATTTTCATGAAACAGAATTGTACTGCAAGTTCTAATCCTTCAAATTATTTTATTGTATCCAATTCCACAGGACCAAATGAAGTTTATTTTTCAAATACTCTATATTATACATATAAGAAACCCATAAGATAGTTGTGGGTTCCTAAAGTTTCTATTACTAATGTTTGGGGACTGAGACAAATATGGGTACCAAAATCATTTCTTGGTTTAATTGTTTTGAACGTAAACTTCCTAAAGAGCTCTGGTAAAAAGATGTGGTACTTGGATGGTGGGTGTTCAAGGAAAATGAATGGGGATTTTTCAATCTTTAAAAGTCATATCAAGATCCATGGAGGACATGTCACATTCGGTGACAATGGTAATGGGAAAAATCATTGGCCTAGGACAGATTCGTAACCCTAATTCTATTTTAATTTCTAAAGTATTATATTTATATGTATTGAAGTATAACTTGATCAGAATATCCCAATTATGTGATGATGAATTTAATGTTATGTTTAAAAATGTTTCATTACATGTTTTTTATGCCAATAATAACTTATTATTTACTACTTTTAGAAATGATAATGTATATGCTATAAATTTAGACACATTAGCCTCAAAGAATGTCTCTTCTCTAAATGCCTTTCATAAAGAGTCTTGGATCTAGCCTAGAATACTAGGAAATTTTAATATACACACTCTTAAGAAGTTAACTAGAAAAGGGTTAGTTAGATACTTACCCAAATTAGAGTTTCTAGACAATAAAGTTGGTAATCCTTGTCAAAAAAGAAAGAAACACAAAATCTCTTTCAAACCAAATAAAGAAGTAACTTCTTCTCAACCTCTCAAGTTGGTTCACATGGACTCATTTGGACCATCTAGAGCTTTGAGTCTCAATGGGAAGCACTATTTTTATGTTCTTGTAGATGATTTCTCTAGGTACACCTGGACCTTTTTCTTAGCTCATAAAAGTGAAGCATGTTCACACTTTACCAAGTATGCTAGGACTATAGAAAATCACAGTGGGCTTAAGATTAAATCCTTAAGAAGTGATAATGGCTGTCAGTTTGAGAATCAAGGCTTTGAAGCCTTCTGCTCACAAAATAGATATAATCATAACTTCTTTGCACCTAGAACACCTTAGAAGAATGGTGTTGTAGAAAGAAAGAATATAACCTTACATGAAATTTCCCATAATATGCTCAATGAATATGATATACCCATTTATTTTTTGGCTAAAGTTGTTAATACAGCTTGTTACAGAATAAACAGAGTCTTAATTAGACCTATTCTTAAGAAAAATCCTTATGATTTGTGGAATAATAGGAAACCCAAAGTAGGTTAATTTGAACTGTTTGGATGTAAATTTTATATCCTAAATACTAAATATAGTTTAGATAAAATTTCCTTGAAAAGTGATAAAGGAATATTTCTTGGATATTCTACATCAAGTAAAGCCTATAGAGTCTTTAATAAGAAAACCAAATGTGTGGAGGAATCTGTTCACATCATGTTTGTTGAAGCATATCCACATTAGCCTATGACCTCACTAGAAAATATTGAAGAGGATATGTCCAATCTAGACATTAATGATAAAATCACAAATCGTCATGAGAAATATTCTGTGAAAACATCCAGTTCTGAAATTTCTCCTCACCTTAACCGTGGTGTACCAGATCAACCTGACCAACTTGAAATATCAATTCTTACTTTCGAAAGACCAACTAGGACCCCTTAGAATCATCCCTTAGTTTTTGTTGTTGAAGATTTAGATAGAGGAACACAAACCAGAGCTTCCTTGAGAAACCAGGTTGAACATCAAGCCTTCTTATCATAGCTCGAACTTAAAAATATCAAAGATGATATCAATTATGAATTTTGGGTAATGGTTATGCAAGAGGAACTTAATCAATTTTAAATAAATAATTATTAGAAACTTGTAGATTGAAGTATGGATACTTTGATTATATGAACCAAATGGGTGTTTATAGATAAGGTATATAAAGATACAAATATAGTTAGAAACAAATCTAGACTAGTTTCACAAGGATATAATCCAGAAGAAGGAATTGATTATGAATAGACCTTTGCACCAGTAGTTATACTTGAGGTAATTAAGATCTTACTTTCCTATGCAGTAAACTTGGATTTTAATCTTTATCAAATGGATGTCAAAAGTAAATTCCTAAATGGTTATATAATTTTGATGTTTTTTTGAAAAACCACTAGGTTTTACAATTCCACATTTTTTAAATCATGTGTTATAATTATCAAAAGCTTTATATGGTTTGAAATAATCTCCAAGAGCTTGGTATGAAAGGTTGAGTAATTTTCTTATTTCTAAAGGTTTTACAAAAGGACTTGTATATCGTAATTTATTTATCAAAATAATTTCAAAAGAAGTTTTAATAGCCCAAATATATGTAGATGATATTATTTTTTGATCATCTAAAAATTCTTTATGTAATTACTTTTCAAACATAATGAAAAGTGAGTTTGAAATGAATTTAATGGGTGAACTTTAAAAAAAATGGATTTCAAATATTTCAAAATAAAGAAGGTAAAATCATAAATCAAAGTAAGTATAAAAAATATCTCTTGAAAAGATATGGATTATATATTATTAAGAGTAGTGAAACTTCTATGAGTTCTACATGTAAGTTAGATCTTGATGAGAATGGAAAATCAGTTGATCAAAGTGCTTATAGAGGAATGATTGGGATTTTGTTGTACTTAACTGCTAGTAGGCCGGATATTATGTTCAGTGTGTGTTTGTGTTCAAGATTTCATGCAAATACAAAGGATTCACACCTAAATAGTGTTAAAAAAATTCAGATACCTCAAGTATATAACAAATTTAGGATTTTTCTATCCTGAAGGACAACCTTTTAATTTAGTTAGCTATTCAGATGCTGATTTTTGTGGATGTAAATTAGATAGAAAGAGTACCTTCGGAACATGTCACCTTTTTGGAAAGTCATTAATATCATGGTGTAGTAAAAAGAAAAATTCAGTTGCATTATCAACTACTGAAGGAGAGTACATTGCTGCCAGTAGTTTCTGTGCACAAATTTTGTGAAACCGATCTTTCTAAAACTGATCTTTGTGAAACCGATCTTTCTAAAATAGATCTTTGTGAAACCGATCTTCCTAAAACCAATCATTGTGAAAGCGATTGTTCTAAAACCGATCTTTGTGTAATCAATCTTTCTAAAACTGATCATTGTGAAACCAATATTTCTAAAACTGATCTTCTTGAAACATAATTTTTTTAAACTGATATATTTAAGGGTTGTTTTGTAAATTTTGTATACATTAAATGAAATGATGGTGTTTTATCTCTTTTAACTTACAGCATTTAAATTTTATGTTTTGTGATTTATAATCCCTAAAGGATATATTAATTACAATACATCATGACCTTTCACCTTCTCCATAGCTATAAATCCTTCTACATCTATCCACACTATCTCTCTCGACTCTCGACCTCTAAAAACTACTTAAATCCGAATCTCCGTCATGGAAAGGGCTAAGAATGCAATAGAAGAACCTCAAAAATATCCTCCTACTAAATTTCATAAAGGTGAGACTAGTGGGACTGCAAAACCGACCTTAGAAAGCTGAGTAGTTGCAGCTGAAGAGGAGGTGTCTGCTGAGTGGCTTCTATCAGAGAAAGTTTTTCTGCAAAAATTATTGGAATCATAAGGGTGGCTCTGTTGGTTTTCCAACTATGAAATTCCCTATTATCCCCAGCTAGTGCATGAGTTCTATTAGTATTTGAGTATATCGCTGGATGAAGCTGAGGCAGCAAAGATGAAATCTATGGTAAAAGGAAAGGAAGTAGCTTTTTTATCTAAGGAATGGGCTGAATTCTTAGAGATGCCTCTTGAAGGTGTCTATGCTGACTATCCTGGTAATATTCCACCTTCTTCAAACTTTCTTTCCTATGAAGATGCTCCAAAGGAGCTCACTATAAATGAAGAATCCAGAAAGACTATAGCAAATGAATTTTAAGGAGAAGTGATATTGCTTTTTAAGTTCATACAACATCAAATCTTCCCAAGGAATTGAGATTTATCTGCTGTGAAATATCCGGATGTATCCTGAATCATTTTGTTGAAACATGGAATAATGGTGAATCTGTGCAGATATCTTATGGTTCATATTTTGATTTGATTAAGCCAACTAAAAAGGCATCCTGCTTATACAATCTGAGGATGATTTCTGCCATGTTTAAAAAATTATATTGTGTAGAAGATAGAGATGAAGTGATAAGTTCATGTAGTGGTTTTTGTCTTCAGAAAGACATTTGTAAGAGGATGAATTTCTTTTGGAACCCATGGAAAAGTTTTTGGGTAGGAGACGAAGAAAAGTTGTATGAAAATGTCAATTTAATTTATCACCCTTCTAGACCAAAGGACCAAGTTGATCCAGGCCTCAAACCAAGAGAAGTTCTAGTTTATTATGATGAGTATATTGAACCTTATGTTCCAATGGAAGAAGAATCACCTTTTGATGATAGGAGTGATCCTGATATTGCTGAAAGTCCCATGAATACAACTTATGGACATGCTAGTCCACCTATGGAATTTCTCTCAAGAGAATATTTATTAGGTGATGAAGAAGAGGAAGAGACTGAAGTTACTGGAATTGAAGGTTATGTAACTAAATCAGATGAGGAATATGATGATGGTGGTGGTGGTGGTGGTGGTGGTGTGGATAGAGGAAGTGTTGAGCATGTGATTGACTCTCTAAAAGTGGGTCAACAAATTGTTGATAGATTCAGTGAGGAATCTGTTCATGGAACTAGTGATGGAATTGAGCCTACAGATCAACAGGATGATGATCATAGAGATGCTTAAAATGAGGACATACTAATCCATCCTAATGCTGCAAACCAATATCTCATTCAAGATTTGAATGATCTGATGGCTGCTATCCAAGAAGAATATGATGTTGTTCCACTACCTCAAATTGAGGAAGTACCTGGTGAAGTTGAAATAGATGGAGCTTAGGTAGAACTTGAAGTTCATTTGGTTCCGGTTCCCAGACAAGTTGTTATGGCCAGAGACCAGGATGAAGTACTTGATGATATTGTTTCTATTTTTGATCCCTAGGGAAGAAGGGTAAGAATTGATATTGTTGAGCTAAGAGATTGGACCTATAAAAGAAAGTGGAATAGTGATCCAGGCTATATTATTTTCAGTTTAGATTATGGCTCAGATGAAGAAAGGGTAACTCCTCCTCTTGTTCCACAATTCCATGATGACCCAGAACCTGTTGCACCCATTCCTCTAGCCGAACCTCCACCTCAACAACCGATAGCTCAGTCAGTGCCCAGTGACTATGTCACTAAGGCTGATTTGGAAAAGCTTAAGTATTAGATATGTGATTCTATTCTAACTTCAATGGGATCCAGAAATAAATCCTCCACCTCAATAAGTATCTCAGATAATGATGCAAAAAATATTTCATTAATTGCGATTCAGTAGATTCAATTGAATCTTATTACTACAACAAAAACCATTATTTGACACAACACCTTGCTGAGAGAATAAGTAAGAAAGATGAGAAATGAGCTAAATTCCATAATCTTTGACTTCAAGACCTCTTTTAGTGGTGTTCTAGAAGCCCTTAGGAACTTAGTAACTCATATACTCAGTGTTGACCTTAAAAAGATGAAAGAAGTTCTAGAAAAAATATTGGTTGCCCCATCTAGTTCTTGGAGTGGGAGAAATGTTGTTTCTGATTTGGAGTCTCTCAGGGCTGTGATGAGATAGGAAATTCAAAAAATACAGATTGTTTTAGATAAATAAACCCTTGAAAAGTACATCGGAATACCGATATTTTATACAATATGGTCAGACAGTTTAAAAATGAAGCCTCTCCATCTCAGAAAGGAATTCGGGAAAACGTGGATAAGTATTTCACTAAGATATACACCAAGCATTACATCATCAACGGTTTCAAGTTTCTAGAAGAAAATATTCAAATTCCTCCAGTCACAGAAGCCTTCAAAAAGAAATTTCTCCAATTGAAAGAGTTTACACCTTTGCTGAGTAACTTTAATAGAGAATAAGGATGACTTCGAGAAGGCAATGAACTATGGTGCTAAAATCATTAATGACTTTATCAACCTTCTCAAACCTTATCTGCATGTTTAGGCCAAGGCTATTGTGGTCCCTCCAGCTACTTCAATTATTACTACCTCTCGGCCTCCTGCTTCAATGACTGTCTCTCAAGCTCTTACTTAGATTTGACCGATCATTACTACACAGTCTCCAAGTCGTGTGTTGTCAGAGAGAAGGCACAGCCTTGTCGCTACTGTCCCTACTTGTGTTTCGCTACCTGGGGTTATAATCAGATCACATCCTTCCTCTTCCACTCCCAAACCCTCTCCTTCTCAGTTGGATCCTTCAAACAAAGGAAAATCTCCCTTACCTACAAACCCTTAAGGATGGATTGTATCTTTTGATAGGGATTTGATCTTTTTGATTGTCTTGTACTCTTATGCATTTTAATATAAATTCTCATGGTATCCTTCTTTTATATTATTTCTCCATGCTAATTTTCTCTTTTTTTTAATCTCAGAAGGGGGAGAAGGTAAGGATGGAATGTACTCTTCTTAATCTATTTAGTTAGGGGGATATCTGTTTTAAATATATTCATTTTCAATAAATTCTAGCAATGCCAAACTTTAGTTATATTATACAATTACATTCATCTATGTCAAAGCTATCTTTATTTTATATATTTGAATGTATTCCATAATTTGTGATTATCAAAAAGGGGTATATTGTTGGACCCTCCATGATATTGTAGTTTTCATAATCACAAATAATTTCAAAATACTTATTCTACTCTTTCATTCAATTTTAATATCTCTCAGTAAATCAATTATGTCATACAGCAACGTATAATTTAATAATCCAATCACTTATATTCATGAATAAATATGTTTAAAAATGTATTTATAAAATAGAATTTTCATAATACTTAGTCTGGAAAGACAGGCACACCAAAATTAACATACCAAAGTCAACACACCGAAACCAAATTTTGACACACCGAATTTCGACGGACCGAAGTATGACACAATCAAGGTTGACATAATGAATTTCGACAGACCGAAGTATGACACACTGAATATTGAAACACTGAAGTTCAACAGACCGAAGTCGAAACACCAAAACTGATGTTTGACACACTGAAGTTTGACAGAACGAAGTCATCAGGCTGAAGATGACACAACGAAGATAACAGACAGATGTTATCATACCAAAGATAATAGACCAATGTTATCAAACTGAAGACAAGAGACCAAAGATGACTCACCGATTGTTATAAATAAATCTTTCGAGTTTATTAATTCAAATTTATTTCTAATGGTCATATATGGACAAATTAATGTTTCTGAATTTTTTTTAATGTTGTCTGTAGAATAATCCATAGACAGTGAAAGGTACATGCACGTGAAAAGATCTTTATGATTTGAGGATCCTCAAGTATAAAGGAACCTCATATTTCACTTTAAAGAGTAGGAGTACATGAAGTATTACACGTAGAGACACAGATTGTGCCCATATGAAAATAGAGGAACTTATTTCTTTAGATTACAAGAAGATAGTCACAATAATATTTCTCAAAAAGCCCAGTGTACATCATGACCTTAGAGAGCTGAACCTTTTCACTCCTTGAAGATGGATTACAGAAACTACGATACTCTATTCTGAAGACTACTTCCAAAAAAGGACTCTAATATTATTTTCTCAACATCCATTGAGTCCCGAGCATTACTTCACAATACAAAGAGAATTATTATCTCTATTATCTTTCTTTGCTCTGTTGTGTATCTTTTATTAACTTTCAAGTAGAGTGTGTATCTATAAAATAACACACTTTGTCTCCTGCATTAAACTGAAAGATACAATATATCTTTACTCAACCATTCTTTTACTATCGTGTATACCCACTGATAAGTGTGGAAGAGGTCCCTGTGTGGCCTGGATAGTACTGAGTGCTATTTTAAACCCCGGTCCAGGGTGTGGATAAAATGTTTATTAATATAAACAGCTTGGTGGCAGGTGATCACTAAGTATAGAGGACTAAGTCTCTGCTTAAGACTGAACCTCTTGTTTTATCTGTTGTGTTAATTATCTTATACTTATTTTATGATATGTATTTCATACATTAAGATAACATGAAATTTGATAGTTAGTTCAGCAAGTGTTTACATTTGTTTTCAATCAGTAGGCTTGGTTCTAAAGTTTTATTAATCGATAGGTTAGTAAAACTGAGAACTAATCAATATTATGTGAATCAAATTGAACCTTCAAGAAATTTATAAATTTACTAGAAACTAACTTTGTGTTTATTTTTTATAAGTGGTTTTATTCTGTAAAGAATCCTTTTAACAGAAATTTTTGTAGATAATCAATTCACCCCCCCCCCCTCTTGAGTCATCTAATCTGACCTACAAATATTAAAAAACCAACTCTAAAACTTTCCGAATTGTTATTTTAGGAATTTAATTTTACAATTAATAACTAACATTATAAATGGACTAATTTAATGGACAATGTTCCATGAAAATTACATATATATTATTAAAATCAAATAGAGTGACAAAATTCCAGACTCTTACTTTTAATAAGTATAATATTTTTAATATGGGGATAAATAGAAGCTATTCTAGAATATATATATATATATATTCATATAAAATATAAATAGTTTATCTAAATATTAGAAATATATTTGTAAATTTTAGTGAAGAAAAATTATTATAAATAATTACATAATGATGATGAATAAATTATACAATTACTGAGACAATCAATTAAATGATATTAGAAAAATAATGGGAAATATTATTTTACCTAATTAATGAAATAAATTAATTTTAAAATTCTAATTATATATTTTGGGTTTATTAAATTTCATGGTTTGAATATATCTTGTTTTATTTAGTTTCTTAAATTCAAAGTAATGAATACTGTTAAAATTGACACTAATGATATTTTATTAAAATATTATATTATTAAATTATGTAAAGGTCATAAAAATATTAAATAAGTAAAATTTGGATGATTTATAGTCTAAAATACCATAAATGGGCCCTTTATGGTCCAATTTACATTTTATAAGTGAAAACCACATCCTTTTATATTGAAAATTTCGTTACTGTAGTAAAATTAAAATTGGTTAACAAAGGGTTACTCAAAATGATAAAGTTTAAAATAAGCCCAAAACATTGATAAAATAAATTTTATCATGATATTAAAACCATAAAATATCTTATATTCTAATAAATGGAATTTACTAAGCATTTTTTTTGAGATTTAATTTATTATAATTTAATCTCTTTATAAATACCTATAGTTCCCTTCCCATCTCTTATAAAATGTTTCCTCTTAGATTCCATTATTCACACATTATAACATATTTAGATTGAAAAATACCTATAAAAATCTCATAAAAAATTCCCTATATTAATTATATAATCATTCCTTTGGGAATAAATCCATTCAAGGATGTCCTTCACTACAAACCAAAAGGAGATATCGGAACAAGAGGTAACTCACATCAACAATCTTTTTTGTTTCATTTATTCTTTGAACAACCTAAATTATTTTTTATCTAATATTTATAAAATTACCATAGTATATTAAATATATTTCGTTTTTTTATGTTAAGGGTATTCCTATCAACTTCACACACTTTCATCAAATGGGATATGCAATCATCATTTGTTTGTAGGGAGAACTGCTGCCTCGCAAACCAATGTCATTCGTTATTCCATAAAAACTATTAATTTTTGTGAATAATGATGGATTTAAAGTTTATATATGTTATATATTATATTTATAATGTTTTTTAATTATTTAATTTATATACAACACATACCTTCATTCTTTCCATTTGGTGGGATATGATAATGTCATTCATGTTAACGGTGCACTACTGCCACACAAAACTATGTGATTCATTAAGGATTTACATGGAGTGTATTAAAGAGGGTTTGAAGAAAAATATTTTATATATATTAAATTAAAAGAATATTTTAATGATAATATATCATATAACTTTCATTCATTTAATATTAAAATAAAATAAAAATAGCGTTCATGCATATGTATGGCATATCGTCTCCGTGAACGTTGTATTTTGTTTAATACCTATATCTTTTGTATATAAATATTAATATATATATATATATATATATAATGAATATATATTATATTTATTTCATTGAAATAATTTTTGAGATGATTAAAGCATGATCTATGTATGAGAACCAAGAATAACAAGTGACAACATATATGATAATCAAATCTGATATGGTGAGAAACATAACTTAAACATGGAATTGATAATAAGAGAGTAATATAAAGGCATAAGTAAATAATATGTGGAATTATATTTATTAATGTGGTTCTATGATATATGTATAATAAAATTATACTTATTATACAATATTTTTGAACATGTATGATGAAATTCAAGAATTAAGGAAAGGGGTTTCCAGTATCACTTTGACTTCTATGAGTCTTATGAAATATTCACCACCCATTTTTTTATTTGGTGTATATACTACCCATGAATTTAATAGATTATCCTTACCATTAAATTTGTTTGTATTTACATATGAATTTTATTTTCTCTCTTCCATGGGGTTTACAGTTCAAAATTTACCAAATCGAAAACATAATCTTTTCTCAGTTTTCCTTCTCTGAGACACATGTTTTTTATGCACCTATATTATTTTACGGGGTGTGTATATTACTCATTGAAATTTTTAATCATTAATATCATTATTTTTATGATATTATACGTTTCATTTTGTCTTATTATCTCTTCGTTTATAAATTTAAGTTAATTCAAATCAATGTTTTCTTAAAATGTTTTTTAAGTGTTCTAAATGATCTTTTATTAATTTTTTAGGGAAAAGGATTTGAAATATGTAAAAATTAATTTTCAAAGAATATTTTATAAGTTATCAAGGTTATTTTAAATGAATTTATTTTTTAAAATATTTATGATTAAAAATCATTTTTCAAATTAGAAAGTATATTTTTTTCGAGAATAATTTTAAATGATATTGGAAAATCACTTTCAATTTAAGATAACAGTATTTGATGTTATTTTTGATTTTTTGGTGTTATGATTAAAGAATAATTTTCTTATTATTTCAATAGTTAGTGTATTTTTATGATGAATGATTTTTATTCTTGTAGTACACATATGAATGGGTTTCAATATGTGATGGGTGGGACCTATATCTCCCTTTAATGAATTGGGTAATGATAAATGTTCTATGAGATAAATGGGTGAATGAGAGATCATCCTAAGCCCATAATAAGAGGGTATATTGGAGGTCATCCTCATCCCACAACAATAGGGTACACCAGAGGTCATCCTAATCCTATAACAATAGGTCACATGGGAGTTCATCATAATCCTACTATAATATGGTAAACAAGAGTACGTTCACATCCTGAATCTAGAAGGTACATGGTAGGTCCTACCATGGTCGAAAATGGTATACAGGTGATTAGACCAATCCTAACAAGTTATGAATTTCATGGTAGGTATCATTTACATAATATTTTCTAAACATATTATTATGCCACATATTCTATGTCTTTTATAATTTTTATACTCTCATGGCTAATATTATTTGATTATCTTATAATTCATGTCATATGGTTTTCCTAAAATTATACCATGACTCTGGTAAATCACCTTTGACATATATGTTATGATCCTCAAATATTCAATTGATGTTCTATTGCACTTATGTTGGTGTTATACATAAATATATCTCATGTTAAACCTTGCTAATAATATGATATTTCCCTGTATTAGGTTTCTTATCCCCATGATAAAAAACAAAAGTTATAAAGTATGATTTGTCAAAAAGGGTTCTTGTTATGAATAAATAGGTGGGAGATGATGTAAATGTATTATGAACTGTTTGTTTATATTTCAAAGATTCTAAATGCACTAAACCAATATGGTCTTTGGGAATGTGGTTGTGTAATATATGAAACATTCAGAAATATGATATAATATATATGTAAATAATGCATGATCTTTATAATATTGGTATGCTTTGATCAATAGTGGTGAACTAATTTCAAAATAGAGTTTAATCGACTTGGGACCTAATAGTTGTTTCCCTAGATGAATGTCATGCATACCTTTTTAGTCAAGGTCCCCTTTTAAAAATAATTAATCAATAATACATAAAAAATCACATGTATATAATGAATGATGGACTAATGTAGAATTTTCTTTTGATTTACCAATATAAAATATCATACCTCTTGAGAGAATATTAGTATTACAACGTCTAATGAATGATGTATAATGTGAGTGAAATGGGGTCTCAAATAAATATGATGGCATAAGATAGTGTCAAAAATCATATTATATAAATATTGGAACAATAACATTGAAATTTTAATGAATACAACATTTTATATTTAAATAGTATTTGAAAATTGAGAGAAAAGAGACCCTTACTTCAGACTTGTAATGTCTCAGGAAAAGGGGAATAATGAGAGAAAATAGAAAAATGCTCCTTTAAAATTAATTATTTATATGATAATATATTATAACTAAAATCGTATTATAAAATTAAATGATATTTAAAAATTGATTGAAATAAAAGAAAGAAAATTTAAAATAAAGAGAGGTAAATAAGAACCCCTAACTCTCTTGAGCATCTTTTCCATGTGCTAGCCCATATAACAAACAATACCCTTCAACATTGATAATTTAGTAATGTTAGAGACTACTTAGGAGATATACGGAGGGATAAATTTTAATTTATAGTGGAAAAATTAAGAAGATTGTATGAGTATTTATAGTGTGGAGAATGAAATTTCATTGAATGAAGTATTTAATATTTATTTCTCTATTATCTTAAGTTCTCTGTCCCCCCACTCCCCCACCCCCCATAGTCCCCCTACTAACTTCCATAATGATAAACTATAATGGATATTGATAAAACTAGTCATTGTACACTACCTTTTCTAATTTTATTCTTTCTTACACATATATAATGTTGTACTTACAATATTTCACAATTTATGTCACATTTTACTATTTTTATCAAAAAAACCAAACCCCGCCCATTATATATTTTGGACATATTTATTCGAAATATAAAATCCATATTATCAAATTTATTATATAATTATGTAAAAAATAGCTCTAATATAAGGGTGATAGTTTTGATAAAATTATTAAATCATAGTAAACACTATTCAATTTCTAAAATAAATTTCACTTTAATACTCCAAACCACTAGATACCTAACCCCTTATCACATGAAAATATTCCCCAAGGATAATGTGTTTAATGGATTTAATTAAATCATTTTTTTCTACCAGCACTTATCTGGTAGTTATTTCTACTTACTTGAACTTCTCCTATAAGTGATTCCACTTGAGCCTTAGTTGTTGATGTCCAACTTGGATTTGGTCAATGTTCCTATTGTTTGTGGTTAAGATTTATCCCTTATGTCTTAATTATATCTCATCATTACCCTCAATATACAAAAATTTTAATATTCACCTTATAGTGGATATATCATGAATGATCATAATTACCAATGCTCATATTGTGCAACCATCATAATATATAATGGTAATAATTTGAATCAGTTTTTAAAAATTATATTTACTCTTACATCATATAAATTCATTCAAACCAATCCCATAAATAATAATTCTCATATTTAGTTCTATAATTATGTCAAGTATGGTGTTTAGATTATTCTTTTTTGAACTATTATTATTATAGTTGTAACTTTCATTGCATAATAAGATCCATGAGACATCTACATTTCACTTTCGTTATTTATTTTTTCTATTTTCTATTATTTATTATGTGATAATAATAAATTATTACCTTCAATTTGTGGTATAAAATTTAAAATAAAAATAAGATTACTTATTAAAAATAATTTCCATGTCATTTCAATATCCCCATTATAATAATTTCATTCTAAATATTATAAGACAGCATAAGAAATAATATAAATAATTCTTTCTCATTGTATCCCTTGGGTTCCCATGTTGCCTATTATAATTGCTCATTCCTCTAAAGAACATTAACCAATTTATTTTCTTAATTTCATAGAACATCTTCTATCATAACATGAATCTAAATTAGATCTTAATTATATTACAATCCAAGATCTAATTGAACATGATACGCATTAGTAATATTTTAGTGGTATGGCATATTCTTATTTGGAAATGGTATTTGGAAGATATCATGCACTTAAGATGGGATCAGTGGAATAGACAAATGATATGGAATATCTTTTCCCTCCAATAATGTTTGGAATGGCCTATAATACATTGGACTTAATTTTCTATTATTTATAAATTCAATAACCCCATTACATTGAGATGTCTTTAGGAAGACATTATCCCTGACTTGTAAGTCAAGATATCTCCTTTAGTAATATTAAAAACATTTCTATATACTTTGGGATAGCTTGATATGATTCAATATAGATCTTTCCTTATCTAATGTCACTTCCTCGTGTTCTAGACCCAATAAATTTGGTTCTATAACTTTATCCCAACATATCAGAGTCTATAATCTCATTACATACAAGTCTTAATATGGTACCATTTTCATACTTCAGTAGTAACTATTATTTAATATAAACTCTACTAAAGGAAAATGTTGATCCCAACATACTTAGAATATAAAAAATAATTACCTTTTTCATGTCTTCCAAATATTGGATAGTCCTTTCAAATTGTTTGGCAATTTTGGAGTGATGGGTTATACTAATATTAGTTTCTATATTTTAATACATAAATACACTCTTTAGATTTTTTGATGTGAACCTGGGATCTAAATTAGAAACTATAGGTATGGTTATTTCATGAAGTCTCACAGATTCATTTATGTATGACCTACAATGAAGATCCAGAGTATAATCTTATTAAATTAAAAGGAAATATGATGTATTTTTAGAATATGTACAGTGATCTATATTTCATTATTCTCCTTGTATGAATTAGGTATTCCATTGATAAAATCCATACTAATACTACACCACTTCAGTTCTATTATATGTAATGGTTTTGTAACTCATTTTGGAAGTTTTCTTTCATCCTTCACTTCTTGACATACTAAGCATCTTACAGTGTAATCTGTAATCAACCACATTATATTTTACCAATAGGAATAATCATGGATATCATTGTACATATTGTGGATGTCATGATGTATATAGATGTTTAAGTAATTATTCTCATCCAATATATCATTCTTCAATAATGATATTAATGGATCACAAAAACTCTTACCCGGCCTTATAACTCCATCATCACTAATTTTATACTATCATAATTTCCCATTAATCACATGTTATATCATATTTTTAGGTATTTTCCATTAAGATGATATTTTTAATCATTTATAATAAAAAATGATGAGAATTATATGTAATTTGAATGATGCTTCCCCTTATAATGTGGTACTCTTGTCTATTTTTACAAAATCCTTGATAATTCAATCACTCTACACCCACATCATAGATAATATAACATGGTCATTTATAGTCAATGAATCTACCAAATTATTTTTTTCTGAATATAATAATTTATTTGAAATTCAAAATCCTTGAGTAGTTCCAATTTTATCATTTTCCTTTTATTAATTCCTTTCTATATACAGATAAATTTCAAAATCTTATGGTCAATGTATATATAAAATTTCTCCATATAAAGATAATTTCCACATATCTATAGTTAAAATATCAATAATTCATAATAAAATTTTGGAGTTAAATAATTTATCTCATAGGGTTTCAACTATCAAGATACATAGGCTAGTAATCTATCATTTTTCATTATAACACATCCATGGCCATTTCTAGATGTATTACATTAAAAATCCTTATTGAAAAGATGGATGAATCATGAATGGTTTATTTAATAAAATAATTTACAATTATTTAATGTTATATTTTCAATCCAATTTCCATGTGAATTTTGACACCTTACAAGATTACTTGGTTAATAGATTAGCTAATTGAGTAATATTATAAACAAACTGTTGATAGAATCCTACTAAGTCAACTAAACTATATATTTCAATTATATTGGTGGGTTTGGTCTATTAATTAAAAATATCTATCTTAAAAGTTTCATTAGATTTACCATCCATTGATAAAATGTGTAAAAAGAAAAGAAACTTTTTGAATCCAAAATTCACATTTACTAAATTTTTATGTGACTGGTTTTTTATTATACCTAAAAAAGGATTTTAAATTGAGTTTCATACTCCACATAACACAAGTATTATACAAAAAATATAATCAATAAATACCACCAAAAACATATAAATATACACCTTGAATACTCCATTCATCAAATATATAAAAAATAAGATTCATTTAAAAACCCAAAAAGACTTATAGTGAACTTAGAATCACCATATCTTGTATGAAAGGTTTTATTTAGTACATCCTAATCTTTAAATTTTAATATGTGATATCTATAATTTAAATCAATCTTGGAGAATTATTAAGCACCTTTAATCTAAAAAATTGGTCATTAATATGAGGAAATGGATACTTGTTATTTATAGTGATTCCATTAGTTTTCATATAATCAATTCATAACCACATTAATCCATTATTATTCTTCAAAAATAAAATAGGTCATCTCCATAGTGAAACAATTGGATAAATAAAAACACTATCACATAATTCCTATAATTGATTCATTAACTCCACTAAATCTAATTTATATAGTGTCTTAGATATTGGTTTTTCGTCAGGGGTATGAGCAGTATAGAATTCAACTTCCCAACAAGGTGTAAATTTAGGAAATTATTAGAAAATAGTTCTATATATTATCTTCTAATGGGTGTTCCTTATATTATTAACACATCCATTCCATTTATAGACATAATTTCATCCATTTTTTTATAAGGATTTCAATAAGACGGGATACTAGTGGTTGTTGTTAATAAGATTTTGTAAATAAAATCTCCACTAGAAAAAAAAATTATTTACATAATAATGAAAACCAAAGAATAACATAATCCATCGAGGAAAAAAGAAATAAATAATGACATGGATAAGATTAAATGGTCCCATAATGATAAAAATAATGGGAATAAATATTGTGGTATATAATAACTTATCGTTGAGGAATTATTTGAAGACATCATTTATAAATGGTATGAATTCTCCCATTAATCCATCTTTGTTGTCTTGTGATATGTAGTATTTCACATAGGGAATATATAAATACAATCTACATCCATTACATAAAATTAAAATACATTAAATCATATACTAAAAGTGAATATGAAAGAAACCAAAAAATCTTTAACTTAGAAATAATTAGTATAATTTTTCAATTAAGATCATCCTATTTAATAAATTTTGAACAAAGTATTATACAGGAATTGAATTAATAAATATTTATAGGTGAACTACCTTGGGTAATATAAGAAATAATTTGGGACTTAAAATTTTCAAACAAGTACACTTTTCATGTGAAGAATACGGAATTGTTTTTATCTAGTACTTATTAATATAAATATGATCAATATGTTTTTGAAATTTAATACATAGATGAATAATGGAATAATACAAAGAAATATAGTAAATTACTCCAAAAATTAATTGTATGTAATTAAACAGATTTTATATACATTAAGAAGATAGAATTCCATTAATAAGAAACCTCTATACTAGTATGCTTTGATCTCCAAAGGTTCACTTGTGGCCAAATTGAGTTTAATTCACTTGGGACCTAATAGAGGTTAATCGTGATACATTTTAGTCATTATTGCTTAAATTTCCCCTATTAGAAATAATATATTAATAATAACAGAAAAAAGTATACATAAATATTTTTTCTAAAGGAAATGTATAGAATTTCATGCCTCGTAGAGGACTTTTGGCATTACAGTGGTGGATTAATGAGTTATAATGTTATTTAAATAGTTTCTTTCATGAATAATATATAATAACAATTGTAAATAGATTAATATTAAATAAACATTAGAAAAAAATTGTAAATTTGGATGGATGTAACAATGAAGATATAAATAGATATTTAGAAGAGAAGAAAAGGGGCCCCTATTTTAGAATGGAAATGTCTTAGGAAAACGTGATTAATGAGAGTGATTGAATAAATTATCATATAGTAGACATAAAATTGAAACCTATATAATTTAATTTAAAGAAGATTATAATATGAATTCATATTAAAAAAGTGTTAGCAATAAAAAATCCTAACTGTAAATGAAGAGAGGTAAATAAGAACCCTTACCTCGCCTGATCTTGTTAGCCTATATACAACCATTATAACTAACCAAAAACAAGAATATTAAAGAATAAAATGGGGGAGATAATCATTGATATAGGTATTGATAGATAAATTTGAACTTTTTGTGGGATAAATGAGAATATGGGGTGGATATTTATAAGTGTGGTGTGTCGAATTTAATTGAAAAAAGCACTAAATATTTCATTTCATTATTTTCCTGGGTGATACAATATTCCCAATAGTGACCCATTACCTCATTTAATGATCAAAAATAATTGATACCACATAAAGTAATAAAAGATAATTGTATTTGTCAAGTTGATCCAGGAATAAAAATATATGATATTATATTTACCGTATTTAACCATTATTTATTGGATATTGTTTTTTTTCAAAAAAAAATAACCCCCTTGGATAATTTAAACAGACTGATTACAAATTCAAAATCCATTTTCTCCAATTTATCCTTTAATAATGTACATTTAAACTTTAATATATGGGTGATACATTTTATAAAAATGTGGTGTCATACTAAACATCATTTCATTTCAAAAAAAATCTCCTTTAATTTACTTGACCCCTAGATACAAAAATACTTCTCACTCTAGCATAACACATAGATGTAAAGAGTAAAATAGTGTAACATTTAATGGGTTGTTCAACCAATATTGATATGGTAGTTATTTTCTCTAACTTTAACTTCTCCCGTAAATGATTTTATAAAAGGCTGGGTTATTTAATTTTTTCTTAAACTTAATCAGGTTGAACTTCAATGATTCCACCTTCATCTCAAACTCTCATAAATAAACATAATAATGGTTTTTTATATAGGTTTATGACATGTTTTCTCCCTAATTAATCATTTTAATATTATCATTACCCTTAATATACACTCATTTTAATAGTCCCTTTATAAATATTATATCACCAATGGTTATAATTACCAACGGTCATAATTCTATTGAGCATAATGTCCAATAGTCAAAACTTCCAATAGTTACAATGCACTATGTTCATAATACCCAATAGTCATAATTCCGAATGGTCATAATTACTAACATTCATAATGAAAAATAGTCATGTAATGCCCATATTTACTTTTTCTTCTAATAAATTTATTCAAACCAATCCCTTAAAAAATACTTCTAATTTTTTGTTATTTCGGTATGTCAATTACATGGGTTATATTATTTTTATTTTATATTGTTACACTATAAGAAAAATAATTTCATGGAATTTTTTTAATGACTATTTTCCAAACCATCCCAATATAATGGTGGTTTTTTAAAAAGACCACTCATTGTGTTTTTGAATTTTTTTTGTTAGAAACCAATTAAATTTTTTTGTATTAGATTTTAAAAAATTTATGGAAAAAATAGTAAATATCACATATTCAATTATTATTTATTATTATTTATTATTAATAAATGTTATTTATTAGTTATAATAATTTATTTTTTCTTTTTTAAATTTTTAATTACATAGATTTTTTATTAATTAATCATTTATAATTATTATTTATTAGTTATTTGAAACTTAAATAAATTATTAGATAATATAAAAATCATACTTCAACATCAAATGAAGATAAATTTTGATCAGAGAGTCTGTTTTAACTCCACAATCAATCAAACTGGATCTTATAAAATGATATATAGTGGAATTAAAGTATAACATGTTAATAATGAATATAATGAAAAATATTATAATTTATAGGAAAGTTGAAAATCTAACCAAAACATTAAAGGAACTTGCTTTTTGATCCTAGAGTTTATTTTGGATCTACCACATATGAAATAAAATATTATAAATATGTCTATATTGTGTAACCTTGGGGGACCTTGATTGCAGATTTTTAGGTCGAAAAATACCCAAAAGGCCTCCAAAATTGAGTTTTTGGTTTAGATACAAATTTTTTTGAAAATTATATGAGATTTAAATTTCATTTAAGAGTTTCTTCATATGATTTTTATGTCATCTATAATTTTATTCAATGTATTTATATTTCTATTCATAATATGGTGATATAATTATCATAGTCTTTCATCTTTGGTGATTTTCTGTCAACATAAATATATATTTTATTTTTTTCAATACATTTGTATATATTTATTTAATTTTTAAATATATTTATAAATATTTATTTAAAATTGTGTTTATTTGTATTTATGTATGGATATTTATATGTGTTTAAGAATATTTTCATAAATTCGTTTACATTTATCAATAAATATACATATTTATGTTTATAAATTTTTATGTCTCATATGGTTATATATATAGATATTTATATCCTCCTATGTTTATGTATATACTTATAATAATATGCAAGTATTTACATGTTTCTGTTTATATATATTTATGTAACATAAATGTGTCTTAACATATATTTACATAAATTTCATTATATGTAGATATATTTATTGATATTTATAACCATTTATTATTTATTATTTATTATTTTCAATTTCATCATTTATTTTTTATATTTTATTTTTTATTTTTTATTTTTTATTTTTTATTTTTTATTGCTTATTTTGTATTTTGTATTTTTTATTTATTTATTACTTATTATTTATTTATTAAATACTTCTAATATATTAAATTAATATTAATTTATAAATTATTGTTAAATTATTATCTAATATTTATTACATATTTATTACATATTGTAACATAATAGTTATAATTTATTATTAATTTATAATTAACTTATCGCATTTTACTATTTTATTGTTAGATTTTATTAATTTATTATTAATTTATTATTAATTATTTATTAGTTTATTATTAATTTATTGTTACTTTATTAATTAACAACTATTATTTATTTATTTATAATTGGAGAATAAATTATTATTTATTATTTATTATTTCTTTAGTATTTATTTATTTATTTATTTATTTTCTAAGATTTTTAATAGATAGTTTTTAGTTAATATTTTCTTTATTGACTTATTTTTTATTTTTTATTCAATATTTATTTAATGTTTATATATTAATTAATAAAAATTTATAATTAATAATTTATTTAATACTTATTATTTATTATTTATTATTTATTATATACACATTTTGTCTTTATTGTTTACCACTAATTATTAATTTATTGTTAAAAAAATATTAAATAGAAATTTAATATTAATTATATATTTATTATATATTGTTATAGATTATAGATTATTTATTATTAAAATATAATTTAATTATTAATTTGTTGTTGATATATTTTTTAGTTGTTTTTATTTATTTTTAATTCTTATTTAATATTCATTATTTAATAATTATTTATTTATTCATTCTATTTTATTTTTCATTATTTTTTATTTTAATTATATATTATATGATTTGTATTTATTATTATTTATTTTATTATTTATTATTTGTTATCTGTTATTTCTTATTTCTTATTTGTTATTTGTTATTTGTTATTTGTGATTTGTTATATGTTATTTGTTATTGATTTTTTGTTATTTGTTATTTTTTTTATTTATTATCTATTCATTGTTTATATGTTTATTAGTTACTTATTTTTAATTTATTATTAATTTTTTAATAATTTATTGTTAACGTATTTTTGATTATTTATTTATTAGAATTTCATTATCTATTATTTATTTGTCATATATTAGTTTAATATTTATTCATTATTTATTATTCATTTATTCTTTTCTTATTCATTAATTATTTTTAATTTATTTCTTACTAATTTATAGTTAATCTATTATTTATTTATTTATTACATATTAATTATTAGTGATTATTTTTATTTATTATTTACTATTTATTAAGTTTTGTTTATTATTTATTAATTTGCTATTTATTAATTCATTATTTGTTTATTTTATTTATTTGTTTATCATTTTTTTTATTTATTATTCATTCGTTTGTTAATTATTAATTATTAATTTTTAATTATTTAGTCCATATTTGTTCTTTAGGAATTTTTTTATTTTTTTTACTAATTATTATTCATTAATGTTTTTATTATTTTTCTCTATATATATAAGTATATTAAATTCTGTTTACTCACATCATGAAGAGTTTGCTGGAGTGGTAGTCTTTATAGAATAACCAAGAGTTAAAGAGTTCAGATCTCTCCCAACAGACACACACACACAAATATATATATATATATATATATATATATATATATTGAATTTCTGCATTACATATATAGAAGATGCATACAAGCATGTATGACATGTGCATCATAAAAGATTATAAATAATAAATAATCGATAATAGATAACAGAAAATAGATAATAGATAATCAATATTTAAATAATATGAAAATAAAAAAATAATAATTAATAAAGTATAAAATTTAAAAAAACAAAAAATAAATAACTGTGAAACCATTTAACTTCAGTTTAAACCATCCCCAAATCATTCTATAGTGGTTTCTAAAAAATTGTATCTAAATGATTGCTGACAAAAATTCTTACGCCCGTTTTTGAAAAAATCATCACGAATCCATTTTGGTGGAGTTTAAACCACAACTAAAATCATGATTTTGTATAGTTTTGTAATTATAACTATGATGTTCACTGGAGAATATGAGGCTTGAGACATCTACATTTTACAAGAAATTTTTATTTATATTTATTATCCATTATCAGTTATAGCAGTCTTAATAAACATATAAGGTTGATTTGTAGTACATTGATTGTAATAAAAATATGTTTATTTGTTACTATAATTTATCACGTATTACATCTAGCACCCATAATTTTTCAAATTTCAGAGTTGAGAAGAAATAAAATTCATATTCTCAAAATATCATTGATCAGAAGTTTCCTAGAATCGTTGTCCTAAAAAATCATAGATCACGTTGATTTGAAGAAACAATTACAATAATAAAAACAAAATTTTATTACAAAAAAAACCTCACAATTAGAATCTCCAATCGAAAACAATGAACAAGATTACAATCAAGAACTCTCAAAGCACTATAGAAATACGCATAACAATGTGAAATTTTAGTAATTAAAATTCCATACACTCTGTTATTCCTTGAATCTCAATCATCGTTTATAGAATATTTTAAAAAATATATAAATAATAATGTATGAGATATTTAATTATTGTTGTAACAAAATTTTATGGAATTTTCCTTTCATTTTAATGTTTTTGATGACTTCATGATTCTTTGGAACTTATTTGGATCAATTCAATTCACTGGTGAAATGAATCATAAGTTGAAGTCTCGATGAAAATAGAACTAACAAAACTACAAAGTACGGTCATGAAATAAATAAAGTTTATTTTTATTTTCAAAATAATGGATACAAAAGTTGTCATTTAACTCAACACCATTTTATAAACGTGGTGAAAAAAGTAATTAAACACCATTTTTTATATGCTCTTACCATTCAATTGAATTAAATAAGAGATAAATAATGAATGTACCTATTTCTTAGACAAATAATTTATTTCAAGTTCATCTAAACATGTTTGATGGAATTATATCGTAGTAAAAATTATCCACCCACTGAGGGTAATACATGGGATGTTATGAATTTACCAATTCTTATAAAGGATTTACTCTTCCTTGTAGTTTACAATAACTATTGTTAAATTCAGATAGACAAATGAGTGTTTTTTTCAATTCCATTATACAAAAAACAATCAAATAGATCTTGCACATGATTTATATAAATATTGAACCTATTTTATAAACTTCTAATTAAATTCCTTTTACAATATCAAGACCTAAATACATTTTTGAATAACACTATCTAGTTTTCTATAAGGACTCAAGTATGCCACCCAGTTTCTAGTGGCTTCTATCTTGTGGGGAGTATTACTAACATCTCATGGGAATACAATACCCTCAATATCAATGCATAAAATAATAAATAAAAAACACAATTTTCTACATCAAAAAAAATATAATAATTTTTTTAAATGGAATGCTACCTATAGGCCAACAAATATAAATAATAACATCTTCAATAACATATATACCCACGTTATTCTATATGATTCATACAATATATTTCATATCAGCTAATTATTTGACTATATATAAAGTACATATGAAAAAAAATAAAAAAGGATTAAATAATAATGTACACACATAAATTAGTCATCAGACTCATCTCAGCACCATAACTTCATCATTTTTAAAATAATTTTTATCAACAAATTGTGTTAGGGACCTTACCCTATCTTGAATAAAAAAACAAGTTTTTCATTTCGACCAAGGTGGATGTACAATGTGTGAACATAACACTCAATTGGATATCACCAATAAAACCCATTTTATTAACCTATATATGTTATTGTACCTAAAGTTGGAAATAAAAGTGCCAACATGCATTACACATTATAATATTGTGTTACTATGTGCTAGACAAGTTTCTATAAAGCTTGACCATTCCTATTTTATCTAGTAATGGAATTTTTTTCAATCATTACTAGTTAAAAATTTTAGGTTATAGGTTCTCGTAGTCCACTAATATTAATTAGATAACAAGCATACATACTAAGTATACTCATAAGGATCAGGTGGCCAACATCTATCTTATCTAGCCTCATTGGAATCAAGTGGCGCATATCCATCCTGTTAAGGCTTAAAGAGATTCAAGGTTAATATGTATCCCATATCATATCGAACTCACATATATGAAAATGTACACAATAGAATGGGGATGGTCAAAAAAATTCAAACTCACCTAACATTTTGAAGGATCAGGTGGTTTTTATCCATCCCATCCCTCTATTTAATTCTCAACAACACATTCCCACCACATCATCTTGATGGTTATCTAGCACCCAACTCACCCATCTCATTAAAGGATTGATTTTCCAGTGTCAATATCAACCCACTCAATATAGGATTAGTAATATCCTTTTAGTATCTAGCCTTATCCTTATGATATCTGTAGCACACACAACTCTAAAACTTTGGAGTTCACCCAAATAGAATGTCTAGACTCTTCATCTATATCTCATATAAATTATTATAATACAACATCAAAAAATCAGATAAATAATAAAAATCATATATCATTCCCTATCTAGTCCAGACTCATTTCCAATCACCCATCACACCTCATGAGTCATGAATCCTGACAAACACCTCTCCAGGCTGTTGAAAAATATTTTCTCTTTTATAGCATGCTCAAAGTACACCCATTCACTTATTATAACCCAACCTTCCCTAGAATTATCTCTTAAATCAAATAAATACCCTCTTTATTGTTATATCTCTTATGTTATACCTCATTATTTTTAGGATAAAGGCATTTAATTAGTCTAATCACCGATTAACTAGTATGATACTCTACCACTGATAGATTATCACTCAATATCATATAAGATAACATCGATTTATTTCTTTTATATCATTATTATATTATAGGTTACCTATTACATGGTGACATATACATAAAGCTCATTAATTATTCTCTCCTAACAGTAATATCCAAGGTGAATTGAATTTTTGGTAACTATTTTACTACATCACATTTGGGGAATGTTTTTTTATGATTAATATATACCTCGTTCTCATTATATTCCCAAGTCATGTATGAATATTGCCCCTCTAATTTAGCCAACATTTTATGAGGTTTCATAATGAATCCATAGATTAGAACACCCATATCCCATCAATCCCAAAAAATAATCACATCCCATTATGTAAGATCTCATTAGTCCAATCAATACAGTTCATGAGGTATGATGTCTTCAATGGGGTCAATCACTATTTAACTCAAGCCTGTATTCTTAACGAAGTCATCTTTAACTCATTCCCTACTAGTTTATGCGTTGATCCATGTGAAAATCCAAGCCCTTCCTGCATTACATTGAGTAAGTCACACACACTTACCCTTTCTTTTTCATCCCACAAAATATAAAATCACATAAAAATCCTCAATTAATAGATTTCATACATTATATCCATGGAGTTATACCCTTTAATAAGTTCAATTCTACCTCATACATATATTCACAATAATCCTTATATAACAAAGACTCAATCCATCCAAGATCCCAACAAATTAATTATAAAAAACTGATAAATAATTTCAAAATAAAAATGAAATTTTATTATAATGGAAAATTAAAATTTATTGGAAAAAACATATCATAATCTAGTATAAAAAATCATGCACATCTCAAAGATGACTCTTGGACCCCTATGAGTTAAAAATATAAAATATCATATATATTCATCAACCATATCCACCAAAAAATGATAAAGTACTAATACAAAATAAATTGATAACTCAAGATTATAAAAATGTCATGGAACAAGATGATTTTAACCTTCCATAGCATACTTTAACCTTCAAATTAAACTTATCTATCATTACATAGTGATATATCCATGATTCGGTAAAATTAAATATCATATACTAAGCTTAAAAACTCTAAATACAAGGGAAATAAAAGAAGAAAGAGGACTTTAGGAGAAAAATAGGTTATCCCAAACTGAAACAAAAGCCTATGTGTAAACCACCCAGATCATAGAGGAATAAGGATAAGAAGGGGTGGAGGATATTATTCCCCTCCCACTATTTTCATCCTCAGAAATGAGAACCCTTAAGTGGTGCTCTTAATTTTAGATGATGAAATCTTTTTATACCCATTATTATTAAAAAGTTATTGAGTGACCACTGGTTGACTTGTTCCCCTCACTAGATGTCTGATGAGACCATTAGGGCCTTGGTGGATAGTTTTTTCCATTATTATTCTTATAAAAAATTAACTTATTAATATTTTTTTTTAATTTTTTCCCCAAATATTTAAATTTTTTATTACAATGTTGGTAAGTAATATTTTATTAATTAATTTGGATAAAAAGTGATGAATGTTATAATTTGAAAATTATTTGTTATTATAAATCATTGAGTAATTATTTACAAATCGTTTCATAATTATTAGTTTAAAAATTATGTCATCACCATGTCCAGCCCTTACCCCCTCCCCCCCCCCCACAAGTAACTTATACATGCCTTAGAGACTCTTACTAAGCCAAAGAGGAGGGTTGTCCAGCATGCAGTATATGAGTTGAATTACGCGTAAGGGGCCATCATGCATGGGTTTGGAAAAAATCTTATATTCCTACTCATGTTGGTTCAAGACCATGATAGGTGAGGTGTGTGAGTGTATATGGGAGACTGTCTCTGAAGTTGGAGATCTAAGCCAAGTGAAATTCATTGAATATGATAAAGAGTATCTCACCATAGTGAATTTTAAATGCGGGACAATATTCTATTGGTAACTAATCATCATTTAAACATAGGACTTAACTTCATGCATATGTTTTCATGACCCCCCCCCCCCCCCACTCAGGTATTTCACCAATTCCACCTCACTACTTAATGTTTCCAGACCACTATGAAAATCATCATGAAGCTCCATTTTCATCATTTTGTGAGCTCCATTCCATCATAAAAATATATTATAAGTGTTGTAACAACCATGGATCACTATAGAATTAATATATCTCTTAAAGTATTAGGGAACACCATATAAAGAGGTATAATCTCTATATGTCCATTTTCAAGTCCGAATAATGATGATGAGGGAAACAGTCTCTGCTATAACTATGTTCTACCACCACAATTAAGTGATACCACTATCATTGCTCGCTACCACTATCGCTTCTTTCTATCTTCAATTTTTATTTCCAACCTTATACCATTGGATTTCCACTACTACATGTAACTACCACAACCATGAACACATTCCACCATCAGTATTCTACTTACACCATTATTGAACTTCCTTATACACAATACCCATGGAGTGTTGTTTATTGTCACATGTGCTTCCACCGATGGTAGAAAACTACAGCTAAAATTTATCTATAATCCCTCATACTTCCATCATGATGAATTCAATACCATTTTATATTTATATCCTTGGACCAATGGAATTTCTTCTTTTGGAATTTCACTATACACGTACCTCCACATGATCCAAATCCAAGAATCCGATTATTTAAAAAGAAGGGTTGACTCCACCAGAGCAGTTTATATTGAAGAGAGAATGTTTAGTTCAAAGTATCCACTGGAATTTATTAAATCCCATGTTACATCTCAAGGTCGACATTCATGTATGAACAAGGGGTGATCAAATGAGAAACAATCAATCCTTCAGTTCAGATATGATCATGATGTCCACGCATATTTTGGGAATAAACACATGATTTTAACTCCACCCATATTTATGTATATTGTGGATAACATTGGGAGGAATAGTAAAAACATCCAAAAATAGCCATGACACATAAAAACAATATTTTTTCAGTTTAGGACAATACATTTAGTCTCATACATGTTGGAAAATATTTTTGGTTATGCTCATCTATATGGGATTAGAGGCATTTACTCTAAGAGAATTTGGATTCCAAGATTTTAATGATATATGGATGATGTTTACGATATGGAAATATGGGTAGGTTAAAGCCCTATACTCCCCCTATTTTATAGATGAATTAAAAAACATATCTTTGCATGTATTTTTTAAAAATAATACATTGGGTGGTTTAATGTACATAATTTTTTGGGATATTCAAAAGATATATTTTTTGGATTTAAAAGGGAAAAATATTTGGTTTTATATTCCTATAAATATAGACATTATGTTATTGTGAGGGGGATCAGTCACTTGATTGAGAATCTTGTCAAAACTACTACTATTTATTTTTCACTATAGTATGGTTTTATTTTATTCTCATGTAACACATGTTCATAATTTTATTTAAGTTCTCTTCATTCTAGTATCTACATACATACATATATATATATATATATATCCTTATATAACTTTATCTCTTTCTACTCATGATGATGAGTAACTAACCAGTGGAATATCTTAGGGGAGTAATCTAGTGTTGATCTCAAGTCCATGATTGATTTATTATTTAGGTTAATGTAAGGATTATATATAGTGGGTTGAATCATCACTATGGTTATCTATGTATTAACTTCTTATTCTATAATCATTATCCCTCCATTGAAAAGGTGGATGTATATTGTACTTGGAAACTGTTGAAAGCACATTACATTTAATATTGGGTCAAAGAAGTTGTTCACACATATGATGGAGTGTGATTATTACATAAATTTAAAATAGGACAATGAAGTATCCCTATGGATGAGTCTCACATGATAATTTCCATTTTTATCTGATTATATTTATTCTATCGCATCGCATCTATATGATTAGTTGAAATTTTATTCATTCACATTTTCAATCCCCTCAACTTTTCTATTAAATTCATTAAATAATAAAACACAAAAAAAATAAAATAATTGAATTTTGAATGTTGTAGTATTGAATTTGAGGCTTCTCAAGTGATACGACCCTCGTCATCCATTGTGATACACTATTAAAAATACTCTTGTTTTTTGCACTACCCTATGATAGGTGTGTGAAAACACAAAGCCATTTCCATGGATCGAAGTAGTTTATCATTCAATTTTTCTATATCCATTTTGTATATAATTATATTTTAAATAAAATATCTAAAAAAATAATTTTCAAATATGAATTCAAATATACATTATTCTAAATTGTAAGAATTACTCACACGTGAAAGGAAAACTGGTTCCTAGTGATGAGGATTCCCTCCATCGATGTTCTGATGATCTTTCTATTTTGGATAAGCATATATTAAATATTAATATTATATCTCTCTCAATTAAAAAATGGATGGGTATGTTTAATCTTGTAAAAAATTCTAAACAAATTATAATGGTTAAAGAAAAAAAATTCCCATTGATATTTCCAATTGAAGAAATTATGGACATTAAGAAAATTATTCAAGATTCATTCCACCCTCTACACTACTATTAGAGGAGAATAATGAAGAATATTTTCCAATTGGTTAATGTAAGAGAGATTGATTGTATTTGAAGAAATTTTTGAATGAATATGAAGTGAAACAAGATCTCCTCATCCATAAAAATGATCATTCAGCACCTTGATATCAATCTATGGCTATAGAGGAAGAAACCACCCAAGTGGTACAGTTCGATGAAATAATAGGGGATCTAGCGTACCTTCCTAGATTGAATACTACTCAACTCCAAGAAGAATATCCCACTAATGAAGTAATTGAGTCCAAACCAACTATAATGACCCAACCCATTAGGGTCTATGTGTATTATGAAAGGCTAATCTACCGCAACCCAAGACTACCTTTATAGGCTAATGGATGGTAAAAATCCTTGAGAATGCATAAATGAAATGATAGGCCTTTTCCCAAAGCACTTATATGAATTCTCCCAACCATATCCATTAAAAACCTATAGAGATACATAAAATCAAATAACATCTAGAGTAGAGATATTCATGCAATAACCTCTAGTAAAAATATAATAGAGTACAATAGTATAAATCAAAATTAAAGGCTGGGAAATACATAGACAACCAAAAATAAAGTTCCAAAAAAACAAAAACTGGAATAAATGAAATCTAAGAGATCATGATTCTTTATCTCCTTTTACTTACCATTTTACGTGGTTAATTAACCCAAGTATCACTATGTGCCACCAATGTCATTGTTGATCTATTATTCATCACTATAACACTTGACATGTGCAATAGATTCCCATGTAAGGTTGATTATATATGTACCCCGTTGGATTCCCTAAATAATATGGATAAATATATAGATACAAAAAATCCAATCAAACCAAAGAAAGAAGGAAAAAAACCCATCCCAGATATATATACTCAAAAAAACCTAGATTTCAGAGATAGGGGGTATCTATATCACATATTATATAATGTAAATTGGTTTACTAGAAGCTCTAAAATTCAATCTATAATGACCAACATTAAACAGTACCTTAAATAAATATGTAGAGAGGCCCACTCGTCTCTAGTTTCTCCATATCTGAGGGAGCTAGAGCTCTCATGGAGGACCTACACCCTCCTGTACCTCGATGATGAGGGAGTATTTATCCCTAAATAAAGCACAGATTCCCAGTGTAGGGGATTTCTAAATAGACATTTATAATGAGTATGGGGTAACCACACCCTTGTGTGATAACAAATTCCCAACACCATCCTCACTCCAATGATCTTTCCCTAATCCCTTCCATCCTCAATCATATTGTAAATAAGATTTGTGCTCAGAACACCTCATATCATATCTCATATTTCAAAACTAATAAAAACATAATGTTCTAAACAAAAAAAACTTCGGATAGAATACTCATGGGCCAAAATTAGTGTCTCAAAGAAAGAGATACTATAAGAAGAAGTCTCTAGGAGATGTATACGACATATATAGGGGTTCACATGGTGTGTTTCCCTATATCATTACCTCATGGTGTTCTCCTATGTACATTACTAGGGAATCCTTTTAATATTGAATCACATGTATATGTTATTAATGATGATACTTATCCGCTCATGGACTTCCAATGTGCTTCAATTAGGGCCTATGTACTTCATGTTTTTCCTAAGTTCCAGGTTGTTCTCAGGTACCGAATCATGCTTATCTACTCCTAGAGTACATAGTGTGCCTGACCAAACTGTAACCTGGCGGTGTTCCAGATCATACAGGGATTGGACACCCTCGTAGGGTCACATATTTTTTTATTCCCAGCCACATAAAATCATATCCTTATCTATGTTTAAAACCCTATCACTGTTGGTAGGGTGGGCTACACATCGTGTGTTATTCCTGAATATCAGATGAGTAGTTTGGAATTTTCTAGAACCCAACATTATTTCCTGTTTTTTATACATACATCCCTTTTTCTATAGATATCATCATTTTAAGGACTATTTTTAAATTAAATCACCATCTCTCATCATTTCATGAGCCCTTGTGGTTAGAAAACAAAATCTGATCATCAGCTTAAATCCCATAGTTCTTTTTCTGCATGTCTTATCACCCACCACCACTCTGAATACAAAATAAAAAATTTATCACACAATATATATCTAAATCCATCCAAAAAAATACATTCTTCATATACACAACCACCACGAATCTTGGGGTTTGATCCCACTCGAACAGGCCCCCGTATTATCGAATCATGGCCTTATAGTCCAAAGATGAAGAACATAAAGAACGAATAGAGAAAAAGCACAAGAATAATGTGTAACTCTCATTGTCTAAGTGATCTTGGAAAATGATCATGAAAATGGGATATTGAAGGTGATATCATGGTATAAAAAATAAATTCAGATCAGTAATTTAGTTTATTAGAATCGGATCATGTGAAAAACATACAATCACTAATCGGTAATAAATCAAATGAAATCAATGATTTGAAATTATAATCAAGATGCTGGAAACCACAATTTATGATTCCTACAATGATTTTAATTGATCATTGGTGAAGAATGAATTTCCCAAAAAAAGATAAGTCTCACTATATTTTCAATATCTTAATTCACCGTGATATGATCACCCATCATCCTCTGATGAAATCTGATAATGAAAGATACCCATATATCCTCTCATTTCTCCTAGGGTTTATCATTCAACCCTAGAAAATTGTTATGAAAAGTTATAATTATGAGTAATTGTGTCATGAAAATTAAAGATAAAAATAATAAATATAATTTTTTATTTTAATAAAACGCACTTCCAATGATTACTTCAACCAAACATTCCATGTCGACCAACCTTAAGTCGCATCTAGGATAAACCCTACATCCCTAACTCAACTGTGATCATAAATTTCTAATCAGATAGTCAATTTCGGTGATATTACACTATTTTAGTAAAACTACACAAATATGATATTAATATATTTAATATTTTAATAATATCAATAATGGGATCATCGGTTCTCATAATTTCACATTGAATCAACTCTTGGCTCTGAAATGATTCATTAATATTTTAAAAACTCTTACTAGGAAGAAATAGAGTCAGTAAATTAACCCCTAATTTATTTATTTGAACCCAAAATAGCATAGGCTAAATAGATCTGTGGGGATTCTGAGGTCTCATCTGGCTCTCCCGCACTTAGGATCTCTCTAGTTTGCACATATTCTACCAAAGCACATGGAACAAGGGAATGGTTCATCCTTATGAGATCATATCCTTCCAATCCTCAATATTTATTCGGTATCATCTTCTATGTCCATCTCATACCAAGCAATAATTTTCATAGGATCATTCATGCCTCTCTTCAGTTGAAATGCATAATAGAGCTCATGCACCTAGTACAATTGTGGGTGAAAATCTAGGTGATAATCAACCTCAAAAACCCTATGTAGGATCTTGAATGGCCTAATAAAACTTTGGGAGAACTTACCACCCTATCCAAATATAATCAATTCTAATCATGAGGAGACTATTAATAATTCATGGTCTCTATACATAGACTCCATGGGCCTATGATGTTGATCTGCAGAATATTAATGTCTCCTTTGGGTTATCATCATCCACTCATGCATCTCCTGAACATTCTCTATCCCACCCTACATTATCTCTATCCCAACTATAGAGGTCAATCATTTCATTAAAATGGTGACCTAAAAGTTCTCCCATACAGTTCCTCAAATGTTTTCATGTTGATAGTATAGTTATAATTATTATAATAAAACACTAAAAAAAGGAATTTTATCTTCAAATCTCTACCCAAAGTCTAAAACAAAATCCCTTTTCATATATTCAAACACTTGGATAGTCAGATCAGACATTCCATTTGTTTGGGGGTGAAACAGTGTACTTATCCCCAACTAGGTCCCAAAAGGCCTCTTGAAGGATTCTCCAAAACATTGATATAAACCACGCACTATGGCCACAAACAATCATTGGGGTTACCCCAAGAAATTGGTTGATATCCTACATGTAAAAATGCCTCAAACCCTCCCCTAAATACTTTTTCCAAAAATAAAGGAAGTGTGAAAACTTGTTAATTCAGTCAATAATCACTCAAATCATATCATTTCCTCTTTCTGTCTACAAAAATCTTATCAGGACATCTATAGATATGAAATACCATATCCACTATTGGACCTCAGAGGTTGTGTCAATCCTGATGGAACCTTATGATCAATTTTTACCTAGTAACATATGATATACTAAGAAAAAAAATAGATAAATTTCCACCACATTTAATCCCACCAAAACTATTAATGAAGGTCCTTGAACATATTATTCCATCTGAGTTATACAGAAAAAGGATAAGTATGAAACTCTTTCAATGCCTCCTCTCACATTATGATTAGAACCACCATCTATCCCTATAAAATTATGATGTGATTCTCACATTCATAGAATACATATGATGCATCCTATAAGGATATCTGTTCATGAAGAACCTCACATTCTATTCCTCCAAACATATCTTATCTTACATACTAATGGATAGGAGGATTCAATACCATCAAATAACTAAAATCCTCACCCCTCCTCTCCACTAGGGTCTGCTAAAAAGAATCCAACTTCTCAAACACATCCTCCACCATGTAAGAACATGAAATCCTATAATGGTAATCTCTCACCACATTTCCCTTCCAATGGGTATTGAAAATATTGAAAATATAGTCCAATAGGAACTCCAAATATTTCCTATTTCTCAAGTTAATATCTCTCATATTGGATATATATTTGATAATTAGGTGGTCTGAGTATGAATTAAAGTTTTTTTAGAGGATAGATCATCCACATATTTGAATCAAATAAAAAAAATTAACTCTTGGTCATGAGCAATGTAGTTCTTCTTCTAGAGTACCAACTACCTTGAACTATATTAAATCATTACCTGCATCTATATAAACATGAATCCAAGATCATCCCTAGAGGTATCATAAAATAGTATATACTCCACGCCCTCCTTTGGTAGATGCAACATAGGATCTCTGGTCATCCTCAGCCTCAACCGTTCGATGGATCTCTAATAGTACTCAGTCTAGATAAATTGAATCCCTTTCCATGTCATCGAATTCAAAGGGTCTTGTAATCTGTAAAATTCAGAAACAAACTCTTATAGTACCCCCCACAAAACTAAGAAAATTACACACATATATAAATCTCTTATGTGAATCCTAGGAAGGCACTGCATTAATCTTCAATGGGTATATAGCTTAACCATGATTTGAAATTACATTCCCTAGCATTTGAACCGCACGTATCCAAAACTAGAACTTCAAAATATTAATATAATGTGGTTTCTCTTAGAGAAAGTCTAGGACCATCCTATAGTCTTATTCATACACCTCCTCAGAAGCATATAAAATGAGTATTTCATTAATGATAATAACCAGAAATTTTTCCATGTATGGCTGGAAGATCCAGTTTATCAAATCCATAAACACATTAGGGGAATTTTTCACACAAAAAGGCATCATCAAAATATCATAGTGTCTATAAGGAAATAAAAATGTTGAATTCACAATATCAGTCTCACAGACCCTCAACTAGTAGTACTCTATCCTGAGATCAATCTTGGAAATCATAATAGTGCCTCACAACTGGTCAAATCGGTCATCAATCCCTCGAAATAGGTACCTATTCATTATCATTACCAGGTTAAAGTAATGATAATCAACACAAAGAACCAAAATTTTGTCCACCATTTTGATAAAAAAACACTAAATTTTCCCAGCGTACACACTGAGTTTGATAAAACCATTCTATAAAAGGTCCTCTAAATGTACTTTCATCTCTTAGGGCTCTATTGGAACCATTGAATATGATGTTGAAGATATCGACCTTCTATCATGGTGAAATTTGATTGAAAATTATATTTCCCACTATGTATTATGTTCTAAAAAATCCTCAGGGAGAAAATTCATAATTTCCTCCAATATAGAAGGAATCAAGATGCCTAAATATTCCGCTTTTCTAAGGAATAAACTCATCAACTGATGGGTGATGGGTTACATTTTTATTCCAGAAAACGCCACTTCTTCAACCATGAGATCTCTATAGCAACCTTCCTCTTTATTTCACACTTAAAAATAATTTATTACATAAAATATTCACTTGGTACAATATATAAGATCAAGTGTTCTATTTTCTTTGGAGATTAGGAACATTACATAGAAAATTAAAACACGAAATACAAATCTTTATTAAAAACTTATTTTACATGACCACATGCATTCCTTGGTACTTAGAATTGCATAGGATAACCTAAGGACATTCATAAGAAAAGGGTGATATATAAATCCCAGTAAAGGATTAAACAAGGAATAATATGAAAAATATATTTCATTTTAGGAAATAGTCATATCAATGGACCATAAGAGAGACATGAACATAAAGTCATGATATATCATGATTATCATAACATGAAAATGAGGCACCAACATTTAACATGATATTAGTTTGATATAGGGATCATTGCTCATGGATCATGAGTAAACCCTCATTGCACCTGAATTAGTATGAGTAAACCCTCATTGAAAATGACGTATCATGATTCTAATATTTACCCCATTTATTGGAGTGCTATCAGGGCATATCCTTCTTAGTCATTTCATTTCATGCATAAGTGTGCATCACATATCATACAACCTAGAATCATTAAAAATAATCATTTATTCTACTATAGAGGAATCATGAATACATATATTAAACTATATAATCAATAAGTAAACATTCATAAATATTAATACCTTCATAGAGAAATGGGCATGGTATTCACTACACAATGATATTGGTTTGGAAAACCACGGTGCAATTTCGGCAGCTTAACGGCATGACATAAGATTTGATAAAAATGGTTGATGAGAGAGAAAGGGGTATAATATCATATTTACATTAAATGGACTGTAATGGGTCATATAGTTACATGTAACAACATATATAAAGTAATTTATGTGTATAATGTAAAATAATTTCTTGATTGTAAATGAGGAGATAGATATATCCTATGGAATTTCAGCATGGTAATGAGTGCACATGAGAAGAACTAATGACAAATAAAAGGGGTATCTCACCATTAAAACATAATAAGGGAAGTATAGGGGAGTTTCGATACCATATCCCAATATTTTTAATTGAAAATAAAATGGCTTAACAACATGACGAAATTTGGACAAAATGAGAAAGGAAAAAATCCCTTACTTGGATGTGTGATCCCAAAGTCTTAGGAGTTTCTTGAGAGAGGATAATTCGGAAATTGGGGCACCTTGGGAGGATAATAGATATAGTAGGGAATATTAGGGACTTTATTCAAGGGTTTTTAGTGATGATAACTGGGATCTTGGGTGAGTTTATATAGGAAAAGTGAGATAATTTTTTTTATTTAAGTTTTAGACACCACGCATTAAAATAATCAAAACCACAAAAAAAATCATGGTTTTTGCCAGTTATTTTTTAAAAAGGGGATTGGAAAACATTATTTTATATTTCCAATGTCCTAATGTATTAAAATATTAGGCTTCCCTATATGGAGGTGAGTCACACTCTCAAGGAAATCATTTAAAAATGTTAAAATGTTTTATAAGTCATGGAGGGTCCACTAATGCCTTGTAAAATAAATAAAACAAACTAAAAATCACATTATTTTAAAGGTAAAACATATATTGGCCGAAAAATCTAATTTATAGTAATTTATTATGTCACTATATGGTAATTATGATGTTATATAACTCATTATATATTTAAAACAATATTTAATTTTTACCCAAAAAATTGACTATCTCATAAAATTTTGAAAAATTCCCCATTGTATAATTTCAAAGTCCTAATTAGAAAAATAATATTCATTTTATCCAAATAATTTTCTAAATATGTGAGTTTTTTACTTTTAAAATAAAAAACGCCACTTATCGAAAATTCTTCGGTTTTGACAGAAACAGTTTTCAAGATTTAAGAAAAATTACAATTCTACTCATAAAAATTAGACAATAATTTGTATTTAATAAAAATTAAGATAGTAATAATATTATTTTATTGAAATATCATTTAATTTCAAAAATCCATTAATTTATCAAAATATATTTCTTAATTTAATATTAACTAAAAATATTATTTGTGCTTTAAAAACTATTTACAAAGTACCAATAATAAAATTAATGTATATTCTCTATAAAAAAAATTATACATAATCATAGTGCTTGGGTTTTGTTACATAACCCCTTATAAAACATGTATAAGATCGAAGGGAAATGTGTGTGATGGTGATAGACTCATGTGGAGGCTCAGATAACATCTCTTGGGTGGTAATCTCTCTTAACTTTCATTTACTCTACAGAACATTCCACTCAAGATTAACGTGTTGAAGCTCATCTTGGTCTTGTTCAAGAGAAAATCCCAGTGATGCTACCTCCTTTCCAAGCTTTGAAAAATGGGATTCGTATGGAGAAATTGTACTGGATGAGGTCATCTCTTCCTTTGTATGAGTAAATTTGATTTTTTAAATCCCAATATTTATATTAATCATGTGATCATAGTTTAAAGGATATATTATCAAAGGTCACAATTCATAACGGTATTTTAAAATCCAAAAACATGAAATTAAGGAATTGAATATGCTATATAACGATTTTACATAATATGAAATTTAATTAGATCATGAGTAATTTTCATTATTAAAATTTTAGGTCATTACAATCTTCCCCCCTTAAGAAATTTCTTGCTCAAAATTTTATTTCCCCACACTAAAATAGATGCAAGTAACTCTACTTCATAACTTCCTCTAATTCTCACATTCCTTATTCAAACTTGTGGTTATGCCAAAACACCTTTACAAAGAGCATTGTCTTATTTTGTAGATATTTTTCCATATGATATATGATCTTTATCATATTTTCTTCATAGTAGAGGTCATTCTCCAATGGTACCACATTTGGATTGTGTGCATGTGATGGTTCAGTTTGGTACTTCCTCAAGACTAATATATGGAAAACATCAGGTACTTGAGATAGGTTCGGTGTGAGTTCTAGTTGATAGGCCACTACTCCAGTGCGATCAAGGATCTCAAAAGGGCCGATGTACCTTGTACTAAGCATTCCCTTCTTCCCAAATCTCATAACTCTCTTTTACAGTGATATGTAGAGGAATATCATGCCTTCAACAACAATCTCTATGTCTTGTCAACAATTATCGTCATATCTCTTTTTTTGACTCTAAGTAGCTTAAATACGCTACAGGATAGTCTTAACCTTATCCACCGTTTCATTGACCATTTATGGGCCTAGAATTTTTCTCTCCTTGACACCATCCCAACATGTCAGGGTTCTCCACCACTTCCCATATAGGGCTTCATATAGATCCATTTGGATTCTAGAGTGCAAACTGTTATTGTAAGTGAACTCACCCAGAGAAATATGTTGATCCAATCCTCCTTTTAAGTCCATTGATCATTCTCTCAATATGTCCTCAAGTGTTTAGATAGTATAATCCTATTTTCCATTAGTTTGAGGATTATAATTTGTACTGATGTTCAGCTCAATATTCCGAGTATGTTGTAGACTCTTCCAGAACAAATAGGTGAATCTTGGATCATGGTCAGATACAATAGATAGTGGTACTCCAGGAATCCTTACCACTTATCTGATATATATCTGTTCGAGTTGATCCAATAAGAAATCCTCTCTAATAGTAATTAAGTGTGATGTCTTTGTAAGATGATACAAAAAAACCCAGATAGCTTTGTTTTTTTTAATGTCTTTAGAAGTCCTGTCATAAAGTTCATGGTGATGTTATCCCATTTTCATGGTAGTATGGGTAATGGTTGAATCATCCCCATAGACTTATACCTATCAAACATCACTTTCTAAAATATATGTAACTTTTATGTATACACATTGATCACCTTATTTATGTTATCCCACCAATAATTCACCCAATGATCTTGATACATCTTTGTGTTTTCTAGGTTAATGGAGAAATTTGAACTATGTGAATCATCGAAAAGTTCATTATTTAAATTTGGATTTTTTTGAATACATAGTGTTTTCTCTAATCTCACAATTTCTTCTTCATTAACATTGAACTCCAAGGATTTCCCTTTTCTTATAGTTTCCACTTTCATCTGAATTCACACATAATCCTTTTCAGCATCCATTAAAATTTTCAAAAGAGAAATATGAGAAATCATTTATTAAAGGATTGATGATGTTTCCTTCATTATGATTCTCATTTCCATATTCATAAAATCTAAGAAGATTATATCCTTTTCAATTCTCATCAATGATAGAATCTCTATGTTCTTTCTACTTAGAGCGCTTGACACTTTGTTCTCTATCCTATAGTGGTAATGTATTGATTGGTCACAGTCATTGATTATCTCTAACCATCTTTTTTGGAGAATGATCAACTATTTATGTGTGAATATATACTTGAGGCTTTTGTGGTTCGTATATATTTCACACTTCACCCCAAAAAGATAATGTTGCCCAATTTTCAAAGAGAAGACTACTACAGCCAACTCCAGATCTTGTGTTTGAAATTTTTGTGCATGAACATTCAATTTCCTTGATGCATAGTCAATGCATTTTTCAGTTTGCATCAAAAAATAGCCTAGGACCTTCTTGGAAGCATCACTGAATACCACAAAACATTCTCCACTTGTGGGTAGTGTGAGAACAGGCGCAGTGATAAGCATCTTTTTCAGTACCTTGAGTCTCTCTTTTCATTCATCACTCTAAGAAAAATTTAGTGCCTTCCTTGTTATCTTGGTAAGAGGTTTGGAAAATCGTGTGAAATTTCTCAAAAATCGGTGAAAATATCCAGCTAACCCCATGATGATGCTGATATCTGTTACAGATGTTAGCCTCATCCATCCCTCAATTGCATATTCCTTGGAGGGATACACATAAATCCCACTGCTTGTGATGATATTACCCAATACTGATACTTCCTTAAACCAGAACTCACACTTGCTATACTTTTCATAGAGCTTCTCTTTTCGCAAGGTCTCTAGTATAGTGCTTAGATGCTTCTAATGATCTACCTTGGTTTAGGAGTATATTATAATATCATCTTTAAATACTACCACAAATTTGTTGAGGTAATCCCTAAAGACTCTATTCATCAAGTCCATAATTTTTTTTGGAGCATTAGTGAGTCTGAAAGTCATTACTATGAATTCATAGTGCCCATTCTTTGTACGAAAAGTAGTCTTGGGGATATCCTCCTTCTTCACCCTTACATGGTAATATCCCGACCGAAAATCCACCTGAGAGAATTATTATGATCCATGTAGTTGATCGAACAAGTAATCAATTCAAGGAAGACAATACTTGTTCTTTATTCGGATTTTGTTGAGCTCATGATAATCAAATCAAAGGAGAATTGACCGATCCTTCTTCTTGACAAAGAGAACTGGTGTACCCCAAGGTGAAGCACATGGGCATATAGACCCTTTATCTAGATTCTCTTTTAGTGGTTTCTTTAGCTCCTTGAGCTCCACAACAACTATTCTATATAAATTCTTGGATATTGGTAGTTTCGTAGGTATAAGATCAAATGATAATTAAACATTTCTTCTATGAGGAAGACTGTGAAATTCCTCAAAAAACACTTCAACGAATTCCCTAATAATATGCATGTCTTCAAGGATGGTTTCTTATTTAGACTCAATCATCTGAGCTAGAAATGCATGCTCATAAGGATGTAATATCCACTCTTGAGATGATGGTGCTAAAAAATATTTATCCTCCTCCTTGCACTTGTATAGAATCATAGGTTGATTCACCATGTAGAGAGTTATTTCCCTCTCATGGAAATTTATTTTGGATTTATACAGGTAAGGTCAATCCATGCCTATAATTTCATAAAATTCAACCATAAGGCATATGGTGAGTTTTTTCGGGAAGTTAAATCCACAAATTATGACAGGGGAAGAGTTATATTCATGGAATGCATTGATTCCCCCATTTTCCATTCTAAATGAAATTGTTACTTCCATGATTTTTGGTGGTGTTGGGATTATTCTACTAAACTTTAGGGATATAAAATATTGAGTATAATTAGAATCAAAAGTACGTTCACTATTCTTGAATGATTAACTAGTGTACCTGTCACCACTTCATTGTCAATGTTCACGTCTGTGGTAGTGATGGAAAAAGATCTCCCTTAATTCCTTGATGGTTTTTGGTTGCCTCTAAAAACCCTTGTATTAGGGAAATAGTTTGAAAACTACAGTGTTTTTTTTTGCAGTTGAAGAAATGAACAACGCATTAAGGGTCAAATATAGTGTTACTCTCCTCTATCGCAGCCACTGGTTTTTCTTTTCACCAATTAATGGTCTGGTTCCCTTCTCTTCTACACCTAAAGCATTTTCTCACCCCCTTTAGCAAATTTCCATGGTGCTTCTTTCCACACTATTGTAAAGTGGGGTGTTGGATTTTCTTGGAACCATTGGATTTATCCATTGAACCACCATAATTGAAATCCACCTTATGCTTCTTGTCCCCATGATACCCCTGAGATTATTTTATCTCCATTTCGACTTTGAGGGAACATTAGAAAATTTTATCATAGCTCTCGAAGTCACGGATCATTATATCTTTATGTATTCTAGGTTTTTTACCCCTAAAAAAGAAGTCAACCTTGCATTTGGGGGTAACGAAAAAGCCAAAGGTATATCATGCAATCCTTGTGAAGTTTACCATATAGGATCCAATGGATTCTTCATCTTTTTTCTTGAGGGAATGGAATTCTCTTTCCATCTTATGTCGTAGATCTTGAGGTAAATATTCATCGAAAAACACTTTCTAGAAATCCTTCCTTTCTAACACCTCGATCTTCTCTTTGGGCTTCATATTTTTTTATCAATGTACACAATTGATTAGATTCACCTCCATACGATAAGAATCCAACAGAACCTTCTCATGTTCATAACATTGAAGGATGGAGTATATCATTTAAATGGAGTTGATCCATTGTTCAATGATTAAGGGATATGATGATCCATTAAAAGTAGGAGGCCTTTTTCACATGAAGCTCTCGATTGAGACTTGTTATTTCTTATGGGGTGGTTGAATGTTCCACTTGACCCATGTTTCTATTCAAAACATGAGTTAACAGAGTAGTATCATGACAAAGTTCATGATTCCTACTCCCATCAGATTGGGCATCTCATTAGAACAGTCATCACATTGATCTTCACGTTGGTTGTTAGCCTGAGTCCTCTTATTACCGGCCATTGGATGGAATAAAAGGAATGGTATGGGTAACACATAAATGGTAACCCAAATACAAAAATGGGTGACTTATAAATTACTTTTATTACCTTACCTTATGAATTTATAAGATTCAATCTATGTTAACCATTATTTACTTCCCAACATATATTCTTAGGGGCATTTATTTAATCCCTTACCAATGGTTCATACTAAGCTTATGAATTTACCAAAGAATATCCCCTCAGAGTTTCATAACCAAGAGTTCATCAAGGCATGTTGTTGTGCACTAGTTCTCGTTCGAGTCAAGCTTGAAGTTGTGTTTTCAGGTTTTACCCCTAGACATATATGTGACAGTGCCACCTCAACCATATCATATCCAAACATGGATGTATTTTCTTGATAAACCACTTAAACATTACTCACCAAACAATAGGGATGTTTTTATTATACTTAGTCTTATCCCTAATTCTTCCACTAGGGTTTTCTAATCCTAATACCAAAAATAACAAAACATATCATCTAATACCAACTATAACAACCCTACTATTTATTTCACACTGAATCATAATTTATTACATAAAATATTCAATTGATATAACATAGAATATCAATAGGTATACTGTATTTGGGATTTGGAACATTACAAATCAACTTAAAACATGAAATACACATCATTATTGAAAACATTTTTTACATGACCACACACATTCCTCTGTACTTATCATAGCATGGGATAACCTGAGAACATGCATAAGAAAAGGGTGATATATAAATCCCAGTAAGGGAGTAAACATTCAATTACTTGAAAAATACAATACATTTTAGGAAATAGGTATATAAATGGAGCCTAAGAAAACGTGAACAAAAAGTCATTATAGAACACGATTATCATAACATGGAAATGTGGAATCAATATTTAACATAATAATTTCATGAGCTCAGTCTCATTGCACATAAAGCATGAGTAAACCCTTATTCTCTTTAATTAGAATGAGTAAACCCTCATTTCACTTGATGTATCATGATACTAACCTTTACCTAATGCATTGGAGCCCTATCAGGGTGTACCCTTCTTAATCATTTCATTTCATGAATAAGTGTGCCACATTTATCATACAGCACGGAATCATTCAACATCATCATTTATTACAAGATGTAGGAATGTTGAATACATAAATGAATCTATATAATCAATAAGAAAATGTGAATAAAGTTTAATACCCTTGAGAGAGAAATGGGCATGGTATTCAATACACAATGACTATGGCTTGGAAAATCGCGATGCAATTTCGGTAGCCTAACAACAAGACATAAGAGTATGTAAACATGGTTGATGAGAGAGAAATGGGTATCTCATCATATTTACATGAAATTGACAGTAAGTGGGTTACATTAATACATTTCCCAACATATATTAAGGAATTTAGGTGGAGAGGCTTGAGAGAGGATTCATGGGAGCATGGGGTGCATTTTTAAGATACTTAAGAGAGGATGGAAGAGTTGTGATGTGCTCCAAGGGGTTTTAGTGAACTGAAATGGGAGCTTGGGTGGGTCTATATAGGAAACGATAGATAATTTTTTATTATTTAGGTTTTGGACACAACACATTAAACTAATTAAAACGACAAACCAACCCATGGTTTTTGCCCATAGTTTTTTCCAAAGGGGAGTGAAAAACATTATTTTATAAGTTCAATGGCTGATATTATTAAAATATTCTCATTTATTATGTGTTGGTGAGTCACACTCTCAATAAAATCATTTTGAAATGTTAAAATGTTTTATAAATCTTGTAGGGTTCACTAAAGCTTTGTAAAATAAATCAAAGAAAATTAAAATTACATTATTTTAAAGGTAAAACATATATTATACAAAACTTCCAATTATAGTATTTTATTACATCACTATTGCATCATTATTACCTCGTAAAACACATTATATTTTTAAACGGTATTTAATTTTTACCCAAAAATTCAATTATATCAGAAAATTATGAAAAAATCACAGTTGGATAATTTCAATATCCTGATTCCAAAATTAATATTCATTTTATCTATAAAAATTTATAAATATGTGAATTTTTACTTTTATAATAAAAACTGACATTTATCAAAAATTTATAGATTTTGTTAAAAACAGTTTTCAAACTTTAATAATAATTAGAAATGTATTCATAAATATTATACGATAATTTATATTTAATAAAAATGTAGTTTATTAATAATAATATTTTAATAAAATATTATCTAATTCCAAAAAACAATAAATTCAGCAAAATATATTTCTTAATTGAATATAAACAAAAAATACTATTTGTGATTTAAAAACTATTTAAAAAGTGACAATAGTAAAATTAATGTATATTATCTATAAAAAAATAATTTTCATAGTCATAGTGCTTAGGTCTTGTAACATAACTCGTTATAACACCAGCATAAGACCGAAGGGTAAGGTATGTGATGGTGACAGGCTCTTGGGGAGGCTCGGATAACATCTCTCGGGTGGTAATCTATATTAACTTCCACTTATCCCATAGGTGGTCCTGCGCAAGCATAACGTGTTGATGCTCGGCTTGGGCTTGGTAAAGATTGAAGCCCTATGAAGCCACCTCCATTTCATGCTTTGAAAAACCAGATTCATACAGAGCAATTCTACTAGATGAGGACATCGCTTCCATTTTCTAAGTAAATTGGATTTATTAAAGCCCTGTATTTATACTAATAATGTGATCACCGTTCAACGACTATATTAGCAATGGTCACAATTCTTAATGGTATTTTAAAAAACAAAAACATAAAACCAAATAAATTCATATGTTATATAACTTTTTTGAATAAAAATACCTTTAATTAGATTAAGAGGTATTTTTATTAATAAAAGTTTGGGTCGTTAAAATATATCTCACCCATAAAATAGAATCTTATTCCATCTATCAGTAGGCATATGAATCATCTACGATGATAGTCAATCTAGGGCCAAACGATGGAAAATCAATCCCTAAGCAAGATGATTTCATAATGTCTCATCATGACAATCAAGAGGCCCTGTGTGATGCTCTCACTGCCAACAGATATCTCATACGATCATAAGATAAGTGATATCAAATAATCGCTCCCAATAAAAATCTTCGGCTGCAGCTTCTAGGATAATGTATCGAATAGAATCACTAGATCTCATAATAGGAATAAGGATATTAAGGAATCACAAATACAGGTTTCTAAAATTATTGAGTTTGGATTATAATAAAAAAAATCACACCTCAGATTATCTCATGTGCAACCTCATCATAGACCTCAATGAAATCTAACTACTCATAGCCTTGATCGCTAACTCCCTGATCCTAACATGGGATACCATGTTGTAATGTTATTGGTATCTCATAGAATCTTACTCCATTAACTTCTCTTCTCTATAAAGTTTCTCCTACTCCTCAATTATCATCTCCTCCTTGAGGGATTCCTTGGCCTTGTCTGGAAGATCCTCATTCATGGTGTTGTCAGTGAAATGGGGGGTTTATCCACTGTCTTTGTGTTTTTCTCAACGCTATGGGTTGATAAATAATGGGACAAGTGACCTCACCTATCGTAACAATAACATTTCCCATATCCATGCTTACTAGATACCCTATGCAATCCATAAGCTATAGATGCTTGTGTCTACATCCAAGAATGTGAATACCTCATCTGCTAAAACCACAATGTCTGTTGCCTATTTCCTATTGTAGATAAATTATTCACATGATTCCCATCACTAGATCCACCCCCCCCCCAACATACATATTCAATGAAGCAATTAGTCACCATATCCCACTATAGCACTTCATCATTAGTGGGTAGTCATAAAGAGGCCACACTGGCTCAAATGTCTCTAAAGAGACCCTTCTCAAGATTCCCCTCTAGGTAGAATTTATCTCATACCATGTCAAAGGAGTGTTGTATAAGTTTATTAAACCTATAAACATATATTTTAATGGTAATATAAACCTACTACAGCTAAAGAATATCATAGATCCAAACTGAGGTAAAAATGAGGGTTAATACCCCTCATGAAATAGTTTCTAAAAGTCAAACCAAGAAAACACTGTTTTATCATGAGCTTGTATAACAATAATCCACCAACACCAATCTGGTCTATAGAAAATATTGGATTTTTGTTTAAACATATGTTCTATTGAGTTCCAAATGAGCTTGATGACTCAAATCACATACTCAATCCAATCCTCTTCTACCTAATAATTTGGCTCAATGTGGAACCTCAGTGGTCTCTTGAACTAGAACTCATAGACATTTCTATGACTATATTCATTATCAACCTAAACTATTGGTAAAAACTTCAACTCAAAAGGTGATGGAACATATCTCTACCTTCCTTTAGGTAAATTCCCAAGTGTATGACCCTAAACTGAGGCCACGACAATCATTATATAATTTTCACAATAAAAAATTAATAACATGGCTGGTTGTCTTCATGGAGTCCTGTTGAAAGTAATCAAGACATGCAATGTAAAGATGAGAATATATCTATATCTTTGGTGATGCGTCAAGAAAAATAGTTAAAATACTTGATCTTATATGATTCATGTAACATTTTTCACTAAAATCAATTTATAGGTATGTTGAGTCGACAAGCAGGTAGTCATATCTCTGGTGAATGGATATGTTGGTCATCAGACTATCATTGGGTTCCCTTTACTGAAATCCTCAGTCGAGACACTCATACACTATTTTCCTAAGTCCCAACTAATTCCTAATAAGTGTAAAAAATATAAACACCATTCCAAGAAATAAACTACAATGATTCCACTCAGTAATGACCCAACCTACTGGGGCCTATCTAATAGGTTGAATGTCGAGCGAACATAACCACAAGTCATCCTCCATTAGGTTAGGGGATTTTTAAAAGCACTAACAAGGCATAAATTAAATTTAATTATTTTTTCTAATATACCTATATACATTCACCTATATAACTCGAATAAAATTATAATATAATATAAATTAGTAATAAATAGAATGTGAACATTCATGTAATGACCTCTTGAAAAAAAAATTAATGGAGAATGATAGTTTTGTCCAAATTGAGTAGCAGAAAAATACACACCCAACAAGAAATGATATCCCGTCCTAAAAAACTAGAATAAATAAAAACTAATGAGTGCATATCTTGATCCATTTGTCAGGAACACCATGTGTGTTCAATGCACCCAAGTATCTCTAAACTCCACAAAATCACAATTGATCTTTTTATCTTATGCCTAAGACACAACATATATGGGAAAATTCCATGCATGGGTGATTATATACATACCATGTAGGATTCTAGTAAATTTAATAGGAGTTGATAGAGAGATACAACAAAATTTCAGCTAAAGCTAAAGTAAGAGGGAAATTAAACCCATCACATATAAATATTTACTCGTAAATGAACAGAGAGAAGAGAGATAGGGGATATCCATCCCATAACCCATCCAAATTAAATGGGTCCTCCGAAAGCTCCGAAATCCCATCTCTAATTCCCAACACCAAATGATCTCTCGCTATAATATGTATAGAGAGTTTCCTTTATTTATATTTCACACTATATCAAAGGGATATACATCTCCCATGGATTACCCTCACCCACTGGATCATGATGATGAGGGTGTATTTATTCATAGATAGAAGAACCATGCCTAATGTAGGGGATTTCTGACTCTAACTATATAAATATTCTGGGTGATCCACACCCTAGTGTGGTAGAGGAGTTCCAACCATGGATCCACAATGATTGTCCAGCCTCGATCATTACTTTCATCAATCACAACCTAATGAAAATCACCTCAGGGTCTTCCTGGGTGTTTCAATTCATGATTGTGTACATTGGGTCGTGATCGTGCACATGTACATGTCTGTGTATCATTCCATTCTCATATACTCTGGGAGTACATGTAATATAAAATCACATGTGGTCTTGGGAATTTTTCATCTTCCATAAAACATGGCCCCTCATGGATGATCACATGGTTTGTGGTCCTAGATACATGGTGTGTGATCCATAACTATACCTAAAAACATAGCACTTTAGATTTGGAGGCTACATGATGTTTTTTCTTTTAGAGTACACTATGTGTAGGCAGGAATTTTACAGAACCCTTTTTCCATCATGTGTTTTCCATATCTCTCTTTCTGTTATGTATCTTGTCATTTGACTCCCCATGATTAAAGAAAATCACCTCCATCTATCATTTTATGGAATCTGGTAGCTAGAAAATAAAATCTGATCATCTACTCAAAGCCCAAAATGTATCTCGTGTGTGTCTGATCACCCATCCTCACTCTAAATCCAAGATCCTTCAAAAATCACATTAAACCTACCTAGATCCATATATAAAACTCTAATCATCTTTTTTTAACAACCCCATCATGATTCAGTGGGTTCAATCATAATGACACTAGCCCAGGTAATGTCGAATCATGGCCCTATGGTCAAAATATGAAGAATATAAAAAATTGGTGAGAGAAAGAATAAGAGAAAATGTATAACTATTATTTTCAATGTTATCCTGGAAAAAAATCATGTAAACAGGATATTTATGGTGATATCATGACAAAATAAATAAATTAAGACCAATCATTCAACTTGTTTGAATGGGATCATGTGAAGAACAAGGAATCGCCAATTAAAAATAAATTAGATGAAATCCATGCTTTGAAAATTTAATCTAGAGGGAATAAATCACAGTTGATGAGTCCCACCTTGATATTGATAAATAATTGGTGACAGATACATTTTCTAGTGAAGAAAAAGTCTTGCTGCATTCACTACCTCTCGATCCACCTTGATCTGATCATCTATCATCTTATGATGTGTTACACGAATGAATAACACTCAATTATCCTATCAATTATCTCACGGATTAAGTGGAAAACCCTATATAATTGTTATAACAAGGTATAAATAATGGTATTTAGGTCATGGTAATTTAAAATAAAATAAATTAATTAAAGTATTTATTTTAATCAAATGTTCCACCAATGGCTTCATGAACCATACTTCTAGTGTCTACTAACCTTATGTCATGACTAGGGTAAACCACACATCCCAGAATCAATCATAGTCTCATATTTTTTATCTATGAATTTTTGGGGTGATATTCCACTATTTCAAAAAAACTAAAAATGTGTGACATTACTATATTTATTATTTTTAATAACCAATATTGGGATAACCAAGTCCTAGAATCTCATGGAGACTCAACACCTATATCTAAAAATGTTTCTAAATATATTCTAAAGTCATAAGAAGGGAAAACAAATTGTCACTACACCAATAAAAGGTGATGATTCTTTCTTGAACTCGTTCATTGATTATTTGATTGAAACATAATATCATATCACCATTCATTATTTTGAATTTTTATAATTGACCAATACTTGTGTTTCCTTGGAAGAAGATGGAACAAAATATTTACCTACTAAGAAACATATAGATCTTATTGAACTTATTGAACATATATTATAGAAATTACATGAGAAGACTCAAGTGGATTTACTAGGTAAACTCAGACATAAGTTTCTTATTTTAAAGGGGAATATTTTAATATTGATTCTTTGTGTTTTAATTTATTCTATTAAAAAATTAAAATCTTGATTCCCTTTAATTATTCCATTTATGAAACATTACTTCCGTAGGAACTAAATAATGAATAAGTGGTTGTGCCGGATTCAACCAAAAGGAATGAACACACTTTATTTATCTTGTCCCTACGATGAAAAGTATATCTCACTGCTAAAGGGGTGTGTTTGGTGTACTCTATCCATGGTGTGCATAAGGATAAAGGAGAATAAATGAATGATGGAAGGAAGAAGTGTATGTGGTTCAGGTCAAAGATACTCCTCCCACCATCATATTTTAGATAAGAGTTATTATTTCCCATCTAGAGGTTGTCAAAAACCAGAGCCCACATATAGGATAAAACTATGATTTATCACTGTTTTCTTCTATATGATTTCTTGGAATTTAATTATCAACTTCATTATTTGGAATTCGTTTTGGGAACATATTAGGGTGTAACCCAATTCCTCTCTATCTTTTTTATCATTAATGGAATGGCCCAAGTTATTTACTATGTAGTTTTCTATTATAGGTTCATGATGATGGAATAAGTATTCCATAAGAAAGTTCAGTAAGAAGGGAGAGAACTAAAGATTCATTTCAAAGGGATTTCACTTCTAAATTTGTTACCTTTTAAATCCATTTACTTTGGAAAAAAATTACTTTTATATTTATAAGATAATTTTCACTCTCACTCGTAGACCCTCTACTTTACTTAACTAATCTAGGAGACACAAGTATCTTAGGAATCCCATGATTCCACGTTTTCAATTTCTATGATAACGATATTGAATGAGTGAAGTGGTGGATTGAATGATTAGAGTTAATCATAGGTATTAGCATAAGGAATCATAATTTAATGGAATATATTTATTTATAAAAATGAAATTTACCTATCATTCATCATACTTTCAATTTATGGAATTCATGTGGATTTATTTATTATTATAACTTCATTCCATTGGTGATTGTACATAATTATTATGTTTCATTACTGAGAGTATTTCCAAAACAAATATTTTCAACACTAGCTATAGAATATTTATTTAAGGAACTTGGGCGTGCTACCTATTTTAACATTCATTGAAACTTTTTTGATGTTATGATAATTCTAAGTTTTATTTAATATGATTTGGATATTTTTTTGACCCTTATCAATGAGACCACATTATAAATTAATTATTTTTTATCTCATAAAATTCATTGATGAACTTGATTAGAATGAGCCACATTACAATCCAATATTTCTAATTCCTACCGGACCAAGTATTTTCATGATATATTAATGATAAAGTTTAGGGTGAGGGATTTCATGGATTAATGGATACACTAGATTTTAAGGGGAAAGTGTGAGGGTTCTCTTTTGGGTAATGAGAAAGGTTCATTCTAAATCACTATATTTCACTACTACCCCTCTTAATGGCCAAAAAATAAAAAAAAATGGGTTGTGATTTGGGAGAATTAAAAATCACCCTAACATGGCTGATGATTTAATCATATGAGGTTATGTAGTGTATATGATACTCATTCTAACAAAAAAATTAAAAATTGAAAAAAAATTACCTAAAAATTAAAAAATTAAAAAATGCATAGAAATTATAGAGGGTATTCATCATTCATTAAGATATCATTACTTTATGAACATTGAATTGAGTTTTTGGTAGAGGGTGTTTTCAATTTTCGGATGGGATATTTATATTGGGGTTTACTTTAGATATCATGAATTATGATTTAGATTTAATATCCTCTTTGAGAATTAATTTTTAAAAAAATCAATTCCCACATACTTTAGGCCTTATTGTCAACATTAATTGAATTGTCCCAATGATTTCATGTGATTTTTATCTTCACAATGTGGGGAAGTTAAGTCCTTTGTAATCTTATAGGAAGTTATATGTCCCCATTGTATGAGAGTAACTCAACTTGAATCTATATCATGATTGATGATAGAAAAGAGTTAATTTTGAGGTAAATCATAACTTTTCATGCTTATTAATAATATATTATAATTTATGAATAAGTTAAAGGATAGAATTCATGACCTTCCATTGGGAGAAAGTAAAATACATGGGTGATTGGTTTTTTTAATGTTTGAATTTAAATTATTATTTTATGTGATTATTGAATGTTTAATTTTCCCATTGAAGATTATTTGATTTTTTTACTTTGATAATTTAATATTGATAAGAATGGTTTCCCCTTGACATTCTATAATGAGATTTAATGATTTAAAAAAATAATAGTTCCAGTGTGGGAATTTTTTATTCCCTTATTTTTCATACAAAAATATTGACATTTTAATAATAATTTTTAATTTTTTAGTTATTGTTACCAAATAATTAATTATTTTATTAAAATATGTGTGAATTCAATTTGAAAATTTAATTGTGATAAAAATGGATGAAATTGTTAAACTTGAAGATTTTTTTTTTTTATGATTCATTGAGTAATTTTTTACTAAGTGTGATAATTTTAACCTACGAAAATAGGAAAACAATGTGGCCATCCCACAACACCCAAACTATCACATAGATAAACCATAGGAGAATCTAACCAACATATAGAAAAGGGTTGGTTTTCATGTGGTATAATAGGCATGATACACCCAATGGGAGAGCATGGGGTAATTTCCATAGTGTGTGACCTGATTTTAGTGAAGCATAACAAATATAATAAGGATAGGCTCACCTAAGTGAATTTATGATGTGTGACCATATTCCATGGGGAACAATTCATCAATTACAAATATAATATTTCTTCATACGTTCTCTCAGGTGACCTCTTCTTTAACATTTCCATGATGTCATATAGCTACTCAAAGTCATCATACCGTCATGAAAATCATTAGGAACATCCATTTTTATCATTTTGTAACATCAAATCCACCATCAAATTCAACTCTAAGATCTGAAAAAACCATGGAACACCAATGGACCCTTAAAATTTTTTTTTTGGATGAGGTCATTCTTTAGAAGGGAGGAAAAGCTCAATATGGTCACTATGAAGTCCAAATAATGATGATGAAGGAAATTTCCTTGGCAACTGCTAAGTGATACTGCCACCATTGAGTGTTACCATTGTCCCTGCCTTCTACTGCTACCACTACCCTCTGTCATTGTCTACTACCATAAACCTAATATTGTTAGATTGAAACTATTGAGAGATACCAACACTACCACCATCACATGAAATGGCCAGTATGTCACTACCTCCATCATGCTAATTCCATCCACCTTCTACTATTGGAGTGATGTCTCTAGTCACATATATTATCATTAATGAGAAAAGAGTAACATTATCACTTGTCTCTACATTCTCCCACCACTATAATGATATCTCTAATATCATCTGATTCTACCAGCCTCTTAGTATTGAAACTAATTCTATAGGAATTTCACCATGTTCCTTTATTTAAACCCCATGATTCCAAATAATTAATCCCCCCCACCCAATATATCCAATTACTAGAAACATTCATTAAATCCATAATCACTAATATAAAACATCTATAATGAATGTTGGTGGATTTTTATAGATCCTTCCCACTCAGATTTGCACCCATGAATCTCTAAAACATCTGCAGTAGAATTCAAATTCTTACACCTAATACCATGATCATCACCAAAAAATACATTCATTACACAATCCTCTTCACTCCCTTATCAGTGTCATCAATCCATTTTCATGAGAACCACACTGATCTATTTCCAAATATCACATAATCTAACTACTAAACATAATGACCATTCCGTATATCTATGATGGATATCCACACAATGAAATATTATAATAACCCAACATATCTTATTATAATTCATCCTATAACCCAAGAAAATCCTCAACTACCTTTGGATTGGGTTCTCCATGAACATCACTTTTGTTATTTACCATAATCATCCCAATATAAGGGTAGAACCTTTAGACTATTAATAGTGTACTCCTGACTATTGTACATCCATTTTCCTCATTCCATGAGAATAGACCCATACGAATTTAACAATTTAACAAATACCATTTATCATTATTCAGGCTCATCTCACCCCAATAATCACATCCCATGAGTCTCTCCCTAATATTGATTGATATAGTTGTGACCTATGAAACCACTATCCAATGTCATAGATGATCTGTTGCTACAACCCTCATATCCCAATAGATATATCTCGAAATAGCTTCCAATATCCATATGCAAGTTACACACATGTTTTTTCCAGAATAAATCACCACATCAACCCACATGAAGTTTGGAAATTTCCATATATGTCATATTTCACCACATTTGAGACACTATTTAAAATAAAAATTAACAAAACAAGACTCTAATATCAGCATCAATCTATAAAATTATTTGGTGAAATCATTGTATTTCACATCAATCAAGTGTTTACACCACATAACCCATATGAGTTTACTTAATCCTCTTAACTAATCCACTTGTGTCCCCATAGTAACGAGTGTACATGGGAATAACTAATGACAAAAAAGGGGTATCTCATCATTCAAACATAATAAGTAAAGTATAGGGGAGTTTTTATACCATATCTTAATATTTTTAATTGAAAATAAAATTGCATAACAACATAATGAAATTTGGACAAAATGAGAAAGAAAAAATCCCTTGCATGGATGTGTGATCCCAAAGTCTTAGGAGTTTCTTGAGAGAGGATTATTGAGAAATTGGGGACACCTTGGGAGGATAATATATATAGTAGGGACTATTAGGGACTTTATTAAAGGGTTTTGAGTGATGATAAGTGGGATCATGGGTGGGTTTATATAGGAAAAGTGAGGGAATTTTTTATTATTTAGGTTTTAGACACCACACATTAAAATTATCAAAACCAAAAAACAAATCATATTTTTTGACTGTTATTTTTTAAAAAGGGTATTGGAAAACATTATTTTATATTTCCAATGTCTTAATGTATTAAAATATTAGGCTTCCCTATGTGGGGGTGAGTCACAATCTCTAGAAAATCATTTAAAAATGTTAAAATGTTTTATAAGTCTTGGAGGGTCCACTAATGCCTTGTAAAATAAATAAAACTAACATAAAATCACATTATTTTAAAGGTAAAACATATATTGGCCGAAAATCCCATTTATATTAATTTATTACGTCACTATATGGTAATTATGATGTTATATAACTCATTATATATTTAAAACAATATTTAATTTTTACCCAAAAAATTGACTATCTCAGAAAATTTTGAAACATTCCCCATTATATAATTTAAAATTCCTAATTATAAAAATAATATTCATTTTATCCAAATAATTTTCTAAATATGTGAATTTTTACTTTTAAAATAAAAAACGAAATTTATCAAAAATTCTTGGGTTTTGACAGAAACAGTTTCCAATCTTTAAGAAAAATTACAATTGTACTCATAAAAATTAGATAATAATTTATATTTAATAAAAAGTGATTTAGTAATAATATTATTTTATTGAAATATCATTTAATTTCAAAAATCCGTTAATTCATCAAAATATATTTCTTAATTTAATATTAAATAAAAATACTCTTTGTGCTTTAAAAACTATTTACAAAGTAACTATAATAAAATTAATGTATATTCTCTATAAAAAAATATTATACATAATCATAGTGCTAGGGTTTTGTTACATAACCCCTTATAAAACATGTATAAGACCGAAGGGAAATGTGTGTGATGGTGATAGACTCATGTGGAGGCTCAGATAACATCTCTTGGGTGGTAATCTCTATTAACATCCATTTCATCTATAGAACGTTCCACTCAAGATTAACGTGTTGAAGCTTATTTTGGTCTTGTTCAAGAGAAAATCCCAGTGATGCAACCTCCTTTCCAAGCATTGAAAAATGGGATTCATACAGAGAAATTGTACTGGATGAGGTCATCTCTTCCTTTGTATGAGTAAATTTGATTTGTTAAAGCCCTATATCTATATTAATCATGTGATCACAGTTCAATGGATATATTATCAATGGTCACAATTCATAATGGTATTTTAAAATCCAAAAACATGAAATTAAGGAAGTGAATATCCTATATAACCATTTTACATAATATTACATTTAATTAGATCTATAGTATTTTTCATTCATAAAATTTTAGGTCATTACAATCTTCCCCCCTTAAGAAATTTCTTCCACAAAATTTTGTTCTCCCACACTAAAACAGATGCATGTAACTATGCTTCATCACTTCCTCTGATTCTCACATTGCTTATTCAAACTTGTGGTTATGGAAAAACAACTTGACAAGGAGAATTGTATTATTTTGTAGATCTTTATCTATATGATCTATGATCTTCATCAGATTTTATTCATAGTAGAGGTCATTCTCCAATGGTACCACCTTTGGATTGTGTACATGTGATGGTTCAGTTTGGTACTTCCTTAAGACTGATACATGGAATACATCGGGTACTTGAGGTAGGTTCGGTGTGAGTTCTAGTTGATAGGATACTACTCCAATGCGATCAAGGATCTAAAAAGGGATGATGTACCTTTGACTAAGCTTTCCCTTCTTCCCAAATATCATAACTCTCTTTTACAGTGATATGCATAAGAAAACCATGCCTTCAACAACAATATCTATGTCTTGTCAACAATTATTGTCATATCTCTTTTTTTACTCTGAGCAGCTTAAATAAGCTACAGGATAGTCTTAACCTTATCCACCATTTATGGACCTAGAAGTTTTCTATCCTTGACATCATCCCAACATGTCAGTGTTCTCCACCACTTCCCATATAGGGCTTCATAAATATCCATTTGGATTCTAGAGTGAAAACTGTTAAAGTAAGTGAACTCAAATAGAGAAATATGTTGATCCAATCCTCCTTTGAAGTCCATTGAGCATTCTCACAACATGTCTTCAAGTGTTAAGATAGTCTACTCCTATTTTCCATCAGTTTGAGGATTATAATTTGTACTCAAGTTCAGCTCAATATTCCGAGTATGTTGCAGACTCTTCCAGAACATAGAGGTGAATCTGGGATCATGGTCAGATACAATAGATAGCGGTACTCCATGAATCCTTACCACTTATCTGATATATATCTGTTCTAGTTGATCGAATAAGAAATCCTCTCTAATAGTAATTAAGTGTGAAGTCTTTGTAAGATGATACAAAAAAACCCAGATAGCTTTGTTTTGTTTGATGTCTTCATAAGTCCAATGAAAAAGTTCATGGTGATGTTCTACCATTTTCATGGTAGTATGGGTAATGGTTTCATCATCCCCATAGACTTATACCTCTCAAACTTCACTTTCTAAAATACATGGAACTTCTATGTATACTTAGTTATCACTTTCTTCAAGTTATCCCACCAATAATTCACCCAATGATCCTGATACATATTTATGTTTTCTAGGTTAATGGAGAAATTTGAACTATGTGAATCAACAAAAAGTTCATTATTTAAATTTGGATTTTATTGAACACATAGTGTTTTCCCAAATCTCGCAATTTCTTCTTCATTAACATTGAACTCCTAGGATTTCCCTTTTCTGATAGTTTCCACTTTCATCTGAATTCACACATACTCCTTTTCAGCATCCGTTAACCATTTCAAAAGAGAAATATGAGAAATCATTTATGAAAGGATTGATGATGTTTCCTTCATTATGTTTCTCATTTCCATCTTCATCAAATCTAAGAAGATTATATCCTTTTCAATTCTCATCAATGATATAATCTCTATGAGATTTCTACTTAGAGAGATTTCCACTTTTTTCTCTATCCTAGAGTGGTAATGTATTGATCAATCATAGTCATTGATTATCTCTAACCATCTTTGTTGGAGAATGCTCAACTATTTATGTCTGAATATATACATGAGGCTTTTTTGGTTCATATATATTTCACACTTCACCCGAAAAGGTAATGTTGCCGAATTTTCAAAGCGAAGACTACTGCAGCTAACTCCAGATGTTGTGTTGGAAATTTTTGTGTATGAACATTCAATTTCCTTGATGCGTAGTCAATTCATTTTTCATTTTGCATCAAAAAATAGCCTAGGCCCTTCTTTTAAGCATCACTGAATACCACAAAACATTCTTCACTTGTGGGTAGTGTGAGAACAGGCACAGTGATAAGCCTCTCTTTCAACACCTTGAGTCTCTCTTTGCATTCATCACTCTAAACAAAATTTAGTTCCTTCCTTGTTATCTTGGTAAAAGGGTTGGAAAATCGTGTGAAATTTCTCAAAAATTGGTGAAAATATCCAGCTATCCCCATGATGATAATGATATCCGTTACCGATGTTAGCCTCATCCATCCCTCAATTTCATATTCCTTAGAGGGATACACATATATCCCACTGCTTGTGAGGATATTTCCCAATAATGAGACTTCCTTAAACCATAACTCACACTTTCTATACTTTTCATAGAGCTTCTCCTTTCGTAAGGTCTCTAGTATAGTGCTTAGATGCTCCTAATGATCCACCTTGGTTTAAGAGTCTATTATAATATAATCTTTAAATACTACCACAAATTTGTTGAGGTAATCTCTAAAGACTCTATTCATTAAGTCAATAATGTTTTCTGGAGCATTAGTGAGTCTGAAAGGAATTACTATGAATTCATAGTGCCCATACCTTGTACAAAAAGCAGTCTTGGGGATATCCTCCTTCTTCACCCATACATGGTAATATCCTGACTGAAAATCCACCTGAGAGAAGTATTGTGATACATGTAGTTGATCTAAAAATTAATCAATTCAAGGAATACAATACTTGTTCTTTATTGTGATTTTTGGAGCTCATTATAATCAATTCAAAGGAGAATTGACCCATCCTTCTTCTTGAAAAAGAGGACTGGTGTACCCCAAGGTGAAGCACATGGGCATATAGACCCTTTATCTAGATTCTCTTTTAGTTGTTTCTTTAGCTCCTCGAGCTCCACAACAACTATTCTATATAAATTCTTGGATATTGGTAGTTCCGCAGGTATAAGATCAATTGATAATTAAACTTTTCTTCTATGAGGAAGACTATGAAATTCCTCAAAAAACACTTCAGTGAATTCCCTAATAATATTCATGTCTTCAAGGATGGTTTCTTATTTATAATCAATCATCTGAGCTAGAAATGCATGCTCATAAAGAAGTAATATCCACTCTTGAGATGATGGTGCTAAAGAATATTTATCCTCCTCCTTGCACATGTATAGAATCATATGTTGATTCACCAGGTAGAGATTTAATTCCCTCTCATGGAAATTTATGTTGGATTTATACAAGTAATTCCAATACATGCCTATAATTGCATATAATTCAACCATAAGGCGTATGGTGGGATTTTCCGGGAAGTTAAATCCACAAATTATGATAGGGGAAGAGTTATATTCATGTAATGAATTGATTCCCCCATTTTCCATTCTAAATGAAATCATCACTTCCATAATTTTTGGTGGTGTTGGGATTATTCTACTAAACTTTAGGGATATAAAATACTGAGTAGAACCAGAATCAAAAGTATGTTCACTATTCTTGAATGAATAACTAGTGTACCTGTCACCACTTCATTTTCAAGGTTCACTTCTGTGGTAGTGATGGAAAAAGATCTCCCTTAATACCTTGGAGGTTTTTAGTTGCCTCTAAAAACCCTTGTCTTAGGGAAATAGTTTGAAAACTTCCATGTTTTTTTGCAGTTGAAAAAATAAACAATGCCTTGAGGGTGAAATAGAGCATTCCACTCCTCTATCGCAGCCGCTGGTTTTTCTTGTCACCAATTAATGGCCCAGTTCCCTTCTCTTCCACACCTAAAGAATTTTCTCACCCCCTTTAGGCAATTTCCATGGTGATTCTTTCCACACCATTGGAAAGTGGGGTGCTGTATTTTCTTAGCACCATTGGATTTATCCATTGAACCACCATAATTGAAATCCACCTTATGCTTCTTATCCCCATGATACCCCTGATATTATTTTATCTCCATTTCGACTTTGAGGGAACATTAGACAATTTTATCATAGCTCTCTAAGTCACAGATCACTATATCTTTATGTATTCTAGGTTTTAGACCCCTAAAAAAGAAGTCAACCTTACATTTGGGGGTAACAAAAAGGCCAGAGGTATATCATGCAAGCCTTGTGAAGTTTACCTTATAGGATCCAATGGATTCTTCATCTTTTTTCTTGAGGGAATGGAATTCCCTTTCCATCTTAAGTCGTAGAGTTTGAGGGAAATATTCATCGAAAAACATTTTCTGGAAATCCTTCCTTTCCAACACCTCGATATTCTCCTTGGGCTTCATATTTTTTATCAATGTACACAATTGATTAGCTTCACCTCCATAGGATAAGCATCTAACAGAACATTCTCATGTTCATAACATTTAAGGATGGAGTATATAGTTTAAATGGAGTTGATCCATTGTTCAGTGATTAAGGGATCTGATGATCCATTAAAAGTATGAGGCCTTTGTCACATGAAGCTCTCGATCGAGAATTGTTCTTTATTATGGGGGGGGTTGAATGTTCCACTTGACCCATGTTTCTATTAAAAACATGAGTTAACAGAGATAGTATCATGACCAAGTTCGTGATTCCTGCTCCCATCAGATTGGGCATCTCATTAGAACAGTCATCACATTGATCTTCATGTTGGTTGTTAGCCTGAGTCCTCCTATTATCAGCCATTGGATGGAATAAAAGTAATGTTATGGGTAACACATAAATGGTAATCCAAATACAAAAATGGATAGCTTATAAATACCTTTCATTACCTTAGCTTCTAAATTTATAGGCTTCAAACTATGTTAACCATGATCTACATCCCAACATATATTCTTAGGGGCATTTTTTTAATCCCTTACCAATGGTTCATTCTAAGCTTATGAATTTACCAAAGCATATCCCCTAAGAGTGTCGTAACCAAGAGTTCATCAAGGTCTGTTGTTGTACACTAGTTCTCATTCGAGTCTAGATCAAAGTTTTGTTTTCACGTTTTACCCTTAGATATATATGTGCCAGAGCCACCTCTACCAGCTCATATCTAGACAGGAATGTATTTTCTTGATAAACCACTTACACATTACTCACCAAACAATAGGGATGTTTTTATTATACTTAGTCTTATCCCTAATGCTTTCACTAGGGTTTTCTAATCCTAATCCCTAAAATAACAAAACATATCCTCTGATACCAACTATAACAACCCTAATATTTATTTCACACTGAATAATAATTTATTACATAAAATATTCATTTGATATAACATAGAATATCAATAGGTATACTGTATTTGGGGTTATGAACATTACATATCAACTTAAAACACGAAATACACATCATTATTGAAAACATTTTTTACATGACCACACACATTCCTCTGTACTTAGCATAGCATGGGATAACCAGAGAACATGCATAAGAGAAGGGTGAGATATAAATCCTAGTAAGGGAGTAAATAATCAATAACCTGAAAAATACAATACATTTTAGGAAATAGGTATAGCAATGGAGCATAAGAAAGCGTGAACAAAAAATCATGATATAACAAGATTATCAAAACATGGAAATGTGGAATCAATATTTAAATTAATAATTTCATGAGCTCAGTCTCATTGAACATAAATCATGAGTAAACCCTTATTTCACTTTAATTAGCATGAGTAAACCCTTATTTCACTTGATGTATCATGATACTAACCTTTACCTAATGCATTGGATCCCTATCAGGGTGTACCCTTCTTAATCATTTCATTTCATGAATAAGTGTGCCACATGGATCATACAACATGGAATCATTCAACATCATCATTTATTACAAGATGAAGGAATGTTGAATACATAAATGAAACTATATAATCAATAAGAAAATGTGAATAAAGGTTAATACCCTTGAGTGAGAAATGGGCATGGTATTCACTACACAATGACTATGGCTTGGAAAATCGCGATGCAATTTCGGTAGCCTAATGACAAGACATAAGAGTTTGTAAAAATGGTTGATGAGAGAGAAATGGGTATCTCATCATATTTACATGAAATTGACAGTAAGGGGGTCATATTGATACATTTCCCAACATATATAAAGGAATTTAGGTGGAGAGGCTTGAGAGAGGATTCATGGGAGCTTGGGTGCATTTTTAGGATACTTAAAAGAGGATGGAAGAGTTGGGACATGCTCCAAGGGGTTTTAGTGAAGTGAAATGGGAGCTTGGGTGGGTCTATATAGGAAAAGATAGATAATTTTTTATTCTTTAGGTTTTGGACACTACACATTAAACTAATCAAAACGACAAACCACCCCATGGTTTTTGCCCATAGTTTTTTCCAAAGGGGAGTGAAAAAAATTATTTTATAAGTTCAATGGATGATCTTATTAAAATATTCTCCTTTCTTATGTGTAGGTGAGTCACACTCTCAAGAAAATCATTTTGAAATGTTTAAATGTTTTATAAATCTTGTAGGGTTTACTAAATCTTTGTAAAATAAATCAAACAAAATTAAAATTACATTATTTTAAAGGTAAAACATATATTTTCCAAAAATTCCAATTATAGTATTTTATTACAACACTATTTCATCATTATTACCTCATAAAACACATTATATTTTTAAATGGTATTTAATTTTTACCCAAAAATTCAATTATATCAGAAAATTATGAAAAAATAACTGTTGGATAATTTCAATATCCTGATTCCAAGAATAATATTCATTTTATCTATAAAAATTTATAAATATGTGAATTTTTACTTTTATAATAAAACCGGACATTTATAAAAAATTAATAGATTTTGTTAAAAACAGTTTTCAAACTTTAATAAAAATTAGAAATGTATTCATAAGAATTATACAATAATTAATATTTAATAAAAAGTAGTTTATTAATAATAATATTTTAATAGAATATTATCTAATTCCAAAAAACCATAAATTCATCAAAATATATTTCTTAATTGAATATAAATTAAAAATACTATTTGTGATTTAAAAACTATTTTAAAAGTGAAAATAGTAAAATTAATGTATATTATCTATAAAAAAATAATTTGCATAGTCATAGTGCTTAGGTCTTGTAACTTAACCAGTTATAACACCCGCATAAGACCAAAGGGTAAGGTGTGTGATGGTGACAGACTCTTGGGGAGGCTCAGATAACATCTCTCGGGTGGTAATCTATATTAACTTCCACTTATCCAATAGGTGGTCCCGGTCAAGCATAATATGTTGATTCTCAGCTTGGGATTGGTAAAGAGTGAAGCCCTATAATGCCACCTCAATTTCAAGCTCTGAAAAATTGGATTCATATAGAGAAATTCTACTGGATGAGGACATCGCTTCCATTTTCTAAGTAAATTGGATTTATTAAAGCCATGTATTTATACTAATAATGTGATCACCGTTCAACGACTATATTAGCAATGGTCACAATTCTTAACGGTATTTTAAAAAACAAAAACATAAAACCAAATAAATTCATATGTTATATAACCTTTTTGAATAATAATACCTTTAATTAGATTAAGAGGTATTTTCATTAATAAAAGTTTTGGTCGTTAAAATATATCTCACCCATAAAATTGAATCTCATTCCATCTATTAGTAGGCATATGAATCATCTGCGATGATAGTCAATCTAGGACCAAACAATGGAAAATAAATCCCTAAGAAAGATGATTTCATAATGTCTCATCATGAAAATCAAGAGGCCCTGTATGAAACTCTCACCGCCAACAGATATCTCATACGATCATAAGATAAGCGATAACAAATAATAGCTCCCAATAAAAATCTTTGGCTGCAGCTGCTAGGATAAAGTATCTAATAGAATCACTAGATCTTGTAATAGGAATAAGGATATTAAGTAATCACAAACACATGTTTCTATAATAATTGAGTTAGGAGTATAATAAACAAAATTCACACCTCAGATTGTATCATGTGCAACCTCATCATAGCCCTCAATGTAATCTAACTACTCATAGCCTTGATCGCTAACTCCCTGATCCTAACATGGGATATCGTGTTGTAGTGTTATTGGTATCTCATAGAATCTTACTCCATTAACTTCTCTTCTCTATGATGTTTCTCCTACTCCTCTGCTATCATCTCCTCCTTGAGGGATTCCTTGGCCTTGTCTAGGAGATCCTCATTCATGGTGTTGCCAATTAAATGGGGGTTTTATCCACTGTCTTCATGTTTTTTTCAGCGCTATGGGTTGATAAATAATGGTACAAGTGACCTCACCTATCGAAAGAATAACATTTCCCATCTCTGTGCTTACTGAATACCCTATGCAATCCATAAGCTATAGATGCTTATGTCTACATCCTTGAATGTGAATACCTCATCTGCCAAAACCTCAATGTCTGATGCCTATTTCCTATTGTAGAAACATTATTCACATGATTCCCATCACTAGATCCAACCCCCCCCCCCCCAATATACATATTCAATAAAGCACTTAGTCACCAGATCCCACTATAGAACTTCATCATTAGTGGGTAGTCATAAAGAGGCCTCACTGGCTCAAATGTCTCTAAAGATACCCTTCTCAAGCTTCCCCTCTAGGTATAATTTATCTCATACCATGTCAAAGGAGTATTATATAAGTTTATTAAACCTATAAACATATATTTCAATGGTAATATAACCCTACTACAGCTAAAGAATCTCATACATCCAAACTGAGGGAAAAAATGAGGGTTAATACCCCTCATGAAATAGTTTCTAAAAGTCAAACCAAGAAAACATTGTTTTATCATGAGCTTGTATAACAATAATCCACCAACACCCATATGGTCTATAGAAAATATTGTATTTTTTGCTTAAACATATGTTCTGTTGACTTCCAAATGAGCTCAATGACTCAAATCACAAACTCAATCCAATCCTCTTCTACCTTATAATTTGGCTCAATGTGGAACCTCAGTGGTCTCTTGAACTATAACGCATGGACTTTTCTATGACTATATTAATCATCAACCTAAACTATTGGTACAATCTAATACTCAAAAGATGATGGAAAATATCTCTACCTTCCTTTAGGTAACTTCTCAAGTGTATGACCCTAAACTGAGGCCACGACAATCATTATATAATTTTCACAATCAAAAATTAATAACATGGTTGGTTGTCTTCATGGAATCATGCTGAAAGTAATCAATACATGCCATGGTAAGATGAGAATATATCTATATCTTTTTCGATGCAACAAGAAAAATAGTTAAAATACTTGATCTTATATGATTCATGTAACATTTTTCACTAAAATCAATTTATTGGTATGTTGAAATAGACAAGAAGGTAGTCATATCTCTGGTGAATGGATAAGTTCATCATCAGACTATCATTGTGTTCCCTGGACTGAAATCCTCACTCAAGACACTCATACACTATTTTCCTAAGTCCCAACTAATTCCTAATAAGTGTAAAAAATCTAAACACCATTCCAAGAAATAAACTACTATGATACCACCCAGTAATGACCCAACCTAATGGGGCCTGTCTAATAGGTTGAATGTCGAGTGACCACAACCACAAGTCATCCTCCATTAGGCTAAGGGATTTTGAAAAGCACTGACAAGGCATAAATTAAATTTGATTATTTTTTATAATATACCTATATATATTCACCTATATAACTCAAAGAAAATTATAATATAATATAAATTATTAATTACAATAATGTAAACATTCATGTAATGACCTCTTGAAAAAAAATATAATGGAGAATGATAGTTTAGACCAAAATGAATAGCAGAAAAATACACACCAAACAAGAAATAATATCCCTTCTGAAAAAACTAGAATAAATAAAAACTAATGAGTCCATATCTTGATCTCTTTTCCAGGACCACCATGTGTGTTCAATGCGCCCAAGTATCTCTAAACTCCACAAAATCACAATTGATCTTTTTATCTTATGCCTAAGACACAACATATATGGGAAAATTACATGCATGGGTGAGAATATATTTACCATGTAGGATTCTAGTAAATTGAATGGGGGTTGATAGAGAGATACAACAAAATTTCAGCTCAACCTAAAGTAAGAGGGAAATTAAACCCATCACATATATATATTAACTCGTAAAGAAACATAGAGAAGAGAGATAGTGGATATCCATCCCGTAACCCATCCAAATTAAATGAGTCCTCCAAAAGCTCCAAAATCCCATCTCTAATTCCCAACACCAAATACTGTCTCACTATAATATGTGTAGAGAGTTTCCTTTATTTCCATTTCACTCTATATCAAAGGGATCCACATCTCCCATGGATTACCCTCACCTCACTGGATCTTGATGATGAGGGTGTATTTATTCATAGATAGAAGAACCATGCCTAATTTAGGGGATTTTTTACTCTAGCTATATAAATATTCTGGGTGATCCACACCCTAGTGTGATAGAGGAGTTCCAGCGATGGAACTACAATGATGGTACTTCTTTGATCATTACTATCATCAAGCACAACGTAATTGAAATCACCTCAGGGTCTTCATGTGTGCTTCAATTCATGCTTGTTTACTTTGGGTCGTGATCGTGCACATGTACATGTCCATGTATCATTCCATTCTCATGTACTCTGAGAGTACAAGGAATTTACAATCACATGTGGTCTTGGGAATGTGTCATATTCCATAAAACTTGGCCCCTCATGGATGATCACATGGTTTGTGGTCCTAGATATATGGTGTGTGATCCATAACTATACCTAAAAACATAGCACTTTAGATATGGGGGCTACATGATGTTTTTTCTTTTTAGAATACACTATGTGTAGGCAGAAATTTTACAGAACCCATTTTCCATCATGTGTTTTTTATATATCTCTTTATGTTATGTATCTTGTCGTTTGACTCCCCATGATTAAGGAAAATCACCTCCATCTATCATTTTGTGGACTCTTGTAGCTAGAAAATCAAATCAAATCATCTACTCGAAGCCCACAATGTATCTCGTGTGTGTCTGATCACCCATCCTCACTCTAAATCCAAGATCCTTCAAAAATCACATTAAACCTACCTAAATCCATATATAAAACTCTACTCATATTTTTTTAACAACCCCATCATGATTCAGTGGGTTCAATCATAATGACACTAGACCAAGTAATGTCGAATCATGTCCCTATGGTAAAAATATGAAGAACATAAAAAATTGGTGAGGGAAATCATAAGAGAAAATGTATTACTATTATTTTCAATTTTATCCTAGCCAAAAATCATGTAAACAGGATATCTATGGTGATATCATGACAAAATAAAGAAATTAAGACCAACCATTCAACTTGTTTGAATGGGATTGTGCGAAGAACAAGAAATCACCAATTAAAAATAAATTAGATGAAATCCATGAATTGGAAATTTAATCTATAGGGAATAAACCACAGTTGATGAGTCCCACATCGATATCGATCAATAATTGGTGACAGATACATTTTCTAGTGAAGGAGAAGTCTTGTTGCATTCACTACCTCTCGATCCGCCTTGATCTGATCATCTATCATCTTATGATGTGTTACACGAATGAATGACACTCAATTATCCTATCAATTATCTCACAGATTAGGTGTAAAACCCTATATAATTGTTATAACAAGGTATAAATAATGGTATTTAGGTCATGGTAATTTAAAATAAAATAAATAAATTAATGTATTTATTTTAATCAAATTTTCCACTAATGACTTCCTCAACCATACTTCTAGTGTCCACTAACCTTAGGTCATGACTAGGGTAAACCACACATCCCAAAATCAATCATAGTCTCATATTTTTTATCTAAGAATTTTTGGGGTGATATTCCACTATTTCAAAAACACTAAAATTGTGTGACATTACTATATTTATTATTTTTAATAATCAATATTGGGATAACCAAGTCCTAGAATCTCATGGAGACTCAACAATTATCTCTAAAAATGTTTCTAAATATATTCTAAAGTCATACAAGGGAAAACAAATCGTCACTACACCAATACAAGGTGATTATTCTTTCGTGAACTCATTCATTGATTATTTGATTGAAACATAATTGAGTATCACCATTCATTATTTTGAATTTTTATAATCGACCAACACTTGTGTTTCCTTGGAATAAGATGGAATAAAATATTCACCTACTAAGAAACATATAGATCTTATTGAACTTGTTGAGCATATATTATAGAAATTACATGAGAAGACTCAAGTGGATTTACTAGGTAAACTGAGACATAAGTTTCTTATATTAAAGGGGAATATTTTAATATTGATTCTTTGTGTTTTAATTTATTCTAGTGAAATTAAAATCTTGATTCCATTTAATTATTCCATTTATGACACATTACTTATGTAAAAACTAAATAATGAATAAGTGGTTGTGTTGGATTCAACCAAAAGGAATGAAGACACTTTATTTATCTTGTCCCTACAATGACAATTATATCTCACTGCTAAAGGGGTGTGTTTGGTGTACTCTATCCATGGTTTTCATAACAATAAAGAAGAATAAATTGATGATGGAAGGAAGAAGTATATGTGGTTCACGTCAAAGATACGCCTCCCACCATCATATTTTAGATAACAGTTTTTATTTTCCATCTAGAGGTTGTCAAAAACCAGAGCCCACATATAGGATCAAACAATGATTTATCACTCTTTTCTTAAATATGATTTCTTGGAATTTAATTTTTAACTTCATTATTTGGAATTCGTTTTGGGAACATATTAGGATGTAACCCAATTCCTCTATATCTTTTTTATCATTAATGGAATGGCCCATGTTATTTACTATGTAGTTTTCTATTATAGGTTCATGATGATGGAATAAGTATTCCATAAGAAAGTTCAGTAAGAAGGGAGAGAACTTAATATTCATTTCAAATGGGTTTTCACTTCTAAATTTGTTACCTTTTAAATCCATTTACTTTTGAAAAAAAATTAATTTTATATTTATAAGATAATTTTCACTCTCACTCATAGACACTCTACTTTAATTAACTAATCTAGGAGACACAAGTATATTAGGAATCCCATGATTCCAGGTTTTCAATTTCTATGATAACGATATTGAATGAGTGAAGTGGTGGATTGAATGATTAGAGTGAATCATAGGTATTATCATAAGGAATCATTATTTAATGGAATATATTTATTTATAAAAATTAAATTTACCTATCATTCATCATACTTTCAATTTATGGAATTCATATGGATTTATTTTTTATTATAACTTCATTCCATTGGTGATTGTACATAATTATTATGTTTCATTACTGAGATTATTTCCAAACCAAATATTTTCAACACTATATATAGAATATTTATTTAAGGAACCTGGGGCATGCTTCCTATTTTAACATTAATTGAAACTTTTTGATGTTATGATAATTTTAAGTCATATTTAATATGATTTGGAAAAAAAATTTGACCCTTATCAATGAGACCACATTATAAATTAATTATTTTTTATCTCATAAAATTCATTAATGACCTTGATAGGAATGAGCCACATTACAATCCAATATTTCTAATTACTACATGACTCTAAGTATTTTCATGATATGTTAATGATAAAGTTTAGGGTGAAGGATGTCATGGATTAATAGATACACTAGATTTTAAGGGGAAAGTGTGAGGGTTCTATTTTGGGTAATGAGAAAGGTTCATTCTAAATCCCTATATTTCACTACTACCCCTCTTGATGGCCAAAAAATAAAAACAAATGGGTTGTGATTTGGGAGAATTAAAAATCACCCTAACATGGATGATGATTTAATCATATGTGGTTATGTAAGGTATATGATACTCATTCTAACAAAAAAATAAAAATTGAAAAAAAATTACCTAAAAAATAAAAAATTAAAAAATGCATAGAAATTATAGAGGGTGTTCATCATTCATTAAGATATCATTACTTTATGTACATTGGATTGTGTTTTTGGTAGAGGTTGTTTTCAATTTTTGGATGGGATATTTATATTGGGGTTTACATTTGATATCATGAATTATGATTTAGATTTAATATCCTCCTTGAGAATTAATTTTAAAAAAAAAATTCCCACCAACTTTAGGCCTCAGTGTCAACCTTAATTGAATCATCCCGATGATTTCATGTGATTTTTATCTTCACAATGTGGGGAAGTTAAGTCCTTTGTAATCTTATAGGAAGTTATATGTCCCCATTGTATGTGAATAACTCAACTTGAATCTATATCATGATTGATTATAGAAAAGAGTTAATTGTGAGGTAAATCATAACTTTTCATGATTAATAATAATATATTATAATTTATGAATAAGTTAAAGGATAGAATTCATGACCTTCCATTGGGAGAAAGTAAAATACACGGGTGATTGGTTTTTTTAAATGTTTGAAGTTAAATAATTATTTTATGTGATTATTGAATGTTTAATTTTCCCATTAAAGATTATTTGATTTTTTTACTTTGACAATTTAATATTGATAAGAATGGTTTCCCTTTTACAATTTATAATGTGATTTAATGATTTAGAAAAATAATAGTTCCAGTGTGAGAATTTTTTATGCCCTTATTTTTCGTACAAAAATATTGACATTTTAATAATAATTTTTAAAGTTTTTAGTTTTATTACCAAATAATTAATTATTTTATTAAAATTTGTGTGGATTTAATTTGAAAAATTAATTGTGATAAAAATGGATAACAGTGTTAAACTTGAAGATTATTTTTTGTTATGATTCATTGAGTAATTTTTTACTATGTGTATGATAATTTTAACTTAAGAATATAGGAAAACAATGTGGCCATCCCACAACAACCAAACTGTCACATAGCTAAACAATAGGAGAATCTAACCAACTTATAGAGGAGGGTTGGTTTGTGTGTGGTATAATAGGCATGATACACTCAATGGGAGAGAACGGGGTAATTTCCATAGTGTGTGACATGAGTTCAGTGAAGCATAACAAATATAATAAGGATAAGCTCACCTAAGTGAATATATGATGTGTGACCATATTCCATGGGGAACAATTCATCAATTACAAATATGATGTTTCTTCATATATTCTCTCAGGTGACCTCCGCTTTAACATTTCCTTGATGTCACATAGCTACTAAAAGTCATCATACCATCATGAAAATCATTAGGAACATCCATTTTTATCATTTTGTGACATCAAATCCACCATCAAATTCAACTCAATGATCTGAAAAAACCATGGAACACCAATGGATCCGTAAGATTCCTTTTTTGGATGAGGTCATTCTTTAGAAGGGTGGAGAAGCTCAATATGATCACTATGAAGTCCAAATAATGATGATGAAGGAAATTTCCTTGGCAACTGTTGAGTGATACTACCACCATTGAGTGTTACCATTGTCCCTGCCTTCAACTACTACCACTACCCTCTATCATTGTCTACTACCATAAACCTATTATTGTTAGATTGAAACTATTGGGAGATACCAACACTTCCACCGTCACATGAAATGGCAAGTATGTCACTACCTCCATCACGCTAATTTTAACCACCTTCTACTATTAGAGTGATGTCTCTAGACACATATATTATCATTAACGAGAAAAGAGTAACATTATCACTTGTCTCTACATTCTCCCACCACTATAATGATATCTCCACTATCATATTATTCTACCAGCCTCTTTGTATTGGAACTAATTCTATTGGAATTTCACCATGTTCCTTGATTTAAACCCCATGATTCCAATTAATTCATCCCCCCCCACCCAATATATCCAATTACTAGAAACATTCATTAAATCCCTAATCACTAATATAAAACATCTATAATGAATGTTGGTGGATTTTGGTAGATCCTTCCCACTCAGATTTTCACCCATGAATCTCTAAACCATCTGTAGTAGAATTAAAATTCTTACACCTAATACCATGATCATCACCAAAAAATACATTCATTACACAATCCTCTTCACTCCCTTATCAGTGTCATCAATCCTTTTTCATGAGAACCACACTAATCTATTTCAAAATATCACATAATATAACTACTAAACATAATGACCATTCCATATATCTATGATGGATATCCACACAATGAAATATTATAATAACCCAACACATCTTTTTATAATTCATTCTATAACCCAAGAAAATATTCACCTACCTTTGGATTGGGTTCTCCATGAACATAACTTTTGTTATTTACCATAATCATCCCAATATAAGGGTAGAACCTTTAGACTATTAATAGTTTACTCCCGACTATTGTACTTATATTTTCCTCATTCCATGAGAATAGATCCATCTGAATTTAATAATTTCCCAAATACCATTTATCATTGTTCAGGCTCATATCACCCCAATAATCTCATCCCATGAGTCTCTCCCTAATATTGATTGATATAGGTGTGACCTATGAAACCACTATCCAATGTCATAGATGATCTGTCACTACAACCCTCATATCTCAATAGATATATCTCGAAATAGATTCCAATATCCATATGCAAGTTACACACATGTTTTTTCCAGAAAAAATCACCACATCAACCCACATGAAGTTTGGAAATTTCTATAGATGTCATATTTCATCACATTTGAGACACTATTTAAAATAAAAATTAACCAAACAAGACTCTCATCTCAGCATCAATCTATAAAATTCATTGGTCAAATCATTGTATTTCACATCAATCAAGTGTTTACACCTCGTTACCCATATGAGTTTACTTAATCCTCTTAACTAATCCACTCGTGTCCCTATAGTCATTTAACTACTTCTGTATAGGGATTTCTTCCCTCTCATAACTCATATCAAACTCCCAATATATTTTGAACTAATTTTCACTTGACATTCCCTAGTGAAACATATTCTCCAGTATATGAAAGAAATAACATTGAAGGGCTACCACACCGATTGATTTCTAGATAAAGACAAGGTGTCTCACACCTTTCCACAATCATTTAATACCTGATCACAATCCGATTGTGATCACTCATTAAGTTTGAATGGAATCTCATGACTTTACTCTAATCAAACAATATAAAACAAACAATTTTCAATGATTTTTTTTCATTTAATAGTTTTTTTGATCATTTTTAAATGTTTCACGAAAGTTTCTAAAAACTGTCATGAATATATATATCGGTAATAATTTCACAAATTTTTAAAAATATTATCTTAAAATAAAATTCAAAAGGATTTGAATCTATTTTTTCATTAATTTCATTAATTTAATTTATTTTTATTAATTTAAAAAATAATTTTGTTAATATTTACTTATATCATATTATATTTTTAATTTTTAAATATTTTTTATTGTCAATATATGAAATACCTGGTTAGAATGCCTACCCACCCCACCCTTCCAAACCTATATTTTTTTAGAAAAATACCCCATACCTAGACTTCATTATCTATATATCAGATTCATGCCCATAAAATATTAGTTGTTCTATTTATAACAAAGAATTGAATCTAAGACCTCATGGTTCAACCAAATGATATAAATTAACTAAAATATAAGTGATAGGTAAATTTTATTATATAATTACATTTTCACACACACGAACATAAATATAATTATAACGACAGAAAATAATTATAATATATATAATTTTAAATATATAAAAAGTTAAATTATATATATATGACATATGAATACATAAAAGCAAACAGTTTTATATAGATGTGTGTGTGTGTTTGTGTGTGTGTTTTGGTGTCTATTTATATATATATATTAATATAAAAAATTACTTTTATAAGATAATATGTGAGTCTCTATATTAATATTTATAATTAATCTAATATAAATTATCAATTATATATTACCTATTATTTATGTATTTACATATTTTCATACATACATATATACATAAAAACACACATATATAGTTATAAATTCATAAATACAAGTGTGTGTTTATATTTATATCCATATAGTAATTATGAATTCAAAATTACTAATTATACAAAATATTACATTTAATTAATGATAATTATTAAATTTGTATTTTTTTAGAATTATTGATGACGCCCTTTTTATTATGATTCCAAATAATTATTTATATTTTTGTAAAGGGAGACATATTACATACACCGAAGGACCAAGGTCAAGTGGCCTAATAACATGGCCTAAAGTCCCAGGGCAACATCATCATGCATGCATCACTAGGATTGCATCCAGCCTACATCACTACCTTCCTCATCATGCCTGTGTCAGCACCTACACCACCACCTACATCGTAAATCCCAAGTAGGGATTTCCAAGATTTGAAATATTGTATTTAAAATGTATGATTATAGGGTTTACCACTCAAGTGACACCCAAACTAAAATTAGTTATTATTAGTTCATACTATAAAATTAAAAATTATTAAATATTATTAGTTTCAGATATATTTCTCTTATAAATATATGTATAGTAATAATTTATATTTAATAATTTCTATTTATATTTTATGATTGTGGAGTTTTTTTAACATCCTTTTGGTGAGATCGATCAGAATGACATAAAAATATTATTTATGAATCCAATGAGATGGGTCTTTCTCTTTGACTTCTTTAGCTCCCCTATTCATCTACAAAAGAGATCCAACCATTTCATTTTATGAAGAAAATGTTTTTATTTTATCTGAATATTTTCAATTTTCTATTAATGGTCTTTATAGGGTTTCTAGATGAATATGGTCATGATTTATAAGATAATGGAATCCACTAGATTTTTTTGTTAAAATTAGGCTCTTAGATGATTTATGAATACTTCTAAATTTCAAGGAATGTGATAAAAATTAAAAAATATATGGAACTCTAAATGGTCACCTATTTTCATCAAGGGGTGTAAATAAATTATCCTTCTAATGTGGGTTGGTTTTTTGGTTTTATAGTGCTTTGGTTTACACCTGATGTGCATGATGTAATTTCTATGATCATATGCAATCCACAACCACTACTGATGGACTTACCAAAATATAGTTCACTAAAAATTGAACTCCACAAGAAAAATATCTAAAATGAACCCATTCTATGATATCCATAACATTGAAAAGAATTACACCAATGTCACCAAAACATAATTTAAAACCGTTATATTATGTTTACAATAACTAATAGATACAATAATGAATATAAAAGAATGGAATAAGATCAACAAATATTATATGGTTGAGACTTTCACCCCAATCCATGAGATCACTTTTCTTTACTGTATTCAAGTATGTAATGATAACTATAATACTATGTACTTTAATCAATGTGACCACACTATAATAAATATATTAATCCATTCAATCTTTTATTTTCCACTTCAATCTAATCATCCTAGGAAACTATCCACTTCATTCAGCCTTCAAGGAATTATATTTAGATATTCAAGGATTCCACCACCATAACTAGATACACCCGTTCATTGTTCCCCATCTGATGATATTAGAAGATTTGAATTCTAACATTTATAGGAGTGATCTAAATTTTCGATGATTTTTCCACTGCACCCAACAACAGTCATTCACTTAAACATCTCATTGAACCAGTGACAACCATTATCACTCAATCATACATTCAGTCTATAAATACCCAACCTTAAACATTACATAACAATTGATTTTTAGTCATGAATTCATTTTATTAAATTTTATAAGCACTTTATTTTAGAGTATGAATTATAAAATCACCATTATATAAATAAATATTTCATCGAAAGAAATTCACTTATATTTGCATCTATTTTTCCAAAAAAATATAAATTTATGATATAATAGGTTTTTTAGGACATATCATCCGAATTTTCATCTTCTCTTCATCCATGTCCCAATTCATCCACAAAATCCTATGAAATGCTTTTAAAATATGGTACGAACACAAAAATATCAATAATATACATATAATAAAATAACGAAATTAGTTCATTCATGAATACTTATAGAAGATTGTTCATCTTCAAAATTGACCTTTGGGCTATAAAATAAACATTTAATTATATATGAAATCAACTTTTATGGCCAAAGTTTTTTATAAAACATTTCACAAGAAGTCATAAAGTAAAAAATAAAACTCATAATGTTTCTTTTACAATCATAAAAAATTTATGAAACTTTTTTCAAAAAAATTATACATTTCACCTTTACGAAGTAGCATTTACATTCCTTTCAACATAAGCTCATGAGTAATCACATCAGTTTATAGTATTAAGAACATGGTATTATAATATTAGGACAACATAGAACATATGACAGTAATAGAAAACATGACATAATAATATGTCAATGCTAACTTCCAAAAAAATCACATGGTAAATAGAGCCTCTTAAAGGATTTGTTTTACCCCTAATCAAATATATAGCTCCTCATGAGACAAAATCTTTACCCACTACATTGGAGTGCTATATGGTTTCCCCCATTATAAAATGTTCATTATTTTGTGTTCCACAAAATGTAAATAAACAGTATTTCATAAAAATATTAATTTCCCATGTAAAAAAGGTGGGTTTCATAATATTTCCTCATATCAAAATCAAATTATATTTCTTAAAAATCATTTGGGAAATGATCATAAGGAATATATTACCCCATTAAAAATTGGATAATAAACTAGATATATATATATATATATTAGATACATATATACATAATTTAGAAGAATTACATAACATTAAAGATATATAGAAAGTGATTTTGAGAGAGAATGATCATAACCCAAAGAAAATTGTTGTTTAGAGAGATCTCTTACATCGATAAGCAAAACATTTCTCAATATCAATATTCCCAATTAATTTAAAATTTTTTTAAAAAAATACATAGAACAAAGGGAAAGAGGTATTTTCTTCAAATAAAATAAAGAATCTTATAAATAAATCTAAATATAAAGTAATTTTTTAGGGTGGGAAAATACATTGATTCCATATTTGATAAAATAAAAAATTCATTTTTCTTTTTAAAAGAAAGTCAAAACATTCCATAAAATATATGTAATTAAATTCCTTTAATGTTAATTGAAAGAAATTAAATGGAGATATAAAATATATGTTTTAATTAATTTATTTTGATATAAATTATTTAACAAAATAATTTTAAGAATATGGACATGGAAGAGAAAGATTTATAAAATTAATCCACATGTATGCATGAACGACATTATAATATTTCAATGAATGGAAATGTATGAAAATATGTTATATATTAATCTTAAATAGCATTAAATATGATATGAATATTATACATATACATTAAATGTACCATGATAAACATAGTTGAGATATGGTGATGAAAAATGAATTACATTGTTTCACGAGGTGGTAGTTCGTCGTACAAATGAATAATGGTTATGTTTCTAATTTCATTAAAAAAGATATGAACATCGGTTATTTTATTTAAATAATAAAATTTATATAAATGATATATTCATAAGTTATAATATATTCATGGTGGAATATAATTTTATGGAGGTGGAATAGAAAATAAAATGAAAATTTATAGTTAAGAAAGATACCTCTTCTTCAAAAAACCACATTAGGTTTACACTAAAATCATTCCTAGGATGGTTTTATAATAAAAAAGGAATATGTGATGTGGTAATGTAATTATGGGATTAATTTCTTTATGGATTAATAGTTACACAAGTATTTTCAAATGTGAATAAAATAGGAGAGTATGTGCCCTTTTATAAGTGTGGAGATGTGCACTTTTGGAATTTACTAAACAAATTAATATAAATTAAATTTTGTGAACTAAAAAAAAGATGATGTAATTTAAATATAGGATAAAGATAATTTGAAATAACATAATCTTATAAAAATTTTGAAAAAAAATTATTAGTTTTTTAGACTCATCTTTTTATGTTAATCTGCGTTATCCATTTTTTGACAGTTATTGTGACACAAAATATTATACTATTTAGGGGTCGAGATGGTTAATATAAATGTAAATTGGACAAGAAATGGATAATAGTTAATATTTACAACCATATACAAATAAAATTTTCAAATATAGGATTTTAGGATTTTTAAATCATTTAATAAAATATTATTTATTAAAAAATATTCTTATTGTCATTTTTTGAACAATTCTATTCATCTATATTTAAAAACAATATTCTAGTTATAAAAATTGAATATAATCCCTCAAATAATAAATAAAATGTTTCATTTGTTTTCAAAAAAAATTAGCACAATACATCATTAAATTTATATTACTTATATTGTTTTTAAAATAATTTATATTATTTTTCTATTAATTTAATAAATATTGTGTTAGTATTTCATGACCATTTAAGGAAATTATTCTAATGATAAAAATTAGAAATAAATTATCATCATAAAATATAAAATTTTATTTTAAAAATAAATTTTTAGAATCAAATATATGTTGTTTTCATCTTTGTTAAAAAATATTATAATTATTAAAAGTAATAAAATGACATTTTTGTTTTTAACTTTTACTTAAAAATTAAAAAGGTCAGAATCAAAGAAATATTCCACAAAGTTACAATATGTTCAAGGAATATATGAAAAGGTATGAAATTAAATCATCCAAAATTATAAAGGAAAGTGTTCAAGTCATTTTTATTCCTTGTTATATTAATTAACTTTAATTACCTGATTTACCATATTGTGGTGATAATTATTTTGTAAATTTTTTATTCACAATGACTAAAAATAAATGGAGGTTATTTACCAAATTCAGACCTCATTATTTTAAATACGGAATCTAGATGTCAATATTAAATATAAAAAATTGTTTGAATGTAATTTAACATTAGACTCTTGAGATACGATGAAAAATGATTTTTCAAAAAAAATTGAATTTTTACGTATAAAATGTTTTTATACTATATTCAAGTATAAAGTTAATTCCAGAGATCATAATTAAATTATTTTTATTAAAGAGAACTAATTTTATTTTAAATTAATTTAAAATTGATTTTTTATTTGTAAATACATGAAAAAAAAATAATGTTTTTAGTAAAAAATTGTTTTTCACAATCCATTGAAAATCATGTTTTTGAGAAAAAATTCTAAATTTTCTCAAAAGTTAATATTGATATGCGAATTTCAAAAATCGATACATCTTTATAAAATAAATTTTTTAAATTTTACAGAAATTAATTATAATATTTTACCATGAAAGGTAATATAATCCATATCTAAAGAAAATGTATTTTTGAATAACAAAATGACATTGCAAAAAAATGATTGATTATTTAATATGAATTTATAAATACCTTTATTTTTAATTTAACCTTTATAAATATTTCATAAATTATTTAATCATATTCATACCCACCAATTAAACATCTTGGTTATAACCGACGTATTTAAATTATAATATTTTATGGTTCATTTAGACTCGGTGTTATGTGTCGTATATGGTGTCAAACATAGTTATCATTTCTTTTTCAATCTTGGAGTATTAAATTTTTACTCATTTTATAGCTTTTTCTTAATAAATTTGAACTCCATATTGGTAAAAATGGTTTGAAATCTGAAAATACCTTTATTGAAATCCCACATTGTAAAAATGGTTAATAAAACATCATTTTGAAAAGAGGGGAAAATATTACAAAGGTCATCAAAGAACTGGGCTTCCAAATCTGATAAAATTTTTGGACAGGGATAAAAAATTTAATATCAAAATAATTATATAAACTGATATAGATATTTATCGTTAGAAATTTAATGATCAGGAGAATATTGATGAGCACAAATCCATAAACTGATGAGTTATAAACAAGACGATCAATTCTTCAAAAATGAAGGTAATGAGATAAAATTTATGTTTCAAGATCATTTTCATATACTGGAGAAATTTGTTTACCATATAGAAAAAGAACATAAGAAAATATAATTACTCAATGAGTATAATTTCATCCTTTGATCAATTTTCATCACAATATCATCTTCTACTCCAAATGATGAGTATTCAGGATAATGTTTTTATACAATAAGCACTAAAATAAACATCTAACAGATCACATAATTCATAAAAGGATAAAAATATCTTCCTCATATTTTTATAAATAAACTAAATCCAAAATGGTTATCCCAAGATAATTCTTAAAATCAATAAACCATCACATGATAAAATAATACATTAATCACCAAATCCACAATAGTAATACCGAAATTTTAACATTAATCAATTAATAAATATCTAAACATAAAATTATTGAAAATATTATTGAATAATATTAAGACCCAAATAATAGAATTATTTGATCACATATTCTTTCAAGATAATTTTAACATTTATATCTAGATAACATCAATCGCTCTTAATGTCTCATACCAAAAATGTATACACCATAATCATATAAATTCCAATATGTGCTTATCATTTACCTAAATTACCATAATCACTATAAAAACACATTAAAACCATATATTATTCCAAAAGATAATTCCACTTTTATAACTCGAATAAAATCTTATAATGTTATGTTTAACATAATATTATAATGTTTCCAAAATAGTGAACTTCATTCTAAATAACATTAATCACATAATTACCTAATCACATTTCAATCTCATGACTATCTCTATGATAAAACAAATGTTCATAATATCCACTTAATCATTTTTTGTAACATCATATTAGAAAAAAATTCCATATGAACCAATACATCTCGTAGTCCTGTGGTAGTAATTTCACCCCTGTTTTCATTCAGTTGTGGGTTAAACCCCTATCCTTTTCAAATGTGACACGTTTTCCATTTACTAAATCTATATTAATATAACTCTTATAAATCCCCCATAAATATGATGAAAATACATAAAAATAACTTTAAAAATAAAAGATAATGTAAACTATAATGGTTTTCAATACCTTTAAACTTATAAAAAGATAAAACACCCACAAATAACACTCCATGTTGAACATAAGGTTTACATATACCTCAACCTAATGAAATTTCAACTAAAATTCCATTAATCAGATTAAAATCTCATCACTTAAAATCTAAAAAAAATGTATTTTTAAGAATTTTAACTTATAATAAACCATAAAATCATAACCCCATGATGTTATCCATAACTCTTATGTAAACCTCACATGAAAAAACCCCAATATCCACATTTATCTAAACCATTACTTTGATACCATTTGTAAGGACCTAACCTTAAACATTACATAATCCTAGTTTTTAACTAAAGAATTAATTTTGTTACATTTTAGTATCATTAAGGTTTATTGTTTTATATAATTCATCTATCATGCTTACATAAATAAATATTACAAAAAAAGTTGATAATTCAACTTAGGATCCATTTTTTTCCAAAAAAACAAAAAAATTATGACATAAATAGATTTATTTTCATGATATATCTTCAAAATTTTATCTTGACATCATAATTTTCCCTAAATATCTATAAAATTATTTGAAAAGAAATAAAAAAATGGTATTATACCAACAAAAATATTATTAGTTAAATATAAAAAGTAAGAAAGAAACATGATAGATCATGAATAATTATAAAAGATTTTTCATTTTCAAAATTAAACTTCTGGTTCAAAATAAACATTTTATTTCCTAAGAAATCAACATTTTAACCAAATTTTTATGAAAACTTTTCATAATAAATATTAAATAAAAAATATAACTCATAATGTTTCCATTGAAAACATCAAAAAAATTGAAAAATATTTCAAAAAAAGTTATAAATTTCACCATTAAGAATTGGAAGATACTCTTCTTTAAACAGAAATTAATGAGTAATCACATGATATCATCAGATAAATAATATTGTATCAAAAAATAATAAAAACAAATATGTTATGTAGAAGAAACACAATACATAACATAATCATAAGTCAAGGATAAATTTCAGGACATAATCACATGGTGGACAAAGTCCCATAGTGAATTATGTTTACCCTCTAATCCCATACATAACAAATTAAGTGGAAAACCATTTACCCAATGAGTTGTAGTGAAATTTGGGTACCCCCATAATAACATTTTCATGATTTTGTGTTCCTCAAAAAGGAAATAAATCATAAGGCATAAACATAAGAATTTATTATGAAAAGAGATTTATTTTCATACTCTTAACTCATATCATAATCAAATACATTTCTTACATAATGCATTTGATAATTGATCATAATACATGTATTACCACATCAAAGTATTGGAGAATAATAAAGGTATATAGGTTACAAAAACATATATATAATTTATAAGAAATTAATAACATTAAATAGATAGATAAATTAAGTTATAGAGAGAATTTTCGTAACCTGAAGATAAGGGGGGTTTAGTGATACCCCTTACACCCATAAAAACATTTATTGATATCAAAATATCTATTCCATTTAAACCCATTTTTGAAAATACATAAAACAATGTAAAACAATTTTTTTTAGAAAATTGGGAATATTATAAATAAATAAAATTATCAAATAATGGTTATAGTAGTGGGAAAATCCATTGAGGTCATACATGTTAAAATAAAGATCTTTTTTTTTCTTTTATAAAGAAAGTAAAGACGTTTCATTCAAAATATGAAAAAATATTTCTCTTGAAAACATTTTGAAGAAAATAAAACGTGACATAAAATTTCCTTTATAATTATTTAATGTCAGTATAAATTTATTAATAAATTAATTTTAAGAATATGGACATGGAAAAAAATATTTAGAAATTGAATACTTCAAAGCCTTTAATAAATATTAAAGTAACATTTATTTTATGTAAAAATTAATAAAGTGTCCATTTTAAAAATATTTTAAAGAAGATAAAATATTGTAAAAAATGGCCTTTATCATCCATAAAACAATAAATAAAAACTTTCTTGAAACATTTATAAGAACATGGACATTGAAAAAAGGGTTGGAAAAGAGACTTTAAAAGATGATTTCTCAAAATAAAGTCATTTACCTCAAGGCTAACTCCCCATGTACGTTATTTAACTTCCAAAATATTAAACCTAAATTAATTTTTGTACTTTATTAGTAAATTATTTCCACTTATATTATCACTTTTCTAATTTATTATCATTTTATATCCAATTACATAATCATTTAAATTTATGTGATACATTTTGATGAAACTTTTCAAATAAGTGAACAATTAATTTGATGGGTTTACTAGAGTCAAAAGGGCCATTATTTAATAATATATAGATTAATGATCATCACATAATTATCATTTGTATACATGAATTATAATTTTAAAACTAACCATGAATAATTATTATGAAAAACAAACTATGTTACAATCATGGACATAATAGGTCATATGTACGAATGAGTAACATTTCCATTTTTTAACGATCATGATGGAAATAGGTAAGTGTTATTTTATACTTATAAAATGATAAATATTTCATAAATATAAAATTATATTTTAACTACACTTATATATACCATCCATGTGATGCGGTAATGAAAAATGAATCAAATCGCTTCGTGGAGGTGGTAATCCACGTGTATGCATGAACAACCCAATCATCTTTCAATGAATGGAAATTTAAGAAATTATATCATATATTAATTTTATAGATGAATTAATATTTCATTAATATCATATATTTACACATTAAATTCAAAATCATAAATATTCATGAGATGCAATGATAGAAAATGAATTACATCAATTTGTGAGGTGATAGTCTACAATACACACGAATAGTTGTTTTATTTACCAATTGATGGAGGAAGATATTGATGTAGGATTTGAATTTAACATAATAAAATATTAGTATATATGAGATACATATGTTTTTATATCATCATATTTGAATAATATTTTAATGAGGTGGAAGAATAAATAAAACAAAAATGTTAAATAAAAACAATACATCTTCTTCGGACAAACTCTTTAGGTTTATACCAAAATCCTTCCTAGGGGGTTTCAAATTAAAAAAAAGACACTATAAATTGTTAACGAATATATTAAATATATTTGGGTAGGTCTTGGCCAAACCAAAAGCCTTTTTAAGTGTTATGGAAATAAGAGAATATTTTCCCTTTTATAAGTGAGGGGAGGGGAACTTTTATAAATTCTTAAAATATTAAATTAATATAAATTAATTTTCATTGAAAAAGGTTCTAAACAGATATAATTTTAAATAATTATTAGGATGGGTCAAAATAATATCATCAAATACAATTTTTTTTTAAAATTGCCCTTATCTCTTCGTTTAAAACTATGTTAACCTTTTTTGACAATTACTAGGATAACAATGGTTTTACTCAACATAGATCAAGATAGTTACTATAATATTAAAATTGATCTTTAAATGGAACATGGTTGAAATTTTAAACCATATATCAATAAATTTGTGGAAGAAATGTTTTTTAGTAATTATAAATCATTTAATAAAACTTTATTACTGTCATTTTTAAAACTATCCATTTAATTAGTCTTTAAAAAAATATGTCAGTAATGAAATTTGAATCTAATCCTTCAACAAATAAATAAAATAATCTATTTATCTAGAATTTCATTTGAATATAATACTTGATTAATTTTAAATTACTTTTAATATTTCTAAAACTATGTTTTTCAATTAATTGAATAAATAATGTGTCATCATTGCATACAAATTTCATGAAATAATTTTGTTATTAAAATTTTAAAAAATTTATCATAATAATAAAAAGTTACTTACATTATAAATGATTATTTATAACTGAATATAAAGTTTTATTGTCCCTATTAAAAAAATTAACAATTATTAAAAGTAAAAAAGTGATAATTTTTTCATAATCTTTTACTTAATTATTATAATAGCCAATCTCAAAGAAATATGAGGCCAAGTAGACATTTATTCTGGTATTTGATGTATATGGATTAAAACCATTCTTAAAATTGGATAATTGTAAGATTTACTATTAATATTTAGTTCTTATTATATTATCTGTAACCTTAATTACAATATTAATCCATTCAAGGTAATAATTATTTAATATAGTTGTTATTAATAATGACTAAAAATAAAATTTGTATATTTATAAAATTTTGATCTCCAAATTCAAAATATGGAATTCCTTTTCATGGATTAAATTCATAGATATTGAAAAGAATTATTAAAAAATAGACCATCTAGAAGAGATGGAAATCATTTTTCATAAAAAATACATTTTAAGTATAAAATGTTTTTAAACAATATCCAAGTATAAAAATTTTTACAAAGACCATAGTTAAATTATTTTTAATAAAAAGGAACTAATTTAATATAAAAACTGATAAAATAGAGAAATTTACTTTTTAAGTACTTAAAAATAAAATATAGATTTCCATAAAAAATAGTATTTTTCACTCTTCATTTAGAAATCTAACTTTTGAGAAAAATATCAAAATGTCATCATAAGATAATTTTTATATGATGATTTAAAAAATGATATCATCTTTCTAAAAGAATATTTCAAAAAATTTCATAAATTAAATATAATATTTTCTAATGGAAAAAAATAAAATCCATTTTTAAAGATAATTTATTTTTGAATAATAAAATAACCTTACTAAAAATGAGTAATTATTATAGAAGAAATTATAAATACATTTAAATTGACTATGATATTTTATATATTTCATTAAACTGTTAATATTATTTATACCTACAAATTAAATGGCTATTTTATAACTGTCATATTTAAATAATAATATTTCATGATCCATTTGGGCTTGGTCTTGCGTGTCGTATACACTATCAAACATAATTTTAATTTTAAAAAATCATTTAGTGTTATATATTCATCTATATTAAGTTAACAATATTTTCACATAATTAAGTGGTCTTAATTCACTCCATCATAGAATAAATATCACACTCTCAAGAATCTCTTGTAAATCCAAAACTACAACATCCTTGACCTGGTGATTATTTTACAACATTGACATAAAATACAAGGGATTACATCCTGAATGATTGAATAGTTTAGTAGTCTTTATAGGTTACCTAAACACGTGATTCTCATAGTGAATCTGAAAAAAATGAAACATAAAATTGAAATATTTACTGATGAATTTATTATTTCATCTAGTATATCCATGAAATCATTCATAAATATATTATTAGTAACCTTGGGAAATGAAGACATAATAAAGGGTTGCCTAATATACCAAGTACGGTAAAATTTATGATTGAATATTTCATAAGATAAATAAATCATAAACAACATGGAAAAGATAAATAGTAGTCAAATATGATATAAAACTAATATCATAAAAAATTAAATTAAATAAATGTATGATGTAACTATATATATAATCACATGGATAAAAATATAAGTTTCATAATCATATAATGCAAAATTTCAGAAAACATAATCTTATCTTTAAAGCCTAATATAGAGACATCAAATATAAATAGTTAAGTTGTATGCCAAATACCCAAAAAGTTTTGTCTCATGAGACATTTTAATACACTAGGAGTATATAATAGGTCTCTTATGTCCCATGCTATGTCCAGTACATTTATCATATGAAATATATGAATAAAAATTAAATACATAATCAATATAAACATTCATATTTGAAAACTAATATACGAAATGTTATTATTTTCTTTATTCAGTAAATAAAACAACATGGTCATAATATATCCAAGGTATTTATATGGATGGAATCATTAGAGTATATCCCCTATAATTCATAGTGTTCATCTATGGATGTTGAAATATATAAATAATTTAAAATGAATGCATGATCATTTTTGAGGTAAGTGCCCTTTTGACATTGAAATAATTTATTTAAAATCTAAAAATTTCTAGAATATTAGGAATAAAATTTTATTTGTATAGAACCATGAAAAAAATTTATGAAATTTTCATGTAAAAGAACGGTCATCATATGGGGAAAATCATTCATGCATTAAGTGTTAAAGTAAGGATTTTAATTCACATCGTTAGTAAAAAGTGTGTCATTCAAAAAAAAGAATATTTTTTAAATTGTTATATATAAATTAAATTAGGTGTAAAAATTAACTTAATTAATCATTGTATAATTTTAAAAACATTATTGATTATATTTTAATGAAAATTGTACATGAAATAAAAATATTTCCAACCAAATAGAAAAACAAAGTCAGCTTTCCATATATTTTTTCAAACTTTTGGGTACATTGAATTATTAAAATGAAAGGAAAACATATAATATATATATAAAAGTAAAATATGAAAATATATTTTTTTTAAAATTTAAATACCATATAATCCCCCCAATGTAAACTTTAAGATAAAAAATCCCAAAGAAGGTTGACATTGTGAAATAAACCCTATCTTCAGGTCTGATTTTCATTGTAATTGATTTTGAAATTTTGTGTGATAAATTTAAATTTATTATAATTATTTTATAGAATAATATTCATGATAATAATAATATACACACTTTTCATATGAAATATTATCACTTAGTAAACAAAAATATTTCATTATCATCGTTATTTTTTGTGTTAAATGCTTCATTTTTCATTTATGTTTTGATTCACTAGTTATGGTCCTTGCATCATGAACATGGTTCAATTATATTCATAATTTTAATTGTGATATAAATATCATATATATTAATTATATACATATTTATAATAATTCATGAAATTCATATATGAAAAATGAATCATATCACCTCAGGGATGTGGTTGTCCGCACATATGCACAGGCGATGTTTTCCTTTTTTAATGGTTGGAAGGATAAGAAGATAAATAATATATCATATTTCTAGGATCATAATTATTTTATAATTATAATATATATTCATTATTTCCATCATTATAACAATCCAATTAAATTTTTTATAGAAATCGAGTTACATCACTACGTAGAGATGGCAGGTCGTACGTGCGCACAAGCGATGCTTTCATTTTACATAGGATAAAAATATAGAGAAAAATAGTTTTTCCATATTGATAATAACATATTAGTTTTCATTATATTTTTATGGGTACAACAACTTTAGAATATTTATAATATGAAATAAATATTGAAAGAGTCAGTGAAGACAATTACATCTTCTTTGAGAGACCTCCTTTGGATTACACCTTAAGCCTTCTAAATGTGGTGTTAGGAAAATAAAATAATATCAAGAATTAAGGGAATAAATCAAGGAATAATTTTGGGTCAATCATGGATTACCGTGACTGAGCAATGTTGGTGAATGGGGGGGAGAAGATGTGACCTATTATAAGAAAGTGGCGCGACAAACATGAAATTACTTAAAATATTTAAATAAGATAAAGTCATTTTGATGTGAATGTAGAACCAAATGGACATAATTTTAATGTTTATATACTATGGATACTAAATATATTAAACTAATAATATTTATACAAGTTTATGTGGAGTTTTTATTTTTGTCTTGTTGTTTAACCCCTTTAATAGATTCATTTTAACCCTAATATTGGTAATAATTTTTTACTGTATTTAAAATTCATTATGCGCTAAAAATTAATTTTAACATATTAAATAACATTAACTATTTTGATTAAAAATATTTAATCCAATTTACAAAATTTAATTTTTGAAAGTGATAGAAATTAACTTTATTGTAAGTGCACAAAATAAAATGAAAACTGTTTTTTTAAAAATTATTGTTTTTAGAATAAAAAAGATTTTACTCCATAATAAAGTATGATTTTGATTACAATAGAATAAATACGTTTATGTAAAATAAAATTAAAAAAAATTTACTTTTAAACCAAACCAAAACTTAAGTTATACTTGTATATAAATTATTAATAGATAAGAACAAACAATTATTTTTATTTGAACAAAAACATCACTTTGATTTTAAAAATGTTAAAAATATATCTCTATGATAAAAATTGTTCTTTATATGAATTATATTTCATATTAAATTTTTTTTGAAAAAAGGTTTCATAAAATTTCAAATTATTATTATATAACTATATTTTCATAAAAGATATAATTTTTAGAAAATCAGTATTTTCACTATTCACACAAAAATAAACTATTTTTAAAAAATTTAAAAACATATCATAAAATAATTTTGATAATATGATTTCAAAAATTAAATTAATTTTATCAAATTAAATTTAGAAAAAATATTAATTTTTGGTCTAATAACATTCTTCCATAAAGGGGTTTCAATTATGGTGTTATTTCTCTTAAAAGAAAGGAGTACTATAATTGATGCTCAAGTGTTACATTTTTTCCTCTGAAATTTTGAAGTATAAAATTTCAATAATGTCACCTCTAGAATAGATGTAGGTATTTCTTCATCATCACTTCTCTAGGTTCCAACATTTCCTCTTCTATCTTATTATTTCTCCAAATAACCTTTACCATCTGAGTCATTCAATTCCTCAATACTAGTTCACTAGTGTCAATAATAAGGATATAATATTCACAGTAACTTAAATATGGATCCAATTCTATTAACTCTTATGTGTAAAGATGCATTGGGTATATCATGTACTTCCTTAATAAAGATATGTCAAACACATCATGAAATTTATAGCGGCTATGATGTATTGTCAAATGAAACTCCAAAGCTCCAATTATTTCAATAATTTCATATGGCCCAATATACCCAAGACATAAATTTCCATTATTTTCAAACCTTATAACACCCTTCCTTAGAGAATCCATAATGAGAACATAATCTCCCACTTGAAATTATAACTCTTTTATTTGGTTATAGAAATAATTTTTTTTCCTAATTTGAGTTTCCTTGATATTAATTTGAATATGCATCACTTTCACTATTGTCTCCTCTACAATATATATGCATACAATATTCCATCCACAAAATTCATACAAATAAGTTGGAGTACACAACCTCTTCTTATAATGCCTCAAGTGGTTTCATTTTAATGATTTAATGGAAGCTATTGTTATATAAAAATTCCACTAATGATAAATACAACTCCCACATACCTTGAATTTTATTCTACCAAGCCCTTGAAATATATTATAATTTCTAAATAATTCTTTTAGACTTCCCATAAACTTGTGGATGATAACTGGGGCTTAAAGGTAGCTCATTTTTATGATCCTTCTGAACACTTGCCATGAATTTTATTGTAAACCATAGATTAGTATCAAATATAATTGAAATTGGTGCACCCTAAAGTCTAAAATATTTTTTTAAAAAAAGATGATGCATTGGTCAAAAGACCAACGAACTAAAATATATTAACATTAAAAGATTACAATAGTCTAATATAGGAAACATTATTACAATCATTTTCATGCAGGTGGGTAAACACAACTAGAATATTCTTTATGTACATGTTATTATTGTAGACACCCTTATTATCAAGACCATATTCTACCTTGTTCACATCTCCATAGGCATGAGTGATAATATGATTGAGTTCTGATAGGTGTCAGAGGCAGGAAATCTATTTAGCAGTGAGAGCCCACACAAGGTGAATCGTTCCATGTCTAAGAGCTTGGAAAATAGTATTTGAATCACTTTCAATCCAGAAATTCTTCCATACTTTTTTTCATGTCCAATAAACTACATTTATGACACTGTACATATCAGCTTCCAATGAGGAGGTGTGACCACACGAACCAAAGCATCATCCAAGTATGTCACCATTTTTATTTTTACAAATAATATCATAGCTTGCACGTCTTGGGTTTCCATTTAAGGCACATTACACATTAATTTTTATCTATCCTTAAATAGTAGGATTCCAAAATAGTTCTACCAAACCCCTTGGTTGGATGTATTTTCCTTTGATCCCAATTCGTCGTAGTATTATGAAATCCTTAACTGAGTTATGACAGGTCCCTGTTTGAATGATTCCAGCTTCTTTGATCACAGTGTGTATCATTATTTGATCTGCACATAAACTGAAAGTGTTATTTTTGTGAAAAATATATTTTCTTTTATAAAAGATAAAATGTATCTATTCTTCCATAGTAGTAATGAAAAGAAGAGTAATTTTAGGAGAGGTATCAATTATAGTGCATCTCTGAAGCTACAGTCTAATAGAGCTCAAACCTATCCATATAATATTAAAAATATCAAATTTGTAATTCCATAAAGCAGAGGTAGTGGCACAAGTTAGAAATTGGATATCATCATCCTCTCTGTGTTGGTTTCACATATGACATTTAGAACAAATGTGAATACCATATACATTTAGATTTCAATCCATGGGAATTCTAATATTATAAATTCTCCACACTATGGTGAATCGGGAGGGATGAACCCAACTTTTTTTAAGTTCATTATCCAGGTGAAATAATTTTCTTTGGTATTCAAATTATAATTATAATAGATTTTGGAGGATAGAACACCATTGTAAGAAGTCTCCCAAACTAAAAAATCATAGGTGCTGACACAAGTGTAATTTTTATTAATAGTAGAAGTTTCATCATGTAAATTAACATAATGGAAGTTCAAATAATCATTAATGCAGATCTTTTTATTTGTTGATAATTTCATGGTATCAACCATGTTACAAATTTGGATTCTATTCCAACTATCCAACCAAAAAAATTAGCGGTGAGTCTATGTAAACTATCCATCTAGAGCGATATAGGATTTTTGAAAAGGTCTATTTGATGGATGTCCATATTTAGGATTCTATATATAAATGTTTTCCTTTCCTAAGGTTATTGTTAAATATACAACGCAATAAATCATAAACCTGCAAGTTGTTGTTCAAAATATTCCAAGTATGTTTGGCTTGAAGGGCCTCATTAAAACGATTGAGATCCTTAATACCATGACCTCCATTTTCAATGGGGATGCAACAATTTTTCAAGGGGATAGTAACAAATATTCTCTCAAGAGTGCTTCCAATCCAAAAATATATATTTTTCTATTTATCTTTTTGAGAACTTCTATAAGCTATTTATATACCTTCCTAGATTATACCATTTTTGATAGAATGGTGTATTTGACGAGAAAAACCTTCCCTACCCTTGATAATGATTGGCCTTTGCATGAGGATAATTGGTTATTGATATAATAAAAAATATATGAAAAAATGTGCTTTTGGGTTGTCCCCAAAAGATGGGTACCCCCAAGATACGAAAAGGGTAAGTATCCCTCCTTAATCCCAAGTTCATTCATAATATTATCCTTTCTATTAACAGAGAAACATTTACAAAAAAAATATGGAATATTTACTCCAGTATATGGATTGATCTGAGACAACTTCATAGTGGGAGAGGATATCTTAATGATTTTTTATATTTTTCTTATCTCTTTGTAGAAAATTAATTATATCATCTTTATATAAAATATGTGAGGGAATACTCAATGATCTAGGGGAAAATATGGGCTTAATTTCACCCCTATTAATCGAATTAGTGATATGTCTGCTTAAGAAATATTTACCAATAACAAAAAGGATAGAAGAAAGGGGTTCACCTTGTCTAACACCCTTAGTACCTGAGAAATAACATTTTGGAGAGCCATTTATCTAAAAAAATATGTGAGTGGAGTTAAAAAGCATTTTTACATTGTATAATAAGTTTTCATTAAAACCAAATCTATAAAAAAATTTGAAAATGAAATTCTAGTCAATGGTATTAAAAGCTTTCCTAATATCAATATTGTTGGAAATTCTCCCCCCACTTTGGTTCTTTTTAAATATGTTTGTTCTTTCAAAGGCAAGGTAAATGTAGTCCCCGATATTTATCCCTTTCAGAAAGCCAAATTGGTTGCAGGAGATTATTTTGTTGGCAATAGGTTCCAATATCATACCTAATAGCTTGGAAATAATTTTATAAACAGTGTGGATAAGAGCAATGGGCCTAAAAATGTGAATTTCTGAAGCATTCTCAACTTTCGGAATTTGGGTAAGAAATTGGGCATTAATACCAAAGAAAGCTTTCCATTATTGATGAAGGATTTTACAAGATGGTAGAAATAAGTTCCAAAAATGTCCTGATGATTCTAGAAAAAATCATTTGGAAAGCCATCAGGACTATGATCACTATTCGGATTTAAACTAAAAACCACTTCCTTAATTTCATTATAAATTAGAATACTATTCAAGAGGTTATTATCATTTTCCACAACTAGGTAGGGAATTATGTTAGCTTTGAAATATTTATTTAGATAAAGACTGTAAAAAAAGTTACTAAAGTAAGAGGTAATAGGATTTTCTAGCATCTCCTCATTATAGATGATATTTTCCCTATATTTAAGTAAGGAAATAGGTCTTCTGGCCCTTCTCATCCTTTTTATAGAATTCAAGAATATTGGTTGTCTGTCTCCATCCTTAAGCCAATTGATTCTGAGGGTTTGTTTGCTAATATTGTCTCTTAAGGTGAGATGATAATTGAGTTTATTACTTATGTCAATTTCTTGTTTTGTGTCTAGAGTAAAATTATTGTGGATTGAATCGGTTTGAATTTGATTAAGGGAATTTTCAAGGGAGTTAATTTTGTTATCATTTTGTTGAGTTCTGCCTTTTCACTATATCTTTAAATTTTTCTTTAGAAGTTTTAGTTTTATAATGCAAGAAAAGGCATTATTCAATATGATCAAATTCCATGTATCATTAACAATTTTTTTACAATATTAAATAGTGCTTTAGACCTTATTGTACCTAAAGGGGGGAAATAGGTTTACTATTTCACATATTGAGGCTCACTGAAATTGGATGATAATCATAATTAATCTTGGACAAAGTAATACTAGAGATTTTATTCCAGTTATCAACATCATTGAACTTTTTGAATGATATTTCTAGTTTACTTATTAAAATTTTATTTTGTTTTTGTCTATACCAGGTATATTTTTCACCAATTAGATTAATCTTCACACGGTTTTTATCATCAATACATATTTCAAATTCCTTAGAGGATGTGATTGACTGTGAGGGTCCCATTTATTCACTAGGTCCAAGGATGGCATTGAAATCACCAACAATGACCCAAGGTTCTCAAATAGTGTTGTAAAAGGAATATATAGTCTACCACAAAGTTCTTCTTTATTCATATCTATTACTAGCATACAAAAAAGTACATAATAATATATCGTCATGTAATAATTATATTTTCATCACAGACATGGATTCAACACATAGGTTCTTTCAAAATTTCAATATATCACCATAATATACGAAGCCTATCAACTTCCAATCATTCATGACATTTTTTTCTTATAAATATTCTCATTATCAAGTAGAAAACTTTGTATTTTCTTTAATAATGATGATTTGTTGATTGTTTAGATAAAAGTGATGTTTTCCATTCCATAATGATTTCCATATCCGACTTTACTAAATACATGAATATATTATTTTTTCAATTCACATTTTAGTCAACATTATATGTTATCTCTTACTCAACACATTAACCACCGTATTTTACTTCTCATACTTGTTGTGTGTAGCTTAATTTAATACATGAAAATTTTAAAGTAAAAATAATATTTTTTTTGATTAATTTATCCATGTAATTAATTGATTTCTCATTTATGAGTATTTTTAATTTTGAAAATTAATTTTAAAAATTAAATAACAATATGTTTTTAAAAATAATTTTAATTGAGAAATAAAAAAGTTTAGTTGATTGAAATTTTAGAGTAATTTTATTTTATCTAGGTAAAAATGGCCTTTACTACTGAGCCTATTGGACTAAGAAAAAATATCCAAAATCATTCATGTGTGCGACAACTAGGCCAATATGGAACATAGTTCACATTGTACATTAATAGAGCATTCAAGGGGTGTTCTATAACCCACTGGTCCAATGTAGGTGGGCGTAGGTCCATGAGTATGTGTAGTGTACAGAGATACCATCCATAAAGGAGTCATCTTAGCATAAATTTCCAAGTAATGTTTGATGAAGGAGTTAAATCACATGATTAACTTAGATATGGGGTATATAATTCATGTAAATATTCACTTAAACTCCAATGACACCATCTCACACTTAGATATGTGCCCCCCCCCCCACACCCACTTGGATAGGACCTCTATCATCATTTCCCCATTCAACCTACTACACTATAACACTAGATCACTCAAACTCACAAATTCAACCATTTAGAATCTCGAGAAAGAGAAATAAGCCACTAAAACTAGCCAGGATCACCTTGGAATACCATTTCATTCTTAGAAGATTCATTTTAAATATAAAATTAATGACATAAAAACCACTATATAGTAGTACCTAAAATGGATATTTCTATACTATAGGATTCATACTAATGGTGCATAAGGAGGTCTCAACATTACAATGGGAAATGATATTCCATGTTAAGTCATGGTGTTGAGTGTGTTCAATAATAAAATGAATTCAAATATTTTTAAACATTTTAGAGAGTGAGCATGTGGTTGACATGGAGAATATGAACATAAATTTCCATCGGGTAGGGTATGTGGATGGGTGTTGCTAATCCCATTAATGAATAAGAAACAAAAGAGATTGAAAAAAACAAACCAAACACCAGTAGTTAATGAATTAGTGGATAATAGTGAAGTAAGAATGTAAAATCAATATAAGGTGAATTCACTTGGGCCAAATATGTCTAACATCCAATGCCCCCTACAATACAAAAAGTTCACAATTAATGACATTATAATGATCATTAGTTCATAAAAATTTTGATGTTCTTACTTATCAAGAAATGGAAAAAACCAGCACTGAATCTCTTTCTGTGTTAATCTCTGGGATATATATTGAACTATTTCTTGATTCATCACATATTTGGCATCTGAGGAAATGTACTCTGCATCTATAAAGCTGTAAATACATGTTGTTTCCTTTATTAAAAGAAGCTTGTGTAGATACCTAATTTAAAAAGAAAATATATTTAGTCAATGAAATAATAATATTTTATTAAAGAAATAGAAATTGAAACGTCAATTTACTTACATGATAAACAACTGCCCCACACTCTGCGCAATCTCTTAAAAATTAACTAAATTCATGATATTTTTTTCAATAATTTAAATCCACAATTTCTTCCACATATATCGGGCGTCATCCGAAACTCATAGATAAAATTCAAGGAAGAAGAGAACTCAAATAATAATTTTAACCCATAAGAAATATCAGAAGTATCTACAAACAATTGTTCCTGAACATTTTGTTGCATTTGTGCAGTTTCTTTTGCTTTCAGATATTCCTATATAAGTTAAATTTTAGAAAACATTATAATTAATTTTGAATCATTTTTAATTAATATTTAAAAAATGCATACCTCAAGTAAAATATAACGAAGAAGGGAAGTTGTACAAAGTAAAAAATGGCCAGTACATTCCCCAACACTAGTGATCTCCATAGTAGGAAATGGTAGTAGATCATTATGATCTATAATAACAAATATTGATACTCTAACCTGACCCATCTGCATAGGCCGATGATGTACCGAGTCCCAAAAAAAATGCACATGTCCTAACGCAATAATATGTACATGAGGATCTCCCGCAAACAACTCAGAATATAAGGCTTGATCCAAGGGAGGAGGTGGAGGCTCAAAGTAAGCAGTTGGGGAAGGGTAAGCAGATTGGGTAGGGTAGTTCGGGTGAGGAGGCTGAGAAGGTAGAAAAATGAAAAATTAATATTAGTGTTTAAAATTTATAAAATAAAAAATTGATTAAAATAAAATAATATACCTAGAAAGGTTGCACAGACGGAGCAGGGTAAGCAGATGGGGCAGGGTGGTCTGGTTGAGTAGGCTGATAATGCTGAAAAATGATAAACTTATATTAGTGTTTATAATTTATAAAAAAGAAAAATTGATGACAAAAAAATAATATACCTCGAAAGGCTGCGTAGATGGGGCAGGGTAAGCAGATGTGGCAGGGTAGTCCGGGTGAGCAGACTGGGAAGGCTGAAAAATGAATAAATTATATTAGTGATTATAATTTATAAAATAGAAAAATTGACGACAAATAAATAATATACCTGGGAAGGCTGTGCAGACTGTGATTATCTTTCCAAGTGTTCTAATAAAGCCTTCTGCACTGCTGCTTGAATTTGATCACCCATAGACTGTTTCATATCTTTCAACTCTTCTTTTAAGGATTCTATTTCTGAGTCTTTTAATTTCTTACTCTTACCAAAAATCTTCCGAATACTAACACCCACCTGATATCCTCTAACACGGCCGGGGTGTTCTGCATTTCCCAAAGTAGTGGCTAGGATGTCCATCCTACCCTCAGGGATAAAAGAGCCATGTGTCTCTTGATCCTGAAGTTCATCCTGAAATGAAAAATAAAAATGTTATATTAGTGTTCATAAATTATAAAATAAAAAAATTCTTAACAAATAAATAATATTTACTTACAATTTTATCAGCCACTTGATGATCTTCCTCTGTACGATATTGTTCATTTTTTATTCTTCTTGCTCGTTTCCATTTCTCATGGCGAGTGGGAGGAGATTGAGGACCAAACCGGACCTCTTCTGAACCACTACTTGATCGAGCTCTTAATGCATCCAATTTTTCTTCAATCATTTTCTGCTCCAAATACGATCACCCTCCACATGATAAAGTATGAGGGTATACGTTTTTCAACTGGATATCCTGATGAGATCTCCTGGAGGCCTGTTATATAAAAATAAACTACTAAGTAATAAGAAAAATATAGCATAAATTTTAAAATATAAAACAATTACCATACCATAAATTTCTCTTCCTGACGACTGTCAACAAATCGCTTCCATGTTTCTTCATATATATATGGATACTTAAGACATGGGCTTTAAATCCTTCTCTTTCCAAAAACATAATTTTTTTTCAGTTTTTTTTTAAATATCTCCATCAAACTGCCGCTAAAAAGAGATGTATTTTCTTAATTTCTTGGGTTTCCTCAAAATTGAATATCATCTGTAATTGAATAATTTAAATATGTCATTTAAAATATATAATATTAAAAAAATGAGATAAAATAAATAAAGTAAGATATTTTACCATCACGGCCTCCCAAAGTTGTTGCTTCGTCGTCCTGTACACTAACTTCCAATCAGGATATAAAATATTAATCCTTCAATGGCTCTGCATCTCTATATAACTGACAAACTGAACTGCATTTGAGCCAATTGAATTATTATTATCATAAAAATGGATGTGTACTTTGTTATCATCACGAGCAAGTGATAGTTTTGGTAAACGTGTAATACCATGTTTACAAACTTGAGAACTTGATTTTTGAGTAGTGACCAGAGAAGTCTCCTCCGCCGAGGACGCATCAGTAGTCCTGCAAAAAAAATTGTAAATTAACAGTTTTATTTCATCAAATAAGTATATTAATGAATATTTAATAATATGTCAAAATAGATATACCTCAGTAATTGCTCCTCTCTATCTGTATCTGACATTGCTACTAGAAAGTGTAATGAAATTTTGTATACCTGCATATCATTAGAAAACTGAATAATTAGAAACAAGGAAGAAAAAAATAAATATGTAAAAATAGAGGAATGAATTTGTAAGTTTTAAAAATAGACACAAAATATAAATATTTACCAGAAAAATTAGGAGACTAATTTAGTGTTTTCCCACATGCCTTCATCATGATTGATACGTACTGCATGCACTATGTCTATCTTATACTCATTGTAATCATCTGGAAACTGTGTAATAGATGAATAAGGCTCGTGTAAATCACTAGCATCATCAGAATCATCCTCATCACCCAATTGGTATCTTTTCCCTTGCAAAACAACTGACCACTGATCATTTGATAGATCAATGACATAAAATACTTGTTTTTCATGTGTCGCCTTGATAAATGGTTCCTCATTGTGATTAAATCTTTTCAAATCAACTAGTTTAAACCCATATTCATCATGTTTCACGCCACTATTACTATCAACCCAATTACACTTAAAAACTGTGACTCAAAATTTAATATAATAAATTTCCCATATGTCATCAATAACTCCAAAATATGACGTTGATGCAGAAATTGGGTTTTTATCTTTGGCACACGAAAAATGCACTGCTTCAGCGAATACCATCACACCACTATTCTGAACGGTACTATTGTCATCCAGATTTTTTGTGTAAAATGTGTAGCCATTAATATCAAAACCAGACCATGTGATCACATTATGAGATGGTCCCCCTTCTAGCCACTTCAATTTTTCTGATACAGATATATCTGGGGTGACTTTCTCTTTAAATCATGAAACAAATTTCTTCTTATGCTCAATCATCAACCACTTTTTGTTTCTTTTATGATACCGTATCTTTAATTCAGCAATATGTTAGGATATATATGGTTTAACCTCATCTGTGTTGTTCAAAATGTATAAATGTGCTTGAATCACTTCATCACGTGGAATGAACTTTACCTTTAAGCCTCGAACCCCTTTACCTTCTCTATCAACTGTCATATGTCGAGATACAGGGAGACCAATATGCTCCACCTCATTCAAATAATCTGTACAGAACTCAATCACCTCTTCTGATACATATTTTTGAATAGTAGAGGCCTCTGGTCGATAAGGATTTTTAACATATTCTTTCAAAATTTTCATTTATCTTTCAAAAGGATACATCTATCTTAAATAAACAGTCCCACATATTCTTATCTCACGCACCAAATAAATCAATAGATGAACTATTATATCAAAAAATGTAGGTGGGAAATACATTTCTAGTTGAAAAAGAATAAGAGTTGCTTCATTCTCCAACACATCTATCAAATTTGGATCAACGACTTTGTTACAAATGGATTTAAAGAAATTACATAACCTGGTGATTGTATTTCTGATAGCTTTCGGTAATATACCACGCACTGCTACTGGTAGAATTTGTTGCATCAACACATGGAAATCATGAGATTTCATACCTATTAATTTAAAATCCTTCAATGACACAAAATTATTCACATTTGAAGAAAAACCACTGGATACTTTAATTCCATGAATACACTAACAAAAAATCATCTTTTCAATCTTGCTTAATGTGTGACAAGTCGGAGGTAAATATGTTCTGTTTCCTTTCACAGCGGGAGCTAACTCCAAATGTATTCTCATTAATATTAAGTCTAATATAGCATGTAATCCATCTTTTGTCTTTCCTTTTATGTCTAACAATGTTCCAATAAAACTATCACATATGTTTTTCTCTACATGCATAACATCAATGTTATGTTTTATCACTAAAAATCTCCAATAAGGTAGTTCAAAAAAAATAGACTTCTTCTTCCAGATATGTTTTTGAAAACCAGAACTTTTTCTCTTTACAAATGTCGAATCAATATCTTTCACTCTGTCATAATATTCTTCAGCTGACAATGGTCGAGGGGGGAGGTTGTATTCTTGTAAACCGTTAAATTATTTTTTTTCAATCTACGATAAGGATGATCAATTCGCAAAAATCTTCAATTTCCCATGTACACTGTCATTCTTCCATTCTGCAATTGATAATATGAAGTTTGTTCTTCACAAATTGGACATGCTTTATTTCCCTTAACACTATATCCAGATAAGTTTCCATATGCAGGAAAGTCTTTTATAGTGAACATTATCATAGCATGCAAAAGAAAATACTCATTCTTGTATGCATTGAAAACTTTAACACATTCCTCTTATAGCAGTTTCAAATCATCAATCAATGGTGTAAGATACACATCAATATCATTTCCCAGTTGTTTTGGTCCAGAAATCATCAAGCTCAACATAACATATTTTTTCTTCATACATAGATGTGGGGACAAGTTGTAAAGTACCATAAAAACATGCCATGAAATATATTGGCTACTGAGGCTCCGATATGGATTCATTACATCAGTACACAATCCCATTCTGATATTTCTATCTTCACTTCCAAAATCATGAAATTTTTTATCAAAACTCTTCCACTGTGGTGAATCGTCAGGGTAACGTAAGTTACCATCAGAGATGCACTCATCTGAATGCCATCTTAACCTTTTTCATCAATTGAATTTGCAGATAGACGCTTCAAATGAGGAATTATTGGAAGGTACCAAATTCCTTTAGCTGGAGTTTTGATTCTGGTACCTAAAAATAAATTAGAATTGAATTATCAGAATTGTATTCAAAAAATATTGGATGATATCATTGGAAATTAAAAAATTGATTTTTCATAATGTTACATTACATCACCTGAGAATGAATTTGAGTTGACTTTCTCATCCATCTTATAGCGCGATGTCCCACATGTAGGAAAACTTGATAAATGTTCATTTTCTTTCCTATACAGTACCCAATCATTGGGGAAAGCATGTATCTTTTTATACCCCAATCCCATTGGGCATAATATATTCTTCACCTCATAATTGGAATCTGAAAGCCCATTGCCTTCTGGAAGTAGCTCTTTTAAAAGCTCAAGTAAACTGGATAAACTATTATCACTCCACCCATTTTTTTCATTTAAGTTAACTAATCTCATAACTGCTGATAACACTGTATATTTTCTGCAACCTGGGAATAATGGTTTCTCAGAATCTTTATACAATCATTCAACAGTTGGTGTTTTTCGATGGTTTCAACACCTAAATCATGAATTAATTCTTCAATACGATCCTCTGCATCATTATGAATATCATCATCAACATTGGATGTTGAATTTTCAGTTCTTTCACCATGCAAGATCCAACTTGTATAATTAAGGATAAAACCATAACAAATGATATGATCCTTAATTTGTCTAGATTTTAACTTTCTCATATTTACACACTTCACACATGGACAAAAAATAAAATCAATATTTTGAAGATGTCGTTTAGAAAATTCCAAAAAATTATCAACTCCTTTTTCATATTCACTAGTGGTTCTTCATAAATAAATCCAATTACGATCCATTAATACCAGATATCACAATATAATTGATGAATATATTAAAACATATAAACATTTAAATATCTATCATATAAATTGTATACAAAAACATATTTAATAAAAACTATTGATAATCAGATAAAAGACATCAGATATGAAACACGTTTACAAATAGAGTAAACAGTTTATTTTTATATTATATACATGTGTGTTATATTGATAATATAATTTAATTATAATATCATTCTTTTAAAATTTATTTGTTCATTTTACATAGTTTTAATATTTCAATGTTTCATGTGTCAAAAATATTGAAGAGTACATTAATTTAAAGGATGCAATAAGTGAAATGTGGGAGTACATGGAAATATGTATAAATTATTGATGATTTTGTTGTATGATCTATACCTATGTACTAACAAATACATGTATTGAGATTAATATGACGGTGAATATAGTAGAATTTCTAGATAGAGGATGAACCCATTATAGGGTTTAGTGATGTAGATGATGTTATTCGAGAGGATGGATGGACATTGCGGACAAAATGAGAATGAGAATTTGGGAGGTAGATCTGAAGGGAACGCGGTAATTAAGTCAATTATGGAAATGAAGGTGGCAATGGGAATGAAGGCGGAAACATGAATGTTGAGTTAAAGGTTGGTAGGGGAGGTAGAGTCCTAGTGGGAGGTGGGTATGTAGTGGAGAGGTTCGGAAAGGGATTGGGAGGGAAAGGTAGAGAGGTTGTGAGGTGGAGAGTATGGATAGGTGGAGAGGTGGGATTAGGGAGGAGGGTCGGGATGGGGCAATTTTCCGGGTAGAAAATGATCAACAATGATAAGAGCTATAGCCAATCGAGCTACCCATAGAGGCAACCATGTATCGGAGAATCAATATAGTGGTTACACTATTATAGGGAATTCACATCCTATAGAATACATAATAGATTCTACTAAATCCATTGAAATAGCTCTTACAATAATTAAAAATTTACTCCTGTTATCATTTTCATATTTAATTATATGATTAGTTAAATATCAATTTTATTGTGCTAGATATGTAGTCAAAGGAATCAATGTTTCTCTAATTTGAGTCCTTATAATGTCAACCATGTTGGAAGACAAAACACCATTATCTAAACAATACATTCATACAATGTAAAGAAAAAAATAAACCAACAAATAATTAATAAATGTTGGTGTGAAATGCAAGCCACAGACATGGGTAGTTAATTATTAATAAATCTCAATTCTTTATTGAAAGTAAAAAAATATATAATTGGTTGTTTTAAAATGTAAAATATCAATAAAAATGGGTGTAATGTAATTTTATAACTTCAATCAAATTTAATTCAAAGTCACTAATGAAATAAAATATTCACATGTTAATCCCAGATAACACAGCATGAACTAAATGATAAATATAGATACAAAAAAAACAAGACAAACTACAACCAAACCACACTAAGTTCATCAATAAACAACACAAAAAAAATTATTTTTTTGAAGAATAATTAATTAAAATGGAAATAGAATTAAAAATATAGTACTTCATAATGTAATGAAACATCATGTTAAACTGAAATAATGATAATACAAACAAAAAAAATAGAAGTTCAACCCGAATGGAGATGTTAAATCCAAGCTGTGCTTGGTATAATGACTTTGAAAAACAAACACTATAAAATCTATACCAATAATAATAATACAAACAAAAAATAATGATAAAAAACAACTAAAATCGAACCAATAATAAAAATCGATCAAATTAGTATTATTGAAGAAGAAATAAACAATGAGAGATGAAACAAGAGATAAAAAGGAAGAACGCATACCTAAAATCGTGCAAATGGCACAAAACCTTCAAAAATGGTCGTCCAAGATCAGAAATGAGCTTCGAAGGTCGTCGGGACTCCAAAGCTCCATAGCGGAACTCGATTTTGATGATCGAACAAAATGAGGGTTTCGGTCCCCGAATAATTTTAAATGACTTTAGGCATCGGTTTTGGAGAAAACCGATGCCGAAAAGATATCTTATGGCGTCGGTTTTTAGGAAAATGGACGCAATTTTTTTTTCGGTGTCGGTTGTCCTCAAAACCGATGCCAAAAATTTTCTTATTATTATTTTCGGTGTCGGTTCTCCTCAAAACCGACACGGAAAATTTGTTTGCTATTATTATCGGTGTCGTTTTTCTTTAAAACCGACTCTGAAACATTTTTTAAAAAAATTTCGGTGTCGGTTTCGGGAAAACCGATGTAAAATATCATTGGATAATTGTTTTTGGCATCGGTTTTACTAAAAACTGATGCCATAAATTTCCCTCACATACTATTGGTGTCGGTTTTTAAAAAATCGATGTTATTAAGACGATGTTAAATCCCCGTATTTTCACTAGTTCATGCTTGTGTGGACATCGAAGAATAGAGGTTGGCACAAAGGGCTTGAATAGAATAAAATGATTGATGCTATGTTATTGAGGTTTAACCCATTGCTTCCAAAAGGATATTGGAGACATAATTATATGACATATGGATGAGTAAGTGATATTACATTGAGATCCTCATCTAAAGATATAAAAGGTTGGTTATGAAAACCCATATCTTTCTTACACTTTATGTTATGATTTCTGACAAAAATATAACTTAATAAAATACAAGAATCTCATGAGGCATAGTGTCTTTCGGTAATTATCTATATCGAAAATCAACATGAAAAAATAAATATAAATAAAATAAAACTCCATAACATTCCCTTATATTTACTTTATCATCAATAACTACATGGAATTACTTGACGTCATACAGAAGAAAGGGGTGATCTGTAATGTTTGGTGAGGGAATAATCAAAATATAACATGAATAATGTAATACATTATAGGGAATATGTATGTAAATGTTACATAATATGGGTGAAAATAATATAATTGAACATCAATGAATGATATTAGATGATAACATAAAGGTAACATTATAATGTCGAAAAAACATAAAACATGACATCATAAGAATAAGTTAGGGTGAACCATCAAGAAATCATAACATAGTTTTCCTAGGATAACTTATAATTATTATTCATGAAATATCATGAGATAAAAACATTACCCAATGAATTTGAGGGAAAAATAAATATGATCCCACCTTTCAAATTCATATCATGTACATGAATACGTGTCCCATATAGATCATACAACATATGGATGACTTTAATCACTTTTAATCTCATGATTAAGGGGTGTGGGTTATAAATATAGATGTCCCAACTAAATGAATAGTAGGTACATCTAGTTGAATACAATTTAGTTTAAATTGGTATAAGTATCACTATAGAAATTTTTTGCATGGAAAATCATAAGATAATTTTAGAAGAATAATGGGGGTATATAAAGATTTAGGGAAGGGTTTAATGTTAGATAAAGGGGTTTCTTGTCACTTGTAAATCAGAAGCACAATAAGAGGTTTGTGTAAAAACATATCCCAGGATGAATAATTAGAAATCCAAATGCATAATGTAAAAAAAATTCTTCAATAAAGTGGAGAAAGTAAATATACCTTACCTTAAAAGGGTTCTTCTCAAATCATATAAGGATATTATTAAAGTATTTGGTATGGAATCCCACCTATTTAATACATAACCTTTCATTACATGGTATAAAAAAGGATCTTTTAACATTTTTTTTCTTGTAGATAAGGTAAATAATACATTAAAATATCAAACATCATTCTAAATAAACTTGAAATGAATCATCATGGGTTCTCCCTAAGATAATTTTACTTCATCTAATATCTTTGGGAAATACACAAAAGAAAAGGGTTGAGGATAAATCCCAGTAATAGAAAAATAAAGGTAAACAGAAGCATGTGATCATGTGACATATCAATAAAGACATGAAAATTAAAAATAAGTCATGAACAAGAGAAATAATATAATAATAAAAACATGAATCGTATAATGTATTATTTGAAAATACATTTAAAAGAGAAATTTCTAATCATATCAACAAGTTTTATCACCAATTTTTCATAAATAAAAATTAACAAGGTTATTCACTAAGGTATTGTAAAACACGTCATATCTAGAGATTAAATACTTTACTTAATACATCAGAGAACTTTCTAGTAATTACCTTAATAATTTTAAATTTAATTTGATCTGCATGGATAAAAATAAACTATTTCATTAATAATACATGTATAATAAAGAATTGGCTTCTTATCAAAATATTAGAATACAAAAGATCTTAAAGACATGATCGTTACGTTATTTTTAACCCATGAAAGGAAATTTGGATTTTATATATGTAAATTCCTAATTCAAAAACTTATTTTTAATTATAGATGAATATAAATTAAAAATAAAATTGTTTTGGGTATTCAAATAAAAAGTAATATAGAGTTTCTTATGTAAAATAGAGAAAATTTCTTAATAAATTCGGCATCATGACAAGTTTAAAACATGGTTTCAGAAATTGGTAAATTGAGAGGGGAAAATTGTCTCCTAAACATAAAATGATATTCATACTATAATAGGATAATAGAATGTGCAAAAAACATATTTTTTAAATTATAATACATAACTCATTAAAAGGGAAGTTTAATGGAAAAGGGAACTGATGATTTCCCCAACCTTGAAGAGCTGTTCCGAAAACATGATGATGAATCCTTAGTGGCTTGAAAAAAACATGGTGGGATTACTAGAGGGGAAATAACATCATAAATAGTGTAGGATATATTGGATTGAAAGTAAATGGATAAATGGGAGGTAATTTTTAGAAAATGTGGAGGAATTGTTAAATAATTTCAAAAAACTAGGTCATCGAAAACTAGGTTGTGGAAACTGAAAAACTATTAGCTTACCCAGAAGTTTTGCAATGGGTTTTGGAAATTTTTGAAACATTTTATCTTATTTTAGTCCACTATAACTGAACACCATTTTTTTAATACTTCTTTTTCAATCTAAGAGTACATATTTCACAATGTAGTGTTTTTAAAAATCATGTTTTCTTTTTTAGACTTTGGAAAGTCACTTATAGTTTTTGAAATTGATTAAAAATATTGAAATACATCTTTTTAATATAATAACATATTTTAGGTCATATATTGTGTTTAATTAATTATTATATCATTATGACATAAATATGATGTTATAAAATATATCAAAAACCTAAAAGTGTATTTTTTTACTATTCATGAAAAAATAATGTACTTTTGGAAAATTCTCAAAATTTTAATTTAACCTAATTTCAATGTGATGGATTCCAATATAATACTTATTTTTGTAGAATAATTATTTAAATATAATAGTTTTAACTATTAAATCTTAAAATCCTTAATTATTTAAAATTGGTACTTTTTAAGGCATTATAAAATTTCTAACACTTTTAAAAAATACTAGGACATTATAAAAATATTTTATCATTTATATTTAAATGAGAGTCTTTTAAAAGGTTATATTATTGAAAAACAAAATTATTCAAAATACTTGAGTGTCTTATAAAATTATATATTTTTTCTACAAAAATACAATTATGTGTCATTTTCACAAAAGAATCAGTTTATCAAATTCATCTCATTAAAAATATATTTTATTAAGAAAAACTATTCTTAAAATGGAATTTATGGCATAAAATTTTAACTTATATAAGAAAAATATACTAATATCTTGACATGTAACCCCTTATTACACATTCATACACCCTAAGGGTAAGGTTTGAAACTGTGATGGTTTCATAGGTTGTCTTGGTAAACATTAACCAAGTGGTAATCACCACTAATTTGAACTTTTCCCATCAGCAATATCATTCTATTGTAACTTGTTGAAGATTATATTTGGTATGGTCAAGGTAATAACCCAATGAAAATACCTCCCTACCATGTTCTAAAAAATGGGATTCGAATGGAATGTCTCAAATTATTGAGGCCATCGATTCTCTTTCTATATCAATAATCATTTATCATTACTATATATAAACAATAATTATAATGGTGAAATTATCAACCAATGTTATGGTTTCCAATGGTCATACTAAACAATGATCATATTGAACATGAATCATATTTGACCAAATTTCATATAATGATTTAATCCCAATAGTTATGTTTTCCTTTATATACTATAAATACCACTTAATAATTCACTCAAAATTAACTATAATTTCCCTTAAGGTAATGTTATCATTTTTAAAAGATGTTTATAGGTTTAATAATATTTTTTATTATTTCTATATCATTTTTTTGGGAGTGATGATTCTAGAAGATTGGGGTGATCCATACATTCCCGTTTTAGATTTTCTATTTTCTAATTTTTTCTAGCTATAATGTTTGAAATTTTAATTAGTTTCACAGCTGGCTAATGTAATTATCATAGTTAAATATGTAAATTTTTTATGGTTTATCATTATTTTTTTACATGTATTATATATCATAACATGAAACTAATATTTATTTAGAAAATAAATATCATTTTAAAAAGTCTTGATTGTTACATTATTCCCCCTTAAGAAATTGTGTGCCTAAAGTTTCACCTCATTTTATCAATTGATAAATGGTGAGAGTAATTATATCTCATTGTCTCCTCTAGTTCCCATACTATTTCATCATATTTTTGGTTCCTTCACGATAATTTTATGAGTAGGTTTGTCTTTTTTCATAGATCCTTCTCTCTATGATCCAAGATCTTCACTAGCTACTCCTCATATGAGAGTCCATGTTCAAGTTGTACCATCTCTAGATTAATTACAAGAGAGGGATCATGTGTGTACATCCTCAATAGAGATACATGGAATACATCATTAACTTGAGCTTGATTGTTTTGATGTTCTATAATATTGGCCTCTACTCTTATGTAATCAAGGATTTTTAAGTGGCCAATGTACCTAGCACTAAGCTTCACTTTCTTTAAAAATCACATGGTTCACATCCATGGTGATATTAAAAAGAAATCTATGTCCCCAAAATTAAACTCTAAGTCACTTTGATTATTTTCATCATATTACTACTTCTAAATCTGATAAAAAATTATATTTTTTTGATGGAATGAATATTTTTTCCATCTATTTAAAAATATCTGGCCCAAGAAATTTTATCTCACCAAATTCATCCCAAAAAGTAGTAGTTATATATCAGTTATCATATAGACATTCATATGGTGCTATTTTAATACTTGTGTGTTAGCTATTGTTGTATGATAACTCAACTAATGGGAGGTGATGATCTCATCCACCATTAAATTTTATTGATCCTGTTCTTAGTATGTCCTCAAGTGTTAGAATAGTCCCCTAATATTTTCAATCAGTTTTGGGGTGACAGGCCATAATGAAATTCAATTTAGTGTTAATATCATGTTGAATAATTTTCTAGAATTTATATGTGAACCTTGGATCATGATTATATATGATATAAATTCAAACCTCATGCAACATCACCACCTCATTAACATATATCATGGAAATTTGTTCAAGAGATAAATCTTTCTAAATAGTGATGAGATATGAAGTCTTGGTGATTTCATCCACTTTAACACATGTAATATTGTTTCTTTTCGATATTATTGGGAGACTAATAACATTTTCCATTGTGATATTGTCCAACTTACATTTTGGTAAGGGTAGCGATTTCAATACCCACTTTGGAATTTGTCACTCTGCCTTCACTTGCTGACATACCAAGCACCTTGAAGTGTAGTCAAAATTATCTCATTTCTTGTTGTCCCATTAAAAATTTTCATGAATGTCCCTATAAATTTTCGTGCTTCAAAGATTTTTATAGAATGTAAATCTGTGATATTCATCCATCATCTCCTTCGTCATCTTTGGGATAGATGGGACACATAGCCTTGTATGAAATTTCAATACAACTTCTTGATCAATATTTAACTCATAAAACTTCCTATTATTCTTAGTCTCTATCCTATGGGGCAATAAATTATCTTCCCTTTGATCTATCTTCATATTCTCTAGTAATTATGGATGAGAAAACATTTAGTGTAGTATTGAGGTTGTCTCTTCCCTTATGATTTTCAATCTTTTTTTTACTAGCTAGTTTATCAAATGATCTCCTTGAATCCTCCTCATCACCATAACAATAATTTTTTCCCTATATAATGCATTAGTGAAATTGATTTATCTTTCGGGGTAATAATGAATTGAATAGTCATAGTCATTAAAAAGTTCCAAAAATATCCTTTGTCTCATTTTCAATTCCTATTAAGTTAAGAAAAACTTTAAACATTGGATTTATGTGTATATATCACATTTCCCCCCATAAATATAGAACCAACATATTTTTTGAGAAAAAATCACCTTATCTAGCTCTATGAATTGCATATTATAATTCTTTTCGTGAGGATTTAGATGTTGAGATGCATAATCAATCACCTTGTAATTTTTCCTGAGGATGCACCCAAAATATTTCAAATAATCATCTCTATAAATAATGAATCCTTATTCAAAAGAGGGCAAAGTTAACATAGGTTAGGTAACCAATCTTCTATTTAGTTCTTGGAAACATTCCTGATAATCCTTTGTTCAAATGGACTTAGACCCTTTTGGAGTTAGCATGGTTAGTATATTTGAAATTAATGAAAACTTTTTTCACAAACCTCTTATAATATCTTTCTAAATCAATGAAGCTATGAATCTCAATTACTATTTTAAGATGAGTTCACTCATCTATAGAATATTTTTTCACAGGGTCCACTGGAATTTATTCATTGATTAGAATGTTTTCCAAGAATGCAACTTCATGTAACCATAATTTATATTTACTTAATTTTCCAAAAATGTAATCCTTTCAATGATTTCCCAAATTAACCCTTATATGATCTTTATGTTGCTCATTAATTTTAGAATACATTAAAATATCATCCATAAAAACTAAAAAAATATATCAAGGTGGTCCTTATTGACTTTATTCATCAAATCCATAAAATTAGAAGGAGCATTAGTTAAGATGAAGGGCATAACAACAAACTCATAGTTCACATATCATATTCAAAAGTAATTATTTGGGATACCTTATTTCTTAACCCTAAATTTATAATACCTCTATCGAAGGAAAATCTTAGAGAATAAATAATCACCATAAAGCTGGTCAAATAAATTCTAAATCCTTGGGAGAGGGAAATTTTTCTTCTTTATGATCCATTTAAGTTCTCAAAATCAATGCATAGCCCCATTGATCAGTGCTTCTTCTACCTAAAGAGAATAGGTTCCCCCATTGATACATTCACGGCCAAACAAATCCCTTCTCTTGAAGGTCTGTATTTTTTTTCTTTTGATCCTCTAACTCAATATTTTCCATTCTCTATGGGGTATTTGATATCATTATGGATCAAGGAATGTGTTTAATAGATAACTCGACCTATATTTCTAGGGGATGGTCTAGGTAACTCTTTAGAGAATATGTTAATCTATTCTTGAATGTTGGGGACATTATCTATCTTTATATTTTCATTTCCTACTCTCTATTCACTAATCATCAATATAATGAAATTTATGGGAGGTGAATCTAGGCAAATATCAAGGTGGGATATATCTCCTTTGAAAATGATAGTAGGTTATTTATTCAAGACTTTTGATACTTCCTTTCTTCTATGGTTTGTCTTAGAATTATATGATTACATCCACTGCCTCCCAAGTATAGTATCAAAATAAACCATGTGAATGACTAATATATTTTTTATGAGATTGTACTCTCCAAATATAATACTAGAGTTTCTATATACTATTGATTCTCGGATAATTCCTCCAAGATTTTTGAGTAATAACTCTATTTCTAGTAGTTTTAGGATTAATTCAATATTCATTGTAAACATGGATGAAATAAATTAATTCATAGAACCAAAATCAAGAAAACTACTTGATATCCATAAGAGCACAATGATTGTACCTACCACCACATCATTCAGAGCCTCCACTTAAGCCATCATGATATCAAATGTCTAACATTTCACCCTTGTCCTATGCTAAGGTTTATGGTGGTCCCCCTCCATTATCTTCTGATTTCAAAATTGATTGAAAAAATTATCAAGCGGGACACACTAGAAACATTGAACTTTTGGGGAGGCATGAACTATATTTTCTTCGTATTAAGTGTTGAAAAGTTTAGGCTTCACCTCACCATGACAGTTCTGAGCTATATGGACATCTCTTTTTCACATTTATCACCTTCCACTATCATTTAATGAGTTACTTGAATGCTTCTTCCCACATTTGTTTTGGTGTTAAGTTTCACTTCATTTCCTCCTCTTCCACAATAAAATGTATTCCCTATGTTTGGGTGTTTTTCTATCTTCTTCTAGTTCAACCTATGTGACCATTAAATATCATAAAAATGTAGTTCAACCTTAATAACACTCTACACTACCTCCTCATACCTTTCATAGTTTAGATTTTCTAGATTCCTCAATAAATGAGGTCTCATTCCATTTAATAATCTATCATTCATTCCCTTAGGATCCATAACAATATTATAATTGTATCAAGCTTGTCTTGGAAAGTTCATCTAATAGCTTCCCACTTATTCACATTCCTCCTAGTTCTATTCTAGTAATTACTTATCCATTTTCATTTTCATCAAACAAGAAAAAATAATTATTGTAAAATATTCCCTTGAACTCTTACCACTAAATAGTATTTGTCTCTTTTATTAGATTTGTGTTTTTAAGGAGTTCCCACCACTGATAATCTCTTCTATCTAAGAGGTATACATACAGTGTTATGTTCCCTTTCTCTAGAAAATGGTGTAAAAATGATCCTTTTTATAGAGATTATTTCTTTTTCTTAAATCAATGGGTCGATAGAAGAATGTGGTCATTGATTAATGAAGTACTCAATGGAAATTTGTTCCATTCGAGGTGAATCTAGTCTCTCTACTTAATTGAAGTTATTTTTCAAATCCCGAGTTAGCTGATTCATCATCCTTATAATGTTTTTCATTCAAACTTCTTTCAGAATTTTTTTAGTGCATCATCTGTTGCACTCATCATTTATGTGGTTCCTCTAATTTCCCACCATTTTTATAAAATAATAATATTTTAGTGGGAAACTTGTTACGTTTTCAATTCCAAAAATTCTAAAATGATTTTATGTTTTAAAACATCATGCATAAATATTTCATTAATATATTCTCATAAAAATTAAATTTTCTATATATTATTTATGAGGGTTCATAAAAATCATGGGATTAACACAAAATATCCCCTAGGAGTATAAACCAGGTGTGCTACAAGGACCATTTTCATGTACATATTTCTATTCGAGTCAAACTCAAAGCTGTGTTTTTTACTATTAGTTCTAGGTACATCTTTTTCAGATCCACATCCACATGAAGTATCCAAATAGGGGAAGTATATATTTTATAAACCACATATTTAATTGTTACCAAAATTCCATAATGATTTCCTATATATTGAGTTTTCGTTAGGGTTATTATTAATGTTTTAATGTCCAAAATTTCACAATCAACTAAACTTTCATTTGATACCAACTATTGAACCTCACCTTTTTATTACATAACCTTTCGTTAAATTGTACAAAAAACTGATGTTTTAAAATATAATTTCATTAAAATAAGGTAAATAATACATGAAAATGTAAAAAAAACTTCTAAAGACACTTGAAAGACATATTCATGAGTTCATCCTAAGTTACATTTAATGTATCACATTTTATGGGGACATGCATCAATGGAAAGGGGTGGGCATGAATTTCGGTAAGGTAATAAGAAAGGGAGACAAAAAAACATCGGATCATGTGACATGTCAATAAGGACATGAGACCTAAAAATAAGAAATGAAGAAGATAAATAACATAATAATAATAACTAGAATAATAACATGGAAATGTGGCTACAACATTTAAATGATACATAAATAAAAATATCAACAATGTTTATCACAAAGGTGTCATTAATAAAAATTGCCAAGGTTATTCACCAAATTATCATAAAACATGTCATATTTAGAGATTAAATTCTTTACCTAATTCATTAGAGAGATATCAGGGTGCACTATTAATATTTCATAATATAATCTACAAAGATCATAAGAAATTATTTCACTAAGAACATGTGAAGATTAAATAATGGATTTGTAATCAAAATATTGGCATGAAAAAGAGATTAAAGACATTATAATTATGTCATTTTTATCCCACGAAAGGAAGTTTTCATTTAATATATGTAAAAACCAAAATAAAAAAGTAATTTTTAAATATATATGAATATACATTGAAAATAAAAGTGGTTTCGGTATTCTAATAACAAGGAAAAAAGAATATCCCTTGTAAGGGAGGGAAATTTTAAAAGTAAATTCAATAGTGTGATGAGTATAAAACATGGTTTCAGAGAATGGTACAATGAGAGGGAAAAATGGAATTCCATTCATAAAAGACTATTATTATAGTAATGGTATAATATAATGTGGAAAAATATTTTGGAAATTAGAATAAATTCCACATGAAAAGGGAACTTTAATGAAAAAGATAAGTGAAGATTTCGTTTACCATGAAGAGTTGTTCCTAAACATGATGATGGAAAATTGGGGCTTAAGGATAACTTGTGGGGACTACTTGGGAGAAACAATTAGTAAATTATCAGGCAGGATAGATTGGGAGTGGAAGGAAATGAATAAATGTATGGGTATTTATTGAAAAAGTGCATGAATTGTTTAATAATTTACAAATTTTGGTCTTGGAATACTAGGTTGTGGACAGTGAAAACCCATTGGAATACCCTTGCTTTTTTATCATGTTTTTTAAATTTGGTTCAAATTTAAGTCTATTTTAATCCAACTAAACTAAAAGAAATTTTTAATACTTCTTTTGGCATAGAAGATTAAATATTCCATAAAGAAATGTTTTTAAGAATCAAATTTTCCTTTTTAGGATTTATAAAGTCACTTATTGTTTTAGAAATTGATTAAAATCTATTAAAATACATAATGTTAATAAAATAAATTATTTTATGTCATAGATTTTAATTTATTAATTATTACATCATTATGACATAAATATGATCTCATAAAATAAACTGAAAACTTGAAAGTGTAATTTTTATTATTCATGGAAGAATAACATATTTTAGATTATTCTCATAAATTCAACATAACCTAATTTCAATGTGGTGATTTTTAATATAATGTTTATTTTTATAGAATAACTCTCTAAATATGATAATTTTGACATTTAAATAAAAAAATCCTTATTTATTTAAATATAACATTTTTTAAGGCAGTCATATTTTTGACACTTATAAAAAAATACCTTGGCCATTATAATATTATTTTATCATTTATATTAAGATGAATGTATTTTAAAAGACTATTTTTTAAAATATATATTATTTATAATACAATATTTTATTATAAAACTATAAATATTTTCTAGAAACCCAAAATTATATTTCATTTACGTCAAAAAAAATTATCAAATTCATCTCAATTAAACATCCATTTTATTAGGAAAAAATATTCTTAAATGGAATTGATAGAATAAAAATTTTAATTATACAAAGTAAATTATACTGTGGTTTGGACATGTAACCCCTTATTACACCCACATATACCATAAGGGTAAGGTGTGAGATGGTGGTAGTTTTGTGGGATGGATCGGCAAACATCGACTGAGTTGTAGTGTCCACTAATTTGAAATTCTCCCATAGTTGAATTCATTCATGATTTACATGATGATTCTTGGATTGGTCTTGGTCATGAGAAAACCCTAGTGACAATAGCTTGCTCCAAATTTTAGGAAAATGGGATTTAAACAGCATGAATCTGCTGGTTGTGGTCATAAATTCTCTTTCATGTATCAATTATCATTTTTAATTACTACTTATAAGCACAAATTATAATGGTAAAATTATAAACTAGGGGTATACACTACTGGAAATGGGGTCTATCCCCACGCACCTATTCCCACGGTTCTTTAAACCGTGGGGATAGTATGTTTTTTTTGCTGTTTATACCCACGGTTTTATTAAAACCGTGGGTATTAATTTTTTTTTCGAGCCCTTGTATCGGGCTCCTCCTCAATCTCTCCTCAAATCCGCGACGCATCGAGCTCTACCCTACCTCCCCAAGCCGCGACGCCGCACCCCGACCACTGACTCCCGACCCTCCCCTCTCCTCTCTGACTCCCCTCCCCGGCCTCCGACTCCCCTCCCCGGCCTCCAACCCCGGGCTCCGACTCCCGGATCCGCCTCCCGGCTCCCGAATCGCGGCTCCCGACTCGCGGTTCCCGACTCACGGCTCCCGACTCGCAGCTCCCGATTCGCGGCTCCCGGCTCCCGACTCCCGGCTCCCGACTCCCGGCTCGGCCTCCCGGCTCACGACCTGGACCTCCAGGCCTTCTCAGTAGTGATTTTTTTTATGCTGGAGTCCCAGATTTCCTGGTAATTTCTTAGTCTTGGTTGATTTCCCATAATTTCATCATATTACCTCTTGATAATCAATTAGTGTTGTAGTCAAAGGTAGCAGTTGATGCATTCATAGGTTAATGGAGTGGTTTGATTCTAAATTTTTTTAAGCAATTTCATTTTTTTATGATGGAATACTAAAAGATGAATGATATAAATATCCTGATTATCAAACCCAGTGAGAATATTTCCCCAAATTAATTTAGCATTGATAATCCTAAGATGCACTATTTTGGCCTTAAAATAGTATATATGAAGGTATGTACATACACATGTTGAGCAGTTCCGGGTGGTTGTTTATAAATCTATCAAGTTTCAGGTGTTGGCTTGGTTCCTCTTTGAGGAAGGGTACCCTTCCAATTCCTCAAATTTATTAATTCATTAATTAGTTTCTTACTACACTTTTTCTTTGTTTTTAGTTAATGCAGTGAATACATTAGATTAAATTCCTCTTAATCTTGAATTTAGTATGTTTCATGATTTAAGAGTTAAAGGTAATAAATGATTGTTTCATAAGAAATATCATGTTTATATATTAAAACCCCTCCAACGGAGGTGCGCTGTCTTCAAGTTAAAAAACAATTATTAGACTTTTAGGATTTATTGTCTTGTTGTACTGATATTTCTTTATGAATTGATGTTATGTTTGAATTATGTCATATATGACCCCTAATGGAATTAAAAAAAACTAAGTTTTCCTTTTTAAATGATTAAATAACCAAGGAACCGTTTAAGTTCTTTGACCGGTTTTTATATTGGAATTACCCATGTAGAATTGTTTCCCATAATTTTCATTTTAGTATGTTGACATGTTTGAGCCACCATTCGGTGAGCCTTAGATTTAAATTTCTAAGGGTATTATTTTCTATATTAAATGGCTTGAATTATCTTTTGAATTTCAGAATGGAAATTACCCTGTATGCACAACATTTAACCCGCCTAATGTAAGTGCTTCAATGTAATAATTAAATGTGAAATAGAAATTGTAAAGTATACTAAGTACATGAATTAGCCGTATTAGATGTAATTGAAAAATATGTTGTGTATTCATAGAACCCCTTACCATGTTAATGGAAGGTACCAGAGTGAACCTTGATTATTGAAAATGCCTTAAATGGATTAAATGAGTGGTTTCAAGCTACATGGCCTTGTCACACTAATGAAAGGCTAGGGTTGAACAAAATTGACTTATTGATTAATTATTACTTGATTAAATGGTTTCATGCTACTTGGCGTTGTCACACTAATCAAAGGAAAGGCTTGAACCAAATGGAATATTATATGAATTCAATATCAAAGTAGGTGTGGCCTGACTCAAGCTCACCTTGGATACTTGAGAGAAAGCCTTGAGCACTCAAGGACCCTATTCCGAATTCAAGGATACAACTTTCTTAGGTTGAGACCTATATAGAACCTGATCCTTGTCTGACTTTAGATGCCTGGTATGACACCATATAATCCCTCATGTATTACAACAAGATTCCTTAGATACACTCCTTGGTTCCAGAATTGACAAGTAGGTGCCATGGTTAAATCCTAGCCCAATCTTTTCTTAGACCCATTTTACCTTGGATGAACTTCTTAGACTAGATAGTCCTCTTATTGTGGAATTAGTTGGACTGTTATCCTTGGATTACACTCTTACCCCATGTGAGGCTATAGTTATTACTAAGTTGTTGACACTTGAGGTCTATGTTTCCTTGGTTATAACCTTGGAACTTCATTATTAAATATCATTACATGTTTTCTTCTCACATCTTAGAACCTCAATATCTTTCTCATATAAATTATATTTAAACTGGTTAAAATTGATTAATGAAATGGTTACACATTCTGACACCAGTCAAAGGCTAAAGAAGGTATAACTGCTATGTGTCCCATAGGAACCTGTACGGGTGATGTTTATTTATCTCTCTATTATTATTATATATACCAGTGAACTATATATTTTATACTGCACTATCTAGATTGGGCTGGACATCAGTGGTTCCATCCTATTATTATTTATATCTCACACCCTACTCAGGCCGCTATTACATTGGGATACTCGAGTATACTTTCATTTTCTCCGGACCTTGGACCTTGCTTTTCAATGTATGCTTGTAACTAGAGTTAGGAGAAAAGGACTGAGTTGGATCTCGGGATACTCAAGGAGATCGCCCATGGGGTTTTGATGTGACTTTATTATTTTTTTATTTTATTGAAAATAATGATGTAATGTTTACTACTTTTAGATATGTATCATTACCATGTCATGCATTCATCTGTTGTTTAAACTACCATTGACCACTTTAATTCAGTTATAATAATATTTATCTTATGCTGCTTTGTCATTTATTTACTACCTCTTTCATTGTTGATTGTTATTTATTCAATTTTACCACTGTTTATATGTGATAAGAGGGTATAGTCCCCACTATCACCTCTCGAGACCCTCACTACAAGTCAAAAACCTCTAACGTATGGGGAGACTCACCAGCCCCCCTGCCCTACACAACCTCTCCCCCTCCCTCTACTGCACCAGTCCCTCCCCCTCCCCCTTCCCTTGCACCAGCCCCTCCCTTAACCCCCTACTGCAACATCCCCTCCCCCTGCACCAGCCCCTCCCCCTCCCCCCTCTTGCACCAGCCCCTCCCCCTACCATGCACCAGCCCATCCCCCCCACCAGCCCCTACCCCCCCCCCCCCACTACACCAGCCAGCCCCTCCCCCTCCCCCCTTCCCTTACATCAGCCCTTCCCCCCCCCCCACACTGCACCCCACCAGCCCCTTACCCCATGCTTCCCCAGCCCCACCACCAGCCCCTCCCCCTCCCACTTTCCCTGCTGCACTGGCCCCTCCCCCTTTCCCTACTGCACCAACCAACCCTCTCCCTCCCCCCTGCACTACTTTCCATGTGGAGTGTCTTTTTTAACTTTTTTCTTTAGTTTACATCTCAAGGAAGACCTTTTTCTCTTTTTCCCTACTTATTCAATCATGAACTCCTCTTGTCATTAAATACTTGTCATTAAATATGTTTTGCTAGCTACTAATATGCTTTGATTGATTTAATAATAAAATTGATTGTAATGATTTTTTTAAATATGATTTACATTGTTGATTGAATGATAATTTTTTTTCTTGTTATAGAATGGATAGAAGCTGGATGTATCGTACCGATCGGATTTCAACCGAGTTTCAAAATAATTTGGAGAATTTTTTAGATTTTGCATTTAGCAATGCGTCAGATGGAGGTTGTATACAGTGTCCCTGCTATAATTGTGTTGGAAGACCATGGTTAAGACGAGAAGAAGTTAGTTACCATTTAACGAAATTTGGATTTCAAGCAAACTATAATGTTTGGTTTCACCATGGAGAGACGAGTCAATCTTCGACTGTTCATAAACGAAATGAACGAAGTGACATGGAGAATTTGATATTTGATCGGTTTCCATATGTGCATCATTCCGAGAGAGATAGCATGCCGGTGCAAGAAGACAATGATATCAGTACACATGAGGAAAATGCTGAAAATGATGATGTTGACATAGTGAAAAATTTATTGGATGATGCAAGAACTCCAGTATATCAAGAATGTACTAGAATGACCAAGTTGGAATTTTTAATGCGGTTATATCATGGGAAAACTATGTATGGGATTTCTAATACTGCCATTGATTATATTCTTACATTTTTGAAGGACTTGCTTCCTGATGGTGCAGATATTCCCTCAAATCATTACATGGCATGGAATTTAATTAAGCAGCTTGGATTTGCTACTAATAAAGTCCATGCTTTTCTGAAAGATTGCAGTTTATTTTGGAGGAAACAGCTGACCGTAATGACTGTAAAGACTGTGGTACATCTCGATGGAAGACAAATGCAGATGGAACACCGTCTCGTGTGCCACAGAAAGTCATGTGGCACTTTCCATTGATTCCCAGACTTCAAAATCTATTCATGTCTCCAGAAATCTCAGCCAATATGCGATGGCACGATGTTGAGAGAATTAAAGGAAATGATGAGCTGGTCCATCCAGCAGATGGATTAGCATGGCGGACATTTGACGCACAACATCCTGATTTTGCAGCTGAGGTGCGTAATGTCAGATTGGGCCTATCATGTGATGGTTTTAATCCGTTTGGTCAGATGCTTACTGCTCATAGCACGTGGCCGGTTTTTATTCATGTTTATAATCTTCCTCCGTGGATGTGTATGAAAAAACCTTTCACTTTCTTGAGTATACTGATATCTGGACCTTCGGATCCTGGTAATGACATAGATGTATACTTGCAGCCTTTAATAAAAGAGTTGAAACAACTTTGGGATTTAGGTGTGCAGACATTTGATGCTTCTTCAAAGAATACGTTTCAGATGTGTGCTGCCCTTCTATGGACCATAAATGATTTCCCTGCCTATGCAATGATGTCTGGGTGGAGCACGAAGGGAAAACTTTCATGTCCCGTTTGTATGAAGAATACACGATTGAGAAGGCTTAAATATCATCGTAGTTTCAGTTTCATGGGGCATCGCCGATTCTTGCCAATGGATCATCAATACAGGAAGAATCGTCGGAGGTTTGATAATAATGTTGACACTGAAGAACCACCTCAACGTATGTCAGGAAGTGATGTGCTTGATGAATTAAAAGATTTCAGCTTTTCATTAGGAAAAGGTCATTTGACATCTCGAAAGAGGAAGAATGATGATACTGAAGTCATTTACAATTGGAAAAAGAGAAGTATTTTTTTTGTGTTGCCATATTGGTCTACTAATTTGTTACGTCATTGTTTAGACGTAATGCATATTGAGAAAAATATATGTGAAATGTTGCTTGCAATTCTTTTGAATATTAAGGGGAAGACCAAAGATGACTTCCGATCTCGTCGAGATTTATTGGATTGGGGTATTCGACCAGAACTACATCCTGTTTGTATCGGTGAAAACAAATGGAAAGTTCCCTGTGCTTCTTATGTGATGACACAGGCAGAGAAAGATCAATTTCTGGCAGTATTGGAGAATATTAAGGTTCCAGACGGCTATTCCAGCAACATATCTAAACGAGTCAACAGAAGACATTTGAAATTGAAATCCCTAAAAACTCATGATTACAACATCCTTCTTCATGAATTGATTCCAATAGCAATTCGACATTTGCTATCCAATAATGTAAGGGTGGTAGTGATTCGGTTGTGTCATTTTTTTAGAGACCTTTGTGCTAAAAGGTTATCCAAATCATTGTTGATAAAAATGCAGCAAGAGGCACCATTAATTCTGTGTGAGTTGGAAAAAAAATTTCCTCCATCCTTTTTCACTTGCATGCTGCATTTAACAGTTCATCTTCCAACTGAGACACTTCTTGGGGGACCAGTTGCTTTTCGGTGGATGTATCCCACTGAAAGAAATATGTGCACAATGAAATCATATGTCCGAAATAAGAATTATCCTGAAGGTTCCATTGTGAGGAGTTATCTGGCCCAAGAATGTATGGATTTTTGTTCAATGTATTTGTCTGATGTGAGCACAAGACATAATCGACCAATGAGAAATGAAGATGAGCAGTATGAGGAAATTCAACCCTCATTTCCATCTCTTCCCCAAACAGGTAGAATTTTCGGGTCATATACATTGGTTACATTGAGCTCTGAAGAGCGGAATATGGCACATCGTACAGTCTTGTTTAATTGTGGTTTGTTCGATGCCTATATCAAGTAAGTAATTTGAATATATATATGTTATCTCATATGATATCATATCACATATACCTTATACTTTTATTGTCATTTTATGTAGAGAACATAAACAAATTATAAGTAGAGTTCATCGGTCTTTGCCGTTGAGAAGGAGAGAGGCTATGCATAGCCAAGAGTTCCCAGCTTGGTTGAAATCAAAGGTATGACCATTACATTAAATACCTTAAAATATAGATATATATTTAATTATATTACTCATGTATTCCAGGTATTGAGTTTACCTGCTGACTTCATTTCTCAAGAATTAAGAGCGTTGGCTTTTGGTCCCAATTCTTTGGTTCGTGACTGCAAATCTTTAATAATCAATGGATACTAATTTGTTACAACTGATAAAGCGGTAAAAATGAGAACACAGCATGATGGCGTTATGTTAATTGCTAGAACGGATTGTTATGCCAGTGCATCTGATAGTCGACCTCGATATGAAGATGTGTATTATTATGGACTGGTTGAGAAAATATTGTTATTGGATTACTACTCTCGAGGTCGAGTCACTATGATGCAATGTAAATGGTTTGATTCAATGACGCGCCATGGTACATTTATTGATGATTGCGGATTTAGAGTTGTTGACATGAGTCGATTCCTGCATACCGATGAACCATACATTTTGGCATCAATGGCAAAACAAGTGTTTTATGTGAAAGATCATCTAAACCCTGATTACGGTGTCATTAATGAAGTAATCCCAAGACATATTTTTCATGATGCTGGGGATGAAATTGTCACCATTGACGCCCCCATCGGTGATAGCCAAAATATTGCATTTGATGACACAAATTGTCCCATTGTGAGGGATGATGTTGAACCTGAGGTAGTGGAGGGTAATATATAAAAGCAACCATATATATTCAGAGTTCATTTAGTTTACCTTGATGTGAGTTTCTCAGGTTGGTACTAATTTAATTACTTTAATTTACTTTTAGTTTGAAATGATATGTCTGTTTTAGTAATGTTTGGTTTCGTTTCATTTAATTCTATTTCTTTCAATTCAGAAAAGTGGTTTTAAAATGTGGTTTTAAAAATTGTATAACTTGGTTGTAAATTATCATTACTGAAAGATGTTATGACATTTTTTAAGTAGTATCTATGATTTGTAAAAATTGTTGCTAAAAAATATTTATTTCATTCTTATGCAGATTATGAAGAAAACTACAGAAGCTCGCAGGAAGAGATTATTTGATGCTGATCCTGTTAGACGTGAGCGCGAGTTGTCTTCAGTGAGTATATTAATTTAAATATTTATCTTCTGCATTACAAATAATATCAAGTTCATATTTTTGATCCAATTATTTAGGGACATGTAACTCCAGAGAATCCTCTTCCCAGTATGGGACCGAGTAGGGATCCTCCTAGACCTAGGCGGAGCTCCCGTCTTACCACTCCCCACACTGACCCATTAGTGGACATCCCATCTACCACACATGTCCGCCCTCCGCTTGAGACCCCTGGGATGTTCCCATACATGCCGCCATCATCATCCCGTTTACCCTCTTTTTCCCATTCCATGTCCACGCCGACTCGACCGATGTTCTCACCTGCACAGTTTTCATATCCATTCATGTATCCCCAGACCTACTATGCATATTCTGACATGTCTACGCCACATCCTTTTCCTACCATCCATCCTACACATATTGAGTCTGTTCCTTCAGTTTCCACTCCTGTTCATGAAGATCAGCCGGAGCATGCTGTGGAAAAGATACTTCCTTCGGAGGATGCTGATCCAGCACAGTCTACGGATGCCTCACAGCCTATTCAGGAGCCTGCATCAGGTTTTTTTATTATAAATGTTTCAAATTATAGCATTTCACTTTTTTTCTATTGTATTGTCACCTAACTCTTCTCTTGTCACCTCTTATCTTATTTAGTGGGATCTTCTAGTAGGCGACGTGGGCGCACTCGAATGAGGGATGCTTGGAATCGTGAAACTCAGATTATGGTGGATTACAATTCTCAAAATCAAATGGTAGGTAAAAATGCTAAGGAGTGTAGAAGTTTCATGGCTACTTTAGCCAAATATCATGATATCGTTCCGGTGGAACCGGTCTCATGGAGACATATCAGTGCCGACATCAAGGATAGGGCATGGGTGCAGATATGGGTACGAAAATTTTATAAATTTATATTGATATTAGTAATGTATTTATATGACTTAACATGTTTGTTGCAGAGTCGATTTAACTTTCCTAACGGTGAAGCTGCCAAAGCTGCTAGGTTGAGTGATCTTGGAGAGTATTGGCAGTCATACAAGTATGAGTTACATATTGGTTGGAGGAGCAGAGTGGGTACTGAGTTAGAGGGTGTACCCACAAACCCTGACTGTCCAAAAAGTCAATATCAAAAAATGACCGCACATTGGAATACTGAACAGTATAAGGTACTACCCATCTTTACTGTTTTTTATATAAAATTTAATTTTTATTACTTGTATTGTTTTTTTGTTTCTTAGGAAGTGTCAGCGAAAAACAAAAAAAACAAAGATGAAATGACATATCTACACACATTGGGGCGCACTACAATGCCCGATAAAGAGAAGCGGCTGGTACGTTCATCTGAATTAAAATAATGTCTTTATTTATAACATGTCATCATAACTTATTCATGCTTTCCCTTGGTTAGTCCATGTCTTTACCTCAATGTTTGTGGGTCTTTGTTGCAACTCACTTCAATCTAATATTTTTCATTTATCATATATGGTTGTAATTCAAATTTGTGCACTTCTTATATGCAGCAAGCTGAATTGGGCAATGAAGGTCATGTACCTCGTGCCAAATTATTCTGCTTCAGTAGGAAAAAAAAAGATGGAACTGCAGTTAATTCACAAACACAAGATAAAATTGTAAGTTTGTTTATTTATATTTCAAACATTTATACGAAATTCATAATTTAATATGTTTATAATTTCAACAGTCTTCCTTGGAGGCCATGGATGAGAAGGAAGCTGACAACTTAGGGCCAAATGATCATTTCAGTCAGGTGTTAGGTGTGGAGCATCCAGGAAGAGTCCGTTGTAGACCAGGCAAAAACATTGTCCCCTCTAGGTATTGGTCATCATCAGGCTCCTCTAAGGCCTCTGAGTTGGAAAGTGCGCGTGCTGAATTAGCTGCGACAAAGAAAATAGTATTAGAGGAGCGTGAAAAAAGTAAGCTGATGAATGAACATTTCATGAAAGCTCTGTCAGTTTTGAGTCAGTCACTACCATCAGAGGTTGCTGCCACTTTTCATTCATGTATGACATCAATGCGCTCTTTAAATAATGCCTCGGGTGATTCCCATGAGGGTCCTAGTGGCGATAACGGTGGTGGCGATAGAGCTGACGAGGATTTTGCTGATGATGTTGTTGGTGATGAGATTGCTGATGATGATGCTGACGGTGCGGTTGGTGATGATGTTGCTGTCGATGTTGCTGCTGATGATGATGATGCTGGACATGAGGATGACAGTGATGGCGATGGGGGGGATATTAATCCCCTCCATTTTTGACTTAGCAGAGAGACGTGTGTTGGAGTTTAATGTTTTTTTTTTGAATTGGTGGACTGCTTGTATGTGAATTTCTTTATGCAATGAAATGCATTTTGGATTATGTTTTCATCAGGGGTGTTATTTGTCAGTTATTTAGGTAATTTTCACATGCCATTCTGTTTACTCCTTGTTTTTTCATGAACTTTCTGCAGGGGGAGGTGGGCAGGGGGGGTGGGCAGGGGGGCTGGGCAGTGGGAGGGCTGGGCAGGGGGGGAGGGGAGGGGGAGGGGGAGGGGGGAGGGGCAGTGGGGGGCTGGGCAGTGGGGGGCTGGGCAGTGGGGGGGAGGGGCAGTGGGGGGGAGGGCTGGGCAGGGGGGGAGGGGCAGTGGGGGGCTGGGCAGTGGGGGGCTGGGCAGTGGGGGGGAGGGCTGGGCAGGGGGGAGGGGGAGGGGGAGGGGGAGGGGGGAGGGGGTGGCTGGGCAGGGGGGAGGGGGGGTGCTGGGCAGTGGGGAGGGGAGGGGGTGGCTGGGCAAGGGGGGAGGGGGGGCTGGGCAGGGGGGAGGGGGTGGCTGGGCAGTGGGGGGGGTGGCTGGGCAGTGGGGGGGGGGGCTGGGCAGTGGGGGGGGGGCTGGGCAGTGGGGGGGGGGGCAGTGGGGGGGCAGTGGGGGGGGGGGGCAGTGGGGGGGGGGGGGGGGGCTGGGCAGTGGGGAGGGGAGTAGGGAGGGGGGGAGGGGCTGGGCAGTGGGAATCCTGCACTAATAAGTGCGAGATCTCTACAACAGGTATGTTTTCCTAAAATTGTGGAATAAACCTCCCTACCATGCATCATTTTTCATTTGTATTTACACACTATATGAATGCATGTTATTGGTCGTAAAATCATGGAGTTGACCCCCTTTTCATCCAACATATGAATGCAGGTGATATGTTTTAACTATTGACTCCACTGTATATTGATTTTTGTGGGTCATGTCTAAGAGTTGCTAGACATACTTTGATTGTTCTCATCCCAGCATAGCGATGAACCAAAATATTGGTGAATGTGCATGGGCTGATGGAATGAATGCCTTCAATTTACAAGCATGGAGAAGAAAATGACTGGTATTTCTTATCATCATATTCAGGCTTTTTATTCTGCATTTTAATCTGCACTTTAGTATTTTATTTTCATGTAGTAATAACAAAATTTCTATATGACATTTCATTGCTTATGAGTCTTATATATTCATTAATAATAATTCATGGTTTTATTTGTTGCATGTACAGACTAGCAAATTAAAGTATGATTACCAATCAGTGGTTTGCCATTCGATCTTTATCAAGGTGAGCTGACAAATCTATGTGCCAATCTAACACGTCATTTGAGCTTATTCATGCATGACTCATCTATGTGAATTCTTCTTTGAGTTAAGAGTCTAGCTGAAACACACTTTAGATATTGGAATCATTGAACACACATGCATTCTGAATGTCCAATTTTTTTTTCCTGCTCGTTGGTTATTGGTTTTAATCTAGCTTCTTTCATTTGGTTGGCATTTCCGATCACTTTTGTGCTGAATTTGTTTTCCATCTGTTGCTGGCAGGGGGACAAGCAGGACGACACCCTGCGGCGGTTACTCCTCCTTAGAGAAACATTGAATGGTTAGCTCTATAATTTTTCGTATTTCCTCATTCCTAAACTATATCTCCTCTCAGCGCTGCCTCTCATCCATCTTTCCACAAAACGTGCATAGCAGGTGGTACAAAAGCTCAATTCAACTGAAAACATTGGTTTGGAATTGTCTGGCATATTTTATTCCTCTAGGTATTCCTACACATTTCTAGATCTCCAAACCTCACCGAATTAGGTATATCAGGGGTCATCCAATCCTCTATTCATCACAGATTAGCATTCATTGCATTAAATCTTCTGAGAAAACATCCTCTCATGCCATCCATATCATCCTATTTGAAACTAACTGGAAGATGTTGCCCCGCGGATGTCGCTGGATCGGGCCAACACGCTGCGGTCACGCTGCGGTCACGCCGCGGTCACGCCGCGGTCACGCCGCGGTCACGCCGCGGTCACGCCGCAGTCACGCCGCGGTCAGGATGCGGTCACGCCGCGGTCACGCCGCGGTCACGCCGCGGTCAGGATGCGGTCACGCCGCGGTCACGCCGCGGTCACGCCGCGGTCACGCCGCGGTCACGCCGTGATTCGGCCCTGCTCCAGGACGACACCCTGCGGCGGTTACTCCTCCTTAGAGAAACATTGAATGGTTAGCTCTATAATTTTTCGTATTTCCTCATTCCTAAACTATATCTCTTCTCAGCGCTGCCTCTCATCCATCTTTCCACAAAACGTGCATAGCAGGTGGTACAAAAGCTCAATTCAACTGAAAACATTGGTTTGGAATTGTCTGGCATATTTTATTCCTCTAGGTATTCCTACACATTTCTAGATCTCCAAACCTCACCGAATTAGGTATATCAGGGGTCATCCAATCCTCTATTCATCACAGATTAGCATTCATTGCTTTAAATCTTCTGAGAAAACATCCTCTCATGCCATCCATATCATCCTATTTGAAACTAACTGGAAGATGTTGCCCCGCGGATGTCGCTGGACCGGGCCAACACGCTGCGGTCACGCCGCGGTCACGCCGCGGTCACGCCGCGGTCACGCCGCGGTCACGCCGCGGTCACTCCGCGGTCACGCCGCGGTCACGCCGCGGTCACGCCGCGGTCACGCCGCGGTCACGCCGCGGTCACGCCGCGGTCACGCCGTGATTTGGCCCTGCTCCAGGACGACACCCTGCGGCGGTTACTCCTCCTTAGAGAAACATTGAATGGTTAGCTCTATAATTTTTCGTATTTCCTCATTCCTAAACTATATCTCCTCTCAGCGCTGCCTCTCATCCATCTTTCCACAAAACGTGCATAGCAGGTGGTACAAAAGCTCAATTCAACTGAAAACATTGGTTTGGAATTGTCTGGCATATTTTATTCCTCTATGTATTCCTACACATTTCTAGATCTCCAAACCTCACCGAATTAGGTATATCAGGGGTCATCCAATCCTCTATTCATCACAGATTAGCATTCATTGCTTTAAATCTTCTGAGAAAACATCCTCTCATGCCATCCATATCATCCTATTTGAAACTAACTGGAAGATGTTGCCCCGCGGATGTCGCTGGACCGGGCCAACACGCTGCGGTCACGCTGCGGTCACGCCGCGGTCACGCCGCGGTCACGCCGCGGTCACGCCGCGGTCACGCCGCGGTCACGCCGCAGTCACGCCGCGGTCACGCCGCGGTCACGCCGCGGTCACGCCGCGGTCACGCCGCGGTCACGCCGCGGTCACGCCGTGATTTGGCCCTGCTCCAGGACGACACCCTGCGGCGGTTACTCCTCCTTAGAGAAACATTGAATGGTTAGCTCTATAATTTTTCGTATTTCCTCATTCCTAAACTATATCTCCTCTCAGTGCTGCCTCTCATCCATCTTTCCACAAAACGTGCATAGCAGGTGGTACAAAAGCTCAATTCAACTGAAAACATTGGTTTGGAATTGTCTGGCATATTTTATTCCTCTAGGTATTCCTACACATTTCTAGATCTCCAAACCTCACCGAATTAGGTATATCAGGGGTCATCCAATCCTCTATTCATCACAGATTAGCATTCATTTCTTTAAATCTTCTGAGAAAACATCCTTTCATGTTGTCCGAACTAGATCATCCTCATCCTCTGCACATGTCATCTGAACCGGATCAGCCTGTTGTGATAGAAATTCAATGTCTGCTTTTGACTGAATTTCACACCAAACCAAGAGATAATAAATGAGTCAAACAATCAGACAAATGGTTTAGGTTCTTTTTCCTCTGCTCACTACACCTATGACTCTAAAACTCTGGATGCCACTGGCACTGCTATAAAAACCAGAAAACTCTCCACTAATCTAAACGTCATTCATACCACTGGTTGTCCTATAAAAAAAAGGAATCCTCATATTAGTCTAAAGTCTCTTTAGGATAAGGCACAAACAAAACACACTAACATTGATAAACAAGGTACCTTGACACTGGAACCTATAAAACATACAAAAGGAAGCACAACCTCTGTACAAGACCCCACGCTAATGCAGGCACATTTTGAACCCATCGGGCAGAGGCCCCTTCCATTAGATCTGGACGCTATCAAGATGCAGAATATAGATAATTCAAAGGACCCAGGTACACCTACTCTTCATTCTATTAATTTAACTTTTGTTGGTGCTAAATCTGTAGATAATATGAACTATTATGAACAGCATGTATCCCTGTTATCTAACCAAAATACCATTTCGTTGATGCTATATAACATGAACATTACAAACTCAATTAAGAATGCTTCAAGAAATGAACCAATAAAGAAGAACTCTGGCAGGGGGACAAGCAGGGGGCAGGGTGGGGGGGGGGGGCTGGCAGGGGGCAGGGGGGGCTGGCAGGGGGACAAGCAGGGGGCAGGGGGGGTGGCAGGGGGACAAGCAGGGGGCAGGGGGGGCTGGCAGGGGGACAAGCAGGGGGCATGGAGGGGCTGGCAGGGGGACAAGCAGGGGGCATGGGGGGGGGGGCTGGCAGGGGGGCAAGCAGGGGGCCAGGGGGTGGGGGCAAGCAGGGGCAGGGGGGGCTGGCAGGGGCAGGGGGGCTGGCAGGGGGACAAGCAGGGGGTGGCAGGGGGGGCTGGCAGGGAGACATGCAGGGGGTGGCAGGGGGGGACTAGCAGGGGGCAGGGGGGGACCAGCAGGGGGCAGGGGGGACTAGCAGGGGGGTGGAAAGGGGGGACAAGCAGGGGGGAGGTGTGTCCAGGCAGGGGGGAGGGGTGTCCAGGCAGGGGGGACTGGTAGGGGGCAGGGGGGGCTGGTGGGGGGACTAGCAGGGGGCAGGGGGGGCTGGCAGGGGACAAGCAGGGGGCAGGGGGGGCTGGCATGGGGACAGGGGGGTGCTGGCTGGGGGACAGGGGGGCTGGCAGGGGGGCTAGCAGGGGGCAGGGGGGCTAGCAGGGGGCAGGGGGGGTGTCCAGGCAGGGGGGGACTGGTAGGGGGCAGGGGGGGTGCTGGCGGGGGGGGGGGGGGGGGGGGGCTGGCGGGGGGCAGGGGGGCTGGCAGGGGGCAGGGGGGGCTAGCAGGGGGCAGGGGGGGAGGTAGTTGTTCATACTCAATTTTCAAAAACAAGTCATCTTCATTTGTGGATAACACAACCCGATCAATGAGGGTGGAATTAAGGTCCACTTCTAGAAGAACTCTAGCAAAATGCACATTATTCTAGCAAAATACCCATAATGTGCCTCCTCAGTTTCTCTATCCATTTTGATGGGAATGCCAATTGTAGATGTAATGTCAAATAATATCCTGGGGGGGGGGGCTGGGTGCAGGTGGTACTGGGGGTGCAGGGGGGTGTCAAGGGTGGGGAGTGGGTTTGGGTTTGGGGGGGTCTGTCCATGGGGTGTCTAGGGGGTCCAGTGAGGGGGGGGGGCGTTTGTCCTGGGGTGTCCAGGGTCTGGGGGGGGTCTGTCCTGGGGGGTCTGGGTTTGGGGGGGGGTCTGTCCTGGGGTGTCCACTTTTAGCATGAATTGATACCATTGCTGCATGCAACTTCCAGCTCTAAACCAGATCTGTTTTCAGCTCTAAAATATATGCTTTGTGAGCACACTTACCCCATGGATTGTGTCTCCACTTCTTTAGGTTTGTTCTCTTCTTCACAACCCAAAACACAACCTGTTTTTCCTTGGACAGCTTTACCACCAAGGATTTTTCTTTTCACTATAGGTTGATTTTTCTTTCTCCAAATCACCTTGCTGCTTGGACTGTCCCTGCAAGCATTTTCAGTACATACCTTGCCTTGGGGCACCCCTTTCACATGAATCCTTCTAGTTTTAGGATCATGTGAGTTTTTCTCATGCTTCCATTAATGTTGATTTCTTCTATTAATCCCTACTGAATTCTTGTAGCCTGCAACTGTCGCGGATGAGGATTTTGTTGGATTGCTGTAGCAATGCTGACCGACAGGGGGGGTGTCCAGTAGGGGGGGTTGTCCAGCAGAGGGAGGGGATGTCCAGCAGGGGGGTGTCCAGCAGGGGGAAGGGGTGCTAAACATGGTCTGTAAATCTGATGTAGTTCAGTCTGTTCCTGTCTTATCTCATGCTGCTAAACATGTCAGAATTGGTGAATTGGTACCTGTTAAACCTGAATCTGGCAGTGCTGAAGATGTTGTGGTTATCAGATCAGATAAACTTGGTTATCAGATCAGGGGGCAGGGGACTAGCAGGGGACTGACAGGGGGCCTAGCAGGGGACTGACAGGGGGCCTAGCAGGGGGCAGGGGGGGGGGGGGGCTGGCAGGGGGACAAGCAGGGGGCAGGGGGGGCTGGCAGGGGCAGGGGGGGCTGGGTGGGGGGACAAGTAGGGGGCGGGGGGGGGCTGGCAGGGGGACAAGCAGGGGGGCTGGCAGGGGGACAAGCAGGTGGCAGGGGGGGCTGGCAGGGGGACAAGCAGGGGGGCTGGCAGGGGGACAAGCAGGGGGAAGGGGGGCTGGCAGGGGCAGGGGGGGCTGGCAGGGGGACAAGCAGGGGGACAAGCAGGGGGGGCTGGCAAGGGGACAAGCAGGGGGAAGGGGGGCTGGCAGGGGCAGGGGGGGCTGGCAGGGGGATAAGCAGGGGGAAGGGGGGGCTGGCAGGGGGACAAGCAGGGGGAGGGGGGCTGGCAGGGGGACAAGCAGGGGGAGGGGGGGCTGGCAGGGGCAGGGGGGCGGGGGCTGGCAGGGGGACAAGCAGGGGGGGCTGGCAGGGGGACAAGCAGTGGGCGGGGGGGGGGGCTGGCGGGGGACAAGCAAGGGGCAGGGGGGCTGGCAGGGGGACAAGCAGGTGGCAGGGGGGGCTGGCAGGGGGACAAGCAGTGGGCAGGGGGGGGAGCTGGCGGGGGGGCTAGCAGGGGGGCTGGCACAAATTTTTGCTAGATGTTTTCATTTCCATGGCTTTTATTGATGTTTTAATGCGTTTTAATTTATGCTGTGCAGCTTGCAAGTTTCTTTTATTATGAAATTCCTGTCTCCAAATCACTATTCTTGTTGAACATCTTTAATGCAATATCCATTATTCCCATTGTGCTGGTAGTATCTGTATTACTTCATTTTTTCCCTGCAGTTTCAAGCTATAGCCATGTAATGTTTTCAATGCCTATAATTAGACTTATTTTTAACTTGCACATTGTTCCATGTAGGATGATCAGAAATTTGTTAAGCAGAAAATAGAACTTGGTGGAACTTTCTCAATTGCAAGCTGCATACTTTTTGTTCTTATATTTTGTTCTTATATTTTGTTCTTATATTTTGTTCTTATATTTTGTCTTCAGGTAGAATTGCAGAGCCTGCTGCCAGGCCTGCGTTGATGCGGGGGACATTGCAAATACCCACGGTTCATTTGAACCGTGGAAATATTCTGGCGCTGGAAACATGTGTAACCACGGTTATAAAACCGTGGGAATACATATATACCCACGGTTCAAGTGAACCGTGGGTATATTCTGGAGCTGCAAAAAACTGTACCCACGGTTATAGAACCGTTGGAATACATATATACCCACGGTTCAAGTGAACCGTGGGTATATTCTGGAGCTGCAAAAAACTGTACCCACGGTTATAAAACCGTGGGTATACATATATACCGGAGCTGCAAAAAAAACTATACCCACGGTTATAAAACCATGGGTATACATATATACCTACGGTTCAATGAACCGTGGGTAATATAAAAATTTCTGGGTCTATACCCACGGTTTTTAAAAAACCGTGGGTATAGGGCTATTGCGACGGCATTCCAGCCCGCGGTTGGCGAAACCGTGGGTATACCCTATACCCACGGTTTCAAGGGCTATACCCACGGTTTCAAACCGTGGGTATAGGTGCAATTTCCAGTAGTGATAGTTTCCCATGTTCATTTTGACCAACAATCATATTCACCAATGGTCATATTTTATCAATATCCATATAACAGATGAATTCCAACGGTCACATTTCCCTTTATACCCTATAAACACAACTTCATTAATTCAATCCAAATTCATTAGAATTTATCTTAAGGTTATATATTAATTTTTAAATTATTATTATTGGTATACTAATTTTTTTTTATTTCTATAGTATTTGATGTGGGAACAATGATTCTAGAATATTGTGGTGATCCATTACTTCCCATTTAAGCTATATTATTTTATATTATTTATCCTATTATAATATATGAAATTTTAACTGGTTTCATAGATAAATAGTCAAATGATCGTTATTAAAGAATAAAAAATTTGGTTTCTCTCTATTTTGTAAGTGTATGCTATTATATAATAAGTAATAAACATTTATTTGGGAAAAAATATTATTTAAAAAAATTTGTGTCCTTACAATGGGGGAACAATCAAAGATATTAATAAAGGGAATTATATATTAACTTTATGATCCAAGGGTTTTGAGGGAATGGTATTTGAAGGATGGGTGGGTTTTTATAGAAAAGGAGTGAATAATTCCTTATTAATTTCTAAACGAAGGTTTTGTACTCTATATGATTAATTAATCCAAACCACAAACTAGCCCTTGGTTTCTACCAAAAAGGAGTGGCTTTCGTTATTTTATAAGGCAATAAACTGAAATATTTAAAATAAAACCATTGGTGATGTGGATGTGTGTCATATTTTATAGATAATTGATTTTGAAACCTCAAAAAATAATATATTTTATGGGAAATTCATTACGGGTTTATAAAATATATCAATTAACTTCAAAAAATATATTTTAAATTGGAAAATAATTTTAATTTTGAATAATTTTTGTAGTATTTTAACATCACTTTTGTGATTTTTTGATGCAATAATACATATCACATTTAAATTTCACCTAAAAAATCAACTATCGCGAAAAGTTATGAAAAATTCACCATGGAAAATTTTGATATGTTGATTTCAAATATATATATATATATATATATATATATATATATATTCAAAATAATTTTCTAAATATAATAATATATGATTTTAAATAAAAAAATCCCCCTCTATTGAAAAATACTTGTTTTTCGACAATAATAGTTTTCTGACCATTATAAAATTAATTTTTGACTTTATAAAATTATATTTTAATTTATATTTAATTATTATTATTTTCTAAAAATATTTTTATTAAAATATAATTTATTTCAAAAATTATTGAATTCATCAAAAGAGTTTCTTTACTGAAACAATATATTTTCCAAAAATACAATTTGTGTTTCATCATATAAAAATAAAATTTTTAGCAAAATTATTTTTTATAGTTTTTATGTAATAATAAAATAAAAATATAATCATTAATTTATGTAAAAATATAAAATTTCATATTGTTAGGGCCAGGATAAATAGCCATTTGTTACACCAATGATTTCTCTAAGGGTAAGGTTTGTGATGGTGATATTTTCTTGGTTTGGTTTGGTGTATATGGTTTGGGCCATGATCTTGATGATCTTGAAATTATACCATAAATGGATTCACACACACATTAGTTGTTGAATCTTTTCTTGGGATTATTTAGGGGAAAATTCTGCTAATTTTATCTCTCTTTAAATCACTAATAAATGTGATTTATAAGGTGCGATCCTCCTCCCTAAGACCATCGCTTCCTTTGTTTGTGTCAAATAGATTTATCGTAACCCTATAAATATATTTATATATATATATTAATAATATTATCACTGTATAATGACTATATGATTAATGGTTATGATCCCTAAATGTTTTTTTAAATCTAATAGGATATAACCTATAACATCACAAAATTTACAAAATAGTTCATGTGTTTTCTATAATTTCATTTCTTAACAAGAAATTTTCTAATTAAAATGGAATTTCATTTATAAAATTAATAGATGTTACATTATTCACCCATTCATAAATTTTAGTATTGAAATTTGATTTGTACACTAATCCATATGAGGCTATTTCTATTTCATCATCTTTTTCGATTCCCAAGTCACTTCTTCAAACTTATGGTTCCACCAAATCGCTTTGACCCGTTTAGTTGTCTTCTTATATATAACCGTGTCCTTATAATATAAGATCTTGACCATTTGATCCTCATATTAAAAATCATTCTACAATGGTACCACATCTGGATTTATCAGATGTGATATCTATGGTATGTACTTCCTCAATATATATACATTAAACAAATCATGTACATAAGACATGTTTGGTTGGAATTATAGTTGATAAGACACCACTCTAACATGATCAAGGATCATGAAGAGTACAATGTATCATGGACCAAGCTTTCCCATTTTCAAAAACATCATGGTTTTATTCAATAATGATATATAAAGGAACACTTTATCTCACACCACAAACACCAGGTCTTGTATATGATTTTGTATCTAGATTTTATGTTTATTTTTTTGGATTTCATAGTATGTTGAATGGTTCAAACCTTCTTGGTCATTTAATGGATAAGAAAATATCTCGTTTTTTTCACTCTTTATCTTCCTCCCAGCATTTTAGATCCCAATAACTCTTTCCATATAAACTTTAATAAGGTTCAATTTGAATTCTTGAATGAAAATTATTAATAAATGTGAAATCTGATAGGGCAAGGTTTTGATCCCACTATCCTTTAAAATACAATTATCAATATCCCATTATATTCTATATTTATTTAATGGTTTATCCAAATTTACCAACTATATGAGAGTGATATGTAATGTTGTGACTCAATTCTATATCCAAAACTTGATTAAGGATTTACCAAAACCTTAAGTTAAACTTTAAATATTGACCAAATACAATTTTGAGTGGTACTAAATGTATTATTACCACTTCTATTATGTATATCATTGTGAGTTACTTAAGAAAGAAATATTCCTTGATAATAATAAAATCCACAGACTTGGTAAGTCTATTAATAACCACCTAGATGGTTTAATTTCCTTTATGGGTCTTGAGGATTCCAATGATGAAATCCCTTATTATGTTTTCCAATTTCTATTCTCGTATAGAAAATAGTTGCATCATACCCTTATAATTTTGTCATTTTTCATGAATTGTTGTCATACCTAGCACCATGATTCAAATTTTGTATTATAAATCCTTATGTTATCTCATCATATGGTTTTTAGAAATTATTTATACATCATAGTTCTTCTTAGATTAATAGAAAAGGATGAGATATGCACATCAACCAAAGTTTCTCTAATTAGTTATAGTTTTGATGTGACACATATCAGGGTTCAAAACCTTATAACTCCATCTTTAGAAAATTTGAAATCCAAAATATTTTCTACCTTTTTTCAGTCGAATCACATCATCCTTTTGATCCTCCTTAATCATCTAAAGAATATATGATTGAGTTGTCATTCGAGAAATGTGGGATGAATATCCTTTTTATTAATCCCACTTAAATTCCTTATATGTCTATGAATATTTTAACCCTATAAATTATCGTAATTTATTGGGTTATAGGATCGTTTCCAGCTAGAAAATATGTCACTATGTTTTCCTTCTTAGGGTGGCAATGGATTGAACAATCATAATCACTGATCTACTCAAACCACCATTGTTGTTGATTCAAAGGGAAAGGAGTATGACCACTAGGTGAATTTGGTTAGACTTGTTGGCTAATTATGGGGGGTTCATTTCTTTCCCAATCATTATTGGTTGTTCACCATTTTCATTATTAATAGAAACTACCCATGGTTAACTAATCCATAAATGGATTCTGACCTTATTTCCAAAGGAAGGTGTATGATTGGGGTTTGAAACCCAATTATTCTTAGGTAATCTCATTATTTTAGAGGATGGGAGTTCGGGATCATCACACCATATTGGGGGAATTGTTTTCTTCTCCAAGACTCTCTCATACATTTAAGATATGTTCACAAATCTATTCCCAATCCCAATATGGTGCTCATTAACCTTACAAAATGATTGTGGGTTATGTATCTCTTTGTATAGAAGGCAAAGATCTCTTCTTCAAATCTATCATTATATTTCTGAGGTTCTTTATCTGTTTCTCAGAAATGAAATTTTTCTTAGATTCTGAATCCATATAATCAGGAGCTTCAAAATTGGTTCCATGAAGGGAGGTGGTTAATATTCCCAGGAGGGGATAGATTCATTAGGAGGAATCCTATATATTTTAGTTATCATAAGAAGAAAAACATACATAGATCATTAGACTACAGTAATTTTAACTTCTTATGGAAAGTAAATATATAACTACTCTAAGGAACATGATATTCTAGATCAAATTTAGAGGGGTCATCCTAAATATCTTGATTTGGGTGAGAATCAGAGTTGTTGTAGTTCATTTGGTTTTTTATTCCACTATTAGTTGTGGTAGAATAATCATCATATGGTAATGATTGGGTCTTTATGATTGAGATGTCAGAGGCATGGGAAGGCATACACCGAAGTGGGTTCTTATTGGAGCCCAATCCTTAGAAATGTGTCCTATATATCCTAGTTATACTACGAATTATATTTCTCATAGTTTAACTAATCCCTTAGGACTAGGCCAAACTTAGGTGTCCTCATATGGGGTAGGTTTATATTATGCCACTCATCGAGGCTTACAAGGTAATATTTCCCCAGATAAGGGATATTTATGTTTAAAATGATATGACTATTACCACTCCTTAAGCCCGCGTGAGCTATGATCTGTGTGACAAAAAAGAGATAATAAGTAACTTATCTCAATGAATATGGATTTGGGTCTTATGTATTGGTTTATCCCTTAGGATTTTTAATATGGAGATCAAACCATACATAGGAACCCTACTTATCCTAGATGTGGAAGGAATCAAAGTTTTCATAGTTCACTTGATTGGGGCTTACACACTGGTGTTCGCATTATGTTTGGTGCATATCATATTATGTCTTTGATCGGTTCTTAAACTATGGTGTTTCCCTTATTTAATGTATTTCATATGCTTATTATCCACACATCGTTCCTTGATTTCATGTTTGACATGTATGAGAGTATCCGCCTGGAATATCCAAAGGAAAGAGAATGATCTAATTCAATTTTCTAGAGAAATTATCATAATATGAATGGAATGTATAATGGTTTTTGTGAAATCAAGGGTGATTGTTCTGGAGGACATTGAAGGACTTGGATATTTTGTCTTGGAAGTCCACACATGTCCTTATTGTCTTATTTAGAGGGTGTCATATGATACAACTAACCTTCCCAGAAGTCATTGCAAAAGCTAGGTGAAGCACAATAATGGTATCATGAGATTCAATGTGACTTATCTTAGAGGGTGGTACATATCCTGAATAACATGTATGGGGGAATCATGATTCATGGATGACATGCTCGTATGGAATTGAGAGAGCCAGATGACATGTCTGGGTGTGACCACAAGACTTAGCTGACATGAGTTGGTGCTGCCATATGAGTCTAGAATCACTTCTGAAGGACATCACAAAGATTCAATGGAGATCATAATGGGTTTCTAAATAAATTGGTGGCTTGTCTGGGGATGTTTTGTGGCATTATTTGACACCTCTAGAGGACTACCAATGACCCAAATAGAAGACTAAAGGAATTTCATGAGATCTAGAAGGAATTTCTTACTCTTGTCACAATTCATGGGATGTTCATGAGAAGTGAATTAGGGTCATCATTTTATGTTTCTTTCATAAGTCTTCAACCATTTGTCTTTGTTATACCCTTTATATTTTAAAATACTCATATTTTTTCTATGTTAGCTTTTTTTCTCCCATGATCTAGTAGGTTTGTGGGATGTTCTTCTCGTTTCCTACCAGAAATCAATTGCATTATCTATGGGTGATCACATTATGTGATTATGCATGAAACATGGTTGCTCCTGTTATTCCCCAAATCCTACTTGATGGGAATCTTTTTTGATAGTGATATAAACTACTCCGATAAATCCGCTCTTATGATTGGATGAAAAATGGCCAACTCTTCATCCAGAGAGTAGAGGTCATGTCATAGTGGTGAATTTTTCGTGCTGGGGTGGGGGAATTATAGGCCTCACCACATTTTTTGTTCTCTTCTTTTTGTGGTGTACCTTATTTGAATCTAATATAGAGTAAATTAAGTGATTTGACATCATGAATCTTCATGAGAATCTATGGTTGATCAATCTGAGGGTGTCTCCTGATTTTTAGTGGCTGTGAGTCCCTCCCGTCAATTCCCCCTTTATTGGATTACTTCCAATTAATGGGAACATGTTTAATCATATGGTTATGTAGAATGAATTCCATATTTTCATATTGAAATGTCCAAGATACTTTACAAGACCATGTAACATATTGATAGGAATTTACATGACACTCGAAGCCTTGTCTTTGGGATTTTGCAAGATAATCTTGAGGAAATACTTAGCTTGTTTCAAGAGTTTTAAAATTGTGAGACGCTTCTTCCACCATACCCTTTTTATTTAATTTGTTTATTTAAAAAAATTTAGGAATTATGGGATGTTGTATGAGTAAATTCAAAGACAAATAATCTTCCTCCTAGTGATGTGTCGCATGACCAATAATGGTCTTATAGACATGCATGATAATTTCATTAAAAATTCCATTTGTTTTTATTTAGGGATCCAAATGGGGAGTGAGATATTTCTTGGCCACATCAGAGGAACTTCATGTGGTTAAGAATAAAAGCAGGCAGGCATTCATGAGATGATTCGGACACCTCACTAGAGTCTTAGGGTGTCTCACAGATTTCCAAGTGTGCATCGTGGGACATTTATGATAATGAGTGGCTTCTGCCACCTCCCCTTGAATTTTTTCTTTGTGTATTTTACAATGTCCAAGAATCATGTGAGATTAAATGATTAATGTAAAAGGAAAATAATCTACCTCCCATTGATGCATCACATGATTTTTATTGATGTAAAAGGCCACCATATTTTGGACATTTTCCTCCCCTTTTTTGATATATTTTCAAATGGGTTTTCAGGAGCTTATCGGTTGACTAACCTCATGACATGGGGATCTCACCTAGTTTTCTCCATCTGCCCATTGGTTTTATGGAGAACATTCAAAAGAACAAAAGGGAATTTTATAAGGGACATCATAGGATCTTATGTAGGATATGAATTGTGAACAGTGCCTTCAAGTGTTCTCATGATGGTCACGTGATCTTTTATACCTTGGAGGCTCACATGATCAGGGGTTATTTCACAAACATAGTCTTACATTTATTTTGTTGGGATAAAATACCCATATCAAGGTATTTTATCATTTTTGAATTTTTTTTTTATTCTTTTTTTGAGGGTGTCAACAAGTTCCCTCCCTCAAGAGCAACATCTTAGGGAAAAGGGTATCAGTTTTGAGGAAAGTAAATGCCTGCCTGAGTCATTGGTATTGTTAAGAATTGGTCTATGGGTGATTCTTGGTCTATCAACTGAAAATTGGTATTCCATGAGATTCTAAATAAGTAGGTGTGTAGGGCCATTCAATTCTTCTACTACACATCCATTAGAGAACTCTCACCTTACTTCCATTGTGTACCCTTATCGTAGGACCATTACATAAGACCTAGTCGTGAGACCATATCGTGAGCCCTGATTTTACAAGGACTATTCCACAAGACCATTCTTTATCATGAGCCTATTCTAACCAACTGAAAACTTAATGTTAATAAATATATAACTTTTTCCATGAGGGATTCAATTTTATTGAAGGTTCCACATATTCTTAGGATTCAGTTATATGATTATTGATTATCATGAGACTCATGTGACCATGTCTAGGTTACACAATTGTGAGTCTCCGAGGGTCAAGTGATTGTGTGATTCCCTGTGGGATTATAAATCCCACGAGATCTTCAAGATTTTAGGTTATTAAGAAACTCCTCATATGATTTGATAATCCCATGGTCATTCATACAATGTATATGATGCTACAAGTTTATTGTGTCTTTACTTTGATAAGATTTTATATTCTCTTTGTATGATATACTCCCCCTACTCTTATTCATATGGATTGTATTTCTTATCAGGGTTCCTCAACTACAACCAATCATAAGTCCATGATTTCCCAAAATCTCAATGTCGACCCCTAACATTAGGTGTATTCAATTAACGAGATTCTAAAGAGGTTCATCTCATATGAGCTTCAGTTTTATCCCCTATCTCACCAAATTACTCTATAAGGGTTTGGTTTACTCGATGATTTCATTATCCCACCCTTGGATTTAAATCTTTCATCTTGATGGGTGTCAAATGCTTAGTGCGTTTAGATGAAAATTTTCAAGGAAGGCCAGTTAGTCATTGTTCATCCCCAGGGATTGTCTAATATCTTGTAAAACTCCCCTTTGAGTGTAGATGGTTGTGATTTCTCTCACTATACTATAACTCAGAACTATTCGAGTATTTGTTCCACCCCTATGAGTATTCTTGGAAATGGATAGAGCTTCAAGTGAGATCTTCGTCTTGGATATAACATTTTTAATGAATTGGAATGGCCCTTATAGGTCAATTGAAGTTGCATAGATTTTTCTAACCAGTTATATAGGGTTCAAATTTAGGAAGTAATTTGGATTTCCTAGTTTATCATCTCTTACCAGACCAGTATCCTCTGATAAATGATCACTTGTTGGTTTCCTAGTACCAAAATATTCCATTTCTCCCATGGTGAAGTGACCATCATCCTATGGTACATCAACCAACTGGGTGGTCTTCCCCCTCTCAAGAAAATATGTGATGAATTCTTTTGTGCTTTGAATGTTTGTAATGATCCCCTACAGACTCCAGTTTTATAAAAGGATTTTATTATATTTATAAATAAAAAACTAACTAAGGATATGATGATGTATTCACTCATTAATTTTAAGGACTAGATAATAATTTTTCATTTCTTTTATGGGTTCATGACAACTACTATACACCCTCATTGGTGCCCTTATCAGTAGGTTCGTGATAGTGTTGCATCATATTAGGCCTTATTAGAGGCTAGATAATATAACTCATAGGGATAAGAATTTAAATTGAATATCTCCATGGACCTTAGGTTAGTGATATTTTGGGCCATGTTTCTGAATGGATGGATTTTCCTGGAAAGAGATGCATTTTCTGGGGTCTATGTCATAATTTTTGTGATGACAGTGTGGCTTACGAAATAAAAACGCCTTAATATAGAAATTATTGTCCTTACAAGCCTCTATCAAATTCTTGTCTATATTCAACAAGGAATCACCCCTTCTAGGATAAGTGGTTCTCTCTAGTTTTTTTTCTATATAGGGGATCATTTCCACAAGTATGATTACTATAATTCCACTAAGATCTTTGAGGGTTTATCCCATCCAAGAATACTGATTATATATGGGGTTGTAACTACATTTCTAATCCCAGCCCAGGATAATTATGCACTGAACCAATCTGATAGCTTCTATTTTACCCCCTTATCTTGCTCTATCTAGGTTGATCATGGATAACGATAGTAGTTCCCTTGATGTAAGGGAATACATGATCTCTCTTTGGGATGGGGTTCTTATAACCTTGGGAGATGAGTTAATTATCCATGATACATATAAACAATATTGATTAACTCAATATTTTGGTTTTACCCCATGGGTCTCATATCTTCCATTGGCTAGTGTTCAAGGAGAGTGACATCCTAGGGTCATACACTAGTTTTGGATGATGATGGAATGTGAACATATTAAGGATGAGTTCATAATTATTCTTATTGATTCTCCCTCTGTCCTTACCAATATTATGCTTGGGTATGGGTAATAGCTTATCTTGATGGTGTTCTAAGACAACTATTCCATCATGTGGACAAGACATTTTCCTCACAAAAGGATATGATTAAAGATCTGGGCAAGATCTCAAGGAAGCAACCTCGTTCCAGTGATGAATAACCCGATAGTGAAATAAAACTATTTAAGGAATTTCTTCCTCTATCGTAAGCAACATATGATATTATTTTTTAGAGAATATCATATTAGGATTCTTCTATTACTTCCTCATTATTACAAAAAGTTTTTCTTTCTCTTTTTCCACTAGCTCCATTAGTCATAGAGGTTTAAAAACAAAGTAGTCTGATCTGGAAATAGATTCATTCCATGATTAATGAAACCAATTTGGAAGTATTCAATGACCAAGATGAATTTCTTTATCAGTTATTTCATGACTTAGGAGAAAGTGGTTTGGACCAACATCCTCTATTTTAAATCATGAAGCATGTTTTCTTGACTCATAAATATTTGTCTATAAATGAAATTAATTTTCATGATCTTTCTAGTTATGCTCCTTTTTCTAAGAAGTTGAGAGAAACATCAAAGGAATTGGATAAGGTTCATCCGTTTATATATAAACTAAAAATCACATGGATACACGGATCATGAAAATATAGGGGAAAAGGAAATCATATCTCATCTGAGGTATGACCTTTCAACATTATCTTCTTCATTGGAAACTTCTCATAAGAGAGTGAAAGAGTTCACTACTTTGGTCAATACTCTACATATTGAAGTATAAGTTGAAGATGTGGGGTGAGAAGCGCTCCAACATTCAATCGATTCTTCCCGGTATGCCCTCAATGACATGGCCAATTTAGCATATCAAATTTTGGCATAATTTTATGTTCTTTTTAATTATTAGAGAGAGATCAAAATGTTGATATTCCTATTTATTTTCATATTATCAATGAATGAAATTTCTTGAACCTTCCATGTTGTTGTCCAATTTTTCTTCTATCCATGATATGCATGTCATTATGCTGCTTCGATATTATATGAATCACTAATGATACCTATTATTTGATTAATATCCAGTAAATATGAATATCTAGGTTTTAATGTTGAAATTCAAATAGATTTCCTCTTGATTAGTTCTCAAGAATTCCTACCAACATGATATTATCCATGGATAGTTTGGTTTCAATATCTAGAGGTCACATGATTTATGGAAGGATTTTTTAGTTAGGATTTTTATATCTTATAGGGAAGGTGATCTTTCTTTTTTAAAATCTGATGGTCTTGGTGTGATAACATGAATTTTTTTAAAATTCTATATTTTGGTCCTTACAAGATCTTTCATGTAGATTTTTTTCATGTTTTAGTTTAGGGTGATTTAGCTCAGACCTTTCATTACTGTAGTTTAGGGTCTTTTAGCTCAGCCATTCTATCACTTTAGTTAAAGGCCTTTGAGATCGTACAATCTATTGATGTAGTTTATAGTATTTTATCTTCGACCTTTTTTGTTGTAGTTTAGGTTATTTTAGCTCAACCCTTCTATTGCTATAGTTTTGGGTCTTTTAGCACGAACCTGTTATCACATTATTTTTTGGACTTTTAGTTTGGACATTCTATCTCTTTAGTTTAATGTATTTTAGCTTAAACCATCAATTGCTTTAGTTTAGTGTCCTTTTTCTCATACCATTTATCGGTTTAGTTTAGGTTTTTTAGCTTTGATCATCTATTTATTTAGTTTAATGTATTTGATCTTGAAAATTATATTACTTTATTTTAGAGTTTTTAGCTATGAAATTTTATTCCTTTATTTTTGGGTTTTTATCTCAGACCTTCTATTGATTTAATTTAAGGTCTTTTCACTTGGACCTTCTACCACATTCTTTTAGGGTATTTTATCTCGGGCCTTCTATCGCTTTATTTTAGGGTATTTTAGTTCAAACATGATCATTGATCATGGAATATGGTGTAGATATTCCTTTAATGACCCAAAACATACTGAGGTGTTGGGTTCTTCTATGGAGTTGTAAGGGCTCAAAATGATCAAAATTACAATTTACAAAGTGAAAATTTTGGTTGAACACCATAGGCACATATAGAGAATCCATATCCATATATGAAATGTCTATAAAAGTTTCCGTGAAGTCAAGTATATTTTCCAAGGTCTATGTAAGATTTATGGAGTTAATCTCAATTGAGGGAGGAATACTTGGGATGTTAGGTCCCGCTGGATAGTTGGAGTATTGATTATTCAAGTCATAACCCAAAAGTTTGAGTCCATGAATATGAGATGGGGAAGATAGGCCAAAGATGATGCAAAAAACTATGAGGTTTCAGGTTCCACGGTGGTGTTTCTAGGGATCACAAGGATTGAATCTCCTTTATTGCATGGAATTGATTCCTTTAGTTGGTGGGTCCATTCCCTTATGAATCGGTAACAAGGTGAAGGGAATGATGATATCCAATATATTCTAAGGTCAATAAAAAATTTATGAAGATTCAAACAACTAGATGATGAGGTTGGGTGTGGGAAGAAATCTACCCATGAAGGATTCCGACAACCAAGTTATGTTTGGCTCCTATATTGTAAATCTCGGGCCCTATACCCTATGGTTTTGATCCTTGTGGCATGGTAAATCAAAGGTTTGGGAAAGGAGTTTCACATTCCTTTTTTCATAAAGGGTAAAAAATATGGTGACATGGCATAGGGGATGTAAAATATACTTGGATAGTTTGGCATAGAGATTTTAAATCATGGTCCAAAGTGCTCGAGTTAGGAGGATGATAATGAAACATAATATCAGGAATTACTCAAAACATGCTAGGATATTGGGTTCTTCCACAGTGATGTCAGGACTTACAATGATCAGAAATCCCTTTTTAAAATTGATTAATTTGGTTAATGACTATAGCCGCATATACATGAGCTTTATGAATACATGCATAGTCGAGAAAAAGATCCTTGAAGTTGAGGATCCTTTCTGAAGGCCATGGAATATTTCATTGATCCAAGACACTATAATAATGAATTATGAATTGTAGAAAATGTAATATCGAAGAAGGGTTTGAGCACCCTAGAAGTTGTGTCACCTCCTAGAGAAGATATTATCATGGTGAAAAGAATTGATAAATCATTAACTTTTTCTTAAACTAGGGGTTCCAGTGACCGTATCATGGAATTTACTAGGGAAACAAATTTAACACTATGAGATTTATTGCTTATCCATTCGTACCCAATTTTTTCTCTAAACTCTATACATGAAGTGTTTAAAAAGAAAATATGTGACTTCTACTGATACATCCCTTTGTGGGTTTCTATCTTGGAATGTTTTATGTCTCTCTTGAGAGCAGTGTATGTTCTTGTGCTTTGGACCAGTATTGGTAGTGTTTAAGTTCGTATATCATTGGCCAAAGTGTAGGAAATTTAGGTTTATGATGTGTATCGACCTAATATAGAAGATGATACATAAGAGCATCATTAAGATACTTAGAGTTAAGAGTATCCCAGCATACTTCTGAGTGAGATATGAAGATGTTGTAAATCATGGATCAATGTACCCGGGTTATGAGTAATGATATAGGACAATCATACTAGGAGTAATTCAGATCACACTAAGGTGTTCAGTTCTACCACGGTGATATTAGGGAAAACAAGGATTGTAAATCCATTTTTTAGAGTGACACATTTCAATGAAAACCATTGGTGCATATGCATGAGCCATAAGAATACATTAATAGTCTATAAAAGGGTCCTTAAAGCGAGGTATCCTTTGCAATGACCTTAGAAGATTATAGTGATCTAAGGCACTGAGATCGTGATGTGGGTTTTATGGATCAATGTTCTTTTGAATGATGGTGGAAGAAACATATTCTTTGGATGAATAGGGTAAGTTTATGGTGGTATCTTGATAGGGGATAAAAAATGGGTGATGGCCTATATAGTTTATCCTCATGTTGCAGGAATATTTTTTGTGCAGTTTAACATCATGAGATAAAGAGAGACATCGTGCAGTTTATCATCGTGTGGAAAGGACCTGGGTACTAGTATGGAAAATATTTTCACACCATATTATGAACACAAACAATCCATACATAGATCTGGATTGTACATAGGAAAAATTAGCATTTTTTGACCTGGATCCTATGCAATCGGGGTGAATTTTTTTATCTGATGTTGTAGATTGACCTAGGATTGAGATTTGGATGTCACTACATATCCTCTAATGATTGGAATAAAGCCATATGTAGTTCTAGAATGGGAAAAATAATATAGGTATATCCCTTATGTAGAAGTAGGAATTGTTTTCGTTGATTACAACAGCTGGGTATAGGATTGGAGATCTGGACATCACTATGTATCTTGTGATGACAAGGATTTAGAAACATGTAGTTCTTGAAATTCAATGTAGTTTAAAATCATACATTGAGGATGAATTTGAACCATCCTAAAAGAATGAAAAGGTTATAGTTTGACATGATATTTGATTTTTTGGAGTCACTACATACCTCATGATAATGAGAATCAATCTAGGTATAGTTCTTAGGGAATGAATTTCCAATGAATGTTTTCCCTATACACAAAGAGGGGTAATTTTTATATTTGTATTGACTAGACCCGATATTGAATATCCAAGACTCACTATGTATCTTGTGATGTCAACAATAGAGTCACACGCATTTCATGAATTCAGTTGTGGTGGGAGAACAACACCAACAATAGTGGTCTGCTCAGGTGGGATTCAAAGGAAGGTATAGTTTTATGTCATGTAAGGGAAATAAACTATGTAGTTTAATATCATATGTCAGGGAGTCATGGTGTTCCATTTATGGTGTTTTTTGAAGACACTAATGATCCTATCATAAGCTTTCATGCCCTGTTTTTTTGGGGAACCCCTTACCAATTTTCCTAATCTCATGTCAGATCTTCTCAGTGTGAGAAAAACGAAATGATAAGGGTTAATATCACTATGAAGAGGCAATTAAAGATTGGATATGGGTATTTTAAATCATGTGGGGGCTGGAACAAGACATAGGATTAAATAATCACTATGAATCTCATTGAAATTGAAAATCAGTCCATATATAGTTCTATAAAACTCATGTAGTTTAATGTCATGTGAAAACATCATGGATCGTCGGGTGTGAATGAAAAATGAAGACTGTTTTTTGGCCCAAAACTGGAGTTTTGGGTGTCACTACATGTTTAGTAATGATATGAATCAATCCATACATATTTATTATGGATCAATGCAGTTTAACATAATGTGGTGAAGCCTCATATAGTTTAATTTCATGTCGTAAAGAGATGGGATATCATGCAGTTTAAAGTATTTCTATTAGGGATTTGGGAGTATCGTGCAATTTAAAGTCCTCCTATTATGAATTTCGTGTTTCATAAAGATATACAATGTATTTATTAAAAAATATTTCATTGTTGGAAGGTGTGACATGCTCCTCATAAATGGAGTCCAATGAGTAGTCTTCATTATTATAGACCTTATGTTTGATATATGTCCCTCCCCACTAGGATTCCAGTTTTGGAGGATTCATTCATGGTATCATTAGGCTCCTAAGATCCAGCACCAGTTCTCCTTGGAGAAATTAATTGATTAAAACCATCTTATTAGAGGTTTGTGTGATCAGATTCTAATGCCCTTTTAGATTGTTTAATGTGTGCATCCAACTTTCATCGAGCCACCCCAATTCATCCAGACACTTTTTCAATTGATCATCATCTGAGATCTATCCTCATGCTTCTACTCAGAGAGAAATATCATGGACCTCTATAGGAAACACTTCCTCAGTCTTGTACACCAATTTGTTTTTTATTTCTTATGTAATAGCGTGTGTGATGGTACGATAGGCCCATAAAGCATGAATAAGATTGTCCGACCATGAATGATTATCCTTGTACACCATATTTGTAACGACCCAAAGTTTTTCAATGGAAATTCCCTTCTCATAATCATGTCATAAAATCACATGAAAACACAACATAATTAACTACTAAGTGCTAAGTGACCTTTAAACATAATTTTTTCACTTATGTGTTTGGAATTTTGAAAATATGACATACACAGTTGTGTCCAATATGATTTTTGGAGTCTAATAAAACAAAAATATTTTTTGATGAATAGTAACCTACCTTTATGAATAGAAACATACCCTTATGAATAGTGATATACCCTAATTAATAGTAACCTTGTCTATGATAGTATAAAAATAATATTCATGTGAAAATATGATGTACCTATATTTTAGAATAAGTAAATGAATGTTTTAAAACTGTTTTTTTAGTAATAAGCCATGATTTTAATTAAATATTAAATTAATCATATTTAGAAAATTATTTTTGAAAAATGGACTTCATTTTTGGATTCTACATGTTGAAAAATGGTTGGGGTAAATTTTTCGGATTTTTCTGAAATACTTGAATTTTTTATGAATAGTGAAATACCGTAATTTACAAAAATAAGCTAAATAAGCAAATTATAGAGTCATGTGTGATGTTCTGATGATGTAATCCAACTTGGTTTGGTATCATATGATATAATTACTATTCTTGGTCATTTGAGACTCATTATTCCTTGTATTAGGGGAAATTAATAAACTAATGAATTTTATATTAAGGAAACCCCTCTCCCCTCCACTATAAAAACCACCCTCACACCCTCATTTCCTCACACCTCTCAAGCTGCAATACTTCTATAAACTCTGCCCAAACATCATACCTAGCCTCTATCCCACATTCAAGAGCTACTAGTCTTATCAAAAGACCAAGCCTAGTTTCCTTAAGGATAATGTCAAGAGGAGAATTTAAGAGGTAATTTCTCTCCCTCTTCTCCTTTAATTTCCTTTCTTGTTCAAGTTTATTTCTTGATATCTCCCCACATATATTCATATAAATGGTATTTTAACTCTAGTATTATACATCTACTATAATTTTAGGATTCTAATGGGATATTATATCATCAAACCCCCTTTCCCTCTTCCTTTTATTTTATTAAAGAGAACGTTGTTCGTGGGGTGTTAATTTATCACCTTCAAGAACAACATGCTTTATTCTTCCATTTCTACCTTCAGATATGGTCATGAAACCATTTTTATGGTTGAACCTGAATCTTTTATATGTAATATTTCCTATTTAATGAACTTTAATTAACTTATGGCCATATTACTAAGTGATAAGTTAAAACAAGTTCGGTGTGATCGAAAAACCACCCAAATTAACCCAAATAATCATCATTTAATTCATATCTAATGTTTGATCAACATGGATATAATATGATTCATTATAAGATCATTCAATATCCTGTTATATAATTAATAACATGTAATATAAGTTCTGGAAGTTTACCCATGTTCTACCCAAACTTCAATTTAAGAATACAAGTGAACCACTCAAGAAAACAATAAAAACAAACATTCCCAAAAAATGTTGTTAAACTCTATAACTCATCCAAAAGCACATAAAATCACTTAATGAAACTATAATGAACCATATTAATGTAAACAAGGTCTTTTATTTCTACTTAATGAATATAATTTCATTATATAGGATATTAAAGATAAGGAAGCATTCAGATACATGGTGTGGGGAAATTCTCGAACCCAACTTTCATCATTCGGGTTCTCCCTCTTTCACTCCATTCTTTTTAAATAGTTACTCCTTAAAAATAAATTTTTCATCATTTTCTTTCCTTTTCTAGGATATAAATGTTTTTCACTAGTATTTATAAAAAACCAAATGTTTTCCCAAAGAACTCTTCTTTCAAGAACACACCTTTTACTTCTCATTCAAGATTGACGATTCTTGTAACATGTATGTTATTCCTTCAATTTTTTGGGATCCCAATGTTTATGAATGTGTTATTATGAGATGAAACCCATTATTTTTCATGGGTTCATTATGTTCATTTATGTTATATGTTCATTGTATCATGCATGATAAATTATAATGTTATGATGTGATGGGTGCACCCGGAATTATATAGCGCAATATGAATGTTTAAATGTGACGGTTGCGCCTGGAATTATACAGTGCCCCAATGAATTTCATAAAGTGATTAATATCATGAGTAAATGAGAAATTATGTGTGAACAATATTCTATCTTGTTTCACAAGTATTTGTGGAAGTTAACCACTAAGACATGATGTTTCATTTTTATGCATTGCCACATTTCAAGTCTTATATTTATGCTTCCTCTCATGTTCATGGTATTTTTCCAATGCTATTATTATGCTCACCCCATGCTATATTTTTCTTATCTATCCTCTTAATGGTCTTCTATCTCACCCGTTTTTATGTATGTCCTCAGGAGACTACATGTACTAAAGAGAGGACAAGTTTCAATAAGAATCTAGAGAAGAAGAAATTAAATAAATGTTTATGCTTGATGTTTTAATTGTTATGTACGGTCCTAGTTTTCCAAAGACACTAAACCCTTAGATCCTATATGTGTAATACTATTATGTTGTTAAAATTATGTAATAGTAATGTAAGAAAATTTTGGGTTTCTATTTTTGGTATCAGAGGAATGGTTTAGTTAATTTGGGAAATAGGATTAGTGAACCCTAGAGAAAATCTCTAGCATGAGACTAAGTACAAATATGCACACAATAATCTCTACATAGTAATCCCATATGTTTTGCTTTTAGTATAAATTGTTCAAATGAATAATTTATGTATTCATGAATTGTTTACTTATGTTTTTTCTTACCTTTTCTATTTTAGACAATGGTGGGAACTAGGAGAAATCAGGCAACCAACTCGTGTGGGGGCCAATGCAAAGATTGCTCAAACGACATCCCCAATGATTTTGGAGGTGGAGTTCAAAACATCATGGAGATTCTTACCCAATTATCTCAGGTTATGAAAAATAACCATAATAATTGGGAACATCCTCCTTCACCCAAGAGGTAGCAACTGGCTATTGAATGTTTTATGCAGCAACGACCATCGACATTTAGTGGATCCTCTAATCCACTAGTTGTGAGACAGTGGGTCAACTCCATGGAGAAGATATTTTCTGTTCTTCACTATTATGATATGGAGATGTTGACCCTATCCATTTATCATCTAGATGGAGAAGGCGATCAATGGTGGGATTCGATTAAGAACACCAATCCAAGGGAAGTAATTGAAGAGATGGAATGGGAAGACTTTAAGATAATGTTTCTTAACAAGTATTTCCCAAGAACTCTTCACATGTAGATGGAGAAATAATTCATAGATCTCAAGCAAAAATAAATAGAATCTATCACAACATATGAAGAAAGTACCACAAGGATTGCAAGGTATGATTCTGGTTTTGTTATCAACAATGAGAGAAAAATTGATAGATTCTTTAGTGGATTAAAACCACACCTTTGAAAGGCACTTGAAATTTGAGACTTTGGGAGTTATGAAGAAGTTGTTAGATGTGACCTCAAATTGGAGATGGAGTTTGTAGAATGGTCCCATGGATAAGGGGATAAGAAAATAAAGATGGAGTTTCAAGCTGGTGGATCTAATGATAAAATTGGGAAGAAAACTCAACGACCCACATGCCAAAAATGTGGGAAGTTTCACTATAAGAACTGCCTTAAAGGGATGGGGAAATGCTACAAGTGTGGGAAAGAAGTAAATTATTCTCAAGAGTGTTGAAAATACATGAAAAGGAAGGAGAATGTAGTGGAAGAAAAGAAAGAACCACCCATGGCACAATGCTACAACTGTGGGGAGCTAGGGAACTATGCAAGTCAGTGCACTAAACCTCGAGTTCTCAAGGGTAATCAATGTCAGCAACCGCCAATGCCAAAGGAACAAGGGAAGGATTATGCTATCACTACTGGGGAGGTGAATCATGATAATTAATTCATACAAGTTACACTTCCTATACACTCAAGAATTGAAAAAGTCTTATTTGATTATGGTTCTACGCATTCCTTTATTTCTTGCATGTTTTCTAGAACTATAGAATTGAAGCCCTGAAACCCTGAAGTAGAGATATCTATAAAAACACTAAGTGGTGAAATCATTGCAACCCAAGTGTTTGACTCCTCTCCTGTTGGCATATGTGGGAAGATTCTTTCAGAAAATCTTGTAATACTTCCTTTTGTGGATTTTGATGCTATAATTGGAATGGATTGGCTCTCGTTATATAGAGAAAATATCAACTATCAGGAATAGAAAATATCTTTTTATATTCTAAACCATCCCATGCTCCACTACAAATTCAAGGAAGATCATGAATCTCCTTTGAAAAATCCTTTAATCGTGTGGGTGTCGATTCCCTATCAAGAAGCATACCTTTCTCAAATAGTTGAGTTGAAGGAAAGTTCCAACCTTGAATAAATTCCCATCGTGAGGGAATACAGTGTTGTATTTCCCAAATAGTTACCCGGAATTCACTCATATCATGAGGTTGAGTTCTCAATTGAACTCATACCCGAATCTACTTCTATCTCGTAGTGTCTCTATAGGATAGCTTCTATTGAACAGGAGGTGTTAAAGAATTAGCTGCAAGAGCATATGGATAAAGGGTTCATATGCCCTATTGAATCACCTTGGGGTGCACCAGTGCTCTTTGTGAATAATAAGGATGGAACAATGTGTTTGTATATCGATTATCGGGAACTCAACAATATCACCATATGGAAAAAGTATCCTCTTCCAAGGATTGTTGACTTGTTCGACCAGTTAGGAGAAGCTCAATACTTCTGAAAGGTGGATCTTTATTCTGGATATCATCATATAAATGTGAAGAAGGAAGATATTGAGAATACTACCTTTCATACAAGGTATGGTCACTATCCATTTTTGGTGATGCCCTTTGGACTTACTAATTCCCCTGAAATCGTCATGGATTTGATGAATAGTATTTAGACATTACCTCGACAAATTTGTGGTAGTGTTTATGGATGATATTCTCATCTACTCCAAGAGAAATGAGGAACATGAAGAATTTCTAATACTTGTGCTGGCGACATTGAGAAAGGATAATTTGTACGCCATGTTCAGCAAGTGTGAATTTTGGATAAAGCAAGTCATGTTCTTGGGACATGTGATCACAAGTGAGGGAATTTCTATGTATCCTTCAAAAACAAACTTGATTGAGAAATGGCTCAGGCCCTCTAGTGTCACAGAAATCCGTAGTTTTCTTGGATTAGTTGGGTACTACCAACATTTTGTCAGATACTTCTCATGATTGTCAAGCCCACTAACTAAGTTAACAAGGAAAGGGGTAATGTATATCTAGACGGAAGAATGTGAGGGAAGCTTCAGGGAGCTAAAGAGAAGGTTGATCACTGCACCTGTAATCACACTACCTAAAAGTGGAGAATGTTTTGTGATATACAGTGATGCTTTAATGAAATGATTGGGTTGCATACTCATGAAAAATGAAAATGTGATAGCCTACACCTCATAAAAGTTGAAGATCCATGAGCAGAACTACCCGACACATGATCTAGAGCTGGCAGCCGTGATTTTTTCCTTGAAAATCTGGCAACACTACCTTTATGGTGAAAAGTGAGACATATACACTGACCATAGGAGCCTAATGTATATATTCACACAAAAGGAGCTCAACATGCGTCAAAGGAGATGGTTAGAGCTAATCAAGGATTATGATTGCTCTATTCACTATCATTCTAGAAAGGAGAACAAGGTAGCTGATGCTCTAAGAAGAAAAGAACCTACTACTCTATCCATGCTATGGATCGAGAAAGACCCTATCTTCTTGGATATGCAAAGAATGGATTTGTAAATCATAAGGGCAGGGGATACATCCTACCTTTCCCAAATTATTGCACAACCATCCATCCAAGAGAAGATTAAGAAAGCACAAAGGGATGATGTGGAGATACCAAAGAGGTTGAATGCAGTAAAGGAAGGGAAGCTTCCAAAGTTATATATCGATGATGATGGTGTGATTCAGTTTGGAATGCGGCTTTCTATGCCTTCATCACCTAGGATCAATAAGGAGCTATTAGATAATGCACATAGCTCAATATTATTTTTCCATCTTGGGAGTACCAAAATGTACAGTGATCTCCGAGAACACTTCTGGTGGGATAACATGAAGAAGGAGATTGCAGAATATATATCAAGGTTCTTGGTATGTCAGCAAGTTAAAGCTGAGCGAAAAAAGTCCAAAGGTATGATGCATCCATTGCCTATACCCATGGGGAAATGGGAAAATGTTACTATGGACTTTTTCAAAGGTATCCTAAAGACGTTGAAGGGAAATAATGCGATATGGGTTGTGGTTGACCGACTCACCAAGACATCCTATTTTATCTCTATTCGAGAAGATCTCTCGCTTGAACAACTTGCAAAGATATATGTGAAGGAAGTGGTGAGACTGCATGGTGTTCCACTCTCAATTGTCTCTGACTGTGATCCAATGTTCACATATAAATTTTGGAGGAGCCTTCAACATGCTTTGAGTACTAAATTAAATTTCAGCACGGCCTATCACCCCCAAACTGATGGCCAGTCTGAAATAACTATTTAGACACTTGAAGATATGCTAATACAATGCTCTCTAGAATTCAATGATAGATGGGATCCGCATCTCACATTGGCTGAGTTCTCATACTACAATTGCTTCCACTCAAGTATTCAGATGGCTCCATATGAAGCTCTTTATGGAAAGTGATGTAGAAGTCCAACCTGTTGGAATGAAGTTGGAGAAAGAAATATACTTGGACTCGATCTTGTTCAAGAGATGATAGAGAAGGTTCAAGTCATCTAGAAACACATTAAAGCTTCTCAAAGTCGGCAGAAGAGATATGCTGACAATCGTCGAAAGGACTTGGAGTTTGAAGTTGGAGATAAATTCTTCCTTCAAATATCTCCATAGAAGAGAGTCATGTGATTCGTGAAGAAAGGGAAGCTAAGCCCAAGGTATATTGGCCCCTTTGAGATCCTAGACCGCATAGGAGCCGTGACCTATCATCTCACCATTACATAAAATATGGCTCAAGTTCATGATGTGTTTCATGTATCACTACTGAGGAAGTACATACCAGACCCCTCACATGTAGTAAAATAAGAGGTGGTGCAGCTGGAAGATGATATCTCCTATGAGGAGCAGCCAGAAAAGATTCTGGATCATAGAGATAAGGTTCTACGCAACAAGACAACCCATCTTGTCAAAGTGTTGTGGATGAACCATAGGTTTGAGGGAGAAACTTGGGAACCAGAAGAGGCAATGAAGGAGAAACACCCTCACCTGTTTGTGTAAAGAGAAATTTCGGGGGCGAAATTTCTTTAGGGGGGAAGAATGTAACGACCCAAATCTTTTCAATGTAAATTCCCTTATAATCATTTCATAAAATCACATGAAAACAAAACTTAATGAACTACTAAGTGATAAGTAACCTTTAAACATAATTTTGTCACTTTTGTGTTTGAAATTTTGAAAATCTAACATACACAGTTGTGTTCCAGATGATTTTTGGAGTCTAATAAAACAAAAATATTTTTTGGTGAATAGTAACCTACCCTTATGAATAGTAACATACCCTTATGAATAGTGATATACCCTAATTAACAGTAACCTTACCTATGATAGTATAAAAATAGTATTCAAGTGAAAGTATGATGTACCTATATTTTAGAATAAATAAATGAATGTTTTAAAACTGTTTTTTAGTAATAAATCATTATTTTAATTAAATATTAAATTAATCATATTTAAAAAATTATTTTTGAATAATGGACTTTATTTTTTAATTCTACACGTTGAAAAATGGTTGGGGTAAATTTTTGGGATTTTTCTAAAATACTTGAATTTTTTATGAATAGTGAAATTCCGTAATTTACAAAAATAAGCTAAATAAGCTAATTATAGAGTCATGTGTAATGTTCTACTGATGTAAGCTCACTTGGTTCGGGATCACATGATAAAATTACTATTCTTGGTCATTCAAGACTCACTATTCCTAGTCTTAGGTGAAATTAATAAACTAATGAATTTTATATTAAGGAAACCCCTCTCCCCTCCACAATAAAAAACCACCCTCCACACACTCATTTCTTCACACCTATAAAGCTCCAAGACTTCTCTAAACTCTGCCCAAATATCCTCCATATCCCCTCTCCCACGTTCAAGAGATGTTGGTCTCATCAAAATGCCAATCCTAGCTTCCTTAAGGAGAATATCAAGAGGAGGATTTAAGAGGTAATTTCTCTCCCTCTTCTCCTTTAATTTCCTTTCATGTTCAAGTTCATTTATTGATCTCTCCCCACCTATCTTCATATATATGGTATTTTAACTCTATTGCTATACATATAATGAAATTTTAGGATTCTAATAGGATATTATATCATCCAACCCCCTTTCCCTCTTCCTTTTATTTTATTAAAGAGAACGTTGTTCGTGGGGTGTTAATTTATCACCTTCAAGAACGACATGATTTATTATTCCATTTCAACCTTCAGATCTGGATATGAAACCATTTTTATGGTTGAACCAGAAATTTTTATATGCATTATTTCCGATTTAAGGTTCTCGAAATAATCTATGTCCACATTACTAAGTGATAAGTTAAAACAAGTTTGTTGTGATCGAAAAACCGCCCAAATTAACCCAAATAATCATCATTTAATTCTTATCTAGTGATTCATCCACATGGATATAATATGATTCATTATAAGATCATTAAATATCCTGTAATATAATTAATAACATGTAATATCTGTTCTGGATGTTTACCCATGTTCTACCCAAACTTCTATTTAATAATACAAGTGAACCACTCAAGAAAACCATAAAAACAAACATTCCGGAATAATGTTTTTAAACTCTATAACTCATCAAAAGGAACATAAAATCACTTAATGAAACCTTAATGAACCATATTAATGTAAACAATGTTCTATATTTCTAATTAATTAATATAATTTCATTATATAAGACATTAAAGAGAAGGAAGCATTCGGGTACAAGGTATGGGGGAATTCTCGAACCCAGCTTTCATCCTTCGGGTTCTCCCTCTTTCCCTCCATTCTTTTTGATATGGTTACTCCTTAAAAATAATTTGTTCATCATTGTATTTCCTTTTCTAGGATAGACATGTTTTTCACTGGTATTTATAAAAACCCAAATGTTTTCCAAAATAACTCTTCTTTCAAGAACACACCTTTTACTTCTCATTCAAGATTGAGGGTTCTTGTAACATGTATGTTATTACTTCATTATTTTGGGAACCCAATGTTTATGAATTTGTTATTATGAGATGAAACCCATTATTTTCCACGGTTTCATTATGTTCATTTATGTTATATGTTCATTGTGCCATGAATGATAAATGATAATGTTATGATGTGACGGGTGCACCAGGAATTATATAGCACAATATGAATGTTTAAATGTGACGGGTGATCCTGGAATTATACAGCGCTCCAATTAATTGGTTAAAGTGATGAATCTCAAGATTAAATTTGAAATGATGTGTGAACAAGATTCTATCTTGGTTCACATGTATGTGTGGTAGTTAACCACTAAGACATGATGTATCATTTTTAAGCATTGCCACATTTCAAGTCCTATATTTATGCTTCCTCTCATGTTCATGATATTTTCCCCATGTTATTATTATGCTCACCCCATGTTATATTGTTCTTATATATCCTCTTACTGGTATACTATATCACCCCTTTGGATTTATATCCTCAGGCGGCTACATGTACTAAGGAGAGGACAAGTGCCAATAAGAATCTAGAGAAGAAGAAATTAAATAAATGTTTATGCTTGATGTTGTAATTTTTATGTATGGTCCTAGTTTTCCCAAGACACTGAATATTTGGATCCTCTATGTGTAAAAATATTATGTTTTTAAAATGATGTAATAGTAATGTAAGAAAAGGTTGGATTGCTATAATATTCTGGATTATATTGAATAGAGTCTTATTGGGGGAATCTATTTATCTATTTTCCATTATATAATAGCAATATGAGTGATTGGACATGATATTGTACTCCTGATATAGTTTATCCAATTATATAGAATATAATTCGGAGACAAGTGTTGAGGGAATCAGTTATAGTGAAAATAGAATGTTTTTTCCAAAAAAATAAACAATAACTACGAAGTTGAATGAAATGGACTTCCCAAAAAACATTTATATAAAAGATTAACTAAATATTAATTATACATGAAAGTGAAAGTAAAATAATGTAAAACTAGAATCTTAATTTCAGTTATGGATCATGATTTTAGGTGTTTTTGAGAAAAAATGAAGAATTTGGAAATTTTCTTTGTACACGCTATATACTTCTGAGTACATGTTGTGTACCTATGTATCGCATACAGTCGTGTCTTGGGAATTTAACGTCCAACATATGGTCATGTGGGGTGATGTGGACCACTTCTAATATCGGGGGATGGTTGAGGCAAATAAATTGTGTGTTCATTAATAGTACACGTTGTTTACTTTTTAATTTATTTTACTAATCGAACTGAGGTCATGTATAACCCTCATTTTCATCTTCTTCTGGATGTGCCTCACGAAGGAGCGTACAAAATATACAATTATTCTCTCAGCCACCAGTCTTTCATCCATTTTATGAATCAAACACTATCAGTTTCAATTGAATCACCTCAGTGATTTCTTTGATCTTCTAGATCCTCTCCTCATGTTTCCACTTCACTCAAGAGTTTTTCAAGGTTGAGTGTTTTTGATTTTTTTGTAGATATATGATGTTCTAGGACAATTCAACAGCCGATGATTAAGGGTGTTATTCGTATAACATTGATGTAGGTGGTTTGTGGCCTTTAGGTGTTTTTCATTCAGTTTATATGACAAAGTGTCGATTACCCATGTTCTGTTATTTCGGGTTAAGAAAATTGAACCCTGTTTTATATGCCATATATTGATTATTGTATTAATGGTTTGATGTTGTGGAATTATATGAAATTTCATGTTTAATAAACCCCCCATGGGTGTGTTTCTTTTTTTGAATGTTTAGGGTTGTTTGTTCCAAGTTGCCTATGGGACAGACCTTGTTTACTTACCATGCTTGATAGGATGGAACTAATTGTCTTTTGCTGCTTGATATCATATATGCATGATTAAATTGCACAGGGATGTGAGAACCTGGTGTAGTTAGACTACAGGGGGAATTTACATTGATTGCTTCCTTGGAGTATCTGTTATATTTCATGCTATGAGACCACAGGTGGGATTTGTGGTGAGTTATCCCTCAGAATTTCTATAGTTTACGTTACAAGACCATAGGGGGAATTGACATTGGGTGCTTCCCCAGAGAGTCTGTAGCTTTTGTTGAAAGGACATTGGGGGAATTGATGGTGAGTTATTCCTCATAGTGTATTTTTCTTTTTATTACATTACTTGTCCATAGGGGTTAGACTATGTGAGCTAGCTGGAGGGTTAACATAAATATTGAATTTTTTTATTGCGTCTACCAAGTTAAAGCACAAGCATGGATTTGGTCTTGTTAGGTAGTCTTTTGAGATACATGTTTGTGATACTTACTTGATAAAATGTGGAACATTAAATGCTAATGAATTTAAATTGAAACTATATGATTGGTTACTTTTTGTACTCCTAGCTTCTTTGCTTTATTTCCATTATTACCTGTTATATATACTCATTGAAAATTTAGCACATATATTGTGGTGGTTGCCTACTGGGATTCATCTAACACCCAATTTGGTTCATGCTTTTGGGCCTAAATATACTATATAGTTGTAGGTATAGATAAGGGGAATCACCCTTTTTCATCTTGTACTTGATTATTGTGGATCTAGAGAGTATGGGACCAAGATGAGGCTTAACATGCTACCAGTGATTACTTTTTTTCTTTTTCACTTTTTTTAGTACTATATTTCTAGAATCATGGCTTGTTTGGATATTTTCCTATACATATATTACATACATAATTTATATATATGTGCTCTGGTTGTTTATTTACTTCTAGTATTCTGATGTTTACTTGTTGTATGGTAGTTTTCTTCCACTACTATTTATTCTTCATCATTCCCTTGTGCATGCTCTTCTAGTGAGGGTATATTTTGCCTAATATCACATCCATGTCCCTCACTACTAGTCGGAATCCTCTGTATTTTGGGGAAATGAACTTGAGTCCATGTGACCAAGAAGGTATAGGGCACCTTTGGGTGGCACCCGGAACCAGGACGATACAATTGAACCAGACAACTCAACCAACCAAACCTGAAAACCAACTATATCCATGTAACTCCTCTGTTCACTCTCCAATACATCGATTAGATGTCACCCAAGGCGACTGAACTCAATCTGAAACCTACACAATGGATAAAAATAGAAGAATACTATAGGCGTGTGTATTAAAACTCCGTAGGTTATCCCCATATTCTATTCTCAATGCACTTCCTTTTAAATAAAAGAAACATCAATTCTTGGTTTTAAATACAATATATGAAAGAATGTTTTCTAAACAAGGTTCCATGCTACAAACATTAAAAAATAAAAAAATTTGCCTTTTTCATTAATATTAAATGTTAGTAACCAATTTCAAAGTGATGCAACTTCAAAGTGAAAACGTTTTTCAAGAGGGATGATTTAAAGAAAATACACCTTTAAATAAAAAACAAATGCTACTGAATTTTTCAACCAATCTAACTATATGCCGATGATGAATACAATATATCTAATTAGAACAAGTCATGGGGACACGCCAGGGAACTAGCTTGCTGGGGGCCCAGGTACCTCGTATCTCGGTGAAAAGTAATTGTAACAAATATTTTTTCTCATGCATTATATACTAGTAGGGAATATACCAATAACATATTGGTCCCCAACATCATCATAATAGTTAAGTTGGTGTTTTAATTGTCAAAATTTCTACTTGAAATAGGTAAAAACTCACTCTGGATCACTAGCATACTAGTACACGACTACCCACCTAGAGACATGGGTTTCCCTCTTTGTAATAAAAATATTTCACATTCTATAAAATTCCTTTTACACATAAAAACACCAGTTCTTTTTGCACACACCCCAAATAGTATATAAAAATGTTTTTCACCCTTGTTGTAACTCAATTAACCATCTAAATTTTTCATAAAACAATTCCAAGATGTATAACAAAGCTTTGTACATGAATTCCATTTGAAAATGAACTTTTTAGGCCAAATTCCCCCCAATTCCATGAAAAACAATATTTTGAATCCTAAAAACCATTTTCTAAATCAATTTCAGGAATATTAAAAAGACCCCAAATGGTAAAACATGGAATACACAAGAAAACCCATTCTTTTTAAAGAGAAATGTAAAATAGGACTTTAATAATTTTACCAAACCAACATATAACAAAGGTAAAAAATTAAATTTTCTTAAAGAGATGTAAAAAAATCATTATCAGTAGAAAAAAATTTACATAAACCATTTAAAACATTTAGTTTACACATTTAAGTTCAACTATTTTCCTAACAATTTCGAATGGGCCACTTACCGAAAACTTGTGCCAAAACGTGTCAAAAACAAAAACCCATCTATTTATAAAACCAAAAACACTTTTTAAATCCATAAAAGGAATCTCAAATATCAAATTTTATGCTTACCATACATTAATAAATTAAATAAAGTTATTTTATATCAAATTTAGCACACAAAGGCCAACTAGGCACTTTTCCAAAGACATGGCGTGCAACATTTTGAAAAAAAACTTCTAATTAACACCCAAGGGGGTAAAAACCCAAATTTAAATGAAAATATTTATAAAAAAAGATAAAAAAGGTCATTAACATAACAATATATATGATAAAACTAGTTAAACATTTATATGAACATGCGGTGTTCACTTTTATAATGAAATAACTCCATTTTACTCAAAACAAGGCATAAATAATCATTTTGCACCCCAAATAATTCATAAAATGGTTATAAATCAATGATAAACATGTATATAAGGTGATAAAATCAATAAAAAGATGAAACTTAAACAATAAATGAATGTTCCTCGAAGAACCTATCTCAAAACCATGGTGAAAAGGAGGCACACACCTGAAAACACCTACCGTGACTTCCAAAACACTCGATCTATGAAGACCATTCTTAAATAAAAAAAATCACCCTAAAAATGATTTTAAATTGAACCCTAGGATTATCATGACCAAGGGAGAGGATAAATACAAGAAAAAATGAAAGAAGAGGGGAGAGGGAAGAGAAAAGAGAAAGATTTGATGAAGAAATTAAGAAGAACCACTAACCATTAGTGAGAAATCACCCACAAAAAGTTCCAAATCGAAGGAGAATGAAGGGGAAGTCACCTATGTTCGATATCCAATAGTTAGGTCTCATTTGGGGAGGTGAAATTACTAAAAAATATAAAAAATTAATAATGCATAAAAGAAACAAAATATTTTTTTTAAACTAGAAATAGGCTCACAGGTGAGCCCATTACCTGAATAAATATACCAAATCCATCATGATAATGAATTAATATTGGGTAAATATTGATATGGTAGTTTTAATATGTCAGGGGAGGAAATTTAAGAAGTTGAATGGGTGAAAATGTTGAAAAGAGAAGGAGTTATAAAAAAACAAAAAAAAAATTAAATTTGGAAATGGGCTCCCAGTTTGGACCAAATCCTGAAGTAACCATTCTTTTCTCAGAAAAACCCAAAACCAAGATATGTGGAACCCATGTTAGGATTATTATAAATATATGTATCTTTAAAACTCAAAATTTACGTCACTCAAAACCCATGAAAATTATCAGTATTTCCAATGAACCGGATAAAAACAAAGACATGAAAAATCTGGTGTGACAAAAAGGTACTAGGACAACATTTTTTCCTTGAAGATCCTTTTTCTTAAAGTTGAATAATTTTCATGAAAATATATACTTTCATGATTTTAGGAGAATTTCACCCTTTTTCTTCATTGATCCAATTTACCACTTTCTTAAAAAAGGAAGGTTACTTTTTCATTTTTTAAGTACTAACATATCATGAGACCCATGATATGCCATACCATTAGTTATCATCAAAACAAAGTAATTTTAACAGGCTATTAAATATTCATAAATCATCATATGGATAGATAACCTTTTAATCATACTGGCATCATTTAAATTTTAACTTAAACTTTCCATAAATGGTTAACCTGATAACCCATTCTAAAGATAAAAATTAAAATCATTGGAATGAATGTCATGAAATCAGATCAACATTGATATCTTATACAAAACAATATATCACTTGTTTCTCAAATTAAAAACATGTGAATACCCTTATCGTATATTCCATTGAAAATGGTAAGAACCTTAATTACCGAAAATCCTTTTGTAAAAAATTCATGCTTTATTATTCCTATGATTACTAGATATATTCATTAAATCCAAGACGTCGTAAACTTCAACCTTGATGACATAAAACAGTTTGTCAATAATCAGTTCCAGGGTAATCTGTATGATCAAATTTACTTATTCATATCCAGCATATCTTTATCCAAACATCATTCTCTCAAATTCAGGCATTAATTAAGGGTTACCTTCCCCTAATAAAAATAACATTTTTCCATGAAATCACTTTTATATGTCTTTATCACCATTCAACATGTAATTTTTAATCCTTAATTAAAACTTGAACTAAAAATACTTATATATTTCATGATTCATATAACATAATCTCTGAATTACAAAACATAAAAAATTCATTCATCCAACATTATTCATAAACCATTACTCAGGATTCATTATTCCCTAATATCTCTTTCCTTGAAATATGATTCATGTCTTAAGGTACCTAAACCTTAGTATAATAATGATTATTATGTTTAATGTAAACAATACTGGAAGAAAATCACATACCTTTCACATGTCTTTTGTAGTCTCTTTAGATTCAAAATTATAACCAATACTCATAACACCTTCCTGATTCTCTTTATGTGATTTCTACTTGGTAAACTGATTAACATAATTTACATAATTTCCACATCTAAAACATTAAATGTTAACCACATTCCATCTATTTATATCCATTTCCTAAAACTAGATAGCATAGTGTGAGAAACATTTATCATATTAAAATGCCATATATTCCTAAAAATGACTTAAACGGTGCGTAAATCATGGATCATACTTATTTAATATAGGAATCCTTAGGTTTATCCTAAGTTATTATTATTTAACCTCTATTAAAATCCTTCGTGAATGTTTGTAAAGAGTTTGTGAATTCCCAAAGCATATCCCCCAGCATTGTCAAACTAAGTGTGCAATAAGGCCCTTTATTGTGTACCAGATTACCCCAAGTAAGGCCCGAAAAATCGTATCAGAGTTGTTACTCCTAGGAATATATATTATAGATACACATCCACATGTAGTATCTAGATAGGGATTTATTTCTATGAATCCACTCAATCAACCCTTTACCAAAATTTTATGACATTTTCCTATTCTTTTCCTTATCTTTACACTTATCCTTAGACATGTCCTTTTAGTTGTCACTAGGGTTTTCTCATCATTGTTTCCAACTGATAACTAAACATTTTCTATAATAATAACTATAGAGACCCTCACTTTTCATACATTAACCTTACATTTCTTTTTTCGAATACATAATACATTATAAAAACAAATAGACAAATATTGTATTGGTTGAGTGCCTTTGGAAACATGGAATCATAAACATTCATGCATAAATGAGAAAAATTATCTCCCAATAGGTTCTTCTTGACTAGAAACATCTTTAGAAACATAAAAAAATACATATTTTAATTACCTAGGAATGAAAACATAAAATAGAGTGATCTCCAATGCTCTTTAAGGGAAAATAAAGGAGACATAAAATAATAAACAAGAGAATAAGGGTATTATAACGTGATAATAACATTGGAACATCATACCATGCATATCATAAGATCATTAACATGAATAATGGATAAATATTAGTAGTTCATAAGACATTAATCATAAGAAAATAATGAAAATAAGACATGAAAACATTACATAGGAATAAAACATGGAATTGTGGAAGACACATAAGCCTATAAAATGATTTCCATAGTAGCCATGGAATTATTTCCAAGACCATATTGTTAGTATGGGTTCACTCCCCATATAATCTTTGTAGTCATGGTTCACTTCCATGGAGATATTAGTAGTATTATTTTACTCCTCATATAATTTTGGTAGTCATGGATCACTCCCATAGTCATCTTAATAATCAAGGATCATTCCCAAGACCATCTTAATCTATCACATGCGATATAAATCTTTACCCAATGCATTGGATGGAGATATAGGTCCCAATAATAATAATTAAATTATACATACATGTTCCAAAAAATCATTAAAAATCATAAAAAACCCTAAAATGAAATGGGTATCGTAAACAAGTAGTCATAACATAACCTATGAACAAAGATACAGGATTTATAATCATTTCATCAAAAGAATAACCCATGAAAGAGAAATGGATTTCATAAACATATAAACTGTGAAAGAGAAATGGATTTCATAAAAATATAACTCGTGAAATAGAAACTAGTTTCATAAAGATGACTTCATTTAGCATAAAAAATTTATATATATAATATGAATGTAACCTTTAGATCATTTCCTAGAAAGTCATGAGTAACAACAATACATGACGTCTTTGATAAAAACTAATTTTGAAATATATTTTTAAAAAAAAGTTGGAGTAAAATATCATTTCTTCTTGGGAAAATAATTTTTAATGCATAAAACCATTGAAAATAATTTTCTTATAAAATACATTGAAAACTTATAAATAAGACTTAAATTCATTTTTAAAACCTTTTCCTTTGAAAAGATATTGAATAAGCTTCAAAATATTTTAAAAACATTTTTATTTGAAAACAATTTGAAACTATAAAAAAAATCTTGAAATATTTTAGAATCCCATTTCATTTAAAATACATGAAAAACTTATTGAGAATTCTAGAAATCATTTTGAAAAACATTTCATTGAAAATAATTTGAAAAATTATAAAAAAATCTTTAAAACGCTTTGAAAATGATTTTTTGGAAAATAACTTTGAAATCTTGTAAATAAAACATAAAAATTGGTTAAAAACCTTTACCTTGAAAATAAATTTGGAAACCTGTAAAGAATTCATGACTTTTTTTCAAAACATTTTACTTGAAGACTTTTGAAAGAATCTTGAAATTTTATTGAAAAAAAAATCCTTGAATATTTATAAAAGAAGTTTGCAAACATTTTGAAAACCATTTTCCTAGAAAAATAATTTGAAAACATATAAAAAATATTTAATTTTTTTTAAAAAAAAATTCATTGAAAATTAATTTTTAAAAAAAAATATTGAAAATTATCCTTTTAAACATGAAATGGAAGCTTCACAGAAATGATGGTGGGTAAATATGTACTTGTCATATGATGTAAAAAGAACATTCCTTTTTCAAATTAAAATGGTTCTAAAAATTCCTTGTTCAGAAAGTTATAACAATATTCCTTTGAAACCTTCCTAAAATAAAAAAGGATAAATATTTCTTCAAAATATTATAAGATAATATTAGAATATTTTTTCAAACCCTTTTGGAAAGAAAAGTTTTGAAGGAACATATATTTTTGACCGAATAGAGGGTAATGTGGGAATTCTTAAAAATACTTTCTTAAATATCATATGTACCAAAGAGTGTAAAATGGTACCAAAACATGAATATATCATAAATAAAAATATTACAATAAAATTAATGATTTTTTTTAAAATATTGATCACAATATTTCATCAATGGAATCATATTCATAAATAGTCTTGAAAAATGATGAAACTATTTCAATAAACATCTTATCACTTGGTAACTTTGAATCACATTCATCAAGTAAGAAAATAAATTTACATGAAGCATAAAATATCATTAAATTAATTATATTCCTTATATAACATTTCAAATATATTATATACACATTTTATAAAAATATAGGTTCATAACATGTCATGAGTCTCAAAGAAGGAAAATTGAGACGAAATTACTTTACTAATTTGGTGACTTTTGGAACATAAATCCCATGAAATAAATATAATAGAATTAATTTTTTAAAAACCATAAATTTAATAATAAGAATAATTGAATACATTAATGGGTGTTATATATTCCATGCAATATAAAATAGTGTTGAACATGTCATGTATCTCACAGATATAAAAAGTGAGATGAAATTATCTTTCCCTCTGTCTTGACTCTCATCATACTCATTCCAACATCCTGTATAATAAATTTAAGTTTATCATTAAAATATAAAATAACCATATTATTATATCTAATACCATATATGGTTTTATTATGACATTATATTACCCTATTGTTAACAATTCCATGTTAATGTTATGTTTTGCGTAATATTCGCTTTGTTTTTTAATGTGCCTTAATTTGTTATATCATTGGTCAATATACTAATATCATTATTTCAAGTATTTAAACCGTGATATAATTATCACTTATATTTATAATATTTGTATTATAATAATCTATAGAATATAGATGTATGAAATGGAATACATCATTCATGTAGATGGTAGGTCGTACATATGCATAAACATTGTTTCTATTTAATAGTCATATTGAAAGAAAGTAAGTAAATAAAATATATGTATAAATATATATATGTATATATATTTATATATATGAATATATATAATTATTCCATTATAATTATTATATCATATAATTTCACTAAACCCATCCTTAATACATTTCATGTAGTGTGTGAACAAATCGCATCGCTTTGAGGGGGCGATATTCCATACTTCCTCAAACGATATTATCATATATACACAAAATAGAATGTATAAAGATATGTGTTGTAAAATAATTAAATTAGATTAAATAAATAATATAAATATATATAATATATCATACATAAATCAATTTTCTATCATAATTTCTCCCATGAGAGGTGGTAAGGAAAAATAAACAATCATCAAATTGTGAGGCAGTAGTTCATAGTACACATAAACAGTATGTCTATTACCCATTCGATGGAGGTGTTTGTATGTTTCAGTTAAAACAATCACATAAAAACATCATATTATATTTAATATTTTTTTTTATAAAATCATTTAATAAATAGATAATAGGGTTGGAAAAAGAAAATAAAATAAAGGATATTCAGATAAGTCATTATCGCTTTATCAGGAACTCCTTTAGATTTATTTCAAAAGGTTTCCTTGGATTGATTTATTCTAATATGTAGGATTATAGGAGTAAGTTAGAGATTTTTGGAAGTTTATTGGGTATAGATTCTCGAAACTTATGTGGTTTGAGATGTGTGATAAAGAGGGATAGGTGGTGGCCTTTTATAGGGAAGAGAAAGGACATACTTGGGATTTTTTAAAACAAGTTAAGTGTACCCATTTTCTACCATATATAAGTCCTAAAAACCCAACAAAAATAAATACTTTAAGTTCAATTTCAGAATAATGTCAATATAATTGGTTTTTTATATGTTTCTAGGTCATTTTAGTTTGTTAATTTAAGATTTAGTACTTCGTTAACCTAATTTCTCTCTTAATCATTGTAATTAATTTTAATCACTTTCACTAATATTTTAAAAAAAAAGTTGAACATATTAGAAGTTATAAACTATTATTATTCCAAATATTTAATCCATTTTTTCAAATTATAATCACATAAGTTGAAAAATTAATTTTAAAATAATCTCATCGACAGGATGACATGGTAGGTTTTTTTAAGTAAAAGCGTCCCAATATTTTCTAAGTTTTTATACCCAGTTTTAAATTTAAACTGATTATAATGACATAAATTGTATTAATTTAAAAAATTATTATCTAATTAAACTTTAAAACCAATTTAAAATATAATTTAACCTTATAAATGTATTTTTCATCTCATTGTTTTATGCGATGTGTTATTTCTTGTTGATGTGTACTGTGTGATGTGTGATGAAGCATCCAATATATGAGAAGTGAGAAGAATTGAATCTTAATCAATACATGTTTTAATCTAATTTAACTATGTGGGAAATTTAATGTTACCAAGAGTGAAAAATATCTTAACATGGAATATGTGATTCCTTGATTGATGTGCTTGGTTAGTTTAGTGTTCTGTGTTGGATGTGTAAGTGGTTAGCTTGGGATGTGTGGAAGATTATGTGGTTGTGTGGAATACAGTGGCTTGTGGTTGGTACTGGATGACATGGTTTATTTCCTAGAGATAGGTGGTGATGTATTTATGTGGTGATGTGGTTTTGTGGTATGTTTCATGTGTATTCATTTGGCGTGTTTGTTTGGTGGAATTTTAGGTGTAATGAGATCCTTAAGAGGTATCTCATGGGATGGTTATTTAAACTCATTTCCTTTTGGAGTTCATTTTTGATTGTTGAGGGTAAGAATCATTTAATAGGTATCTAATTTAATGTGTTATTCCTTTCCATCTAGTTATATTACAAGTTTTGTTGTTGTAGAGTGCTTCGAGGAGGATATAAGAGTTTTGATGTAGTTGACGATATATTGAAAATGTAGTATACCTTGTATTCCATAAAATAGTTTTTTATGGTATAAGTATGTGGTTTAAGCCATTTCTAGAGAGTTTCTTACATCTTGTGTGTGGTGAAATGATAACCTATGAGAAGGGATTGTGTTGTAAAAGTGGAATGTACTATGTAAGTTAATAAATACCAAGATTCCATGTTTTTCAATGGAAGTTGAGGTTTTGATAGTTTTAAGTCCTAAAAGTTGGGTTTACAGTGTATATTTTATGATCCAAGTATTTTATGAGGTAAATTTGGTTTTTACACATGTTCAGATAATTATTTTATCATTCTTTCAATTCTCTCTCTTTCGCTTGTTTTAAGAAAAACCTATACCATTTTCAGACATCTTCCATTACCATTCCACCTAATTAAATCCATGGGTTTTGGTGATTGATTTCTGGTGATTAATAAAAAGTTATTCATATTTCCCTATTGTTTTCTTTTTTATTCTACTTTTTAGTATTTTCTGTGGTGTTGTTGGTTTTTTTATATATGTTGACCTATATTTTTTACATACCTTTCTTACAATTTAGGTGGATCTGGGGTTTTATTTTTTGGTTGTGGTCTTCATGTTGTTTCTTATTTTCCATATGGTGTGTAGTGAGATCAAAATGCTTCTTCGAGGTAGGGGATCCTTATTCTCAACTGTTTTCTTGATATGTGTGGGATATGAATATTTTTTCTTCCCATTGGGTGGATTTTAAATGTTGGTGTAATCAATAAATAAATCATCATGTCTAAATGTTTTAGGCATGGGGTAGATATTGCATGATTGGCTACATTGATATATATTGATGATATTATTATGCCATATTGTCCTTGATAAAAATAATGACTTTTGGGAGACTATTTATGTTGTAGCTACTATGTTGTGATGACTCTTGTGGTGTTTTTGTGTGATCTCACCCTGAATAAAAGGATAAAGAATTCATATTTGGATAATAAACTTGTTTCCTCAAAATTTTGGTTCCTGTGATAATAATCATGCTAAATAAATAAGTAATGTGCTGAAAGACCTTGAATAAATTGTGGAATTTGAAATGTGTGTTATTCTATGAGGTTTCTTTGAGGTGTTTTTTTGTGTGTTATGAGATGATGTGTGGGGGTGGTGATGACTGGATAGGATTTGTGATGTGTGTGGCTATGATGTAGTGGATGGTTGGCATGGATTTGATGTTGTAAGTTGTGTAATGTGGTGAATAAAGGTTGCCTTATGTGGTTGAGGTGCATAGAGGTTTGGTGTATAGTGGTGATGATGTTTGATTGTTATGTGAGGTTGTTATATGTAGATTATGTGTTATGAGAGGTGTTTGGGATGTATGATATGTGGTTTTTTGGTGGGTTGGTTTTATTAGTGTGGCGTAGTGATGATGGTTGATGCAAGGTGTTGTGGTGATGGATTTGTGAGATGGATTAGTTGTGGAATGGAATGGATGTGTTAGTTTCTCGGTAATCCATGGAATAAATATGATGATTAAATGAATCCTAAGGAAATGGGAGTGGATTTGTGGTAACATGGATTAAATTAATTTAATGGTACATGAATGAGAAGTGTGATTGTGAATAAAGTGGGTTAGTAAATGAAATAAAAATATTTTGGTTTGTGTGGTGATTGTGTGATGTGTTTCATATAGTGGTCACATTGGTTTTGATGGTTGGTGTCTGGTACAGTTCTTGTGATGTAGTTTGTGTTGATGCAGTTGATGTGAACCCATAGGTTGGGTTTTTTTGTTATATATATACCATGTATGATTATTTTATTTATTTATACACCCCATATGAGTTTCATAACCTTATAAAAACATAGAGATTATGGGTTTCAGGTGTTTTCCACAAAATCTAGAATGGTGGTGATACAGATGGAATGATACCCCATATTCCCCACTCTTCCTTAAGCAGTTATATCCCAATGGTCTTTAGGAGATATGTGTAGTGATGGACCCTAAGTTTTTGGGTAAGATGTTATGTGATGATGTTGTGATAATATGTGATATGCAGTGGGGGTCGTGTGTGGTAAGAGGAGGTCATGAGGTTGATTTCATACACATTCATGATACCCTACTTCTCTTGTTATGATCTAAGATGTGGTGTGATGACCCATTTTTCTTCGGGCGAGATGTGTTATGATGATTCTGGATGCTTGCATTAGATATTATACCATATGTGGGTGGGGTAGGTTGGGATACATCCTGACCCACATCTGAGATAGCCTAGGAATATTTGGGTAATATGTGATGTGATGAAGTTTTGATTTGATACGTATAGAAGGGATGGGATCACATGATATTTGATGTTATGGCGTGAGATTGGTAAATATGTGGGGAAGAAGAAGCAGGGTGCCTTAATTCTTTATTATTTTGATGTGGTTTTATTACATTGTATGTCGGATTTTTAAATAGATCCATGGTGAGTCTGGGAATAGTAGTTGAGTTTTTTAAATTCTTATTGGTTCAATTATTTGTTTACCAGCACATTAGCATTCTCTTATCACAAAAGAACTTCAGACCTTGGTTATATCCCAACCAAGTGTATTTGTATGGTCACCCTATGTATATAAATTATTTCTCATTTTTATAGGATTAATTTGGGGACTAAGCTATAAATTACTAGTTGTATTAGAGGTATTTCTTATTCATTTTTGTATGCTTTCCTTTTTTTATATATTGGATTCATTTATATGTATCAGTTTTACTTTATTCAGGCATTGTGGGATGGTTTTTAATTTACCTTTATTTTATCTTCAAGGGTTTAGTGGTGGTTATTTATCCTATCTCTGAATACTGTTTTATATTATAGAGGGTAATGTATCACATTTATGAGATTTTTTTATACAGTCAATTCTAGTCTCCAACTCGGGGCCAACTAGAGGAGGGACTCAGGGATCATTATCCCTCTCCCTTTATTATGGAATCTTGGGTGGGAGGGGTTCTGATACTACTTAATGTTCAGGGCCTTATAAATCACATCTGGGTAAGTCATCAGTTCAAATCCCCTAACCAGGAATCACGGTTCTACTCATTGTCCAATATCAAATTTACTGGCCATCTCAGCCTCATATCCCGCCAAGAGGTGAATGAATTGAAGAAACTCAATTAAACCATTAGAGTAAGTAGACCCCAAAATCGGCCTATATTGAATCTCATTAACTTCTTTGCATGATCCATATTTAGTGTATCTCGAATTTAAACTCATGTAATACATTATATAGGTTTTCCTATGTAATTTCCACATGCCTGCCTTCTAGGCTCATAACACCCCACCATCTCCTAGAAAATACTTGAAGCATGAAAGTGGTCAACATCACCCATCGATCCTCCAATATCTCAACTAGGTAGAATATCCCTGAATGGATGTTGATATAGTTTGTTTCACTCTGAGGAAACATATTATCTTAGAAGGATGTTGGGTGATTAATCATAAAGTCTCAGTTATAATAAACCATTGTCCTCTATGATCCTCTTCCTTGAACTTATAGTGACTAAAATACTCTAGGATGTAATGGTTATACTACCTAAACCATTGGAGTGGGTGTGGAAGCATGCTCAAGTGAATCCTCCTACAAAAATAGGGGTGTAATAAGTGTGTCCTCCCTAGTGGGGCTATTTTTTTTTTCTTTTATAGGTGGTACCATCAATCATCTCTAAGGTTGTATTATCTGGAATTTAAAATTAATTCTTAGAACACATATAACAAACCTTTTAAGGTAACTATTAAAGTAATTTATATGAACAAAAATATATTTATATATGAATAAATATCCTATAATACTACCTAAAAAGATAATGTATAACCCTCCTTATACTACACAAGGTTTTAACCTCATCTTCTATACTCACATGTTAGTCACAATCATATAAACATACAATAAATTACATTCATGCTAATGTTTAAGAAATATATTGTCAGTAAAATATATCATATAATTATATATCAATACATTTAATTAAATAAGCTAACATGAATAGAAAAAATTGATATATATATATATATATATATGAAATCATGTCCTGTGTACCTAGTCATGATGACAAAATGCACCCAAATCCCATAAACTATAACAACACAATATACTTAGGATAATTATGAAACTGTAAATCCATAAAAATAATAGTAGTCTCATCACTGGTAGATTGAACTTTTTTCACATAAGATCTATCTAGGAACGTAGATTGACTCCCCTACTTGGGTTCCATATAGTCTAATGCCTTTCTACCTTAAATCAAATACATTCAATAAGATAAAAATGACGTATGATGCCACTTTGTAAGGCCCTAACTAGAATCACCCAGCCTATCAGGAACTTTTCTAGAGTGTCATCCAACCCAATAGCCGACCTAACCCGTGACATTGCCTGAAGGGAATTCTCGTCCCCCATGGACTACATACTAGATCCTAGGTATCTTCAATACAATTTGGGGTAGGATTTCACCAATGATAAATAACCAAGAAGAATTCTCAAAATGAAACACCAAACCATGATCAATATCCATAACAAAATAGATTCAAAAATTTCAATTTGAAAATTTTTCCACTTTCACAAAAACCAAAAAAACCAAAAAACCAAAATGGGTAGGGGTACCAACTACAAAACCCAACATTCATGCAACAAGAGGTCCATCACCCTCATGCCACCTCCACTAACACCTGCAAGAGGAAACACTAACAACCAGATCCACCGTCACAACCCTGAAACGTGTTTCATTTAACTTGGTCAAACATAAAAAGGTCTACATACACTCAAGGGTGTATGTAGGTTGTGATAAAAATCCTACTTAGATGCCACACAAAAGAAGAATTTTATTCCAAAAATTTATAATTCAAATCACCATGCTAGTTTTCAAGAAAAAAAGGAATAAAATTTTAATACAACACTTTCAAAATATGAATGCATTGAAATTAAATAGAAATCAAGGTTAACCATATGTCGATGGTGATTACCCAATAATAAGAGAGAACTAAAGGTAATACGTAAGGGAACAAGAACTAGTGGAGCTCTAGAAACCTCATATCTCAGTGATAATGGTATAGCAACCATGACCCGCAACTTCCCCATGCATGAGCCACTATAGATGAATCTATAAAAAATTATAGTGGTCTCCAATCATCATCACTGTTTAGTTAGTGTTGCATCTTCAATCTTACTAGAAGAAATCAGGCCTCAATCCCACTGATCCAACTAGCATACTAGTCCAAGTTTCCCAACCTAGATACCTAGGATTCCCTTTGTGCTCAACTTCATTTCCAACATCACATAGATCACCACTTTCACATACACACATCAATAAATATGAATACACATGAAGAAGCATAATTTTTAATGGGAAAAACTCATTCCAATCTATACGAACACCAAAGGCTTTTCAAAACATGCCATGTAACACTTATGCAATTTATAGAAAATATCTGAGAATCACAACATGGAATAAAAAAATGAAATCCAACCAATTTCATTTAGAAAATTACTTTTCAATCCATAATCACCTCAAAACCTTTTGAAAATACATTTTGAACCTTACACAAAAATCATAGAACATATTTTAGAAGCACATCAAGCATACTAAAATCATTTAATAATGAAAAGGAATATAATCAGCAACCTCACAATTAGAAACTTCAAAAATATAGTGGAAAACCATAACTTCACCTCAAGAAGACCATATAAAGGTATTATCAAACCATAAACACCAAGATTCAACCCAAGGAACCATGGTTCAAGAAATATTAGGCAAACCATTCTTTTATAAAAGGATGAACACATGGGAGTAGGAGAAAGAGATCAAGAATAAAGAATACATCATGAGAGGATAGAATTAAATGATATTTCTTGAGGAATCCACACTAAGACCACCCAAAAATAGGGGGTTGAAAAGATAAAGGAGGAGAGAGGGTACCTAGGGATGAAAATACCAAATGTGGAGACATGGGTGTAATTGGGGTTAGATCAGGGGAGGGTAGAAAATTAATTTCAATATTTTTAATGACCAAGATAGGTTGCACCGTTAGCCTTCATGGATTTCCAAACTGTACAGAAACTGTGTGTCCATGTTTGTTCGAAGAGTAATGATGCTACATGATTTATTCAGGAGTCCACATGCTCATGTGGTGACTGTGCTCCCCAGATTGAACAACAAATCTAGGAACATGGTTAGCCACTTGCTCATGTGTTAGGTTGTGTGGATTGTATAATGCCATTTTTCAGGGCGCATAGTTTCACCTGGTTTTGTATATGGTTTATACTAATTGTCCCCAAACCATTCACCACCTACTATTGGGTCCAAAAACAACAATTTTTCTCCAAAACACAAGATAAATCCAGACACCCAAGATAAGTCCAAAAATTTACTTCAAAATAAAATCATAGATGTGACAAATCTCTCCGGTATGGAAACCTTCCACCCACAAAAAGTCATCCCAGAGTCTTATCAGAGAACAAAAATGGAAACATCACTTCAACCGAAGACTTATGCTCCCATGTATCATGTTAATCATTAATGTGATTCCAATGAGCCCGAACCAATGGTATGGACCTCCTATGAAGAAAATTCTCCTATGAATATTTAATCTACACTGGTTTCTCAAACACAGACAAATCAGATTCCAACTCCAGATCTTCCCAATTCAACACATGAGATGGGTCTGGATTATACTTTTTAGCTAGAGGACATCAAACTTGTCATGAATTAACATCAAATGAGAGGGAAAGTATAACCATCATTCCACCTTACCATCTCTCTTTATAATATAAAAATATTTACTATACCTCGATGTTAGCTTCCTTTGCTTTTTAAGATGATAGTGACCCAAGTGAGGTGCCACTTTAATAAACACCCAGTCACCCACATAAAATTCTATGGCTCAAAACCTTCAATCAAAATAAGATTTATGGATGCTTTATACTATCAAAAACTACTTCCATATAAAATAGACTTTCTCATATGTCTCATCAATGAGACCTGGTACCAACAACAAGGTCTCATCCATTCAATCCAACAAAAAGGAGACCAACATGGCTAACCATAAATCACCTCAAAGGGTTATATTTTTATTGAGGATTGGTAACAATTATTAAAAAAATTGAACCAATCCAAAATAGATATTTAACGAGCCTCTAACATCTAACACACATTCCTAGAGTATGTCTTCCATAATTTAATTAGCCTGCTCCATCTGGTCATCTGTTTTAGGATGCTATGTCATGATCAACTTGATTTGTGGTCCCATTTCCTTATAAACTCATTCTCAAAACATTGAAGTAAAATAGGGGCCCACTCTGAAAAAATTGATGATAGAACACCATGAATACTCACTATATCCTCAACATAAAACTGACCTAACTCATCAACTTTGGTTGAATTCTTTATCAGAATAAAATGGGTTGATTTGGTCAAATGATCAATCACTACCCAAATCACATTTTTTCCCTGGGGTGTATGAGATTTTATAATAATGAAGTTAATGGTTACATCATCTCATATACATGTAGGAATGGGTAATGGTTGAAGTGATCTAGAGGGAATCTGGTGTTATACGTTAACCTGCTAAAAATTTTAACTCCATGATAAAAAATTCAGATATACCCGTCTCATGCCCAATCAGCCAAACTAATTACACACCTCAGAAAACATATTGGTAGACCTGGGATAAATGGTCCACTGAGAATGGGTTTTATCATTCATCACCACCTTCTACAATGACAAAAGAACTTCAAAGAAACCCATAAATAATAAATCTTCTTCATGAGACAGTGACATTTAATAATGCACATCCCCACAATTTATGAAATGCATTGAACACTAGAACATCTCAACACTAAGATACTCTTTCCGAATATACTCTATAAGGGAGTGTTCTAGGTGAACACTATCCAATAATTCACCTCCACTGTGTTCCTTGGTCTTCAGATGCATCAGAGAAAAATGAACCATCAAGGTTCACTCATCAATGTAATCATTCAATTTTTTCATTGGAACTTTCCTTCGCAAGTAGTATTCTACCATATTACATTTTCTTGGGGTGTATGTGATCTCAAAATCAAACCCTTGAAGGTCTTCAACCCAAAGATGCTACCTCAAAATCATATCCTTATATGAAAAAATGTAGACCACTCTCCTATGATCATAATAGACTACAAAATTCTCCCAAAAGTGATAATAAACCCACATCTTTAAAAAATTCATCACTTCCGCTAACTCCAAGTCATGGGTTGGGTAATTATTTTCATGTGTCCTGAAATTGAAAACCATACACCACTACATGATTTTCTAGCATCAACACGCACCCAAGACCCATATTTTAAGCATCGCAGTAGAACACATACCCTTTCCTAGACTATAGAAAGATCAAAAAATGGGATGTGGTAAACCGCCACTTATGCTCTTCAAAGGACATATGAAATTCTGAGCTCCATTAAAAATTCATCCATTTTTTGGTAGGTGCTATCAGGGGTGAATCATGTTGAGATAAATATATAGCAAACCTTTTTTAATACCTTTCCATACCCAAAAAACACCTGATCTCAAAAACATTCTTCCGGTACTTCCATGAAATCACTACACTTATCTTCCTAGGGTCCACTAAATCCCCTCATTTTGAGACCATGTGACCCAAAAACTTCACCTCAATGATACAGAAGGTGCACTTGTAAATCATTAAATGGAGGTAATGATCTTGAAGAGTTCCAAATACAATCCTCAGGTGTCCCTCATAATCCTCCTCAGTCCTGAAATACACCAGTGTCTTATCCACAAATAACACAATGAAGGAATTGAGGTATTGATGGAAACTCATATTCATGAGTTCCAAAACACCTTTGGATCATTCTTTAACCCAAAAAACGTGGCCAAATACCCGAAATAATCAAACCTACTTTAAAAATAAATCATAAAAACATTTGTGCATCTGAATCTAACCTGGTGATATCTGAAATACAAATTTATCATGAAGAGCCACATTCCACCTTGAGCTGATCAAAAAGTTCATAAATGCTAGGAAAGGGTTATTTTTTCTGAATCGTCACCTTATTTAGCTTATAGTAATAAATGCATAACTGGATAGATCGGTTGACCTTAATTGTACACAAGATAGGGGTATCCCAATATGAGAAGCCCAGGTGAATAAATCCTTTGGATTCTAAATATTCTAGTTCTATCTTTAATTCTCTTAACTTAATGGGTTTCAAATGGTATGTGGGAAGATATTTCATATGTGTTCATCATTCCAAATCAATAGTGAACTCCACATCCGATTCTTGATACAAGCCTGAGAAATTTTCTATAAATAACTCTCGAAACTCATCCACCAAGGGAGGTAACTTGGTCGATAATCTACAACTACCAACATCCTACAACATGAGCAATGAGATATGAAAACTATACTACCCAATTATAGAGGTGGAGGTCCATCACATCCCCACTGAGGATCCCATTCACCCTGGAAAACCTGGGTGCTCCCATCAGGTGGCACAAAAATCACTTAACACTGATAATAGTTGATGTGATCTTGAAAACACACCATCCAATCCATATCAAGGATCACATAAAATAGGTCCATATCTAAAACAAATATATCCCATTCCAACTCATCTCTTAACATGGTAAGTGAACAATAAGGACACCTAAAACCCTATACTTTATTCTTACCCAATGGGGTTTCCAACTCCATTACATATGGGTTGAGCTCACTTACAAACCCAAAAAAATCCAAAATATGGTAATATATAAAAGAAAAAGAGACACTCATATCAAAAAGAACATAAAACATAGATGATGTTATAATAATCATACATCAAACCATCATAGGTCCTGCATCCGATTTGGATGGTTCATGGTATATAATTTGAAGGTGAATTTTCTCTGCCTGAGCTCGAGGATGGCCAATAATGTGTGTCTCTACCTTAAGTAGACTCTAACTAGAAGAATATATAACCCTACAACCATGACCATCTAATCTAGAATCTACTATCCTGGATGGTTCTGACTTGGATGATGTTCCTCAAAAATATGATGTTGTTGCACCACCCTGGTATGGACATGTGGATATTCAAAACTACAATAAGTGACCCATATTCCCACCATGATGGAAAGTTCTGGGTGGATATGAACATGTAGACTGCACATTCCACACTTTCCTACACTGATAGCACATGACTGATCTAGTGTCTGAATCCACTGAAAAAGATAGTAGGGGAAGATGGTATGCACTACCACCTCCATTCTTCTCCATATCTCCCCATTTACTCTTCTTCTTAGAGGAACTGTCACTTCTCTTTCCCAGTGCAATAATTATCCCAGAAAACCCATAATTTTCAGAATGATCTATCTCCTCCACCGGAGCATGATCAACCACCTCAGCATATGGCTTCATCTTGAACAAGAATACATGTGATTGGATATCCTTCTGCAACACCAATTCAAACTTTTGATCTTTTTTCAATACATTGAAACCAATTTGGGTGAAAACAAAACCAATTCAGTAAAACGATTGGCAAACAACAACACGGTTTGATCCCCTTAGTAAAGATCCAAAAATTATCAAGTCTTAGTGATGTACAAGGTATCTGAGAAACATTATTCAATAAATATGACCTTGAAATCCTTCCAATTAAATTTCTCATGCTTTCTAACATGAACCACGGAGTCCCACCACCTCTTACTGGGATCATCCAACAAGAAAGATGCACACTTTACCCTAAATAACTTAAAAGTTTCAAGGAATTCAAACATATGTTTGATCTTCTCTATCCACTCCTTTGCCTACTGGGGGTCTGGGATACCCCATAAGAAATGGGGTTTTATCTTGGGCAACTCATGAGATTTTTCATTTACTGGACCTGGTTCGAATTCCCTAATCTGAGTAGTACCAGGTCCTACTCCCTAACCCAATGAATTGACAGCCTGAACCACTTCTTCTACAAGTCTCTGGTCAATCAGTGATGGAGAACTATATTTGGCCTTTTCCCGTGGTTTTATAGGAATTCTCTAGTGAGTTATAATTCCAAATCAATTATAAAACACAAGAAAACCCCATCAAGACACTACTCTCAAAAAAAATTAGCAACTTCAACAAATTTCAAACACTTCTATAGAACAAAAAAATCATAATAATCTTAATAGAAAACCCAAACCACTTTTCCCCTACTCAGTGTCCATATACAGTCTTCAACCTGTACGTCTCAGCTAGATGATATGTTAATCCAATTACTAATATCCCATCATGACCAATGGTCTTTCATGAGGTTTGTTGGTCGAACACCCCACTCACAACTAGAACCTCAAGCCACAATAGTTTGAGATCCTATCTATTTAGACACTCCCAAATAACATTACCCAATGAAATGGAAAACCTACCTATGATAACATTTTTCATGAATTTTTATGGGGTGTTATCTAACCCGAAACCTGACCCAGTATGTGGCATGACCTGAAGGGTATTCCAGATCCCCACAGGTTATAAAATAGTGTCTTGACATTAGCAATACACTTTTGGGAAAAATATCACCCATGAAAAATAACTAGGAACAATGATGAAAGTAAAGCATCAGACCAAGATCAATATCCATAATAAAATATATACAATAATTTCAAGTTAAACGTTTTAAAACTTTAACCAAAACTAAAATAAAAAAATACCAAAATGGGGAGGGGTACCAACTACATAACCCAACCTTCATACAATAAGAGGTCAGTCACCTTTATGTTGCCTCCAAAAACACACTCAAGAGGAAACACTAGAAACTAAATCAACCATCACAAGCACAGAATGTATTTTATTTACCTAGTTCAATCATAATAAGTTCTACATACAGCTTCAGGTGTATTAGGCTATGATCCAAATCCTAGTAGGATTCCATAAAAAAGGATAATTCCATTCCAAAAAATAAGATAAATCACTAATATATTTTTCAATAAAGCAAGGAAAACATTTTTAAGACAAAATTTTCAAAGGGATCATTCTTCAAAATTAAATTGAAATCAAGTTCCACTGTATGTTGATGGTGAGAATCCCATAACAAGAGAGCAGCATGGCTAATCCCTAAACTCACTAACACAAGTGGGACCCTAGGAACCTCGTATCCTGTTGATAATGGTATAGTAACCATGACCCCAACATCCTTATGAATGAGTAGTTAGAGGGAAATATATAAAAAATTCTAGTTTCCTCCAATCATTATAAGAGTTTAGTTTTTGTTGTATCTTTAGTGCTTCTACAATAAACTGGGCCTCATCCCCACCGATCTAACTAGCTTTCTAGTCTTAGTCTTCCCATAAAGATATCTAGGATTCCATTTATACTAAATATCATTTTCCCCATTACATAGATCACCACTTTTATATGAACACATCAACCAATATGAATAAACATAAAGAACAATCATTTTTGAAAGGAAAAACCTCTTCCAAATCTATTAGCACTATGAAGGCATTTGGAAACACACTTCACACCACTAACACAATTAATAGAATACATTTGAGAAGAATGCATTAAATATAACCAATTCCATTTTTAAAATCACTTTTCAATCTATGCGCACCTAAAAAAATTAAAAAAAAATTCACCTCACAAAAAAATAATATAACATATTTGAAAAACACATCAACTATATTAAAACCATCCAATAATTTAAAATCCCAGAATCACCTTCCTCACACTTGAAAACTTATGAAATATGGTGGAAAATCACAACCACACCACAAGAGGATCTTATAAAGGGAATATCAAACATTAAATGCCAAGATTCAACCCAAGAAACCATGGTTCAACAAATTTTATAGAGACTATCCTACTAGAGAAAAAAGAACACAAGGAAGGAGGAGAAAGAGACCACGAATAAGAAATAAATCAACATATGAGAGGATTATTTAATAATTTCATGAAAAATAAACACCAAAAACACCCAAAACTTTGGATAAAAGGTATCAAATAGGATATCTGGATGAACCTAGGGTTGAAAATTCTGAAAGAGGTAGAAAGGGGTGTAATTGTGGTTAGATCGGGGGATGTTATAAAGGTAATTTTCATATGTTTAATGTCTAAGATAGGTAACACTATTATCCCACGTGGTTTTCTAGACTATGCAGAAACCATACATCCTTATCTATCCAAATATAATTATGGATACATGGTTTCCTAGGTAGGTTGCATGCCTATGCAGTGACTAGGTTCCCCAGATAGAACCACTATTCTAGGAACATGGACTGTTGCATGCTTGTGCAGTGGGTTGTATTCCCTGGATAGTTCCATAGTCTAAGTACATGGTTTCTCCTATTTTGGTGCATGGTTTCTACTAATTTTTTTCCACCTATTTTCAGGTCCAAAAACTCAAATTGTTTCCAAAAAAACTGGTAAAGCCACACATCCAATATTAGACCCAAATAAACTAGAAATGTACTTCAAAATAAAATCATGCTTGTGACATGGTCTAGGTGGGTGAGATACATGACCTCATGTGTGCCTCTCTATATGAAAGCGGTTTTTGACTAGAAATGAGGGTCTAAACGATGTAGTTGGAAGACTATACCCTCAGTATCAGAATATATACATCAAAATCACCTATATAAAGGAATAAAAATGACAAAAAAATGTACCGGACATAACTAAATCATAAAAATTCTAAAATATATGTCATGTCAAGAATCTCATATTCATAAAAGTAATAAACCATGTCCCATAATGTGGATGGAAAAACTAGAACATAAACATGCACTAGAAAAATAAATAGGCACCACTACAGCACTTTTGAATCCACCTTGATACCACCTATGAACACTAAAATATTTCTCCTCAAATCATTATAGTTGGGTCCTTTCCCTTTCATGGGTCCCTGATCATGAATTCTGCATGTTAATTGAGATTATAATGTAGGGTGTGAGTATAAAACCCAATAAAAACCCACCAATGTGTCCTTAACACAAGTTCATATATATATATGTGGTGTGTTCCACAATATAGAAGTAATACCTAACTAAAAAAAATCAACCACACATGTTTCAATTCATCATGTAATAGTCAATCTACTATGAACACTAACCCACCTACTTTGACACTTCCACTAATGATACCAATATTAATCTCCACATGTCTTAAAACATACCACATGGTCCAATTATAGATTATGAACCCTACTCTCATCAGTAATATATCCTCATTCTGCCTTTAGGAGACACCTCACACCCCCACCCTAAGGTTTTCATCTTTACTTTCATGATGGTAGGTCCACCTAAAGTGCTTGAAGAATTGGATTGAAATCACCCTGGCATGGTATTTCTCCTTTCTTGACATTCCAAAATGTTATATAAACATCACTCTCTCCTAGTATATTCCCACATAGACTAGAACTTTGTGTGATATCTGACTAGTACTATCAATAAATAAAATTTACTTGGCCTATTTCACAACCCCCATGCTCCCTCTCAGTGGGTTATTTTAGCCAAATCTAAGTAAACCAACCATTATGATACCTAAAGTAAGTGAAATAGGATATTAAACACCCACAAGAAATTAATTTCATTGAAATATAATTTTTTTCATAATATTCAGGGTTCTCATAAGTCCACACACACACCCAATAGAAACAAAGATATGAAATAGGTCTCAATACACATAATCACACTTCATAATATCATGTTAACAACTATAAACAATGGCCTTATATAGTAATAAGATTCATACCACAAGCGTGTTAATGAAATATGTTACTACCCATCAAGATTCATCACCCAAAATAAGAATGCATACGAAGGACCCCTAGAACCAATCCCTATTCATCATGAAATAGGATTCGAAAACAAGATTCTAAAAGAAGAACATGATATGGTCTTGAATTAAATTATTATTACACAAAAAGGTCAATTAAAATTTGTGGATCAAGATCAGTTCGAGAGAGAAGAAGTGATTATCAATATATTTGAGAAATGATCCTTCAACGATCTAATAATTCTACAATGACCCTACTTCTTTTACAAGATTATTACATTAGTTTAATGGTAAACAACGTAATGGTGTTGCAAAACCAGGATCCCAAGTTATAGATTCTTGAGAAAATTAGGACCACACATAATTTTATATACTAAAACATAAACATTATTAAATTCATTATTATCTATATTCTTATTGTCCCTTTTTTTCTCCTTAGTATAAGTAATCACCTTAGGATATACATCAAATAAATGGGTGAGCTAAAAGCATAGTAAGAAGATACAGAAATACATGAATAAATATAACATAGTGTGAGAAAAATCATCTTCAAAATAACATAATCATGGTATCATCATAACAATAATGATAAGAAGAATTGGATAAAGGCATGGAATATGTAAATTCATAAAAATGAAACACCGTGTATTAGTGGTCAAATAAAACACATAGTAGTAAACAAAACTAGCATAATGTTCTTGCATAACATATGTGAAAAATTAGAACATCATCATTATGAACAAAGATATCATAATGTTAATTAATATTTCACATTATCTCATTAGGAACATCACATTACCTAATACATTGGAGCACTATATAATTCTAGGAATTCTTGTCACATCATAACATTTACATAATCATGCATTCCACACAGAATGTATAACAATATTCTTCATAGAATAATCCATGGAAAGAAAATGAGTTCCATAAGAATTATATAAAGAATAATTTCATGAATGAACATTTAGGTACCAAAAATAAAAAGGGAATAACATAATTTTTATAAAAATCATCAATCTTCAGTGAAGAAGAAACAATCTCAAGATAAGTAAAAGATGGGTTTGTTAGATGAATAGTTATTTTAGAAAATTCATTTCATTTGTCACAAAATCATATTGGAAACATGTATATCCTAGGGAAAAATGTTAAGAAAAAATAAGTTATTTTTTATGAATATTAAAATAACATCCACACTGAAATTTGGCAAGAAAGTGGAATAACCCAAAGATACGAAAATGTGTTTGAGAATCCCACTACCTTATGTATGAATTCTTTCTTCACTATAATATCCTGGATAATAATATTGGATTCTTTAATTAATAAATATTGACATATTATACATTTCTTTTATTCTTTATAATTTTATTAATTGTTTTTATGTCCATTTTTTATGAGTTGTAGTGTTCAATTTCATCGTTCGGGAGTGTTTCACTTGTTGGTTTTCCTGATCAGTTCACTTGTATACATGCATGAAAGATCATGTAAAATGAGAATAATTATATAGAATTGAAATTATATGTTATTAATAAACTTAAATAATTTTAAATGTTCTTATATTTTTTTCCTAGATATGAGAATGATTCATTAGATAAAATGTTGATGATAATCGTTTAAATTATTTTTAACGTTTTTCGATCACAATGAACTTGTTTTATTTTACTATTAAATATTATGTATCTATGTTAGTTCCCAAACATAAAAATGGATATAAAATAATGTTTAAAATATTTTTCAACTATTATAATTTTTTTATGACTAGCCTTGTAATTAGTAAAGGAAAAAAAGAATGTTTTTCTTCCTCTAAGGCGATAAATCAACACCTCACAGACGACGTTATCATTTTTAGAATAAATGGGGGAGGATAAGAGGTTTTATGATGGATTATTCCATTCAAATAATAAAATTAATGTGTGTATAAGATACAAGATTTATCATTCCACGTGTATTAGGGGATGTTAGGAGATAATAAGAAAAGAAAATAACTTGGAAAGAAATTAAAAGAAAACTAAATAGGATTTTACCTCTAGAACTTCTTCTCGGTGAGAACAGCCTTAGTGAATTTGGATTTGGTCTTTTGTTGAGAAAAAAGGATCTTATAAGTTGGTTATGGGTTTGGAATATTATTTCATTGAAATTGAAAAATTTTCAAGGCATTGGGGGTGTGATGGGAGGAGGTATTGAGGGGTGGTATTTATAGGGGAGCACAAGGGTGTTTTTTTATTATATAATTCATTAGTTTATTATTTTGGATCAAGACTATGAATAGTTTGAAAATAATCAATAAATATATTAAATATTAAATGAGAGTTATGTATTTTTTATTACATCATCCATACATCATCTATGACTCAATAATTCATGTATTTGTAAAATACCGTAAATTACTGTATTTCACTGCTCACCAAAAAAGAAAATACTTTTGGAAAAATCCCAAAAATTCACACTAACCATTTTTTTGATTTTTTGAATTAAAAATGAAATACATTTATGAAACTATTTTACTAAATATATGATATTTAATTTTTAATTTAAATCATCATTTGTTTAAAAAATACAAATTTTAAAATTAAAATTGATTTTGTGACACTTGGAATATATTATTTCTGTCTCATAAAATTATATTATAATAATAAGATAAAAAAATATTAATTTATGAATATATAATTTTAAAATGTATTTTATTTTAAAGTATTGCATTAATTTTAAATTTCTAAATAAACATTTACTCTTTATAAAAATACCAACACTTAATTTATCATTTCTAAAATATTTATTTACTTATACCAAAATATAAATATATAATATTTTAATTTATAAGATACCAATGTTTTATTTACACTTTCATAGGTGATTTTACTATTCTATTGGCTGATTTACTATTCTTAATGATCACATTACTATTCCAAGGTCAAGTTACTATTCCATCGGAATAGGTTCCTTAATTTTTAGAAATACCTCTAATTTCATTAATTATTCATTTATAAAGTTTTTATTATGTTATCAAAGTGATTTTATATGGTTTATACAATATAAAATAATTATAATAAAGTAAATTTATAATGATATAATTTTGGGTCGTTACATTCATATCCAATTATGAAATTTTTCCCTTGAAATTTAATTTTCCATTCTAAGTTGAAAAGTTGATGGTAATTCTTCTTAATATATTCCTCTAATTCCCTTGTTGCCTCTACGTACTTATGGTCCATCCATTAAACTTTGATCAAGTGATTATTATTTTTGTGTAGAAATTGATCTTTATGATCTCAGATCATCACTGGATGCTCTTCATAAGAGAGATAATTTTTCAACTATACCACTTCTAGATTTAGTACATGTAGAGAATCTGATATATACTTACTCAACAAGGATATGTGAAATAGATCATGTACGTGAGACGTGGTCAGTGGAAGTTCTAGTTAATATTCCATAGCACCGACACAATCAAGAATCTCAAAGGGTAAATTTACCTGGGATGTAGCTTTCAATTATTCCCAAATATCATGATCCTCTTATATGGATATATGTGGAGGAATACCATGTCTCCAACCATAAACTCTAGGACTTATCAATGACTATCTACAGAGCTCTTTTTTCGACATTGGTTTTCTTTGATGTACTATTGATTTTTTTTTACCTTCTTTGCCATTTCTTTGAAAATTTATGGTCCTAGTAGGTTACGTTCACCGACTTCATCTCTACATGCAAGTGTTCTAGATAATTTCCCATAAAGGGGTTTATATGGAGCCATTTGGATTCTCAAGTGGAAACTGATATTGTGGGATAAACCAACCATAGGTAGATATTGGTCATATCCTCCTTTGAAACCCAAGGAACATGTTCTCAACATGTATCCCAGTGTCTAAATAGTTTGCTCAAATTGGCCATCAATTGGAGTATGATAAGTCGTACTGAAGTTCAGCTTGGTGTTTAGGGAATGTTGTAGATTTTTCTAGAACTTGGAGGCGAATCTTGGATCTCTAACAGAAACAATTGATAGTGTTTCTCCATATAGTCTTACCACTTCTCTAATTTATATCCCTCTAAGTTGATCCATTGAGAATTCCTCTTTAATTTTAATTGTGTGTGTTTTCATTATGAGACAATCCATAGTAACCCATATAGCATTGTTTCCTCTAGATGTCTTTGAATGTCTGGTGAAAAAGTCCATGGTGATTTTTTCTTAGTTTTATGTTTGTATGGATAATGGTTGCATAATTCCCTATAAATTTTTCCTTTCAGCCTTCAGTTTCTGACATACCAAGCAGCTTGATGTATATTCAGTAATATCTTTCTTCATATTTTCTATCTAATAGTTCTCTTTGATATATCGATACATCTTTATGCTTCTTGGGTGAATAGAAAATGTTGAGCAATGTTCGCCATTCACAGGATCTTTCTTTATCCCTATATTGGATGGAACAAATAGTCAATACCAAATCATGCAACTCATTCATCATAAATTTTTAACTCTGGGGATTTATCCTTTCTAATAGATTCCACCTTCTTCAAAATTTCCACATCATTTCCATGAGTATCCATTATTTTCTACATGAGGGATGTTTCATCAATAATTTTAAAAATTATTGAGATGTTCCTTCCTTAATGATTCACACATATATCCTTTTCAAATCTAATAAGATTAGATCCTTCTCAATTCTCATCAATGATAATGTTATAGGATCTTTTCTACAAATATCATTCTCCACTTTATTCTGTCTTCAAGGATGGTAGTGGATTTAGCAGTTTTAATCCTTGATGAGCTCTAACCATATTAGATGGAACATATTAATCCACTTCTATTTAAATATATATTTAAGGCTCTTATTATCAGTATATATTTCACACTTCTCCCCATATAGATAATGTTACCATATTTTAAATGTGAAGATCATAGTTTCCAACTCCATATCCTGCATGGGACAATTTTTCTTTTGAATTTTTTTCTGCCTTGAGACATAGGCTGTCAATTTATCATTTATAATTAGTACACAACCTAAGATATTCTTGTAAGAAACTTTTTATAACAACAAGAGTTCCCAAATTATCAGAATTATGAGTATTTGAATGGTCATAATACACTTTTTTAACTCTTAGAAGTAGTCATAACATTCATTGGTCTAGACAATATTTTCTCCCTTCTGAGTCATATGGGTTATTTTGTTTGACAATCATGAGACGTTCTTCACAAATCACCAGTAATACCCATCTAGGCCAAGGAAACAACATATCTCCATTACATATGTTTTCAGGGTCCACTCTTCAATTGCCTTTGTCTTGGAAGGGTCCATCGATATTCCTTTACTAGTGATAACATTCCCCAAGAAAGATACTTCTTCAATCTAGAAGTTACATTTTTTGTACATGGAATATATCATCTGTTTTCACAATGTCTTTACCATAGTATTCAAATTCTCCTCATGTTCCCCCTTGCTCATGGAGTATATCAGAATATCATTAATAAATACTACCACAAATTTTTCAAGGTAATCTCTATATACTCTATTCATTAAGTCCATGAATATAACTAGAGAATTATGAGTCTTAAGGGAGTCAATATGAATTCATAGTTTCCGTACCTTATTAGAAAGGTAGTCTTGGTAATATCTTACTTCTTACAGTTAATTGGTGATATCCAGACCAAAGGTCCACCTTTGAGAAATACATGGCACCATGTAGTTGATTGAACAAGTCATCTATACTTGGATGGGGATGCATGTTATTTATCTTGATTTTAGTGATCTCATGATAATCAATTTAGAGGATCATTGATCCATCCTTCTTCTTGACAAAGAGGACCAGTGCTCCCCATAGTGAAGTATTCGGGCATATAAAACCCTTTTCCAGATTTTCTTGTAACTAATTGGTCAGTTCTTTCAACTCAATGGTGGTAATTATATAAGGTAACTTTGATATAGGAAGAGATCTAGAAATAAGGTCAATTTAGAACTCAATATATCACTCAAGAGGAAGACCCAAAAACAATTTAGGGAACACATCGGTGTATTCCCTAAAAAATGGGCTTGTCCTTGAGCATGATCTCTCCATTATCTCAACAATTTGAGCTATATATACTTTCTCATAAGGTAATAATATCCACAAATGAGATGATGATTCTAAATGATATCCATCCTCCTCTTTACACCTATACAAAATTGGAGGTTTCATTGAGTTGTGAAGAGTGATCTTACTTTCCCAATGGTTGATGTTGGGTTTGTATAAATATAGCCAATATATGCTCAATATAGTATCAAAATCCACTAAAGTAAGAAAATATTTTCTAGGAGATAAAGTCCACAAACATTAACTAGGAAGAGTTGTATACTTTGGATTCAATAATTTCCTAATTTTTTGTTCTCGTAGATAACTTAGCTTCTATATGTTGATGTGGTGTTTGAATTGTTCTACTAAACTTTCACAATATAAAATAATGTATGGAACCAGAATCAAATAGTAAATTTTCTATTATTGAATTAATAACAAGTGTATATATAACCACATCATTGTTGGGATCCACCTCAGTAATAGTGATGGAACATTATTTCCTTTTCTATTTTGGATTTAGTGGCTACTGACACTGGTTACCCTCAAATAGTTAAGGTTTAGTGCACTGGCTTGCATAGTTATCTTACTCCCTATAGTTGAATCTTTGAACCCTGGGTGTTTCTCTCCTTTCCTCCACCACATTGTCCTACTTCCCCATGTCTCTTTAACATTCATGAGCATAGTTTCCTTATCTATGAAACTTAAAGAATTTCCCCATCACATTGATGCAATTCCCCTGATTCTTATTCTCACATTTTTGACATGTGAGTGGTTGAGTTTTCTTTCCACCATTTTCATTAGATACCCCATCTTGAAACTCCATATTTTTTTTCTTATCTCCATAGCCATGATATGATTCTCTGAACAACATCTACACTTTTAGAGTACATTGAACAAACTATCCATATTTACCAAAGTCTCAAATTGTTACATCCTTTTCAAATGTTTGGTTTTAACCCACTAAAGAATCTATCTATTTTGTTATAATTGTTGATAACAAAACCTGAGGTGTACCTTTCAAGCCTTGTGAAATTTTGTTCATAATCCATAATATACTCACATTACTTTCTATTCAGCTCTATAAATTCTCTCTTTATTTTTGTTTGATGATTTTTTGGAAAATAACTATTATGAAATATTTTTTGAAAGTATTCCTACTCCATATATTTAATTTCATCCTTCGTCTTGGTGTTCTTAATCAACACCCACCATTGGTTAGGCCATCAATATAAATGATAAACATCCAGATTCATGTTCTCTGTCTCAGAACTATGAATCCTAAAAAAGATATTTCCATTTAGTTGATCCATTTTTTCAAAAATATTAGATCAGAAGAGCCAATAAACATCAGTGGTCATTTCCACATAAAAGTATCCATTGATAGTTGTTAACTAGTAAGGGATGGTGGAAGTTCCACATTATTCAATTTATTGTTCATATCCTGAGACATCTAGGTAATAATCACTAATTAATTTCTAACTCTACCTCTCAAGGCATTGGGGATGTTTTTTGGGAAATCCTTTAATATTCTTCACATGGGTTGTTATTCTGTTTTCTCCTGGTTCCCACCATTTTCTAAAATGATTTTTTTTTAAAAAAACTTATTTTGAAATGTCATGAAAAAATAATTTATTTAATTTTCAAATTAACTCTAAAGAAATATATTATGGTATCTCTATGTTTATCATTTTCCTAAAACAAATCTTCTTGGGTACTGAAAATAATTACTCTCAATCTAATGTTTTTCACTAATTTTCTCTAATCCAAATTACCAAATTAACTAAATCATGCTCTGATACCAATTATAGTGAACCTACTTTTCATATATGGTTATTACATTATTTTAGTGGTAAAGAACATAATAGAGTTAGAAAACCAGGATCCAAAGTATTAGTGTCTCTATAAAATTAGGATCATACACAAATTTTACATAATAAGACATAAAAATTATTTATTACTTATTATCTATCTTCTTATTAGCCCTTGTGTTCTCCTTAGTTCAAGTAATCACTTGAGAATATATATCAAATAAATTGGTGATTTAAACACCTATTAAGAGGATAGAGAAAGACATGAATAAATATAACATGGGGTGAGTAAAATCATCATAATGATAACATAATAATGGGATCATAATCATAATCCTGATAGGTACCATTAAATAATGTCATGGAATGTGTAAATGCATAAAAATGAAACATCATGTCTTAGTAGACCAATACCACACATGGTTGGGAAAAAATAGCACCATGTTCATGTATATCATATGTGAATAATCATAACATCATAATTTTGAAAAAATATAGCATCAATTTCATGAATAATTCACATTATATCATGAGATTCATCACATTACACAATGCATTGGAGTGTAATATAATTCTGAACATACCCTTAAAATCATAACATTTATATAATCATGAATTCCACATAGAACATTGAATAATATTTGCTGTAAAATAACCCAAGGAAAAGAAATGGGTTTCATGAGAATTTAATAAAGGATGCATTCATGAATAAATGTTGAGTTATCAAAAATAAAAATGTAATTACATACTTTGTATAAGAATCTTCAATCTTGAGTGAATAATAAACAATCTCAAGAGAGGGAAAATATTTGTTTTTTAGATTGAAAAATTATTTTTGGAAATATCGTTGAATTTGTAAAAAAACTAGATTAGAAACATATATATCCTAGAAAAGAAAATTTAATAATAAGGGAATTATATTTTTGTAATATTATATGAATATCCACATTAATATTTGGCACGAAATAGGAATAACCCAATGAAAGGAAATTGGGTTTGAGAATCCCCAACTCTATGTCCGAATTATTTCTTCACTTTAATATCTTGGGTAATTAAACTAGATTCATTAATTAATAAATATAGAACATATTATGAATTTATTTGATCAATTATAATTTTATTATGTTTTTTATGGAAATTATTATGATTTATAGTGTTTAATTTCATTGTTTTTGAGTGTTCCTTTTCTTTGTTTTCATGATTTGTTCACTTGTATACATGTATAGAAGATCATGTAAAATGAGAATAATTATCCAGAATTTAAATTTCATGTTATTAATGAACTTAAGGAAGTTTAAATGGAGTGATATATTATTTTTTCTAGATATTAGGTTGAATCATTAGATAAAATTTTAATGATAATCATTTAGATTAATTTTGTTGATTTTTGATCACAACAAACTCATTTTGTGTTATTATTTAATATTTTTTATATATGTTAATTCCAAAACATAAAAAATGTTTTAAAATATATTTTATTTTTTTCAACCATTATAGTGGTTTTATGACCATCATTTAAGGTGGTAGATTAAGATTAAAACTTTTTGTCCTCGAAGGAGATAAATCAACACCACACGGACGACATTCTCATTTTTAGAATAAAAGGAAGATGAGAAGAGGTTTGATGATGGAATATTCCATTAACAGAATAAATTTATTGTATATATATGATATTGGGGATATCATTACACTTGGATGATGGGATTTTAGGAGAAAATAAGAAAATAAAATAACTTAAAAATAAATTAAAAGAAGATAGAAATGGATTTTACCTCTTGAACTTCTTCTCCTCGAGAACCTCATTAGGGAAATTGGATTTGGTCTTTTTTAGAACAACATCTCTTGGACATGGGGGTATGGTTTTTTGAAGAGTTTTGGGAATTAATTGGGCTAAATCCAAGGATTTTTAGGTATGAGGGGAAGAGGTGGTGAGGGGTGGTATTTATATGGGAGAAGAGGGTTTTTTTTATTATTTTACTCATTAGTTAATTATTTTGGGTCAACCCTATGAATGGATTGAGCCTTATCACTAAATATATTAAATAATGAATTATTTTTTGATATTATGGGCTTAAATTATCTATGACTCAAAAATTCAAGTATTTGTAAAATACTTTAAATTACTGTATTTAACTATTCACTAAAAGAATCAACTATTTTAGAAAAAATTCTAAAAATACACCCTAAAAATTTTGATTTGTAGAATTCAAAAATGAACTCGATTTCATAAAAATAATTTTATAAATTTTATGAATTTAATTTGTAATTTAGATCATAATTTATTCAAAAAATATTGATTTTCAAATTATAATAGATATTATGACATTTTGAAAATTTAATTAAGGTCTCATAAAATTAACTTATTATGATGAGACAAAAAAATATTAATTTATGAATCTATTTTGTGAAAAATAGATTTTATTTTGAAAAATTATATTAATTTTAAAATTGTATGTAAGTATTTACTCTTTACGAAGATACCAAAACATAATTTATCATCTCAAAATATTTATTAACATATCCCAATATATAAATATATCATCTTTTAATTTATAAGAAACCCAAATTTTATTTACAATTTCATAGGTGAGGTTATTGTTCTTTTTGATTATTTACTATTCCAATTAGTCACATTACTATTCTAGAGGTCAAGTTACTATTCCATTGGTATTGGTACTTTAATTTCTATAAATAACTCTTATATCATTCATTCTTAATTTATAAAAATTGTATTGCATTCTAAGAGTTATTTTATGTGGTTTATACTATATAAAATAATTATAAAGAAGGTAAATTTCCTTTTATAAACTTTTGGTTCATTACAAATTCTCTATTAGATCGTGAAGGAATCCATTAATCTGGCCATAATAGCCCAGATCTATGATTCATCCCAAGAGAAAGGGGAATATCTATTGGGATAAAGAATAATGGAAAACACTGATCACATATCTAGAGTTTTCTCATTCCAAATCCCTTAGATTTATTGGAATTAGAGTTTTATGGGAGAGGAACTGCCAAACAAACAACATTGGAGTCCCTAGGTCTGAGTTCCCTAGGCATACGCGGAAGGATGAAGATAATTTTATAAGTTTGGGTTTAGAACTTTATTTTCAAATTAAATAAACATAGTGCATTTTTAGGTGGCATGATTTGTCAAATTGTGTGCCAACCTAGTGGGGCTCTTAGCCTCTTCTGGGAACTCTCAAAATTTTGTATCATAGTATAGTAAACCATGTTTCAATCATGACTTTTTTCTTTTGTCTCAAGACACCATGTTTTCTAATAAAGTCACACAGTTAACCCTAACTATACACCAACCAGTATACATCTCCAACAAGTCCTAAAATTTCATAGGGAGAACTAAATAGTTTTCCCAAACTATGCTTAAGTCGTGAACCACATTAAAGGCCTATAAAACACTCAAAAACTATCAAGAAGCAATTTGAGACTTCTACCATTAAAATAATTACTAAAAAACACTCCCATAAGGGATGAAAAGTAAGGTTTATAGTATCTGAAAAGTCTATGTTGTCATAGTATTTTAATTTTCCTTCATTTTCATAATTTTATCTAGTTTATAATTTTAAAATATTGTTTTCCTCCAATACAAGTGAGGGTTTATAAATCTTATCTTTAATAAAATGTGTTTGTGTGTGTGTCTTTTTGTGTTTCTTTATAAATTAAGAATTAGGAATTTATAATTATAAGTAATATTACATTTTAATAATTTAGAATTTAAAATTTTCAATTATTAGTTCATATGTTTAAATTATTTAATATAAATTATTTATTTTTTATTTTTAAATTTTTAAATTTTTTTATTTATTATTTATTGTTAATATGTGTATAATATAAATTTATATATAATAATTTATTTTTTCATTATATATTAACATATATTAATATATAAAAATATAAATAAATATAAATACACAGACACATTTATATGTATAAAAATTTATATATTTTAATTTTTATATATTGATTTATATATCTAAAAATGTGTGTATGTATTATTATATTTATATATATTATTAATGATTTTATTGTTTTATATATATTTGTATATTAAAATATATAATGATACACACACACATATATTTATATGTTTATATATATAATATAAAATTTATTAATTATTTGGTACATAATATTTATATATTCATATATGTATATATATATTAAGAATGAATAATTACAATAAATATTAAATTTTGTTAATATTAATTATTTACTATTTAAGAATTCATATTCAATTCATTTTGTGATATTTTTTCAAACATTTTCTAAAATTATAGGTTTTGATGATTTAATAACTAATTTATAATTAATTAAAATAAATATATTTTTAAATTCAATGATGGTTTAAACTTCCATTAAATGACTTAGGTTCATAGAAAAACAAATTCCATCTTCAAAATTTTTTGAAAATATTTGTTAAATGAATAAAAAAGGAATATTTTTTCAGTTCTTTTAAAACCCATGGCTACATGACAACCACTAAATATGAATTTGTTTAGTGGATGTAAGGGGATATGAATATTCCTAGACTCTATTAGGATCACATTATTAGCTCTCAAGGCCTTACAAACCATACAGTTCTCACAACACCTAAGACATATCCATGTTCATCCTAACCTGCATACTTAGAAGGATTCACTTGAAACCCACCATACACTTTTCAATCACTGTCGTGATTCTACATTAGATTCACATGAGTACCCACTTCTTGAGATATTATCTATCAACCTTCTAATCAACATGTCTCAATTGTTATTCAAGTCCAATCATCCATGATATATCCCAAATATTACCACCGTAAGGATTATCTTAAGCCATATAATCCCACATTCCATGTATGTAATAAAAATAACTACTCTCTTGTTTACTCTGAAATATAATGAATGAATAACCACCCACACCATAGCATATAATAGTCATATTGGTATATCAAATATTGTTCTAAAGTAGGACTATGATCTCATATTATAACACAATGTACTGAACACATTCTATCATGGGTTATAACACATTTTTCATCCCTCGCATGGCGAATCAACCATCTAAACATGTCTTTTACCCCATAAAGAACATTTCTCACACAAAAAATCTCTCTTTTACTCCATTCCCAAACATTATTGAGGTATCCACATACATGGACCAACCTTCTCTCTCAAGTTGTCCACACTATCAATCCATACTTATCATAAATAGGAAAAACTCCATGTTACTCATCTCACACACCTGACACACACCAACAAAATTTATATCACTACATCATGAGACTCATCATCCTAACACATATATCATGCCTCCCATGTGGGTTATATCTCATAATACATCACACAATTCTACCATTTCATATAAATCAAGTAATCTCTAGAAAATATTCCCATCCTAAGGCTATTATCATAATCATTGGGTATTTTTATACCCAACTACCCACTCTAGGGTTGTCATCACATCCAATTTCATATGTAAAACATTACTATAAATAAACTAATATCATTAATTTCATCAATTTTGGGTTTGGTTAAGTAAGGATCCATTAATAAGTTATTCAAAAAAATGAATAAGTTATTTTTATCATTTTTGTAATCAAACAATATTTTATAAAAAACCAATCTCCAAAACACATACAAGTACTCATATCAAATATAACCCTACATTTCAAGTATGATTCATTTATTCATGCATATTTACACCCTATACCAAGAGTAAAATAATAAATCATAACAAAAAAACATCATATTTTTCAAAATTATCTCAACTATAACAATAAAAAGTAAAAACAAAAAATCCAACGCCTTGATAACATGGATATTTTTTGATACATTTGAGGACTAGTAGAAACTAAAGGCTTCATAAAAATAGTTAGTTATTCTTAGCTCCAATTATGATATCATAAATAGTAGTAAAAATAAATAAATTGTTTTGAATACCTACCCATGCAGCTTGAGTCAGGGTACAACATGACCTCAAGCATTACACCCCATAAGTAAAAAAGATTATATTAGTGTTGAGGGTTGGTAATATATCATGGGGAGACTATAACCTCATCATAAAATATGACAATAAAAATAAATAACATAATTATCCATAATAAAAAACATTATAGTATAACATACATGATCATAATGAAAATCGTACCATCAAAAATAGTAAAACCATATTAAAAAATGTACCCATGTTATTTCATATGATTCATACAAAATAATATAAATTTTATAATATGTTAATCATATAAAAATATATATGAAAAATAAAAATAAAATATTATAAAATAGACACTATAATCCATCCACGACCTCGCCTCGAAAATGTCTACTCATCCCCACCAATCTACTACATCTCTCCAACCTTTGTGAGGGCCTTTTCTCTAGCCTGCATACCAAAACAAAATCTCTTCACATATAGTAAAGTGTGCATGTTCAGTGTTAGCATAGAAATTTGAAGGATACAACCAATGTGTCCCCAAATATAAACCAATATATATATTATTGTGTAGTATAAAATGAAATTTATGACATGAATCAATAGTTAATATGTCACTTCATTGTGCACATACTAGGATGACACAAACCTCAACCATATCTAATTCATCCAATTTATGTATATTGTTTAATAAATCCTAGTTAAAGGTGTTAGGAAGAAGTATATCAAGGTCCACTAATTGGTATTATATGTCCAATATCTATCCCATCTACACTCATTAGGATCAACTAACAAGTATTTATCTCATCTAATCATATAGTAAATAGGGGTTGCACATTTATCCATTGTATTCTCATGGGGATTAGGTGGAAATAATTATTCTTCTCAGATTTCCAAATCACCCTTATATTAATTCCCACCATATAATGTGTATAGATGGATAGTTTCCATTGAAATTTTTTAAGTATAATGTGGCTAGAATTCAACGTGTCATAATCTCTGATAATCCTTAGTAGAATCATATTATGTCATGTTGATGGTTGACTAGTGTCAAACTGACCCAAATCACTAAAGGAAGTGGTGGTCATCATCCAATATATCCAACCCTTTAATACTCAATATATTTCCAACCAAGCATGTTGAATAACATCTAACTAAACAAAATCATAGAGGATCATGTAGGAATTTTTTGGTTCATCCTACTCAAAGTTTTCTAAATAATTTACTTACTACATCTAGTCACACCCTCCTAATAATGGAAACACACACTTTTCTAATACCTTAGTGATCACAAAAACAGTATTATCATCCTCCTCATCATTACCTTAGGTTGATTGATATAACAAAACAACAAAATATATTAAGATAAGTATTTATAATCATTGGACATGCCCTTCCTAGTATTAGATCTTGTCCAATCGCCCATCACACCTCGTGCATCACACATCCTTATATACCCCACTCTATACCCTTGGTTAATATAAACTCTTTACTTAAATGTGTATAGTAAACCCATACACTAGGTTGGCCACATCCATCCTTAGGATCAGCATATAACTCATGGAAATCATATATCTAGTGTTGTATCCCTTAGGCCATAACTCATCATTTATATGACAATAGACACGTATTACTTGAATCATCATCTAACCTACATAATAATATACCCATGTTAAATCATCAATAATTATCACATTAGTTCATTGTTTTTCTATAACATTTAGTCCATTTCTATATCACATGTCACTTATCACTTCAATACATAGTTATAACACTCATCACTAACTCATTTCATATATTTATTGTCATGAAAATTAGATCTTTATGTGTTTATCTAACTATACCACTCATGGTTTAACTAATTTTATAAGAAATCTATCCACTATAGTGTGTCATTAAATAATCATAATTAAATAATATAGTTTATCACCCCTTTTCAATGTAATTTATATAAGGTTTATCAAGACACCTATTTATTGGTACACAAATAGCCCATCGCTCACAATAAAGTTTCACAACACACCACAGAAAAACTCACTAGGATATGTAAGACATTTCTTAGGGACACCCTATATAGGTTACTTAATTATTTAACCCATGTTTATATCCTAAATAGAATCATATAGTGACTACATTTCTAAGGGGATGTGTGTGGGCTCACTATTCGAGCCTTATTATGTCATGATTAATTTTCTGTGATAATATAATCCTCATAATCCTTCACTTGGGTTGGCCACACCTGCTTACCCCAACTTATACATAACATGGTATATTCAATCACATGAAAATTAGTGAGTTTAGGAACCAAATACATTATATTCATGGAGATATCCCTTTTTATTAAATTTCATCCACCTTATCAAATCTCAATCGATCATCATTGTACATTGCAAAATTTATCTCATCCATAAACCTAATTAATTAATATTAAACGAATTTTGATTAACTTATAAATAAAATAATAACATGTATAAATGGAAAACTCAATTTGTAGTGTAATCTCATAAAAATCTCATACAAAAAAGTAAAAATATATTATGGAGAACACTTTGTCCCCATTTGAGTGAAATACCCCATTTCTCATGTCAATCCATCAATAAATTCCCCCCCCCCCCCAAAATTGATAAAATACCAATAATAAATAAATTAGAAAATAAAAATCATTGAAACAACATGATAAAACATGATTTCGTCATCTTATAACCTCCATATGAAAAAGGTGTATCATTATAAATAAATTTCACCATTCCCCAGTGAAATCACATCTAAAATATAAATCCTAAAAAAATCAAATCTATGTGAAATGAGAATGGAAAGAGAAGATAAGAGAGTATAATATGTTACCTTAAATTGATTTGAAGGTTTGGTACTAAAACACCCTATATCATATATAAAAAAAGAGTAAAATGAATAGAGAAACCAATGATCCCCCTCCCTCTGCGTGGCCTTCTAGATAAGAACCCTTGAGCAGAGTTCTTTGTTTAAAAGGGAAAATCCTTGGTTTACCCTTATCTTTTAAAAAGGATATTGGGGACCACTAGGATTCCAGTTATATGATTTCTGGTTCTATACCACTACCCATCTCACCAGAACACCAGTAGAATATCAGTGGTATTTTGGTGGCTTGATATTATAGCCTACAAGAACTACCTCATTTATTCCATAAAATTAAAATATAGATTTTTTCACCCCTATTTATATCATTAAAACATATTTTTAAACATATTTATCAAATCCATAACCCCTTTACCTTAATATATATCCAAAAAAATAAGATTGCATAGGATATAGTCCCACTAGGGACTGGTATTTCCAATATATATCGACATTTAATGAAAAAAAGTCATTAAACCTAGAACTTCCAAAAATGTCAAATCTATTTAAATATAATTAAAATGTTTTAAATACATTTTAAAAAATTAATACACTATATAGCATGAAACTCATTTGACTATTTTTTATTTAAAATATAAAATTGAATATTGACATTTAAAACTGCTTAAACATAATCGCATGATGTTGTATCCTATCATGATGGTTTTTAGTATGAGAGGTTCTCTCATCATTGAAACCTAAAAATGGGAGTGAATTGATGTTTTGTAAAACATATAATAATTTCATTCTTTTAGAAAATGATGTTCAGAAGATACAGTATTCCAAACATATCAGAGTAATAAACACTAATTGAATGGAATTTAAAATATTATAAAGTTATTCCCTATCTAAATAAACTAAATATGTAGAATAAGATAATAAAGTAAAGAGTATAATAATAATAAAATAACGAGGTTTTGGATAACAATTCATAAACACGTAAAATTATTATTAAAGGATATTACCAAGTTCCTATCCCTAAAACTTCTATCCTATTAACCCAAAGTAATGAGATGATAAATCCTTGATCAATAAGAATATAGGTTTTTTAATGGGTACCTCCTTCATTAAACAATTGGAATATAAATCTCATAACCACGAGATTCTTTGATAGAGTGGATATCAAGTCTTTACACCAAGACCTTTTCAATATGAATATTGAAAACACAAGTTCTTATCCCCATATATTCTTTGACCAAAGATTAAAAGTAGAAAATTTGTAACATAACAATTTAGTAATGTTCTCTTTTAATGTTCAAGAGGATTTTATTTTGGTTCAAGAAGTTTTGGAGGATTTCCAATGGGTTTCAAAATGATATGGGTTAAACTCTGGCTACATGAAATAATTTATGTTGGGAATTATTTATGGGTAGAATATATGATTTTTTAGAACATTATAACAATTACAAACATGAGATTATATTCACATAATAAACATGTATTTTGACATTTTACGTAGAGGTGACACATTTTTCAATGTATCAGTCATTCTAAAGTTTAGCTCATAAATTTTTAATTCATGCCCTGAATTTTATAGGGTCTAGAAAATGAAATTTTTTTACACATCCAACTCCACTCTCAGTCATTATAAAACTTATTCTCTGAAACTTAGTTCATCTCCATGTGATATTTGGTGAATATATATTTTTACACTTCTTTAATTGATACTTTAATCTCTGAGTTTGTTGGATTCTTCTCTTTTGGTAAGTATGAGTATTCTATTCTCACTTTTCATTATAAATGAAATTAAAAGTAGTGTTTTTTTCAATTTTATGATCAATTTATCATTTTATGGTTCTTCTATAATCTATTATGAATCCCCTATGTGATTTTCTTCCAGAGGGAGGTTCTCTTGTTAGTTATGGTGTGGTATGTGTGGCCATTGGGGTATCTGCTTATATATTTTCTCTACCTATCCATTTTTTTATAGAAGCATGATTCTATTTTTTGGAAATCATTTTTAGGGAATTTTATATTTATTATTTAATTATTTTTTCATATGGTGTGTGGATCCCATCACTGTTTGTGTTCAGTTTCAGTTTGAGGTAGGTGTTTCCATATCTAGCCCATGTTCTATAAACCATGAATTCCCCTCATTTATTAAATAGTTTTATAGATGAATTTTTTATAATTTTTTATTGATTTATTTTGGTTTCAATTAGGTTTTTGAGAAAATATGGTTTTCTCCTTATTTTGGTAAAATAAATTTGTTTTTGAAATTATTATGAAATGGATTGTAAAATTGGTTTTCAACGAATTTTTTTATGAACAGTGTTGTATTGAAGTGTTTGTGAAATGTCATGAGTCCTTTGAAATATATTATATATATTACACACATGGTTGCATGGTGTACGTAGGTTGAGGGTTTATTATTGGTCCTTTTCCATTGAATTATAAGGGGTTTCACATTCTAGGGTGTTCTTTCATACCTAGTTTATTGATTCATTAACTTCTGGGACTTGAGTGTACACTAGTCATTGATTGGTTATTATGGTATGAGTCAACTATCTAGCCCATCCATTTTTCATCCTAGGGTTTTTTACCATTTTTATTTGGATTATTTCTATTTTGTTTTTGATATGATATGTTATATGCTTTCATAAATGTAAATGGTTTATGGAAATTATGCTTCCAAACTATATCAACTAGTTTGTTAATGATTTGATAAAGTTGAATGTTAACCATGATTTTGATATAAAAATTTGTAACTAAATATCATGCCATGTTTTATTTAAATGGGTCATTTTGGTTATACTGTATAGATACTTCTTTTGAAACACCTTGGTAGGATTCCACTTTTCCTTTTTAGATAACACCTTTTACACTCACTTAAAGGAGTGTAAAACCTTTTTTATCTGATACAAGAAATAGAAAGGAATTTAAGTGAGGAAATGATATTTATTTAAGTTGGGTAAAATTATATGGTGTTTATATAGTGGAATATTACCCACATATCACATGGAGTAATAGTTGTTAGTCTGTGTATCCATTCTATTGGTTGTTTCTTAGGACATGTACCTTAATTTTTCTGTTACTAAATTAGGTTATATCATTACTCTTGTCACTATTTTGTTATAACACATTTATTTTTTGGTTTTATATCAATATATTTGTGTCATTTATCATATTTTAGTTTGGTGAAATCATTCCCTCTATTTGTTTTTGGATAGTCAAGTTCCAATAGCCAACCCATTGGGATCGAGAATGGCCTTATGGTCTTTCAATTGTCGGTTTTGGATCCTTGTTGGATGATTTTTCTCAGTCGATTCATAAAATTTTGGTATCAAAAGATGTTTATGATCAGTCTTTGGAATTTTGTTGATATTATATTAGATTTTCAATATTTCAGGGGTAGGTTGTGTTGAGTTTTTGGTCTTTTATTACTATTATGATCCTTAAGTTATCATGGGATGTTTGGATGTGTGTATCCTTTTTTGGGTTTTACCTTTCTCCCAAGTTATTCTTATGTTATTTTGGTCCAAAATGTAACTTTTTTCTCTTTGTTAGATTGTTTGTTTATGATTTTGGGTATGTAGAGACATCCTTTTGAGACGTCTTCCATAGGTTCCTTGGGATTTTGCAGTGAAGGATTCTCTTTTAGGTAATATCCCTTTGTCTCATAATCTATAATGATATATAAGTACTTGGATTTCCTCTCATTACATAAGAGATGGTGTTTGGTGTTTAGGTACACCACACGTTTTACTGAGATGGTTCATTTTTATCTAGATGTGTGATGAATGAAAAGATGAAATCATAAAAATACCTACAAGACTTGAAACTAGATCGGATCAAAGGTATATATGTTAAATATTTACACCTTTGATTAGATGGTGATAGGGAGATGATAGAAAAAATGTATCTGGAGGGAAATATTGGATTTTCTGGATATTTTTTTTCTTTCAATGGTATTTTCATTAGTGCATATGTAAATAAGAGGAAGTGAGAGGATTATTGCAGGGTTGGTTTAGGTGTTTCTCAGTAGTGCACCTCTTCTAATCCATAAAAAGCTACTAGTATTGTTTTTATAACATTATATCATTGTTATAAGTTTGGAAAACCCCAAATGTTTTTCCCTTACCTATGAATAATTTCATTGCATATGGTCATCGAGGCCATATCTATATGTTTATCCAAGCTATGTATACACCCAGTTATGGTCAGAAATATTCAACTCCAAATTCTACTGTGACATAGTTATATGATTCAAAATCCATTTGGATTTACCCAGAGGTCTCAGGAATGAAAAATATTAATGTAGTGTGTGAGTTTCCAGTGGAGGTTTATGTAATCCTGTGTATAGTGATAGGTAATATATTTATTTAATCTTCTATATAAACTACTTGGTTTGATACTAGTTCCTCTCACACTTTCATATATTCCCATGCCATCGATGTGTTAAATCATCAAAAAGAGATCGTGTCCTTTTTTATATAGATGATAATGACTCTTAGAAAGTAAATGGATTATGGGTTTTATTATCTTTTTTTCTTTATCGATAGCTGATGAGGATTTGATTTGGGAATTAATAGTTCTCAATTTAGATCTATTCGATAACATTATCAAGATAGATCGGCTAGTTTTTCATCATGCTAAGATTTATTGTTATCATCGGTGTGTTATGTTATTTTTTTTTGATGGGATCTTTCAGGTGTTCAAGGGAGAGTGTTACCTGAGTTTTAATCATATAGTACATTTCCCTCTAAGAGAATAGAAGTTTTTTTTCTTCCATTTTATTTGATCTTCCTGGTGTTTCAACCCTTGTTGATATTCTCTTGATTATTTGGGACATCCATAATTTTTTATTATATGAATTCTCCATTATACTTCCATAGAGGGAGGTAGAGTTCATGATTGATTAGCTATTGGGTTTGTAGCCAATTTCCTCAACCCCTTATCGTATGACACATATTGAGATGGAATAGATCGAGGTTTAAATGGATGATATGATTAATAAGGGATTTATTCATCCCATAGGTTCATTATGGTTGACCCATGTACCTTTTACTAATAATTATTATGGTTCATTGTGTATTTTTAATGAATACCAAAGATAAACCAGGAGACTATTAAGAATCAATATCATTTTCTTTTTTGATGACATGTTTCTTCAGTTAAAGGGGGATAAGTGGTATTCAAAGATTGATCTATAGTCGGTATATCACCATATCATAGTTTAGGATTTAGATATCTTGAATATAGATTTCAATTGAAGGTATAACCATTATTAATATATATTAATACCTTTTTCCTTAACAAACACTCATATATTTTTTATGAATTTAATGAACCAAATATTCCAATAGTATTTTGAGACCATTGTTATAGTATTTGTGGAAGATATCCTGGTTTATTCAAGGTCTAAGCATGAGAATGAGAACCATATTAATTTGGTTTTAAAATTATATATAATCCACTAACATTATAGGAGTATGTTGAAATGAAAATTTTTTATCCAATAATTAATGTTTTGGGGCACATGATTTTAGAATATAGTCTCTTATTGAACCTTGAAAATGTGAAGAATGTATTATCATGGGTAAAACTATGGAATGTCTTCAATATTCAAAACTTCTTAGGTATTGTTATATTTTATTGGTAGTTTGTCATGTATTTATCAAAGTAAGAATTTCTTAGGACTACTCTTACTAAGAAAGTGGTGAAATTAATGTAGGGCACTATCTGTCAGACATTTTTTTATGAATTGAATCAACTTATGACATTAGCTCTAATTTTTATCTTTCTAGGTCCCAGTAAGGGTATATGGTATAATGTGAATCTTGTGGGGCTTCTCTAGGTTGTGTTCTTATAAAAAATGATCAAATTGTGTCCTATGACTCACTTATGCTTTTATTTAATAGGAAAAAAATACCCAACTCATTATTTTGATCTCACAACTATTATGAATGTTTTTAACTGTGAGAAAAATATCTCTATGGAGAGATTATCATGTTATATTCTAATCATAAGCCTCTAAGATATATCCTTGGGTAGATTTGGTGGGTGGAATACCTCCATACATTAAAATTCAATATCACCTACACCCCATGGAATACGGATGTCATTTTTTATGCTCATATTAGGAAAGCTTCATCTCATACTATCATGGAATTGAAGTAGTGGAAGATTATGGTGATTTTCTCTTAGTTGCATCTAAAACAATAGGAGGATGATTCGGGTATGGTCGTGGATATTATTTAAATATTACCCCCAGTTTCTAATATGTAACTTTTAAATCATTATTGTTGTGTTCAAAAAGTGTAAGGGTGATGGATGTGAGAGTTTGAAGAACATTCAATAAGTTTTTGGGGGGAAAGGTGATGCACACCATCTGTGCATGGTTTTTCAAAACCATGCGAAAATCCTAGAAGAAACCATGCATAGTAGAAGTTTTGAGGTTGTATCTTTGAAATTGTGTGCCCATGGTTAGGGAAACCACGCGAGGAGTCTATGTGAGTATTTCCTTAAGGTAGTATATATTGCACAGTTACTGTATGGTTTTTCTAACTGTGCAAACTAAACATGTGCAGGGTTAAAGTGAGATCCTAAGAAAAGTGGATCTCACACATTTTTCTTTATAAGACACTCTTTTTTCCTCTTAAATGGGAATAATTCGATATTTCTCTCCATTGATGTTTGGTAAACCTCTCCTAATCATTTAAAATATGATATGGAGCCCTCCCTTGGCATTGGAAAGCCTGATTCTCTTGGTAAGTGCCGTTCTTTTTGTTATAGACAAGTTTCTTTTGATCTACTTAGATATAATTCTATTATTCTTTTTTCTATCTTATATATACACTTCATATAGGTATATCTAAGATGGTGGATTCCAAATTGATGATTTTTGGTCTTGGTTGTGATAAGATATGGAGTTTAAGGCCATTTTTTAGAATCAACCCGGTTGCTAGAGCGATCTTCATTCGTTGTCGGTATTCTCCAAAACCATTGAGGTAGGTGGATTCTCTCACGAATCCACTTCATATAACTGATTGTAATTATTTCAAATTGAATATATTATTTTTAATTGGTTTTTATTTTCCTATTTAAAAATCATTTGAAACCCTTATTTTTGATTGTTTGGAAAATTGGGGAAATCTAGAAAATTGGATATTTGAATAAAGATATTGTGTTCTTGATTTTAAAATAGATATTTCAAAATGAGGATTTTATTGAATTGTGGAAAATGTTTTGGATTATATGTTTTCAATAAAATGTAATGTTTTATTGAAATTAAATGGATTCTTTGAAATTGGTTTGTTCTTCAGTTTTCAATAAAAATGAGGTTTTATTAAAACAGTTTGTTTTGGTGATTTTAAATGGTTTGGCATATACGGGGTTGTGTGAGTTCATGTTCAACATGCCCTAGAATAAGGGAAGTTTACCATTGGGTAAAAGGTGTCTGACCCTAGATCGTGGGCATGTGTCATTGGGACGCAAGGTGATAATTCAACAGACTTCTCATGAGTATGGACTTGTCGAACAAATCATGCATGGGTGTGTGTTGTGAACCATGTGTTGTGTATGAAAAAAAATGAGAATTGGTTTTAATTCTTTGTTTGCTTGTTTTTTTAAAATTATAACATGATGAAAATTGAAATAATGGTCACTTGTTTTCATTTGGTGACTATTCATTTTGGAACTTGTTTATGTGGTATTATAAATTGTTTTATAGAATTTTCTTATATAAATATTTTTATATAAATGTGGATAACTTTTCAACCCTATTGGAATGAGTATAGAATTCATTGTGGAAATCATACTAATAGTTATACTCACCCATGATTTGTCACTTGTTTGTTTTTTCATATGTTATCTTCTAGGGTATGGGAAATGGTAAAGTATCACAAATTTTTAGTACCCCCTCATGATATTTGGGTTTTATGGTGATTGTGGAGCATAAAGATTATAGAGTTCGGAGACTTGTGGTCTTCTTAGAATATTTAGTTGTTCTTCCGCTATTTTCTTTTATAGTTATGTGGTATTCTACTTTTTTACAAATTGGAGTGTTTTTTATATGAATAAAGTATTTGTGTTATCTATATTTTATTCATGCATCATATAGTGAGTTGTTTGGTTATGTCTTGTTGGGTTAATGGTTTTATTCGTAGAGGTTAAATCATCCCCCTATATTATTTGAAACCCTTCGGCATTTATTTCTAGCCTTTGGCATCTTGGAGATGTCTCTTAAGTCTATGTAATTATTTGGTGTATTCTCAAGACAATAGGAATAATCAGTTCATGAAAAATGGTATCATCTTATTCAATCCTTTCCTAACAAGTAGTTTTCGGTTTTGTGGTCTTGGAGTTGAAATTTGTTCTTATATATTTCTCGTGTGGGGATATTAGAAAGGAGAATGATTTTTGGGACTTGAAATGTCTAGAATAAATGGATCTATCTAACTCGTTTATGATGAACTCCAAGTTACCAAGGATTTAGGTACATAAGTGTTTTGGAGACACTTATAGGATCTTGAAATATCATTATCATGGGTTTATCGAATGAGAAGAGCATGAAATTCATTCTAGAAGAATGAATTCCCATGAAAATTTCATATTTCATTTGAAGTAATGATTTATGATTTTATTAAAAGGTATAAATTTTTGAAAAATGATTAATTTGTTTTCAAATGAATGATTTTGAAAGAGGATACTTGGTGTATTATGAAAATGGTTTGATTTTCAAAAGCAAGATTGTATTTTTCAAAAATGGATGTAGGTGAAAAACATTTTTTTAGGAAAAAATGTAGTGATAGTTGATGTGATAGAATTTGAAATGTGAATCCACCATTTTATAGGGAGTGAGACTTACCAACATTGTTGTTTTTTTAGAAAATGGCACCTGATAGGCATTGTAGAAACCAATCAGAAGAAGCTATAGATGACATGGTTGTACCTGAGGCACAAGTGATCCAAGAGCTGGTTCAGAGTATAGTCCAAGAATTTCAAGCTTTGGATACGAGGAATCAAAGGGATGAGCCAAGGCATGTGGATCATTCTATCCAGTTCATGATGTAGAATCCACCCATATCTAGGGGTGATTCAGAACCTGAAAAGGAGGAGGTTCAGTTGAAGAGGATGAATCGTATCTTTGAATTCATCGTCACACCGATAGATCACAAAGTCATGTTGGCCACCTATATGCTTGATGATCTTACAGGCCAATGGTGGGAACTAGTGTTGCATCTTAAAGGGGGTCAAGGACTTACTTGGGAGGATTTTAAAGAATTGTTTAACAAAAAATTCTATCCTCATACAATTAAGATCCATAGGATGTTGTAATTATTCATCTTTACGTAAGAAAATATATCTATCACTGAGTGTGTTACTAAATTCATTCATTTAGTGTGCTTTTCACCCAAAGTTTCAGCAAGTGAAACCTTCAAGGAACGAATATTCAAATCAATAATAAAGTAAGAAATTATATCAATGATTATGGTGCTCTATATTACATATTATAAAGAGATGGTGGATAGAGTGATAGTGGTTGAGTGGGATATCTCAGGATCTATGGGAGGATGAAGTATGATGATACTTATGGTAAATGGTCGGAACTCATTTGTTGGGAGAAAGAAAAATAGGGACACCTATTTCCATGGTGGGAGTTGGACTCAAAATTAGATAGATGGATTAGTGAACCTTACTCCATAACCCAAGAGAAAAGAAGGATATTTCCCATGTGGTTCTCTTGACCACATAAAGAGAGAGTGTACGGCACAACCTAGAGCATGCCATAACTAAAAGAATATGGTGTATCTCCAGTGCTATTGTCATACTGTTCTAAGGTCAAGTTCTCAGGACACTTATCAGGTGTCACAAGCATCGTATGCTTCAATAGAAAAAATATATAAGACTAAGTCTCATCAGTAGAGCATATATATCCATGGTTATTCTCATAATACCATGACTCCTCAGCAAGGGTAATCTCATCAAGGCAACAAAGAGTATAGTGTAGAAACGATGAAATTTGATGGAGTTGTGCATATGATTGTGAATGATTAGACTAGATCATCCATGGTAAGAGGTGTGATTATTTTGAATTCTACCCTTGTGCATGTTTTTTTGATACCATAGAATCTCATTCCTTTATTGATTCTCATGTTTTTGACATGCTATGATTAAAACATGAGATGATTTCTTTGATGATTAAACTTCAAACACCTCTTAATGAAAGAGAATGTCAAGCCTTTGTGTATAGATCTTGTTCTATAACTTTTGATAGAGATGAGATGATGTTGGGCTTCTTGGTGTTGGATATGGATTTCTATGACGTAATCCTAGGTATGGATTGGTTGAAAAATTTTAACTCTCACAATGACTATTGTAGAAGGATAGTGAGTTTCGTGACTGAGGACGGATTTGAGAATCTCTTCAGAGGAGAGAGGGTTGTAAATAAAGGTGAAAAGGGATTATTGGAACTAGCTATGGGGATGATCTCTTACTAGTTGGTAGCATAAAATATGGCATAAATGGAAGAGAATGAAAAAAAAATATTTTTTCAATAGTTTTGGATCAATTTCAAGATGTCTTTCCCAAGAACATCTTAGGGTTACCACCTATAAGGGAAGTGGAGTTTACGATTGATCTCTTTTTGGGGATTAGTCCTATTTTACCTCCATCTAATAGGATAGAACCAATGGAGTTGCAATTACTGATGGGTATTTAGAGGAGCTACAAATAAAATGCTTTATTCTGCCGAGCACATCTCCGTGGGCAGCCCCAGTTTTGTTCACGAAGAACAAAGATGGAACTCTGATGCTATGTTTGGATTATCGTAAAATTAACAAACTTATGATAAAGAACATATATCCAGTACCACTCATTGATGACATTTTTTATCAATTTTGGGGAGCTCAATGGTTCTCTAAAATTGAATTGCGATCAGAATATCATCAATTGTGAGTTCAAAAATAAGTTATTCTGAAGACAGCTTTCAGAAGCAGATATGGACACTATGAATATGTGGTAATGTCTTTAGGTCTTACGAATGCACAAGCAGTATTCATGGATTTGATGAATCAGTTATTTCAGAGATATCTGGATTCTTTTTTTGGGTTGTTTGTGGACGATATATTGGTGTATCCAAGTACAAGGGATGATCATGAGAAACACTTGGTGACAGTGTTGGGAATCTTGAGAGGCCATAGTTTGAATGCCAAATTGTCTAAGTGTGACTTTTGGATACAATAGGTATTCTTTCTTAGCCATGTGACTTATAAAAAGTTGTTTTAGTGGACCTTGAAAATATAGAAGTTTTTATTTATAGAAACCTCCAAATAATTTCTTTTAGTTACATAGTTTTCTTGGTCTAGAAAGTTATTACCGATGCATTGTGTGTCACTTTTCACATCTAGATTCACCAATGAAAACCTTTAAAAAGAATAATGTTCTTTTCTAATTTACTGAGGAATTCCATAAGTCTTTCCAAGAGTTGAAAGTTCATCTTACATCAAAACATATCTTGATTTTTCTAGAAACAATACAAGGATATGTGGTGTACTGTGATTATTTGGGATCGAGTTTGGTCAATCTTTTCATTAAATGAGGTTATGTAGTTGCTTATGGTTTAAGGCAGTTGAGAGTGCATGAGAAGAACTACCCAACACATGAATTAGAGTTATAAGTAGTCTTTCATGATTTGAAATTTTGGCATCACTATCTCTTTGGTGAGAAATTTTTTGTGTTCACAGATTATAAGAGTTTGAAACACATTTTCTCACAAAGATATTTGAATATGTGGCAAAGGATATGGATAGAGTATCTCTAACTTTTTGACTTTATCATGATGTATACACCAAGAAAAGTTAATTAAATTGCCGATGTATTAAGCATAAAGTCATACAATCAGTTGGAAAAGGAAGTTTCAGATGAATTTCAGTTGATGTCAGTCCTACCTGACATGCATGTGGAATGTCAAGACCGAGGTGATGTGGAGGTTTTATTTTTAGTTTAATTCATTTCTTATTTGGTAATAATGGTTAAAGAGGTACAAACATCTGATGTAGAGTTCCTAGTTTTGAGTTCAAAACTCAATGTTGGGGATACCATTGAGGGCTGGAAACTTGATGGGAGTTTGTTTTTGTGGTTCAGAGATCGGATGGATGTACCTATATCTTGTTAGGAACAACATCTTTATGATTACCACCATTTCATATTGGATATACATCTTGAAACACAGAAGATTTACAAGGAGTTTAAGGTGTAGTTTTAGTGAAGCTTAATGAAAATGAAAGTGGTTGAGTTTGTTTCAAAGTGCTTAACTTGTTAGAAAGTTAAGGCAGGGCATCAATGACCAGTAGGTATATTGTAGTATTTACCTATCCCAGTGTGGAAATGGGAGCATATTGTGATGTATTTTATTATATTTATTCCAATAATTGTTCTAAAACATGATGGAATATGGGTGATAGTGGATTGGATTACCATGTCATCTCACTTCATTCCATTTTGTGAAACTCATACGGTGGATGATCTTTCCAAAATCTATATCTGAGAAGTGGTAAAGTGAAATGTAATACTATTTTCAATAATCTTAGATATAGATACGAGGTTAATGTCTCGTTTCTGTAAATCCTTACCGAAATCCATTGCGAATCCGTTTGATATGAGTATGTCGTATCATCCTTTGATGGATGGGAAATCCCAAAGGATCATACGGACATTGGAAGACATGTTGTGGGTTTGTGTAATGGATTTTAGTGTCTCATGGGGGGAGGAGATACCTTTATTGGAGTTCTTCTATAATAAAAATTATGAGGCCTTGATACATATAGATCTATTTGAATCAATGTATAGGATTCCTTGTCTTTATACACTGTGTTGGGTGGGAATAGGTGAGACATCACTAGTTAGGCCGAGCCTTGTCTAGGAAACAACAGATATGATTTAGTTGATTAGAAAGATGATGGATACAAATCAGAGTCATTTAAAATCTTATGTGGATCATCATCAATGGTATTTATCGTTTTCCATGAGTGATCATGTGGTCTAGAGGATCTCTCCAAGTATTTTACATCTTTGTTTGGGGAAGCAGGAAAAGTTTTCTCCATGATACATAGGCCCTTTCATGATACCGGAATGAGTTGGAGAGGTGGCATATCAGCTGTCATTTCCACCATGAAATAGTGTAGTGCATAATGTGTTTGTCATATCATAGTTGAAAAAAGTATCAGCCTGATCTTGATCGTGTGATCATATGGGATCACATTGACCTAGATATGTATGCTTCATTGGTACATATCTCGGTGTTGATTTTATATAGGAAAGAGAATGTATTACATGGGAAAAGAATTGGTCTAGTGCACATTTTATAGAATCATGGTTAAATTCAATATGAGACTTGGGAATGCGATAAGGAAATTAAAGAGCAATGGTTGGAACTCTTTCAAGGTTTTGATGGTTTTCTACTTTCCAGGGATGGAATGACCAATGGTGAGGAAAATTTAGTACCCCTAGTTTCTGGTATTTAACCCTTACCTCATGATGTTTATGTTTATAAATTTTAATTTTGTAGGATGGCAGAGTTGGGTGAACTTTTAAGGAGTTTTTTTGTGGAAAGGGGATGCGTATTGTATGTGCACAGTTTGTCTAAACCATGCGTAAATCCAAGATGAAACCATACGCACTAGAATTTTTGTGGTAGTAGCTTCAGCATAGTGTGTGAATGGTTAGGGAGACTATGCGAGGAGGCCATACGAGTATTTACTTAAGGTATTATCTAACACATGGTCAGCACATGGTTTTTCTAACTATACGAACTAACTGTGTGTTGGGTTAAAGTAAGATCCTAAAAAAGCAGATCTCACACATTTTTTTATTCTAAAACACTCGTTTTTTTCCTAAGAAGCGCTAATTACAAATTTCCCTCAATTTAAAGTTGTTGAACCTCTCTCAAGTGTTTAATAACTACTCTATATCCCTCCCTTGGCATTTTCAATCCCGGTTCTTTCGGTAAGTGACATTCTTCTTCGTTCTCAACATGTTTCTTTAGATCTACATAGATCTACGTATCCTCCTCTATTTATTTTATATATATACACCTATTTTGGGTATATATAAGATTTTGGATTCCATATATGATGATATTTGTCTTTTTTGTGATATTAGAAGATATCTAAGTCCGTTTTGTGGAGAATCAACTCGGTTGCTAGAGCGTTCTTCGTCTGTTGTCAGTTTTTGCAAAAACCATCGAGGTAGGTGGCTTCTCTCTCAACTCCACTTAGTAGAAATAATTGGAATGATTTTAAATTGATTATATTTTGTTTAATTCGTTTTTATTTGGTTATATCTAAATCAATATAAACCCTTCATTTTGATGGTTTGGAAAATTAGAGAAATCTAGAAAATCGGGTATTTGAATAAAGTTCTTGTTTTCTTGATTTTAAAATTAATGTTTTAAAATGGGGATTTTTAAGAATTTTTTAAAATGGTTTGTATTATATTGTTTCAATAAAATGGAATGTTTTATTGAAATGAAATGGATACTTTGAAATTGGTTTGTTTTTTGGTTTTTAATAAAATTTCATTTTTATTGAAATAGTTTATTTTAGTGATTTGAAATGGTTTGTCATACATGGGGTAGTGTGAGTCCATGTTAGATATTCACCGGAATAAAGGATGTGTACCATTGTAGTAAAAGGTGTGTGGATATGTATTTGGGGTGTGTTTCATTGGGACACAAGGAGATAAGATTAGACACTTCTCATGAGTATGGAACTGTCAAACGAAGCATGCATGGTTGTGTCTTGTGAACCATGGGTTGGGTTTTCCAAAATGATAAATGAGAATTTGTATTAATGATTTGTTTGGTTGTTTTTATAGAAGTATAACTTTCTAGAAATTGGTTTAATGAGAACTTGTTTTAATTTTTTTACAATTGATTTTTGTACTTTTTTATGTTGTGTTATATATTGTTTTGTAGAATTGTTTTATATAAATGGTTAGTATAAATGTGGATAACATTTTTATACTAGTGGAGTCATTAGGGAAGTCATTAGAGAAACCCTACTCAGTGTTATACTCTCCCCTTCTTTGTCACTTGGGTGCTTTTTCAGATGCTATCTTTCGGGACAAGGTAAAAGGTAAAGTATCACACTTTTTAGTACCACCTCATGATACTTGGGCTTTTTGGTGATTATAGAACATGGATATTGTGGATAAGGGAGTCTTGTGGTATTCTTGGAATCTTTATTTATTCTTCTACTATTTAATTTGATAGTTGTTAGTTTTTCCATTGTTGCACAATTCAGAGTTTTTTTATATGAATAATGTATTTTTGTTATCTGGCTTTTATTCATTCATCATATAGTGATTTTTTTGGTTATGGATTATTAGGTTAATGGTTTTATTCTTAAAGTGTAAATAATATACCACTTTTTTTTTTGAAACCCTTCATAATTTATTGTCATCCATTGGTTTCACGGGGATGTCTCTTAAGGCCATGTAATGATTCGTTGTATTCTCAAGGCAATGGGAATAAGCAGGCCATTACAATTTAGTTATAATCAACTCTCATTGAGCCTATTATATAGGACTAATTGTAAAATGATGATCTTAGAGGTATAAAGGAAACCGTATATGGTTGGGAGACTATTTTTAGTTGGTCTCTACCTTTTAATGGTATTCTCCACATTGATGATCAGTTTTTCATCCCATCCTATGTGATTAATTTAGTGTTTCATTATTTTCATATTTCTTTATGGATTTTCCACTCTAACACTACAAAGATATATTATTACATGAAACGGTGTTTCTAGTGGCCGGGTTTGAAGCAAAACTTTTCTGATTATGTATTATGTTGTTACACTCTCCAGCAGATAAAGGCAAAGCACTTAAATACTTCTGGTCTGACCTAACCTCTTTCAGTGAATTTTTGGAAATGGGATGAGTTTTACAAGGACATCATTGATTTATTACCATGGACTCATAGATGTAATAATTCTATTTGGTTGGTGATTAGTTAATTGATGAAATAAAATCATTTTATTTCAATTAAGAAAACCACCAAGTTTAATTATCTAGGTAATATATAGGTATAGAAGATTATGAGATTACATGGGGTCCCATATTCAAGTTTATTTGATATGTGTAACGCCCCAACCCCAGCTTCCCAGAGTCGGTGCATTACTTCGTAACATTGGCATGATCACAAAAGATCAAGTCTCGAAATACCGATTAGTTTAGTAGCCTTGGAAACACTAGATACATTCATAAATGTTACATTACATCATAAAGTGAAAAACTAATAACAAAGTCTTCATAGTCCACACTCATATCCTCTTCTGACTATCCCTGCAGGTCATTCATAAAATACTTCTTCACATCCTGGAAAATATTAAAACATTGAAAGGGGTGAGCTCAGATGCTCAGTAAGGATAACAATATTGCGGAAGCTTTCATAAATAAACATAAAAATTTAAGGCAATGTAGAACTAAAACAAAAGCCTTTTAAACTTTAACATCAACATAATATGGCAAAAGTAAAATGAGATAATTCCATTCACTTCTTCACATGGATATTCTACTGGTCGAATAATCACATACAATATCAATAACCACTTTCATAATGAGGGAATGTATAATGCCAGACATTCTGAAACATTTTGTCAAGGCCTCGGCCAAGACGTCTAAAATGATTAAGGCCTCGGCCAAAACCATAAATCAAATTGGGAAAGAGCCTCGGCCAATTCCACGTCTAGTTGTCTCATGAGACCTACCGATGCATCGAGGAGCTATAACGGGCTCCACCCGTCACTTATTAAGTCCAATACATTCCTCATATGAATAGGTTTAAACATATCATAAACCATAACATAATCGTATCACATAAAACATGCATAAAGGAAACATAACATTTCCACATTTCAATAAAAAGATATCAATACAACACATTGATATAATAAAAACGCTTTCAAAACCATTTTCAATACCAAAATAAAAGAAAGTTAAAACTTTGTATTTATTTTTCATTAAAAAAAATGATGGCTTGTAGAGGAAGCCGAAACTCAAATAATGGTCACGGCGGCGGAGAAGTCATTGTCGCCGCATAAGTACGGAAAGAAAAACATTCCCTTTTGTCGTTTAGCAAAACGCTTCGTATAAAAAAGATTCCTTTTGAATAAACGTAAAATTCAAAGGGGTTTATACACCGTATAAAAGAAAGTTGTGTATAAAACCAAATATGCCTCAATGAAAGGGGATTGAGACGAAGTCCTTAAAAGATCATTTTTTTTATAAAGTAGGTCTATTATGTGTATTCACTATAAATACACATAAATAATGTAAAAATACAAGATAGGACATAATAATATCATGACATAATTTGAAAGTAGGAGATTAACCCAAAGAATAGAAATTGGGTTAAGAAGTTCCCTTACCTCATGTCCGACTTGACTCAACCGTTCTTTAACCTCCTGAATAATAAAATAGAGTTAATATCTACCTTATTAAGAACCATTTTCAATTTCATTATCCTTTTTATATCACTTATTACAATGTTATGAACATTATGTAATTATTTAAGTTAATAACGGTCGTTTTGTCGATCTTTGGTACTTGAGTCAACAATAAACTTCTTATAATTATGAGTTGTTAATGTGATGAAATATCCATTATATCCAGAATTATATTCATGATGTAGATATCATATATATCATATATATCCAGTATATACATTAATTCATAATATTACGTAACATTTGGAGGTAAGAAATGAAATGCACCGTTCATTGAGACGGTAAGTCGTACGTACACATGAATGCTACTTTCATTTCTATTTCGTATTTAATGGAATGAAATCATAATTATATAAATGTACATTATAATTCCAGTATAATATAGCATATAATACCATTTACTCCATCCTTTATACATCCCAAATATGGTATTAACGATTCAAATCACTTTGAGGGGGCGGTAGTCCGCACTTCCTAAAATGAAAATATCGCGTTTACCCATAATGGAAACCATAAATGTATGCCATAAATGAGAAATACAGAAGCATAAGTAAAACATAAACATATTATATATCATATATAAATATATTGACATCTTAATGGTCACCTTTGAAGGTGTTATATGAGTGTTGAACAATCATCATTTCGTGAGGCAGAAATTCGCCATCCACAGAAACAGTATGTTCTTTAACCATTAGATGTAGGTGTGTGTAAGTATAGCTCGAATACTTCTTATAACAACATCCTAGTATATTTAGTATACTGGTGTTTTTACAAAAGAAATGAATAAAAAGATTTTAAGGGGTTGGAGAAGCTAAATAAAACAAAACAACATTAGAGAAGACATTACCTCAAAATCGGGTAACTCTTTTTGATTTGAGCCAAAGGCTTCCTTGGGAAGCGTTATTCCAAATGTGAGGCTTCTAGGAGTAAGAGGGGGAATTTGGGAGAGTATTTGGTCAGAGGTTGGCCGAGCCAAATGGCTTGAAAGTGTGAATGAGGTGGAAGAGGTGGGAGCCATTTATAAGAGGAGAGGAGGGGCACTCTTGGAAAGTAAGAAAAATTTACATTATTATACAATGCTTTTCGGATTCTAAAGGTCCAACACTTATATAATTCTTGGATAAGGTGATAAGGGTTCGAAATATCCTCATCCAATAGGTTTTGTACATGTGTAGGTCTTAGATATTACATTATCTTTCCATTTTATTTAAATCGTTAAATAATGAGGTCATCGCTGCATCATCATGATGTCATAAATAATTTAATTTATTTAATGTCGAAAAATTATAAAAAAAAATACTATGATGTATGAAATCTTTTTATATTTCTAATGAATATTTATAGTTAAAATTTGGACTTGTGTAACCCCACTTAAAAACTCTTTTAGTAAAACAACTCATATTTGTGTCAATTTAATTTTAACATTAAACAAATATATATTAATGTCATTTTCCAACCAAAGTGGCTCCATGGGGTCCCCAAGTTGACCGATGGGTTTTCTTGGTCGGCCATGACTCATTCAATAGGAGTAGGACAAGTGTCAAGCTCATCTCATATTATTAAAACATTATTTTTACCTTAAACTACACTAATTACCTCTAATCGCGATTAAGAACTTAAAAGTTACTATTCACCAAAAAAATTATTTTAATCTCATTGAACCACATTTTACTTCTTAATGACAACCATGTATGTTGGATTTTTGAAAATCAAATCACAGAAGTGGTAATATTTCATTTAAACGAAAAATTAGTTATTTAACTACCACTTAGTGGTTTCACTATTCATCAAAAATTGAAGTTTTTCAGAACAATGCCAAAATTTCACCCTAAGCTATAATTGATATTCTGAATTAAAAAATGATGTCTATTTTACAAAATTCCAAATATATAAGTTTCATTAATTAATTTTATAATTAATTCCCGCTGTCACAACAAATAGCGTGTTTTTAAGAAACAATTTATATCAAAAGATTGGCAATTGTTTATGTCCAATTTCAATGTTAAATTAATTCTAATGACCACCATTGGATAAAATGGTAAAAATATATTCTAATTATACTTTAAAACCACTAAATAGTATAATTTATCACTATAAATTATTTTTATTAAAAAAGTTGTTTTTAAGTAATTTTCACTATTCATAAAAAATTAGAAGTTCTCAGAAAATTACAAAAAATTCAACTTTGGATAATTTCGATATTACGAATACAAAAATGAAGTCCATTTTGAAATATAAATTTCTATAATTTTAAAAAGTGGTTATTACTATTCATAACTGCTACTTTGATTAGTCGCGGTGTTTTAGAACTCGAAGTTGCGTATAATGCAAGCTATTGCATTATTGAATGAGAAGCGTATTGTGGAAGCTCGGGGTGTTACATTCTCCCCTACTTCAATAAATTGCGTCCTCGCAATTTGAAATTTTTCTTTGAAAATAAAAGGATGAAAAGAGAAAATACCTTTGAGGAAAACCCACATCGGAAATAAGATTAATAAAATTTAGCCTTAATAAGAGGGAAAGGGAAATGAAAAAGTCACCACCCAATTATGATCTCGATTAAGAGAACATTGGTGGCAATTAGAGACATATAATTGGAGGAAAAATGTAAATATTTGTAGGGAGTGATTGAGGTCATCAATCACAATCAACTGTCAAATTGAGGGCCCCAAAGCCTTCAATCTATGTTGATTTAAAATATCATCAGTTCAACAAGACATAAGGTATTAGGGTAACACATTTTTTTTTAATATCCCTTTACTAAAGTTTAAGAATTAATTTATTCATTGAATAACAGATAGGTATATATATATTTATGCTTGACAATTTGAGTTTCAACCTTCAACTCACCTTTCACTCAAAAAGATAATAGAACCCAAAGATATTATACTTATCCTAATTGTATCAGGTTCCAAATGTTAACACATACCATTTAGATTAGTAAAATTATTTTGTAATAACCAGGGACTTCCTGTAGGCTAGTGGTAGGAAATAAAGGCTTGTCGCACTATGATTGTGGGTTCGATTCCTATAGCATTGTCCGACGCGACGGGTTATGCCCCACCCTGCAGGTTGTCCTTTTCCTAAAACTATAGTATTATAATATTCCAAAAATAATCTTCAGAAATGTTTCAACCTTAAACAATACAATCCAAAGATAAACTTAATCCATTCCAACCTTTATAGTTATCCAAAATACCTCTGTCCAGACATTCTCTAAAGGGTCTTTAAATTCCAAAATCAATTTATCAGATTCCCCAAACAAAGTAAAGTTTCTCTTATTGTCACATACTAAAAATATGATTACCTTCATCATATTAAAACCTTACTGAAACAATAAGTACTACAGTACAATCCTTATATATATATCACATTATTCTAATAACCAGAATATAATCCATGAGTCCAAAAGCACCAATGCATTAATTATTCCGCTTAAACTGTAGTAACAGTATAATATTGTCCTTGATCCCTTGGCATTTTCTGAGGTAAGTTTCCCTGACGCTTAGGACATTCATTTGCATAATGACCCATTTCCCTACAATTGTAGCATTCAACATTGATAGCCTCTTTCTTTCTCTTACAATCACGCGCCTGGTGACCTTTTTCTCCTCATTTATAACAAACTCCCATTCCTTTTAGGCAAGTACCAGGGTGATTCTTCTCACAATTATCACATAATGGAAAATCCTTCTTTCCCTTTTTCCCTTTATCTGTTTCTTGTTCCACCATTCGCTTCTTCTCTTGCTTTACTTTGTTGTCATAAGACTTAGAGAATTCCTTTTCTGTCTTGATAGCACATGAGACTATATCCTCGTATGTTGAGAAAGATTGTGATACTAAAGCTCGACGGAGAAAAGGTTTTAACCCATCAAAGAAACAATCAATCTTACTTATTGGGTTACGTATATAATCTGCAGCATGCCTCGCTAACCTTGTAAAGTTAGCCTCATACTTTGTGACATTCTCATCCTCCTTCTGCCTCAGACTCAGAAATTGCCTTTCCATATCTGCTCGATGGTCATGGGGAAAGTACTTTTCTAAAAAAAGATCTTTGAACTCCCTCCATTCCATATTCGATACTTTATCATCATCCTTTGTATTTTGAATCAATGACCACCATTGATCGGCATCTCCAGTGAGGCGGTAAACTGCCATGATAACCTTCTCCCTTTCGCTACTCCCCAAGGCGTGGAATATTTTCTCTAAGGAGTTTATCCATTACTCAGCTACTAACGGATTTGTACCCCCATTAAATGTTGGTGGTTTTTGCCTCATGAAGCGGTCTAACATTGATCCTCCACGTTGCGGATCAGGGTGCTCCATATGAGTAAGGTTATTATTCATAACCTGAGTGAGTTGTCCCAGTATGGTAATAAGTTGATCAGCACCAGTTGTTTCTCCAGATCCACAATAATTATCTTGAGCAGGAGGGAAATCCCTACACAGAGTGCGTGCATTGATACGGTTTCCATTCCTTCCACTAGGCGCCATTTCTAAACAATGGCATAAACTATATTAGTTTATGAATCAAAATACATAATTCCATACTTGTAAGATACTTAACATAAATTGAACTATTTATGGATATAATCCATAAAAATTTTTTCTTTGAGAAGTATATACTCATAACCCTTCATAGTGGTTTGTAAAGAAAATGAGAATTATCCTAAGCATATCCCTTTGGAGTGTCGTAACCAAGAGTGCAGCAAGGCCCGTTGTCGTGCACCAGTTCCCGTTCGAGTCTAGCTCAAAGCGGTGTTTTCGGGTTTTACCCCTAGGTACATTTGTGCCAGAGCCGCCTCTACCTGCTCGTATCCAGACAGGGATGTATTGCTTGGAAAACTCACAACATCTCTACAATACCAAAATTATAGGAAGTTCTTCTATACTAATCCTCAAAGTCTATCTTCGGGCTATGTGCTCTAATCAGAGTTTATCTAAATCTAGCTTCCAATGTTAGTACTAAACTGCCTCTGATACCAATTGTAACGCCCCAACCCCAGCTTCCCAGAGTCAGTGCATTACTTAGTAACATTGGCATGATCACAAAAGATCAAGTCTCAAAAGACCGATTAGTTTAGTAGCCTTGGAAACACTAGATACATTCATAAATGTTACATTACATCATAAAGTGAAAAACTAATAACAAAGTCTTCATAGTCCACACTCATATCCTCTTCTGACTATCCCTGCAGGTCATTCATAAAATACTTCTTCACATCCTGGAAAATATTAAAACATTGAAAGGGGTGAGCTCAGATGCTCAGTAAGGATAACAATATTGCGGAAACTTTCATAAATAAACATAAAAATTTAAGGCAATGTATAACTAAAACAAAAGCCTTTTAAACTTGAACATCTACATAATATGGCAAAAGTAAAATGAGATAATGCCATTCACTTCTTCACATTGATATTCTACTGGTCGAATAATCACATGCAATATCAATAACCACTTTCATAATGAGGGAATGTATAATGCCAGACATTCTGAAACATTTTTTCAAGGCCTCGGCCAAGACGTCTAAAATGATTAAGGCCTCGGCCAAAACCATAAATCAAATTGGGAAAGAGCCTCGGCCAATTCCACGTCTAGTTGTCTCATGAGACCTACCGATGCATCGAGGAGCTATAGCGGGCTCCACCCGTCACTTATTGAGTCCAATACATTCATCATATGAATAGGTTTAAACATATCATAAACCATAACATAATCGTATCACATAAAACATGCATAAAGGAAACATAACATTTCCACATTTCAATCACAAGATATCAATACAACACATTGATATAATAAAAACGCTTTCAAAACCATTTTCAATACCAAAATAAATGAAAGTTTAAACTTTGAATTTATTTTTCATTAAAAAAAATGATGGCTTGTAGAGGAAGCCGAAACTCAAATAATGGTCACGGTGGCGGAGAAGTCGTTGTCACCGCATAAGTACGGAAAGAATAACATTCCCTTTTGTCGTTTAGCAAAACGCTTCGTATAAAAAAGATTCATTTTGAATAAATGTAAAAGTCAAAGGGGTTTATACACCGTATCAAAGAAAGTTGTGTATAAAACCAAATATGCCTCAATGAAAGGGGATTGAGACGAAGTCCTTAAAAGATCATTTTTTTATAAAGTAGGTCTATTATGTGTATTCACTATAAGTACACATAAATAATGTAAAAATACAAGATAGGACATAATAATATCATGACATAATTTGAAAGTAGGAGATTAACCCAAAGAATAGAAATTGGGTTAAGAAGTTCCCTTACCTCGTGTCCGACTTGACTCAACCGTTCTTTAACCTTTGGAATAATAAAATAGAGTTAATATCTAACTTATTAAGAACCATTTTCAATTTCATTATCCTTTTTATATCACTTATTACAATGTTATGAACATTATGTAATTATTTAAGTTAATAACGGTCGTTTTGTCGATCTTTGGTACTTGAGTCAACAATAAACTTCTTATAATTACGAGTTGTTAATGTGATTAAATATCCATTATATCCAGAATTATATTCATGATGTAGATATCATATATATAATATATATCCAGTATATACATTGATTCATAATATTACGTAACATTTGGAGGTAAGAAATGAAATGCACCGTTCATGGAGACGGTAAACCGTACGTATGCATGAACGCTACTTTCATTTCTATTTCGTATTTAATGGAATGAAATCATAATTATATAAATGTAAAATATAATTCCAGTATAATATAGCATATAATAACATTTACTCTATCCTTTATACATCCCACATATGGTATTAACGATTCAAATCACTTTGAGGGGGCGGTAGTCCGCACTTCCTAAAATGAAAATATCGCGTTTACCCATAATGGAAACCATAAAGGTATGCCATAAATGAGACATATAGAAGCATAAGTAAAAAATAAACATATTATATATCATATATAAATATAGTGACATCTTAATGGCCACCTTTGAAGGTGTTATATGAGTGTTGAACAATCATCATTTCGTGAGGCAGAAATTCGATATCCACAGAAATAGTATGTTCTTTAACCATTAGATGTAGGTGTGTGTAAGTATAGCTCCAATCCTTCTTATAACAACATCCTAGTATATTTAGGATACTGTTGTTGTTACAAAAGAAATGAATAAAAAGAGTTTAAGGGGTTGGAGAAGCTAAATAAAACAAAACAACATTAGAGAAGACATTACCTCAAAATCGGGTAACTCTTTTTGATTTGAGCCAAAGGCTTCCTTGGGAAGAGTTATGCACAAATTGAGGATTATATAAGTAATAGGGGAAAGTTGGGAGAGTATTTGGGCAGAGTTTGGCTGATCCAAATGGCTTGAAAGTGTGAATGAGGTGGTAGAGGTGGGGGCCTTTTATAAGAGGAGAGGAGGGGCACTCTTGGAAGGTAAGGAAATTTTACATTATTATACAATGCTTTTCGGATTCTAAAGGTACCACACTTATATAATTCGTGGCTAAGGTGATAAGGGTTCTAAATCTCCTCATCCAATAGGTTTTGGACATGTGTAGGTCTTAGATATTACATTATCTTTCCATTTTATTTAAATCGTTAAATAATGAGGTCATCACTGCATCATCATAATGTCATAAATAATTTAATTTATTTAATGTCTAAAAATTATAAAAAAAATACTATGATGTAGGAAATCTTTTTAGATTTCTAATTAATATTTATAGTCAAATTTTTGACTTGTGTAACCCCACTTAAAAACTGTTTTAGTAAAACAACTCATGTTTGTGTCAATTTAATTTTAACATTAAATAAATATATATTAATATCATTTTCCAACCAATGTGGCTCCATGGGGTCCCCAAGTTGACTGATGGGTTGTCTTGGTCGGCCATGAATCATTCAATAGGAGTAGGACAAGTGTCAAGCTCATCTCATATTATTAAAACATTATTTTTACCTTAAACTACACTAATTACCTCTAATCACGATTAAGAACTTAAAAGTTACTATTCACCAAAAAAATTATTTTAATCTCATTGAACCACATTTTACTTCTTAATGACAACCATGTATGTCGGATTTTTGAAAATCAAATCACAGAAGTGGTAATATTTCTTTTAAACGAAATATCAGTTATTTAACTACCACTTAGTGGTTTCACTATTCATCAAAAATTGAAGTTTTTCAGAACAATGCCAAAATTTCACCCTAATCTATAATTGATATTCCGAATTCAAAAATGATGTATATTTTAAAAAATTCCAAACATATAAGTTGCATTAATTAATTTTATAATTAATTCCCGCTGTCACAACAAATAGCATGTTTTTAAGAAACAATTTATATCAAAAGATTGGCAATTGTTTATGTCCAATTTCAATGTTAAATTAATTCTAATAGCCACCATTGGATAAAATGGTAAAAATATATTCTAATTATACTTTAAAACCACTAAATAGTATAATTTATCACTATAAATTATTTTTATTAAAAGAGTTGTTTTTAAGTAATTTTCACTATTCATAAAAAATTGGAAGTTCTCAGAAAATTACAAAAAAATTAACTTTGGATAATTTCGATCTTACGAATACAAAAATGAAGTCCATTTTGAAATATAAAATTTCTATAATTTTAAAAAGTGGTTATTACTATTCATAATGGCTACTTTGATTAGTCGCGGTGTTTTAGAACTCGAAGTTGCGTACAATGCAAGCTATTGCATTATTGAATGAGAAGTGTATCGTGGAAGCTCGGGGTGTTACAATATGAATCCCCAGTTTACCTCATAATTAGGGAAGAGTATCCAAGAGGTGAATGGGACTGATCTTGGATTGAATATAGAATGCCATCCACATATGAATGGTCTGAAAAATTATAATAAACAATATCTTGAGGATATTATCTATTCATGTGCCTTGGATTTTAGTGGATAGTGGAACAACCATTGGGTATTGGTTGAGTTATATTTTAATAATAGTTATCATTTTTTGATTAGAATGGATTCCATCAAGAATTTGTATGGTCACCCATACAGGTCACCTCTTTATTAGGAAAATTTTGGTGAGGCCTCTCTCATGGGATATAGTCTTCTTCAAGAGATGTACACAAGGATTTAGGATATACAACCAAACTTAGTAATATCTTAGATTAAATAGAAATTTTATTCATATCATCATTTTCATCCTTTGTATTTTTTTTCATTGGTGGTTGGGTCTTCTGGATAGTATCTCCTCAGTTGTGTCACCATCATCTTGGTAAACAAGGGAATATATCTCTAAGATATGTTGAAAAATTGAAGATCATTGAGGCGATTGGATAGCTTTCTTATCTGTTGAATTATAGGAATAGTTAATGAGAATTTTTGATGTTTTTTGCATATCTAAACTCAATAAGTACCATATTTGTAACACCAAGATGTTTTTATGAAATATTTTCTTTTAATAATTTTTAATATTCATTTTCTTTTTTTGCACTCAATCATGAGTTTAAACAAACAATGAGGTACCCTTATTATAAAATTACATTAATATACTAGCCATTAGGTTAGTAAGAATAATTATAACTAACTTATCAAAATGCACTATGAACTTATTGGATATAAATTATTTATGAAAAATATAAATCAATTAGATTTCTATATTTTAAGTGAATTAATTTTGGTAATGAAATTAATGAGATATATATAATTAAGAAAATATTTTTTTTCACCCAATAGATATTTTATTTATATGGTATGAATAAAACCCTATTTGATATATAAAAACCTATGTTTTTTAAAAAAATTAATTTTGCACCTTTGAATGGAGAAACCATTTTAAATTAATATTTTGACACACTAATAATTTTATATGAAAAAATAAACATGTTATTTTGATGTGGGATATAAAAAAATACTTTGTATAAATTTATAATATTTTTCTGATAACTTTCATGTTTTTATTAATAGTAAAAATACGCTAAATCTAGTGCCCCTAACTCAATTATAAAATCTCACCTTCTCCCTCGCCTCTTCACTTCATTTTGAGACTTCAAGCTCATCCATCCCCTACCATTTTTTCCTCTCAAATTCCCTATCTTTATTCTATAGGTTCTTATCATCTTCAAAGACCAAATATAGTGCTCTAAAGGGAGATTTAGAGAACGCACATCGAAGAAGAGGTAATATCATTTGCTGATTCTTTCAAACTTATTCCTTATTATACATCCTATTCATTAGTTTTTAAATATAAAGCAATAACATAATTATCAATAATACACTGATATGTTATTATAAACATGAAACAACCATAGATCATAATCTACCAATCCTATGAAAATTAAAATCACCATGTGTGCATACGTATATCTTACCATCTCCACGCCATGGTGTAATATGTTTTTCACCACAACATTACATGTATGGGTATAATTATGGAATTGATAAATATATATATATGACTGATATAAATTTATTTTGATTATGAGATACTATAAACCTTTCATTTCAATACCATTCAACAATTATGGAAATGATATCGTCCCTCGTGTGTACGTACGGCTTACCGTCTCCACGGTGTGATGTGATTCGTTGTACATAATATTCCTTAAAGAATGATTATTTAAATGAAATGAATGAATAAATATGATACATATTATACTAATACCATGATCTAAATGATATAACTATAACCTAAAAACAGTAATAAGAACTTATCTGACAAAACCCGCATAACAACATAAAGCAGTTAGTACCCAAATAATGAGAAACAAAGAAATGTTACTAAAAAAGGATGAAAATATCATCATAAATGTTATCATAAAAATGATTATGATTCTTGAATAAGTAAGTAACATTATTTAAATCATCATACATGAGGTTTGGATACATTTAAAATCATATCATACCTAAGGTAACATATAACTTTGTAAATATCGTTTTTATCCAAGATGGTTTGTTCGTAAGTATTTACTGAGGTATATTGATCATCCACATACAAGTTTCCTAAATATGTATTTCAAAATATTATTTATATCCTTCTATAATTTTTTAATGTCAATTTTACCCATTGGTGAATTTTTTTTACAAAATGATTGAATGGAATCTTTTGTCGTTTTCGGTACAAGGTGCTCTTTGACTTTTCCAAAAAAAGTACGAAAAGAATGTTTTTTTAACTTGTATGGCATGAATGGATTTTTACGCTTTAATAATTCCTTATTTCCTTGAATATTCCACTACAAGTTTACAAGTTTATTTTCACATAAAATTATTTCTTCAAAAACTATGTGCCAGTTTGAGGAAGGAAAACGTTTTTAAATAATAAATAAATTTTCCTCAAGAATTAATTCCATGTTTTTCATAAAAAATATTTTACATCTAAGATGAAACTCTTTAAAAAGCATTGTATTTATATCCCTGTTATTTCCATTATTTGATTTTGTTTATGATGGACTTTTATTTATGAAATCCATTTGTTTTTTATCAATTATGATCGAATGATGTATAAGAAATCCATTTTATTTTTAATGGGTTGTGATATGGTGAATGTTGTTATGTTTTTGTGGAAAACATAAGAATGGTTTCATTATGATATGGGTCTGACCTATATATCCCTAAAATTCATTGGGTAAAGATTTATATCCCATGAGATAGACATGACTAAAACGGAATGTAAATCTAGTTCAGTAATCCAGGGCAGGAACAAGGAGTGAACTCAGTTCAGTATTGGACTTTGTCTACTACAATGGTCTCGGTAATGATCCTTGACTAATATGAAATGATTTTCTATGATTATGTGTGTATGATAAAAAAATTTATTTCTAATGTTATGACTATTGGGATTTCATTGAACTTTTATGATTTATCCCATTACATGATATTATGATCTTTTATATGCAAGATAAGATATTCAAATGTTATGTTTATGATTGATATTTCTATTGTTTACCCATATTGAGAATTGGATCTCACTCTTTTATATGTTTCTTTTTCCCAGGTCATAATGAATGGTATTATGTAATATATGTCAAAATGGACTCTAGTTATGAAGAAATTAGTAAGAGACAATGTGGATGTTTTATGAACCAGTTGTTTATGTTTCCCAATTTCTAATGACACTAAACCTATATGGTCCTATTGTGGTTTTGTTATGTTATGTAATAAATAATTTTAAATTTTGGATCAATATATATAAAGTATGGGTTGTTATAGTTTGTATCAGAGAAATGGTATAGATAAACTTTATAAATTGTGATGATAGAACCTTAGTAATAACCCTAAGGATATGTCTAAGTATGGGTTACAATACTATCCTAGTGTTTTAGAGATGTTCATGAATAACCAAGTATAAAAACTAAAGTGTCCTAAATTGGAATTTTATTCCTGATTATGTGGTATTCCTATTAGGATTATTTTTTCTCACACTATACTTCTTGGTTTTCATAAATGGATGGGACTCAAAGGAATCGTGTTAATGCTGAATGTGATGGGAAATGAAATGATTGCCCCCCTAAGCAACCAAATGTTATTGGAGATGGAATGAAAAAACTTATATCCATGATCACCAAACTTTATCAATCTAAGAATCATGTAGTACTTCCAAACAAGTAAATGAGGGAGAAACATTTTGTTGTCTTCCATGAGATAGTGTCCACCATCATTCAGTGGGTCTTCTGACCCATTAGTGCATGAACAATGGATCAGTACAGCTGAAAAGATATTTTCAAATCTAAAATGTTCTGAACATGATAAAGTAATCTTAGAGATCTATTATTTTTAAGGAAAAGCTGATCAGTGTTGGAATCTTATCAAGAATACGATGCAAAGAGATAAAATTGAGTCCATGGAATGTGACGAGTTCAAGGACTTATTTTTCAGTAAGTACTTTCCTCTTTTTCTTGAAAAAAAGATGGTGAAGGAGTTTTTTGAACTTAAGAAAAAATATGATGCATCTGTTGGTACCTATGAATCAAATTTTACAAGACATTCAAGGTATTCTTCTAGAATTATTATCTAACCTAAGAGTAAAATTTATCAATTCTTTAGCAGCTTAAAACCCTATCTACGAAGGGAATTATCCATAAGGGAATTGAATAGATACGAGGAGATATTTTGAGGTGTTATCAAGGTTGAGATGGTGACTAGATTAACCCCTTAGTCATATGGTTTTGATAATAAGATAAAAATTTAATTCAAATTAAAATATAAATACCACACTGAAAAGAAGATGAGTATTCCCTTATGCTCATAGTGTGGAAATAAACGTGGATGGAATTGCCTTAAAAGGTCTAATAAATGTTTTAAGTGTGAAAAATAAGGTCATAAGGCATTTTAATTCCAAAGTTATGGGAAAAATATTTCTAATGATGTGAATAAAGAAAAGGCTACACAGAATTCACATTTTACACTTCATTGTTACAAGTGAAATGAAATGGGGAATTATACCAATAAATTCATTAATCCAAGGGTTATTGATGATGATCAACATTGACAAACTCTTAAGTCTAAAGACAAAGTAAAGTCACATGCAATCACTATCGGCAATGTGGAGTATGATAATGAAGTTTTGAAAGGTACACTTACCATCCACTCTAAAGTAGAAAATTTTCTATTTGATTCTAGATCCACCCACTATTTTATTTCTGAATAATTTTCTAATGGTATCACCATATTACCTCAAAAACTAGATGTTTAGTTAGTTGAGACAACTCTTAATGGCACAATGGTCACATCAAATGTTTATAATTCTTCTCTAGTAGAAGTTTGTGGGAAATTTTTCCTAAAAATATTTTGATCCTTCCTAAAGTAGAATTTGATGTGATTCTTGGCATGGATTGGATTTCTCAATATAGAGCTCATATCAATTTCCAAGGAAGGGAAGTCTCATTACATGTTCCATATCAATCTATGATAATCTATCAATGCAAGGATTAATATAAACTTTCAATAAAAATTACTTCCATCTTATGGGTCTTGATTCCAATAAATGAAGGTTATTTATCTCAAATGGTTGACAAAAAACTCATGATTAAGAATAAACCCATTGTATGGGTGTTTTTTGATGTCTTTCCAGCAGAATTTCTAGGTCTTCCACCAAATTGTGAAGTTGAGTTATAATAGAACTCATACCGGGTGTTATGCCTATATCAAAGACACCTTATAGAATGGTCCCAATTGAGTTACAGGAATTGAAGAAGCAACTTCAAAAGAGTCTTGATAAGGGATTCTTATGCCCTATTGCATAAACTTGTAGAGAACCTGTTCTATTGGTTATGAATAATGGTAGATCAATGAGACTCTACATTGATTATCAATAACTTAAAAAGATCACTATCAAGAACAAATATCCACTTCCTCCCATTGATGAATTATTAGAATAACTACATGGAGGTCAATACTTTTCCAAGATTGATCTTTGTTCAGGATATCATCAATTATGCATCAAAAATGAGGATATACTAAAGATGGAATTATGTACAAGGTATGGAAACTATAAATTTATAGGGATGCCTTTTGGTCTTAATAATTCCCCAGCTATCATAATTTTTCTAATGAATAGAGTCTTTAGATACTATCTTGATCAGTTTTTGGTAGTCTTTATAGATGATATTATTCTCTATTCAAAGATCAAGGAAGAACTTGATGATCACTTGAGAATTTAACTGTATACCTTGAAAAATGAGAATCTTTATGAAAAATTTACCAAGTGTGAATTTTTTCTTCAGAAAGATTAATTTTTGGGTCACATAATCTAAATAGGGGGGATATCTATGGATCTAGCAAAAATAGAGGTTATTGAAAGATAGTCAAGACCAACAACGGTAACTGAGATCTGAAGTTTTCTTTATTTGGCTAGATATTACCGATGTTTTGTGGATGATTTTTCATGATTATCTAATCCACTAACCAAGTTTACTTGGAATGACGTTAAGTTCATTTATATGGAGTATTGTGAAGAGAATTTCAATGTAAAAAAAGAAGGTTACCCAGTGCACCTATGCTCACATTAGCTTGTAGTGGAGAAAGGTTTGTGATCTATATTGATGCATCCAAGAAGGGGATGGGATGGGTTCTCATGAAAAATGATATGGTGATATCTTATTCCACACAGAAGTTGAAAATTCATGAAAAAATTACTCAACTCATGATTTGGAGTTAGATGTGGAAATTTCTGCATTAAAGATATGGAGGTATTATCATTATGGTGAATGGTGTGATATTTATACTGATCCTAAAAGTTTAAAGTATATTTTTACACAAAAGGATATGAATATGCACCAAATAAGATGGTTGGAGTTGATTAAAGATTACGAGTTCTCAATACATTACCACCCTAGGATAGTGAACAAGTTGGTAGATTCTTTGAGTCAAAAATACCATGCTAGCTTATCCATGATGAGGATCATGAACGATCCAATATTTATGGATTTGAAAAGGATAGATCTTGAAATTTTTATTGAAGGGGATAAATATTATCTTTATAAAATGAATGTTCAACCATATATAAAAGTGAAGAATAAATAGGCACAGAATGAAGATGTAGAGTTACAATATAAGGTGAGAAATGTTCCTGAAGTCAACATTGGTTGTGATGAAATAATAAGGTTTAGGAACTGGGTTTGTATTCATCCCATACTAGAATTAAATATGGACCTATTGGATGAGGCTCATATATTCTCATTCTCTATTCACCCTGGAAGCACAAATATGTACAGGGTCCTGAAAGAGTACTTCTGGTGGGATGGCATGAAAAGAGATGTTGCTAAATATGTCTCTCGATGATTGGATTGTCAAATAGATAAGGATGAGAGAGATAAGTCTAAAGGTATATTACAACCATTATCTATACTAGAATGGAAATAGTAAAACATCACTATGGAATTTATCATTAGGCTTCCCAAAACATCCAATGGAAATAATTCTATCGGGGTTATAGTTGGTCGCCTTAAAAAGTCTGTACACTTCATTTCTATTAGAGAGGATTTCTATATTGATTATTTTGCTAGGATATATGTAAAGGAAGTGGTAAGATTTCATGGAGTACCACTTTCTATTATATTCAATTGGAATATGAGGTTTACCTCAACGTTTTGTAGAAGTCTTCAGCGTGATCTGGATACATATTTAATATTTAGCACTTCTTATCATCCTCAAATAGATGGTCAGTCTAAGAGAAAAATTCAAACTCCAGAAGACATGTTGAGAGCTTTCTCTATGTAAGAACCCGGTTCTTCTCTTGAGGTACGGGCTTCTTCTTTTCTCTTTTCCTTAAGTGTTTTTAATAAAATATAGAAAATGGGGAAAAATCCTAAATTTCATAACTACATGTCGTGTACTTTTCCACACGCCGTGTACTTTTAGCCATGTTGGGATGAGTACATAGGGCGTGTATCCGTGTCGGCGACAAAGGGTGTAGGAACCAACTACACGCTGTGTAGTGGTCCTTTACACGCCGTGTAGTCAGTCGGTAGGCCAAAACAGTAAGGCGGTGGAGTAGCCGCCAGCTGGGCGGAAGTACACGCTGTGTACTTAGGAGTACATGCCATGTACTCATGTCGATGGGTGAATAGTGTGGCAGTGCCACCAAAGGAACAGTTAAATGAAAGGATTACACGTCATCTACTTGGAAGTACACACCGTGTACTTTGTTTTTTCGGCTTAAAACAGGAAGGAGCCTCCTCATTTGGCAAAGGAGTCATTTGAGCCATTTTGGAGCCAAAGGAGGAGGCTGAACCTTTGAAGATCCGCCGAGTGTTCATATAGAATCTGATTTTGCCTCGGACGATCTCGTTGGAACCGCGCGGGTAAGCCCTTTCTTCTCCTTAAGTCGTTCTTACCAATTCTTTCCCAAGGGAAAGTTATTTACGTTTTAATGGATTTTTTTCTTCGTTAGATCTACGCCGTTCTTGGGCGTTTCTAGAGTTGGCGTTCGGGTATATCGTTCATTGGCGTATAAGGTAGGTGGCTTGGTGTTTGTTTTTTCAAATGTCGTGTGTTTTGTGCGTTTTTGTGCCACGGACCCATGTTGGGGTGTCGTGTGGCTGAGGCCTTTGCTATATTTAATGCCTAGAATTGCATAGGTGATTAAATTGTGATAATAAAATTCTGGTTGGGATCGTTGCTTGGATCTAGAACCACCCCGGGGGTGTGTTCCACTGTTTAGCAGTTTGGACAGGGTACCTGAGGGTATGCCTTTAATGTAGTAACTATAGAATTTCCTTGAGATGAATTACTTGTTTACTGCATTTTGACGTGTTGGGAATGGCCTAGTTACCTTTTTAGCCTGAGGGTGATGTTATGATTAGCATGTGGGAACTGCCCTATTTAGCCTGTGGGCAGTAGTTATTTCGGCCTGAGGGCAACTTCTTCCGTGCCTGTGGGCAGTTGACTCTGTGACTGTGGGTGACACTACCTACGCCTGAGGGAAAACTCTGTTATGCCTGAGGGCAGATTCTTGTGTTCGATACTCTTTACCAGAGGGTAGGATTTTACATGTCCGAGGACATTATCTGGTTATTTAGAATATTCACTATGGTGTTATTTTAAAATAAATGTATTAAATGGATAATAAAATGGCAATATAACTGGTAATTAGTTACTTTTGAGTACTGCTTACTTTATTGCGTTTTTACTATTGCACGCTATTATTGAATGCTTACACACAGTTGGGCACGGGCCTTTGGTGGGTGCCTACTAGGAATTTATTTCTCACACCCTGTTTGGGTCACGTTTTTTTGGCCCAAAAAGATTACGTTTCTGCAGGTGTGGATAGGGGAAAGAGTCCCTATATAGGTACTTGACTTTTGTTGAGGAGTAGGAGGGCATGGGACCAAGCCTAGGCTCGTGATGCCGCTGCCAGCTGTTTTGCTTTGTTTTGTTGTACTCTGCTTTTGGGTGTACTGTATTGATGTATAACATGTTCTGGATGTTTTCTTAGAACTTGAGACATGTAGCATCATTATTTATCTATTGTTGGTTATATCCACTATTGTTGTTTATTTCAGTTGTGTATGAATTTTTTCTGCTTCCGCTGTTCGTTGTATGTTTGATGTTTTTTTTATTCGGTATTCCGCTGCATTACACTTTGACAAATGAGGTCATAGTTTCCCCACTATCAGATCTGGGCCCTCACTGCTAGTCGGAAGCCTCTGGCGTTTGGGGAAATGCGCTTGAGGTCACGTGGTGAACCGGATTCGAGGCACCCGTTGCGTGGCACTAGGGTCAGGGACGTTACAAAGTGGTATCAGAGTGGTTCTTTTCTTTGACTTACTGTTTGGAGCCTTAGTCAGGGATAGGATGAGCGGTAGTTGGTAATAAGCTATGCCTAGGCGTAGCTAACCCGCGTACAGGGAAAATCCAGTCTACCTCGTATTGTAATTTTACTGATTTTGAAAATTTTACCGTTGATATGTTTTCACTGTTGGGTGACGCACTTGCGATTGTGATGTTATAATTTATTGGTGGGTTCTATTTAGTTGCATCCTGAGGAGATGAGGGTATGCCATCTCGCGCATCATTTAGGAACATGCTAGAAATCACATGCCATGCATAGTTCCATGTCATGTAGGTGCATTAGAAATTCCATGCTGTTGTGATAGTAGATGTGCTAGAAAAGCATGCTGTTGTGATAGCTACTTGATAAATACCTGCTATTTGATAGGATATTTTGTGTAATCATGTTTATAGAATGGACACCAAACTTTGGTTTTTGGGGATTATGGGCCCCCATTGACCGGAATTTGGTGGATCATTGACTGATTATGTTGTTATAACACAGATAAGATGTCAAACTTTGATTCGTGGGGAGTATGGGCCCTCACGGGTCGGAATTTTACACTTAGGTGTTGTTTTCAGTATTTTCTGGGTTCCGAAGAAGTTTTTGAGGAATACTATCCGGAAACCCAGTATACACGTCGTGTAGTATTTTTACACATGTCGTGTATGGCCTTCTGTTCGGGAAGAAAAATAAACTTTTTAAGTACACGTCGTGTACTATGAGTACACTCCGTGTAGTCTTCTTCCGTGTCACAAACCATGTTGGCGGCGACACGAGGAAGGGGAGAGCTTGGGTAGAACACGCCGTGTAGTGTTGACCCGGAGTCCGGCCGTGTAACTAACAACACGGTTCAGTGAACTTATATACATAACACGTTGTGTCAATGATGAACACGTCGTGTAGTGTGACCTGGGGACTCGGCCGCGTAACTAACAACACGGGTCAATGTCACCTCTCCTAGAACACGTCGTGTACCTTTGGGACACACCGTGTAGTCTTGTCCGAGGATAGACCATGTGGACTTAGCCGTGTGGTGGGGAAACAGGGTGGTGTACACGCCGTGTGTGAGTGTAACACACCGTGTAGTTTCAAGCCGAGTAGTCGGCCGTGTCACAGACAACACAGGCAGTTGAAAAACAACACCATACACACTGTGTAGATATTATACACACCGTGTAGTTTTTGTTGAACGGAAGCCGTGTGGCTTAGCCATGTGTAAGGACCAGAGCAGGGGAAGGGAAGTCAAGTACACGCTGTGTAGACAGTATACACGCCGTGTAGTCTTGTTTTGAAATATTTGAAATGCCTTCTTCATCTTGTTCCCTTTGTGGTTCCTTTGCTATCAGTCTTAATAATCTTGAATCTAAGGTGGGCCTTTGACCATGTAGTGTCATGCTGCCTAGACGACCGCGCGTTGTTCGCCAGGAGAGCGGCGACGAGTATACTCCGGAGATGGTGGGCCATGGGCTACCAGTTGATCCTCCAGCAGAGCCAGATGCGGCACCAGTTGTTATACCGGACATAGGCGCGGAGGCTCAGTTTCATGAAGGCTTATTACGGTTCATGCAGACCTTTCAGAGAGAACCGCAGGCTACTATATCTATGGCCAAGTTGACACGTATCTTCCAGTAGCAGCATCTGCCTACATTCTCAAAGTATGGAAGACCACAGGCTGCAGAGTCTTGTCTGGGGTCGATGCAGACTATTTTCTAGCATCTTGAGATGCCTCCAGGGCGGAGGGTCAATCTCGTGACTTTCATGCTGCGTGATTCCGCCAAGAGGTGGTGGGATGTTACCATCCAGTCAGAGCATCATAGGGACATGGAGTGGGAAGACTTTCAGGCAGTCTTCTATGAATTTCACTTCCCGGAGACACTGAGAGTAGATAGATCTTGAGAGTTCATGAATCTTCAGCAGGGTGCTATGTTAGTGATGGACCATTCTGCTCGTTTTACGGAGCTTCAACGCTTTGCACCCGTGCTGGTGGGTGATGAGACGTTGAGACCCAGACGTTTTGAGGATGGTCTTCGTTATGACATTCGAGCGCTGGTGAATGTTTTCAGGTTGCCTTCTGTACACGCTATTGTGAATCAGGCACTGATTACGGAGAGGAACCTGCGGGAATCTAGTGGTGTGGGCCAGGGAGGTTCAGCACCAGTTACTGGTACTTTTTCTGTTGGTAAGAGGAAGAGATAGTTGGACTTCTCTCAGGGCGGCAGTACCAGTCAGAAGAATGTTTCGGGTGGCCATGTTATGTGATACCAGTGTGGCAGAGAGGGGCACAAGAGGACATAGTATCCATGAGATCTAGTGGAGTGCCGAGCTTATGGCAAGATAGGTCATCTGCATTGCTTTTGTAGGGCGTTTCCACCAGCAGCTAGGGATAAGGGTTCTGTGAAAACTCCGCGTGCGGGAGCAGGACCAGTGGCTTCTTACCAGTTGGGGAACTGGAATACGTCAGGGCGTGCAGGCAGAGATGGTGGTCGTGGTCATGGTATCCAGACACCAGGATCTCAGAGGCAGCAGGGCAGGATAGCTCAGGGTAGCCAGGCTGTGCCGTAAGGCCACGGCGCTGGGCAGACATATGCGGTGCAACAGACCCAGCACGAGCAGGATCTCGGACCTTCTACAGTCAGAGGTACTATTTTAGTATCTTCTGTTTTATCTTCAGTAATTTTCGATACAGGTGCTACACATAGTTTCATATATGTACCCATTGTGGAGAGCCATGGGCTCGATGTTTCTACTTTTTCTGATATCATGACGCTAGACACTCCATTGGGGACTAGAATGGCTGGTGTGCGTCAGTGCAAGGAGTGCCCCCTTGAGGTTGGTGGGTGTCACTTCCTTTGGGACCTCTATGCCCTAGAGATGACGAGCTATGACATCATTCTCGGGATGGACTGGTTGGTTCCCTTTTGAGCCTTTGTAGACTGCTATCATCGTAGGGTGAGTTTCACGTCACCAGAGGGAAGATAGTTTTTATACAAGGGAGAATGGGATGTTCAGGCGAGTCGAGCTGGACCAGAGCATTGTGGGTGAGGTGAAGTCACGGCCCAGATTGCGAGCTTATATTTGGATGACCAGGGGACTTGTCAGGTGGATTTCCCTCTTATTTTTTATCGTTTCAGTGATGTTTTCCCGGACGACTTTTCGGGTCTACCTCCGGAGTGATAGGTGTATTTCTCCATTGAGCTTGTGCCAGGAGCAGCACTAGTGTCTATTCCTCCTTATAGGATGGCCACACCTAAGTTGCAGGAGATCAAGAGGCAGTTGGAGGAGTTGCAGGTAAAGGGATTTATCCGTCCGAGTACTTCTCCTTGGGGTTCGCCGGTCCTTTTTGCAAAGAAGGTGGATGGTACCCTCAGACTTTGAGTGGATTATCGGAAGTTGAACCAGCCGACGGTCAAGAACTGATATCCCTTGTCGAGGATTGATGATCTTCTTGATCAACTTCCTGGAGCACAAGTGTTCTCGAAGACTGAATTGAGATCAGGATATCATCTGTTGTGCGTTAGACCATCTGATATACCTCTCACAGATTTCAGGAGCAGGTATGGCCTATACAAGTATACGGTTATGCCGTTCGGACTGACGAAAGCGCTAGCAGTTTTCATGGATCTGATGAATCATGTGTTCCATCCGTACCTTTATTCTTTTGTGGTAGTATTCGTGGACAAAATCTTCGTGTACTCTCACACTCGACATGACAATGCCACCCATCTTGAGATCGTACTGGGTACACTGAGAGAGCATCGGCTATATGTTAAACTCTCAAAGTGCCACTTTTGGATGGACCAGATTCACTTCTTGGGTCATGTCATCTCAGAGGCAGGAGTTTCAGTAGACCCAGAGGAGGTGAGAGCAGTAGTTTCCTGGGAGCAGCCTAAGAACGTGTTTGAGATACGAAGTTTCTTGGGGCTAGCTGGTTACTACAGGCGCTTCATACTGGACTTCTCCGGCTTAGCAGCACTGTTGACGGGTCTGACTAAGAAGGGTGTGAAGTTCTTTTGGTCAGAAGCTTGTGAGGCAGCTTTTCAGGACCTGAAGAGAAGGTTGACATCAGCATCGATCCTAATACTCCTAGAGCAGGGGAGGATCTATACAGTTTACTATGATGCATCAGGGATTGGGCTGGGAGCAGTGTTTATGCAGGGCGACCGAGTTGTTGCATACGGGTCTTGGTAGTAGAGGCCACATGAGAGGAATTTCTCAACGCATGATCTCGAGTTAGCTGCAGTTGTACAAGCGTTGCGCTGTTGGAGACATTATCTACTAGGATATCATTTTGTGGTTTTCTCTGACCACAAAAGCCTCAAGTAAATATTTACTCAGTGTGACCTGAATCTGAGGCAGAGAATGTAGGTTGAATACCTTTAGTACTTCGATTTTGAGTTTTCCTATACACCTGGTAATGGTAATGCAGTAGTTGATGCACTAAGCAGGAAGACTCAGATACAGGCAGTGCAGGAGGCCAACGGTGAGTGGCAGCTCATGGCTTTGTTATCTGAGATTCATCTGGAGGTGCATGACAGTTAGGGGAAGACTTATCTTTCCTCTTTAGTTGTGAATTCTACCCTCCTGGATAGAGTGAGGATGAGGCATGTATCGGATCCATAAGGCCTAGTTTTACGGGAGTCGGTGGCAAGTGAGGACCCTCCTCCTGGATGGACGATAGGCGATGATGAAGTTTTGCATTTCCATGGACGAGTATGGGTTCTAGGGGATATACGGGAGGAACTGATGTGAGAGTTTCATGCTTCAGCTTGGGTAGTTCATCCCAGGGTTACCAAGATGTACCGCGACTTGAGACGTCAGTACTGGTGGCCGGGGATGAAGAGAGATGTAGTTGGTTTTGTTGCGATGTGTTCCACCTATCAGCAGGTGAAGGCGGAGCATCAGAGACCAGCTGGGATGTTACAGTAGTTACCCATTCCAGAGTGGGAGTGGGATTAAGTCGTGATGGATTTCGTGACTGGATTTTCAAGGTCACCTCGTGGCAATGAAGTTGTGTGGGTTGTTGTGGACAAACTCACAAAGGTAGCTCACTTTTTGCCGATCAAGGAGACCTTCGGTGTTGACGAGCACAGAAGGCTGTATATCCGAGAGATCGTACGTCTTCATGGGGTCCCTAGTTCTATAATTTTAGATAGGGACGCCCGCTTTATGTCTTGTTTCTGGTAGAGTTTTTAGATGGTACTGGGTACACCGGTGCTTCTGAGCATAGCTTACCAACCTCAGACAGATGGCCAGTCAGAGCGTATGATACAGGTGCTAGAGGACATGTTGCGAGCATGCATCCTCGACTTTGGGGGCTCTGGGGAGAATCATATACCCTTATTCAAGTTTTCCTATAACAATAGTTTCCAGGCGACTATTGAGATGGAACCATATGAGGCTTTATATGGTAGGCCATGTCGTTCACCTTTGTGTTGGTTAGAGGCAGGTGAGGCAGCTTTACTGGGACCACGTCTTGTGCAGGAGACTTCTGAGCAGGTCCAGTTGATTCAGAAGCGGATGGCTACCATGCAGTCTCGTCAGAAGTCATATGTTGATTGCCACAGACGACCTTTAGAGTTCGTGGTCGAGGATCAGGTTTTTCTACGTGTTTCGCCGAGGATGAGACACAATCAGATCAAGAGACAGGGTAAACTTTCACTGCGGTATGTGGGACCATTTGAGATTCTTGAGAGAGTCGGGTTGGTTGCTTATCGGTTGTGGTTACCGCAGCGATATCGAGCCATGCACAACATCTTCCACGTATCTCAGTTGTGTCTCTATCATTCAGACCCGTCTCACATCTTTCAGCCCGAGGAGGATGAGCTAGAGGCAGATGCGTCCTTTGAGGAGCATCGGATCTGTATCGTTAACAGTAGCATGAAGGTTCTCCGAGGTCGGTCAGTTCCTCTCGTATGGGTGCTATGGAAGCATGGCCGAGTGTAGGATGAGACCTGGGAGCAGGAGGCCGATATACGTGCTCAGTGGCCAGAGTTGTTTATGGCTATATCTTCTCCACCCTTGGAAGGGAAATTCAGGGACGAATTGTTATTAGGGGGGAATCTTGTAAGAACCTGGTTATTCTCTTGAGGTAAGACCTTCTTCTTTTCTCTTTTCCTAAAGTGTTTTTAATAAAATATGGAAAACGGGGAAAAATCCTAAATTTTGGAACTACACGCCGTGTACTTTTCCACACGTCGTGTAATTCTGGCCGTGTTGGGATGAGTACACTGGGTGTGTATCCATGTCGGCGACAAAGGGTGTAGGAACTGACTACATGCTGTGTAGTGGCCCTTTACACACCGTGTAGTTAGTCGGCAGGCCAAAACAGTAAGGCGGTGGAGTATCCGCCAACTGGGCGGCAGTACACACCATGTACTTAGGAGTACATGCCGTGTACTCATGTCGGCGGGTTAACAGTGTGGCGGTGCCGCCAGAGGAACAATTAAATGAAAGGAGTACATGTCGTGTACTTCGAAGTACACGCCATGTACTTTGTTTTTTCGGCTTAAAATAGGCAGTAGCCTCCTCATTTGGCAGAGGAGTCATTTGAGCCATTTTGGAGCCAAAAGAGGAGGCTGAACCTTTGAAGATCTACCAAGTGTTCGCCTGGAATCCGATTCCGCCTCAGACGATCTCGTTGGAACCGCGTGGGTAGGCCCTTTCTTCTCCTTAATCCGATCTTAACAATTCTTTCCTGAGGGAAAGTTATTTATATTTTAATTGGTTTTGTTCTTTATCATATCTACACCATTCTTGGGTGTTTCTGGAGTCGGCATTCAGGTATATCATTCATTGGCGTATAAGATAGTTGGCTTGGTGTTTGTTTTTTCAACTGCCGTGTGTTTTGTGCATTTTTGTGCCATGAACCCATGTTGGGGTGTCATGTGGCTGAGGCCGTTTCTATATTTAATGCCTAGAATTGCATAGGTGATTAAATTGTGATAATAAAATGCTGGTTGGGATCATTGCTTGGATCCAGAACCACCCCGGGGGTGTGTTCCACTGTTTAGCTGTTTGGACAGGGTACCCGAGGGTATTCCTTTAATGTAGTAACTGTAGAATTGACTTGAGAGGAATTACTTGTTTACTGTATTTTGACGTGTTGGGAATGTCCCGGTTACCTGTTTAGCCTGAGGGAGTTGTTATGATTAGCTTGTGGGCACTGCACTATTTAGCCTATGGGCAGTAGTTATTTCGGCCTGAGGGAAACGTCTTCCATACCTGTGGGCAGCTAACTCTGTGCTTGTGGGAGACACTACCTATGCCTGAGGGAAATCTCTGTTATGCCTGAGGGAAGATTATTGTGTTGGATACTCTTTACCTGGGGGTAGGAGTTTACATGTCCGAGGACATTAGCTGGTTATTTAGAATATTCACTGTGGTGGTATTTTAAAATAAATGGATTAAATGGATAATAAAATGGGAATATAACTGGTAATTAGTTACTTTTGAGTACTGCTTACTTTATTACATTTTTACTACTGCACACTATTGTTGCATGCTTACACGCAGTTGGGAATGGGCCTTTGGTAGGGGCCTACTGGGAATTTATTTCTCACACCTTGTTTGGGTCACGTTTTTCGACCGAAACAGATTACGTTTCTAAAGGTGTGTATAGGGGAAAGAGTCCCTATACAGGTACTTGACTGTTGCTGAGGAGTAGGAGGGCATTGGACCGAGCCTAGGCTCGCGATGCCGCTGCCAGCTGTTTTGCTTTGTTTTGGTGTACCCTGATTTTGGGTGTACTATATTGATGTATAACATGTTCTGGCTGTTTTCTTAGAACTTGAGACATGTAGCATCATTATTTATCTACTGTTGGTTATATCCACTGCTGTTGTTTATTTCAGTTGTGTATTATTTTTTTCTTCTTCCGATGTTCGTTGTATGTTTGATGTATGTTTTATTATTTATTCTGCTATGTTGCACTTTGACAAATGAGGGCATAGTTTCCCTACTATCAGACATGGGCCCTCGCTGCTAGTCGGAAGCCTCTGGCATTTGAGGAAATGCGCTTGAGGTCACGTGGCGAACCAGATTCGGGGCACCCGTTGCGTGGCACCTGGTTCCAGGATGTTACACTCTATATATTTAAAAGGTGGTTGGGATCAACACCTACCATTGGTGGAATTTTCCTACAATAATATCTTCCACTCCAGTATTCATATGGCTCTTTATAAATCCCTCTATGGAAAAAAATATAGAACTCTGACTTGCTGGGATGAAGTTTGGGAAAGAAATCTATTAGGATTTGATCTTGTTGATGAAATGGAAGAAAATGTCAGATCTATTAAAAAATACATAAGAAAAGTTATGAGACGACAGAAATTTTTTGATGACAACTGAAGAAAATACCTAGAGTTTGAAGTGGGTGATAATTTTTTCTTACGAATATCTCTCTAGAATTGAGTAATGAAATTTCGAAGGAATTGAATGTTGAGCCCTAGGTAAATCAGTTCTTTTAAAATTTTGGATCATGTTGGGAAGGTAGCTTACCGAATAGAGATTCCAAAAAATCTTTCTCAAGATCATTATGTGTTCCATTTATCTCTCCTAAGAAATTACATAATTGATCATTCACATGTACTAAGCTCAGAAGTCATACCTCTGGAGCAAGATCTTTCTTATGAAGAACAACTGATAGTGATTCTGGATTGTGGCGAAAAAATTATACAAAAAGAGACCACACACTTGGTTAAAGTTTTATGGAGGAAACACTAATTTGAAGAAGCTATATGGAAACTTGAGGATATGATGAGGGGGAGGTATCATCATCTATTTTTTTCCAAGTGAAAAATTTTAAGCGCGAAATTCTATTTAAGGGGGTAGAATGTAACACATGAACGTTTTTATGAAATATTTTTATTAAATAATTTTTATTCTTCAATTGCTTATTTTTCGAAAAATCATGAGTCTAAATGAACTGAAAGATGAATATATAATAAAATTATTATTATAGAGTATCCATTAGGTTAGTGGTAATAATTATAACTGACTTATGAAAATTCACTATGAATTAATTGTATTTCAATTATTTATGAAAAAATATAAATCAGTTAGATATTTTTATTTTTAGTGAATTACTTTTGGTAATTAAATTAATGAGATATATATACTTAATAAAAAAAAATTATATCCATCCAATGGATATTTTAGTAATAGGGTATGAATAAAACCCTATTTGATGTATAAAAACATATTTTTTTTAAAGGTCTATTTAACCCCTTGAATGGAGAACCCATTTTAAATTAATATTTTGACACATTAATAATTTTTATATAAAAACATAATAATTTTATTTTGAATCGGGATATAAAAATTTACTTTGGATAAATTTCTTATATTTTTATGATAACTTTAATGTTTTGATGAATAGTAAAAATACGCTAAATTTTAATTAAAATCAAATTTTTTTCATCAAGATAATTTATATGGTTAAATTATAATATTGAATGGTTTGAAAGTATAAATATAATATATTTTTATCATTAAATATAATTTATTTCATTATCATTAATTTTACATTGAATTCCTAGGTAAAAAGATTCCAATCTTTTGCAATGTCTTAACTTATAAAACTTATTTTCTCATTTCAACAATGGGAATAATTTTAAATTAATTACTTCAACTTAGATGTTTTGAATTTTGAAAAATGGATTCCATATTTGGAATCAGTAGGTCCAAATTATTTTAATAGGCTACTTATATTTTTGGGAATTATGAATAATAACTTTGGTAATTAATTTTATTACCATGGTTAAAGGAAAATCGGGTAATTAAGAGTAAAAATAATATTATAAAATTAACTTGACACATGTAAAAATTCTATTGGATAAATAAATTATGCCTTATCATCTATTTTTATAAATTTAATCAATTTATGGCCACTTACCTATGAATATGACATGAATATAATAAAAACTATTAAATGTGACAAAATGTCAAAATCTAATTTTATATAAGTATATTAATTTTAATATTTGGATAACTAGAATATAATATCAACTATAGATAGTATCTAGAAATATAACAGAATTACCTACATCATAGGAATTTATTTATAATTTTTAGATATAAAATAATTACAATTAATGATGACACAATAGTGATGTAAAAATTATTTTATTAATAAAAATATCAAATAAATCGTTTAAAAAATATTAAAATAAATATCATATGAACTAATTAATATGATCCAAGAATTTATTAGTTGAAAATGACATATTAGGAGTGTATTTAATATTTTTTTTTAATTTATCACGTATGTGTATTTTTTTTAAATCAAATAAATAAATAGTGTCAAAATTGACACTATTGATATTTTATAAAATAACATTTTATTAAATTATTAAAAAATCATAAGAAAATTAATAATTACAAAGTGATAATTATAAGATCAATAATTTCATAAAATATCTATTTATTTCTAATTATGACCATATAAGTAAATATTTATAACCATTAAATATTTAGAATATTATTACCACAATTAAAATTAAATAGAATAACTAAGTGTCAATTAAAAACGATATATTTTAAATTGACAAAATAACTTTTCCAAAAAAAATTGGATGATTTTATTACAACCCTATATAATCTCATCTTTGGAATTGTGACGTTTTTAAGGTTTTTGGGTAGGGTTTTACTTTATTATGAATTATTATTTAGGGAGTTTCCAAAAGTTTTAATCACCTCAATTATAAAAGGGCACCTCCTCCCTCACCTCTTCACATTATTTTGAGATTTCAAGCTCGGCCTTCCCCTTCCCTTTTTCCTTATAAAATTCTCTATTTTTATTATAGAGGTTCTGTTTGTCTTCAAAGACCAACTCTAGTGCTCTAAGAGGAGATTTAGAGGAGGCACATCAAAGAAGAGGTAATATCATTTACTGATTCTTTCAAACTTATTTCTTCTTATACTTCCTCTTCATTAGTTGTTTTATTATAAAGTAATAACATCAGTATCACTCATATTCTGGTATTTTATTATAAACATGAAACAATTATAGTCCACCTTCTACCCGTCCTAAAAAAAATTAAATCACCATGTGTGTGTATGTACGACTTACCGTCTCCACGTCGTGGTGTAATCCGTTTTTCACCACTACCTTACATGGATGGATATAATTATGGAATTAATAAATATATATTAATTATATAAAATTGTTTTTATTCATAGATACTATAAACCATTCACTTAAATATCATTCAATAATTATGGGAACAAAATCGTTTCTTGTGTGTAAGTACGGTTTACTATCTCCACGGTGCGATGTGATTCATTCTACATAATATTAGTTAAATCATGATTATATAAATGAATTGAATGAATAAATATTATATATATTATACTAATAACATGCTATAAATTATATCACTATAACCTAAAAAGAGTAATAATAACTTATCTGACAAAATATGCATAGAAACATAAAGTAGTTAATACTTGAATAACAAGTAATAATGAAATGTTAAAAACAAACTAATGAAAATATGATAATAAATTTTATCATAAAAATTATTATTATTTTTGAATAAATCATTAACATTATTTAAATCATCATAAAGTAGGTTTAGATACATACAAAACATATCAGACTTACGGTAAGGGATAACTTTGCAAATATCATTTTTATCCAAGATGGTATATTCGTAAGTATTTACTGGGGTATATTTATAATCCACATCCACGTTTCCTAAATATTTATTTCAAAGTATTATTTATATCCTTTTATAAATTTTTAACGTCAATTTTACCAATTGGTTAATATTTTTACTAAATAGTTTAATAGAATCCTTTGTCGTTTTGAGTATGAGGTACTTTTTGACTTTTCCAGCAAAATTATGAGAAAAATGTTTTTTTACTTGTATGGAATGAATGGATTTTTTCACTTTCATAATGACTTATTTCCTTTAATATTATCCTACAATATTACAAGGTTATTTTCACATAAAATGATTTCTTCTAAATTTATGTGGAATTTTGATGAAGGAATCCATTTTTGAATAAGAAAGTATATTTTCCTTAAGAATTAATTTCATTTGTTTTCTCAAAATTATTTTCCATCTAAGATGAAACTCTTTAAAAAGAGTTATATTTATATCCTTGTTATTAACATTATTTTATTGTGTTTATAATGTAATGATATTTATGAAATCCATTTGTTTTATATCAATTATGATGGAATGATGTTTAAGAAAACCATTTTATTTCATGGAAGAGAAATCTAACCATCATGTTATGATGGAGAGTGGTAGAGAACATGGCTATGGAAAAGCCAGCAATCACAAAGCCATAAATTTTTGATGATCTAAGGTACCATCTGATTCATCAGATATAAGAGCACTAGGACAACATTTTTGGTTTTCAAGATTGTTTCCCTAAAGTTGATGAAATTGGAATTAGAAGAAATACTTTCGTGATTTCGGTATAGTCTCACCGTTGGTTGTTCTTTGGACAATTTCCACTTTATCTCTTAAATAAATGAAGTTGAATTTGTCATTCGTGATGTGTTAGCAGATCATGTGATAGAATGATGGGTCATTCCATCTGTCTCAAACAAAAGGTTAGAAAAGTTATCAAAAAATACATAAGTCCATCTATAGTGAGATTAATGATATATGGTTCCTAAAATGGACTTATAATTCATATATCATACTGCATAATATAATAAAACTAGTTTCTACTAAACAGGGACTTCCTGTAGGCCAGTGGTAGGCGATAAAGGCCAGTCGCACTTCGGTTGTGGGTTCGATTCCCACGGCCTTGTCCGATGCGATGGGTTGTCACCCGTCCTGCAGGTTGTCCTTTTTCTAAAAATATATAATATCAAAAGTTCTATCCTTAAATAATACTAACTTATTTCCAACATAATCCATTCCAATCTTTAGTCTTATCTAAAATACTTCGGTCCAAGATCATAATATAAAGAAAATGATTACTTGAAATGTCATCACCCAAGCATGTGAATACCATCATTTATCCCCCATATATCTTGTTGGTCACATTACAATCATGTGAATACCTTAATCATGTATTCTCTTGAAAAATGAATACCCATTAAACCTTAGTGAAAACATGAATGCTATCAAAAGTTAACTCTTTCCACATACCAAAATCCAAAAATTCTATATACTCAAACCATGATATAACCTTCTCCTTATATCAGTCATGAGCTCATGAATACTATCAAACATTTAATTTTATCCTTATCCCTTCATTATGCGCATATCATCTATATTCCAAAAATATCTGAATATCCTTTAATGGATACTGGTACCATTAATCATACACTTTCAAAACTCAAGGAAAGACAACAGTGTAACAATCCTTAGATGTCTCTTTATTCCATAGTACCATGAGATTACTTATACAACATTACACTTGATAAACATGTAATCATTCCACTAACTTCTTAAACCATTGACTGAGCTTTAACAATTCTTTCAACTCACATATCATTTGTAGTCTCTTCATCATCATCAACATAAATACTACTCATACAGCCGTACTGATTCTCTTCATGAGACTTTCCCTTAGGGAATTGGTTTGCATAATGCCCGTACATTCCACATTTAAAACATTTAACCATTGTTGATGTCGTAGAAATGCCATTATCCTCATCCCTGGTGTTAACTGAACCTTTTCCTTTGCACTTACTGGCTTTGTATCCTTCTTTTACACACCCAAAGCATCTTACAGTTCCCTTGAAACATTCTCCTCGATGCCTCTTCCCACATGATTTACATAGGGGAAATTGAACTTTCTTTCCTCTATGATCATCATGAAACTCCATCTTTCTCTTATTAGCTGAGTCAGGAAACTTACCAAATTTTACTTTATTGATCATATTATGAGATTGCAGATTCGGCATAATAATGATGTTTGGACTTCCAAATCCCATTTCATTTGGTTTCTCATGAATAATATCATTCCATTGTCCATCATATCCTCCATTATCGTGAATCATCGTGTTTCCAACCATTTTCTAAAACCCAAAAAGAATAGTGTGAGAGGCAAAAATCATAATAAAGGGGGAGTAAATTCAATATCTAACATCTTTGGTTTAATCTAATATCATTACCATAGTTCTAGGACTATATTCTATACATATACTTATCCTTAGGGGCATCCCTAGACATACCTTAGAAATATCTCTAGGGATCTCACTAACGTTTTCGCATCCTAGTTTCCAAAGGTTGACTAAACCTTTCCTCTGATACCAACTGTAGAGACCCGAAGCTTGACGTACAAGGAAAATACATTACTTTTGCAGAATACTTATTACATAACAAAAACACACACACAAGGACCGTAATAGTTTTGTGTCTTTGGAAACTTGGAATATAATATTCTAATCGTGGTGAAAGATCTTCAACATCTCCCATAAAGATCTTCTTTTTTTTTAAACCTAAATCCTTTATTTATATCCTGGGGAAAAGAAAACATAAAATGGTGATCTCAAATGCTCAGTAAGGGTAACCAAAAGAAATATAAATCACATCATATTCATAAGAACATATCTTTTGAAAATCTTAACCTGCAAAAGAGATCATAATTTCATAACATGGGATAAATCATAGTAGTGAAATGTAATCCCAATAATCATAACTTAAAACATGAAACTTTGTGGCATACACACATAATCATAGAGAATCATTTTTTTATTAGTCAAGACTCTTTGCCAAGACTATCTTAGTGGACAAAGTCCCTTTCTGAACCGAGTTCACTCCTCGTTTCAATCCTATTTCACTGAACCGGTATAACCTACCGTTCCAGCCATGTCTGTCTCATGAGATATAAAATCTTTACCATATGCATTGGAGGGAGATATAGGTCCCACCCATCTCATAATGATACCATTCTTATGTGTGCCACAAAATCATAAACCATACATCATAGCATAACCCATGTAATAAAAATGGGAATCCTAAACATCGTGACATCATAAAACAATTCATATAAGATAAATGAATTCATAAAAATAATTCCATCACAACATAATTAAATCAACATAATAATAGGGATAGAAACAGAACCCTATATTATCTTAGATGGAAAATAATTTTGATAAAACACTTGAACTCCATTCTTGAGGAAAATATCCTTTCTACTTCAAAAACATTTTCCTTTCTTAACATGTTATACAATTTTAAACTAAAAGAAGTTGATTAAAAATAAACTTGAAAACTTGTAAAGGAAGCTTCTTGGAAATAATGTTTTAAAAATCCATTCATGCCGTATAAGTTAAAAAACATTCTTCGTACTTTTGTCGGAAAAGTCAAAAAGTACCTCGTATGAAAAACGACAAAAGATTCCTTTCATATCCCTTACTAAAAACTCAACGAAGGGTAAAATTGGATTTAAACAATTGTATGTGGATGGAAATAATATTACATATTGAGGAAACATGGATGTGGATGATAAAATACACCCTAGTAAATACTAAAGTATAAACAATCTCGGATAAAAATGAGATTGTGATATTTTCCCTTACCTTAGGTCTGATTTGCTTCGTAAGTGTCCGAACCTCCTGTATAATGATTTAAATAATGTCATTGACTTATACATAATAATATTCATTGTTATGATATCATATATGGTTCACTTATGACTTTATATTACCCGTTCTTTTGTAAATTCCATGTTAAAGAGTGTTTTGGGTAAAATTGTTTCATTTGTCGTTCGTGTTTTGACTTGTAATTATTTATATGATTACATAGGTCATGATTACTTAATTTAAAAATATAAAACTTTATTTATATATAATATATATTCATAATATACAGATATATAATAAATCAGTAAATGTAAAGAAATACACCGTTCATTGAGACGGTAGGCCGTACGTATGCATGAACGTTGTTTTCGTTTCCTTATTGAGTTGAATGGAATTAAGTAGATGACATACATATATATACACATAAATCCAGTATCATTATTGTGTCATATATTTCATGATTACTTATTATATATACTTTATAATCATTCATGAATGGTTAATCATTGAGAATGAATCTCATCGCGTCGTGGAGACGGTATTACGTACGTACGCACGAGCGATGATATCGTTCCCATGATCATGGAATTTTATTGGAGTGTATGTATACTATTACATAATCAATATCACTTTACAATAATCATATATAGTTATTATTTACACCATTATACCCATCCAAGTAAGGTGGTGGTGGAAAATAGATTACACCACGGCGTGGATACGGTATTCCGTACGTACGCACGCGCGGTGATTTCGTTTTCCGTAGGATGGATAGATGGTGAAATAGGGTTGTTTCATACTTAAAATAGCATATCAGTATATGAGTGATACTGATGTTATTACTTCATAATGAAACAACCTTAGAATAATAAGTGGAAGAAGAAATAAAGGTGAAAGAATCGGTAATGGAAATTACCTCTTCTTTGAAGCACCTCTTTGAGTCTTCCTCTTAGGGCACTAAAATTTGTCTTTTAAGAATACCAGGACCTCTAGGATGTTTCTAGGGAAGGTTAGAAGAGAATTTGGCAGGGTTTGGACGAGCTTGAAGGCTCAAAGTGGTGTGAGGAAGAGAGGGAGGGGGTGCCCTTTTATAAGGGAGGAGAGGGGTACCTTTGGAATAACTAAAACTATTATTTTATTATAAAGTCAAATTCGGTTTTAAATAGCTCCAAATTGATTTATTTAGAATCTAAGGTGGGGATGGGTCTAAATCCTCTCATCCAATAGAATTTAGACAAGTTTAGGTTCCTATTTTAACCTTATCATTTAGATTTAGCATTAAGTTAAATAATTTTACTTTTACCGTGTCTTCTTGTGTTCTTACACTATAAGGTTAATAAACTTACTATAAGAAGCCAAAAGAACCCCAAGTTGTTTATTATTAATATATATAACCTTATATAAGTCATTTGGCCGAACCTTAGATTTTTAGGAATAAAATAACAATTAATAATATAATATTTGTTTTAAAAACTATTTTATGTCAATTTTGACACTATTTAGTAATTTATTTTTTTGAAATTTATAACAGAATTATTAGTTCAAAAAAAGTTAATTAAATCAATAATAACATGTCATATTAACCTAGAAAATTAGTGGAATTCATAAAAAGTCTCAAATTATATTTATTTGGGTATTTATAATATCAATTATTTTAATTTTTCACTATTATGGTAATTACTGCATCATCATTGGGTCATAAATAAATTAAATTATTTAATGTCTAAAAATTATAAATAAAATACTATTATGTAGGAAATATTTTTATCTTTCTAATGAATATTTAAAATCGAATTTATCTTATGTATAACCCTATATTAAAAATGTTTTAGTAAATAAACTTTGATTTTAACTCTTTTAACTCTTCTTTGAATTAAACAATAATAAATGTCCTAATCTAATCCAAGTGAGACTAAATGGTCATATTTTATTCCTAAGGTTGTTTTTGGTCGAATTACACTTATCCAATAGAATTACGACATGTGTTAGGGTAATAATAATATCATTTTTACCCTTAATTACCCTATTTACTTTTAACCGTGGTAAAAAAAAGTAAAAAGTTAATATTCCCCAGAAATTATTTTCATCTCATTGAACCACATTTTACTTACTGACATCAACCGTGTCTCTTGGATTTTTGAAATTCCACTCACAGAAGCGGTAAAATTATGTTTTATGAAAAAATCATTTTTTTTAACTACCACTTAGTGGTTTCACTATTCATCAAAAAATGAAAGTTTCCAGAAAAATACCAAAAATTAGGCCTAAGATATATTAGATATTATGAACTCAAAAATGATGTCTATTTTACCAAATTCAAAACATATTTTTTGCATTAATTAATTTAAAAATTAATTCCCTTCGTCAACACAAATAGTGTGTTCTTAAGAGATAATAACTATCAAAAGATTGACACTTGTTTATGTCTGGTTTAAATGTGAAATTACATCCAATGACCAACATTGTATTAAATTGTAAAAATATATTCTAAATATACTTTAAAACCACTAAAATTAATAATTTATAACTATTAATTATTTCGATTAAAAAAGTTGTTTTTAATTAAAATTTAGAAATTTTCACTATTCATCAGAATATGAAAGTTATCCGAAAAGTACCAAAATTTCACCCTAAGCTAATTTTGATATTCAAAATCCAAAAATGAAGTCCATTTTGAAAGATAAAATTTATAAAATTTCAAAAAGTGGTTATTACTATTCATAACGGCTAGTTTTAATAATATTTTAATAGCATATCGTTGTTTAGTGAAACTTGGTATTGCGTACTACACACGCTATCGAGGAAGGTCGTGATTGCGTGTAATGCAAGGCAAGTCAAGGATATGTGTTGTGAAAGATCCTTTTGGTGTAGCGTACAACACAAGACATTAATGAAATTAAAAAGAATATTTTTCATAAAATCTCGGGGTGTTACAAGTGTTGTGTTGGTTTAGATCAGATTCTTACAGGACAAGGCAGCATGAATCATCGATGAGGGAGTATTGGCCTCACCTCTTTATGGAGAAACCTTCTTCCATGTGACTTTTTTGGGATAGAAAAATATATGGTGGGAATAATTTTATCATATTTGTTTAAGTATTCTCCTTTTTAAATTTTTAGAGTGTGTTTTCCCAATTTGAGTGGTGTAAGAAGATGTCTTGTGGTTTTTAAAAGGACTTGGTTTGAATGACAGCTATAATAGCTTGTTTATGTTGTGAATGAACATTCATGGTGTGAAGGAATTCTAGGAAGAATACATGATTTTTCTTTTAGGGAGAGAAAACCATTAAGATGTTAGATGATATTCACATCAAGAATGGGGATTCTCGTATTTTAAGTTGAGGTGAAATATTTTTTAGTATAGTAGCCATTCCAAAAGATCATGTAATGAATCATTAATTCCCTAAATTAATTATATATGTTCTAGTGAGTTAAATGTTTTTATATGTCCATATACTATCTAATTTTGATTTAACTTTATTATTTTAATCCTAGGTCCTCTTTAGGTGATTTTGGGTGAATCCATCTCTTTTGGCCTCCTCTAATTGGTGATTTGATCTCTGGGTTGGTCAGTTGCTCCTCTTTTAGTGATTATGATCTTTATCTTCTCATTTTATTTGTTTCTATTGTAATTGGAATTGGTTTTGGGATTTCTTTATTGTATCTATTTATCATGTTTTGATCATTCTCCAATATATTCTAGAACTCTTTTATGATTTTCTACTAGAGGTCAATTCTCTTTTCAGTAGTGGTGTGGTATGTGTGACCTTTCATGTGTGTGTTGATCTATCTTCTCTTTCAAACCATTTTTTTATAGAATAAAGATTATAAGTTGTGGAAATAAATTTTTAGGGAATAATATCATTTTTCTTGAATATGCATTCCTTCTAGTGTGTGTATCTTATCATATTTAGTGTGAAACCCAATTTTTAGGCAGTGGTTCCATCTCTAGCCAATGTCCTATGAATTGTGAATGATCTTTATTTAATAAATTGTTTCATAAATGAATTATAATGGTTATTTATTGATTTATTTGTATTTTTAAAAGTATTATCACGAAAATATGGGTTTTCCCCTTGTTTTGGTAAAATAAAGGTGTTTTTCAAAAAATTGGTAAATGGATAGCAAATTTTGTTTTCATAGAAAGTTTTTTTGAATAAATTATTGTTTAGAATTATTAGTGAAATGTGATAATCTATTGAAATTGATTTGATATATTCTTCACTTGGGAGACTTGGGTACTTAGTTGGAGTGTTTAGTATTAGTCTTTTTTATTGTAATTTTAAGGGGGCTCACTTTCTAGGGTGCATTGTTCTAATATTTTAGATACATTAGCACTAAGAACAAGATTTACATTATTAGGGTGTTCACTTTTGGGGTAATCCTTCATTCCTATATCATAGATACATTGTCTATATGAAATATATTAACATTGTATGGGAGTTAACATTTTGTGGTGTTCATCTATCACTAGTTTAAAGATTAATTAACTCTAGGTACTTGAGTATGCACTAGTAGTTAATTGGTTATTATAGTATGAGTAACCTATCTAGCTCAATATTTATTATCCGAGGGGTTTTTACCATTGTGATTTGAATTTTTAATATTTATGATTTTATATGATATGTTATATGATTTGATAAAAGTAAATGGTTTATGTAAATTATTTTTTGAAAAAATATCTACTAGTTTATGAACTATTTTTAAAAATGGGAACAATTTGCCATGATTTTAATATTGAATTGTATAACTGCTTATCATACCATGTTTAATTTAAACTGATATTTTTTGGGTTATTATACTATGAATATTTATGGAGCACCTATGTGGGATCTTACTAATCCTTTTTATCTTACAACCTACACACTCCCTCGTGGGTGTGTAGACCTTATCTTATGTGATGCATAAAAGGGAATGGTGTTGTAATGCATTGTTGAGGTTTATGTCAGCTCGATATGGGTATCTTGTGGTGAGATGGTGGGATGTTTCCTACATGTCACATGGAGTAGAAGATTTTATTTTGTTTACATTATATTTGTTATTTTAAAGACATGTTCCTTTTTTTTCTTCTTAACATGGGTAGTATCGCTATTTTTGTCTCTATTTTGTTATGGAATATTTATTTTATTTTTTTATTAATATATATATATATATATATATACGCGTGTCTGTGTATCTTTTTTTAGTTTGGGTAATTAATTCCATTTGGTAATTTTTGGATTCTTGAGTGTTGGTCTCTAGCCCATGAGGATCGGAAACTTCCTTCAAGTATTTCCATGATCTTTTTTATAGCCTACATAAATGGGTTTTCTAAGTTTGTTTGTGACAAAAATCTTCTCCCTAAACCTATTCAATCACATTTGATCAAATGAAAAATGATTAGAATAGATAAAGAAAGTTCATTTATAATAAAACCTCATACAAAAAAAGAAATTATATCACACTAATTAATGAAAAAAATAGAATCTATCAATCACTGAGTTATTGAACAACTCTCAAATGTAAGAAATTCATCATATTCAGTTTCTAGTCCTTAAGTCCTTGGTATATTATTTATATGAAATGCATGTAACAAACTTATAGTTTATTCTTTGGGATCTTCAAGACTCATGTTTTCACTATAAGTACTTTAGATATACCTCATCTATATCATCCATTTATAATGATTTCATGTGATAATGATGAACTTTCAAAACTAAAATGGTTCAAAATGAACTGATACAAAAGATAATAATTCAATATTTGAATTTTTACATTAATAACGTAAACAAAACTTTATGTAATCATTTCAAGTTTTAAATTGTTTTGGGATTCATTAAAATAATAGTTTTAATGATTTAATTTAGGTGAATCATTTCAATAATATCCCACTTTTTTATAATAAAAAAATTAAAAATATACATTTAGAAAATGAATAAAAGTAAAAAAAACATCCTAATATTTTGAAAGAAACTAAAACTTACTCACTTAATCACCCTTATAACATGCAAAGATGTATTTTAGAAAAATTACACCAGCTTATTGAAAAAACTTTTCATAAGAAAATATTTCTCCCTATAGTACTACTCTTCACTTCTCTCCACGGAAATCCTTAATATAAGAAAAACTTTATCCCTATAATATTATTATTTACTGATAATTATACTAAAACATTCTCCCTCTTTTTTATTTTCAAAAATAAATAAATGTAGTCAAGTACTAATAATATAACGTATTGAGTAAGAGAACAATATGTTTCATTAACTCATCAAAAAAGTACGATGAGATTCAATATTTATTCTTTCTATTGATATTTTTTAATATATTCTATAGTATTTCTCATCCTATAGTCTTCAACATATTTTTTATACTTGACAGATTAATTCTTAGATTTATGTTGTTAGACCACAACCTCTTGTTCTTGTATATATTGTTTCATTCTTTTCATATTATAGGAATTAAGTTGGAATTCATCTATAAAAGTTTTCATATCAAACATTACTTGTACATTATGGTCTAATATTTTGATCTGGGACTATTGGACTTAAGCATCCACAAACTGATCCTATATAATTCATAGTCATTTAATGATCTATGGAAGAATATAAACTTCTTTTGAATTTTGATCCATGTGTATTGTCTATAGTTAAAAATATTTCAAAAAATATCTAACCAAATATAGGTTTCTTTATCATATGATTCTTTATTTGATTATTTTTTATTCATAAATTGATCAGTTCTAAAAAACAACCACATTTATTATTATAATATGAAATATTTATCCTCCAAACTCTTTTTTGAAATATATTTCTTTACAACGATTATATTTTCAATTTTAATAACATTGTCTGAATTTTCATTTAATTTTTTTATTTATTATAATTCATAATATTTTCATTTATTTTTTAAATTATATATTCTCGAGATTATTCTAATGTATTTTTATGTTATTCTTTTAATTCATCAAAAATATTATTCATCTTCTATGATTTTCATCTGAAGAAATATCATATTCTAAAGATTCAGAGGATGGAGTATTATTAAAAGATGGTGATGTTAAAACTTCATGTAGAGATTATTTTTTAGATATAACATCTATCATATCTACTTTTTTTAATTCAGTGAAATTTTTATCCCACTCAAACTATGATGGTGAAAATGATTTAAAACAAGGCTAGGCATCTAATTTTTTTACATTGAACTTTTTTTCATGTATGAATATCCAAAAAATTCAACATCTTCCATGGTTTATTTTTTATTTATAACCTACCTTTCCTGATTATTATAGGTGGCTAAATTTGAATCTATTTATTTAAAATTTATGAGTACTTATTGTGATTTGTTTTCTTATTTTCGGTCATGGATTAAACTTCTTAATTAAATATTCCAAACAATTTTTTTTGTTTTTTTATTTAATTATGTTTATTCAAACCTACACATAATTATTTAAAATTTCTTCTCCATTATTATCCATAAACCATTTTTATTTTTTTAATATTTTTTAAACAGAAGGATTCTTCTTCATATACTTAGTGGCTAAAAGTTCTTCTGTCTCCTTCCACTTTTATGACTCTTTAGTGGACATTTTATTTTAAGAGTAACTTTTATATTTCTTCTTAACTACCAAATATATGTATTTAATTCATTTATCAATAAACATTTTCTCCTTGAAATCATTAACTTTATTTATCTTTGTAGTGGTTTCATTACTTATCAAATTTTAATTAATTCATACAGTTGTTCTGAAATCATTTATTCCAACATTCTACATAATCTTGAGAAAAATTAAATATAGAATTTTTTATAATTTAAGTACTATAAACTTCACTAAAACTATGAAAAAATACTCAATATAATCCCATATAAAGTTTATTATACTGAATTTTTACTCCCCACATAGAAAATCAATAACATATACAACTTGAATTTTTATAGTAACTTTATATCAATTTTTTATGAGTTTGAAACCTTGAATCCATTAGAAGAAAATTATTTGCTATTTTTATGGATGTTCCACTTTATGAAATTTTTCCTTAACCATGAAATAATTATATATCACTTTCTCCTTAATAAATAATTTATAAATATTTAAAAGTTTTTGAAAAAAAAAGAGTGATTTTTCCTTTAATGGTAGACCAACCACATTTAAATACTACTTCAAAGATATTATAAAATAAGATTTGTTAATATTGAACATCATTTTCCTTTATCCATAATCCTATTAAAAAGGAATCTTAGAATAAAACTATTTAACTATTTACGATTAAAACAAATTGAACTTATTACTAGGTGGTGTGATTGGTTTTCAACCTTGAAATTGAATAACTCAATTCAATATAGGCTCATGCTTCTTATGTCTTTTAATATTACTCAATATTATATAAACACTCTATATTTATTTCATATAGGATAATGATTCCATTCCAAAAAATAAATCATGATTTGGAAGTTTTAGAAAGATTTCAGAAAGACTTTGTAATAAATGAATGTATATAGAATAGAGGGGGCACTACTCTATATAGACAAATTTAACGATACTATGTCTTTGATCTCAAATTTTTCAAGTGGCCAGATTTGATTCTATCCAAATAAAGTATATCATAGAATCACAATTAAAAAAATCCAAAATTTCATAAATAAATCATTTACCTTTTAATTTTGGAACTCTATGGAATAAAAAAATTAAAAAGTGTTATAGATTTCTTATTATTTCAAAGGATGAGAAATTTAGAAATAAATTTCCATCCATAATTTATCTTCAGATAAAAAAAATAGAATATCTTACTTCTAAATTAAATGGTTTTTAATATATATTTAATACATATTTATTTTTTCTATTATGATCGTCAAAAATATAAATTGTTCCATCATAAAAAGTAAATACAGTTCTATATAAAAATAATACCCACCTTTCTTGAGAGTTAATCTTATGGGGTAATTATTTATTCTAATATATATTTATGTGAACATATAAAATTATTATGATTCAAGGTTAATCAAACATACCCCATTCTTATTTTTACATAACATATTAAAATCACAAATTATTCATTTGTATCTTATATACCATGTGATTCAGCTACTATTTCTTATCCCTTTATTCTGATATGAAATAAAAAATTTGGTTCCCACACTTTATTGGGTTTGGGAATGATAGAAAATAAAAACTTAGGATCAATCATATTATAACTATATAGTTTTGAATAGTTGAAATATATTTATAAATAAAAGCTATTGAAATTATAAATGATTTATCATTATTAATGGAACATGTGTTCTCCTCATGAATTGTCCTCTAATATTTAATGAAAAGGTTGAACATTATGGAAGATAAAAGTTCATTATTAAATGTGACTTTTGTGAAGAATAATGTTTGATTCTGAATTAAGATTTATGTATTTTTATTAATGCTTGAATAATTTAAAATTTATCCCTTATAGAAGGAAAATTATATATAAACTTATTATGAATTTCAATTTTAGAATTAATTTTTACAAATTCATCTTTATTATCAGAAGATAATGAAACAAAAACATATTTACTTTCAATTCAGATGTAATCATTAAAGTTTATTCATTATATTTATAAATATATAACATAGATTAAGAAAATTTAAACCAAAATATTATATTATTTTTTATCTATTCCAATCATATATTAATTTTTTCCTTATATAATAGAGAATTATCATCTTCATAAACTGAAGAAAAAAAAAAGATATGGTGTAAAGGCTTTCCCAAGTAAACATATATATGTATATCATATTTAATTTTTAAGAATAGTAATATAGAATCCATATGTCTTCCATCTACCATCATGTTCTGAACCATCGTAGGAAGATGAATCTTCTCTACCACTCCATGTATTTATTGATTTTTAAACTTTATTTTCATTATATTTTGATGACCTTCTAGAATCAATTTCCTTTTTAATTAACCATGGATAATATAGTTTAATTTTCTCTATATTTTTACATTAATATCAAATATAAATATTAAAATATTTTTTATCTTCTCTTCTATTAGTTTTTTATATCTATCTATACTACTGTATTTTTATTTCTGTTTCTTCTATTCCCAATGTTTCAATTATTAACCATATATCCCATTCATTTACCTAACTGAAAAAACTCATTATCACTAAAATCTATACCACTGCCGTTCATATCTTTTTCAGAATGATTTTATATATTAGGCTTTCATGTAGTAGCTAATAATGTTGTACTAGAAAATTAAATTCCATTATTTTGTTTCTCTTTTTTTACATCACTCTATAATATATTCTTCTAATGTATTAATTTTTTGATAATATAATCCATATTTAAATAATTAAGAGACTCATTATCATACATTTTCGTTCAATTCAATTCCCATTATTTTATAAGTATATCAATAATCATCTCATCTGACTAATAATAAATAATTTTTCACTATAAGTGACTATAAAACACTCAAAACTATCATAAATATATAGTGCATCAGAGAAATGATTCTACCCAAATAAAATAAAACACATAAGAATATACATGAAACATTTTATTTTTTTTCTCCAAAACATTTGAATTTATTTGATGATAAATTTCATGTTTTTTCAAAAACAATTAGCTTTCTCCTAAGAATATATTTGACCATAAATTTTCCAAGTCATAGAACACAAGAATTTTTTCCCATACATTGTAATTTATGTGATATTATAATTTTACCATTTTTTAAAATCCATAATTTTTTTCTATAAAATATTTTACTTTAAAAAAATCAACTAGTAATTATCCTTCAAATTATTATTAGAAAACATCATAATTATGTCTCTCTAATATTCATAATTAGCTCTATAAAATATGAGTGGTCATCTAGAATTAGAATTATCTAATTTTATAATTTATAGATTTCATCATTTAGAAAGTTATTTCCTCAACTTATATAGTAGTATAAGGAAAAAAATTAGAGACTCACCCTAATACCAAATGTTGTCCATGAATGGTAGCTTCAAGAGCATATGAATTAAAGTTTTTATTGGCATATAAAAATTTCCATATTTAAAAAGTAATTTTAGGATTGAATAATGTTCAAAACCTGTCAGAGTAAAAAACTATATATAGTGGAATATAAAGGATTCCAAATTTGTGAATCATCAAAAGTAAATTAACCATGTAGAATAAGTGAATAAAGAAAATTAAAAAATGAATAATAAAAAACAATGAGGTTTAGGATAAAAATATATAAAACACTCAATTTTTTAATTAAATTATATAACTAGGTTATTATACCTATAGATTCGTTATTTTTAACCCAAAGTAGCGGTAGGACCTATCACCAATTGGTAATCATGAAGGTTCTAGAATAGAATCTTCTTTGATTAATTGACCAAAAGATAAAACTCTTGCCCTATATATTCTTTTATAGAATCGATATAAATTCCTTACCCCAGTACTTTATTGAATATAAGATCAGAAGAATAATTTTATATCCCTCAACTTCTTTTATGAAATATTAAAAATAGAGAATTCATATCATTAAACTTATTTGATCATGTAAAATTAGATGGAAAATGATTGTAATGGAGAGACTAAGTTCATTTGAAATGAAACCTCATGAAATAGATGAACTTATATAACACTGAAAAATAAAAACAAATGGATTATATGATTCATTGAGGTAGTGAATATCTCTTGATTGTAATCACTTTGGCCTTTTTAACATCTAATTCCAAAAGAATTAGTCTTCAATTTATAGGTGATAGATGTAAAAAACTAATAATTAATTCTACAAGTTATTCAATTTGACAGTTATCACTTTAGTTACTCTTTATGTGCCTTGGTTATATCTTCTATTTATTAATATGTTAGGTGATACACCATGAACATTCAAATATAGAATCATTCCTAACGAATTGAATTATAATTTAGGAATTCAGAAGTGAACTCTTTACACACACAACATAAAAAAACATCAAGTAAACATTTAAAACTTATAAAGATTGTTTTGATTCATCAAATAAATTATTTATAAGGTTTAATTTAGGAAAATTAATAAATAATAGAAAAAAATAGTTGCCATGAATTATCTCATAACACATGAACTACCATTAATAGAACCATGGCTTGATTTACTCCAAGAAGAACCGTGAGATGGTTAAGACCATCACATCAGATTTTTAGATTTAGTACATATTACTAACGATTTATCCCATGAACTAAATCCTCATTTACTTTATGAACTATCACCATATATCACATCATATATAATAACTTTTAAAAAAATAAAACATACCATTGAATATCCTCTAAAAATATTTACTGCAAAAATTATCTTTCATTTTCAATATATGTTATATCTTAGGTAAAAACCCGTGTAAAAATTATTTTAGATATCCTCTGAAACACTATTTGAGCAGTTCTCAAAAATGTTTACAAAAAATTTATAATAAAAATTCTATATAGATCACAAAACTAAAAATTGTAATCTCCAAGGTCTTGATGGCATTAGAAATTATTATAAATTTTTTAACATGTAATTATAATCAAAGAGAGGCCTTAATAAAAACATTTTTGAAACTCATTATACAAATTGATCTAGATTGATATTTATATGACACATGTATCTCTATACATGATTCCAATAGATGAATCATATACATTATGCATAATCATATAATCACTCTGTCTATGAAATTGGGTAACTATCAAATAGAAAGGATTTTAATATTCTATAGCCTACTCATATGTTCTTAATTATACATGTATAGACTGTCCAGATGGATGAAAACTTCACATGCCATTCTCCCTAATGGATGATCAAAATATATTCCCCTAATTCATATAGATAATAATATCATGTGCATATTATCTATGAATACTCACATGCTTCCTCGGACTATGTTAATATAGGGATTAGATGTGATACTCTTTACATGATAGGAAATATCATAACATTTTTAATCATAAACTAATGGCACACTACTCGAAAATGGGGTTTTGGAGACCCCTTACACGGGAGCCCGCCAACGGTCATCGTAATACTTCTCAAAAAAAATATACCCCCCACCCCCAATCCCAAACCAGAAACCTACCCCCGACCCCCTGCAGCCACCCATCCCCTCCCTTGTCGCACTGGTTTTATCTCCCGCACACCGCCTCACCTCCCTCGCTGCACTGGTGACGTTGCACCGCCGATGCCGCACCGGCTCCACCTCCGGTTTCTGTCGATGTTGTTGCTCATCCCCTCCCTCACCGCACTGCCCATCCCCTCCCTCGCTGCACCAGCACCACCTCATCGCCTCTTCCTCTAGCTCCCCACCATCGTCAGTTCCCATCCCCTCCCTTGTTGCACATCCTCCGACTCCTGATCCCCTCTGCTGCCCCTCCTCGACCACGAAACACCACCTCCGGCTCCCCTCGGTTCCAAATTTGTCATGCTATAATTTATGCCCTAAATTCCATTTTAAGGTTTTAATTTTGGCCAATTTAGAGCATAAATTTGACATCCATGAAGTTTATATGAATATTGTGTGTGAATAAAAAGTGTGGAAATGGAATTTCATGTGTATACGAGTTTGTGTGCATGAGGAATTATGAAACAATGTTTGTTGACAGTGTGTGAATGAGAAGAATTCACACTTTACTTAAAGATGGAAGTTACATATAATGGAGAGTCCATGTATATATTTATTGGATTGATATAATAATTTGTGTTGTTATTTGATTTATACCATTATTGAGTTTATCACATGTCTATGTGTGTGTGTGTTTATCCCATGAGAAAATGTTTGAGGTTTGAACACATGTGTGTGCTTGCATAGCCCATGAGACCCATGTTTGTGTTTAATCACATGTGTTTAAATACTATAGGTTATTATTTATATTATAAGATGTTCCTTAATATGATATTAATCCATGTTTCAATGTGACTTACTGGGTATATTTTATAGGTAGAATTGAGATGGAATTTAGAGTGATGTATCAATATTTTTTCACATTCTTATTATTTCTCACACTTTTATTTACCTAACACATTGGTTTTGATTGGGTTTTTACTATATGACTTGAGTTACCTACCATGGATTATGATTTTTCATCGTTTTTTGACTCTATTATGTTATTGTTTATCCTTTTATTTATTGATACCAAGGGTATATTTTCTGCACTGATGATATTTAGACCCTTACTACTAGTAAAAAACATATTTTATAAAAGGATACCTGCTTGAGGCCATGAGTAACACTGTATTGGACCCTATGATCCAGCATGGGGCATAATATTCATTGTCCCACATAATCTCTATTGATAACATAAGTGAAGATAGATTGGTATTTTTTTTGTTCTAGAATTGTATATATTTGATGTTATCCTTGATATAGATTAGTTAATTTTCCATAAATTATATCTTTATTGTTATATTTGATGGTTAATATTTACTTCATCTAATGGAAGAAAGGTAGTGTGAAACCAAGAGGTAGTGAGAAATTATTTGTACAAAGATACATTTTCTCTGACTTTGAGAAGACTGTTCATCACTAATTGATTTTGGGCACTTTCATTACAAATTATATTTGTTGATTTATTGGTAGGCATTAACTCAGTCTCTAATATTGATAGTTTAAGATTGGTATTTGATGAATTTTTTAATGTACCACATATACAAGAAAGTTATAATATTCCTTTCTTGAAAAATGTTTACTCTAAGTAATTGTAGACCAAATTCATTCTTAATATAGTTTCTTGAATATATAATCATCATTAGATTTACCATACCAATATGGTGGTGATGACATGGGATTTCACTTCCATTCCATTATTTATTCTCTTTTTTATTATTCAGATATATAAATTGTTTATTTTATCAATGGTCCATATGCAATTGGACAGTCTTTATTTTGAATATATTTGATATGAAAAATGCATGTAATATGAAGTCTTGTGTAAATTATTGTTATACAGATATTATTATTGATAAGAGTTGGATTGATCTTCCAAATTGAACGTCTATAGAATATTTCAAGGGCATTATGCAGTTTATTAAGTTCACCGTAGGATTTCAAAGTGAATTTATTAGTTTTCCATGTAGAAAATGTGCAAACATGTATCAATTCACATGAGATACCATGAGGGAGAACCTATTATTTAACATATTTATGAAAAATTATAAGAGTCAGACTCATCATGGGGAATAATATATTTTTCATCAAAATAAAAATGCAGTTCAGATGGATGTTGATGCGAGATGAATGATCCAATGCATGAAATGCTTATTGAAATGGTATGTGGGTTTGCTCCTAAAGGAATTGACATCCAGAATGTTGAGACCGGTGAGATAAATTTGAGCTCTGGTACATATCATGATTCGAAGATGTTTTATGAAGTACTTGATGATTCAAAAATGGAATTATATCTTGTATGCACTGCTTACAATAAATTGTTGTTTATATTGGAGTTGTTGCATTTGAAGACTTTGAATCAGTGGTCAGACACATCGTTTGACATGCTTTTGGTGTTATTGAAAATGGTTCATCCTGTCGACACTAATATTCCTAACTCATATTACCATGCTCTTATGTTGATAGAGAACTTAGGTTTTACATATGAGACCATAGATTCATGTGAAAACAACTGTATGTTGTTTAGAAAAGAAACTTCCCATTTGGATATTTGATCTGTCTATGGTGCTTTTAGGTGGAAAGAGAACAGAGGAAATCAGTCTCATTAAAGTTAGACTGTGAAACAGTGAAAACCGATTTTTGTAAATCAAATTCATTACTTTACCCTAAATCAGAGGTTGAAAAGATTTTTTATGTCATCTATAATTTCTAATTTAATGAGATGGAATGCAGAAAAAAATTAGGAAAGTGATATGTTAACCCAGCCGACAGACTCTCATCCGTGGAATCATTTTGGCAGGTGTTTGTGGAAAAATTTCCTAAGATATGGAAAGATTTTAAATTCAAAATCAAGAGGGAGCACTAGGTACCAAATGTGGGTGCCTCAGACATTCTGGAAACAGTCCTGCGAGGTGTTATCCCGTCTCAGTGGCGTGACTTAGTTTCATATTGGTCTACTGAGGCTGTTGCGGTTAGTATATTTATTTTGGTATATATATTTTCAATAATGTGTGACATTATATTTTTTTAAATTTGAATTAATTGAATGTAGGAGGTGTCAACACGCCATTCTAAGAATCGAGCTTTGTAGGGACCACCTCACAGGCTCGGGACTCATCACGTGTCTCAGATATGACATGATGTATTTATTGTTCATTTTTTAATTTATTATTTAATATGGTTTTGCGTTATATTTTTATATTTTATTGGATTAAAGTTATGGGAGCAAGGTGTACCAACGGATAAAATGTCGGTATGGATGAGAACTCGTGATCAAAATGATCAAGAGGCTACAGCTCTTATTGTTAGTGCTTCTACTCATGAAAAATACTTACATGCATCTGTATATAAACATATACATGTTTATATATTTAAATATTTCATAGGATCAATTTGAAACTGAGTAATATTAGCTGCTAGAGGACCAGTGATAGCTTCCCATGTGAAGGGACGAGATATTCCATCACACTATTGGTCATGAAGGGCATGGATATAGTTTGACCTATGGAAGGGGGATTCCTTATTTTATAGTATCACGTGCTGAGGTTGTCGGTCCTGCTTTTGCTCGAATGACATAGCAGCAGTCATATTTTGAGGCACGGTTGCGCGCTTCTGAGGAGGTAAATGCACAATTGATGGCTAAGGTTGGAACACTCCGGGAATATGTGCGTCCAAGTGATGGTGCTATAAAGAGGAGGAATTCCCATGGAAATAGTTTTTTAATACATGGTAATTTTACGAGTCCGTAGTTTCTGACGGTGTTTGATTCTGAGGCCCGGTGTGCCCGAAATCAAATTTTGAAGTTTTTTTTGGGTACTTTCAGTAAACATACATGTGAGATTGTATATATTATGAGCTAGTGCTCAAAATTGAAATCTGAAGGCACTGTTGAACTCGCAGCATCGGTGATTTCTTAGTGAAACCTTCACCGCATATGCGTCTTATTGTGGGTGCAAGATAATTTTTGGTGGTTTTTAATTAATTTGAATAAAATAAAGTATTAAATTTATTTTATTAGTGGTGATTAAAACCACCAAGTGGTGGTTGAAGGTTGGGGGCCACCACACCATAACCTCCCATGAGAGGTTATGGTGGTGGGGCCCATTGTAACATCCCGGAACTGGGTACCACTCCACAGGTGCCCCGAACTCGGTTGGTCACATGATCTCATGTGCATTTCCCCAAACAATAGAGGCTGCCAACTAGCAGTAAGGGCCCAGGTCTAATAGTGGGGAAATTATGCCCTCATTTGTCAAAGTGTAGCGTAGTGGGACACAAAAATAACATACAACAGTGGAAGCAGTAAAACATACATAACTGGAATAAACAACGGAAGTAAAAGAACCAGCAGGAATATATATATATATATATATCAAGATGCAGCATGTATCTATTCTACGAAAACAACCAGAACATGTTACACAGTAGTACAATACACTGGAAAGTTCAGGTACAACAAACAAAGCAGAACAGCTGTCAGCATCGCGGGCCTGGGCTCAGTCTCATGCTCCCCTACACCTCATCAACACTCATGTACTTGTATAGCGACCCTTTCCCTGATCCATACCTGCAGAAATATAGTTTGTTTAGGGCCGAAGACATGACCCCAAATAGGGTGTGAGAAATAAATCCTAGTAGGCACCCACCAAAGGCCCATGCCCAACTGTCAGTGAAAATGTGCAACAACAGGGTACAGTAATAAATGCAATATCCCAAGTAGTACTCAAAAGTAACTAACTCTACCAGTCATATTGCCATTTTAATATTCATTTAATCATTCAATATAAGGAAACCACCACAGTGACTTTCAAAGTAAACAGTCAGTTTCCTCAGGCACGTAAACCCTTACCCTCAGGTAAAGAGAATCCAAACCCACAGGAATCGGCCCATAGGCGTATCTAATAATGCCTACAGGCTTACGAGGTGTCGCCCATAGGCACAAAATCTACTACCCACAGACATGAAAGAAGTTGCCCACATGATAATCACAACACTGCCCTCATGCTAAACAAGTAACCGGCCATTCACAACATATAAACAAGAAATTTATATACAATTCCTCTCAAGGTAATTTAAGATATGATAAAAACACGGTATACCCTCGGGCAACCTAGCCAAACGGCTAAACAAAGGAACGCACCCCAGGGGTGGTCATGGATCCAAGCAGGGTTCCAAAACAATAGTTATACTTGTTCATTAAACTACCTATGTAATTCTAGGTATTTAATTAAGCAATTCCTCACCCATAAGATTCCCCATTCATGGGCTCATATCACAACGGTACACAAATTCACCACAGTAGTTAGAAATAAACACTAGACCACCTACCTCGATCACCCCTAACTGATATACGTGAATGATGATCCTCGAAACGCCCGAGAACGAAGTAGATCTGAGGTAAAATAAATCCCATTCAAACGTAAATATCTCCCTATAGAGGAAGAATTGTCAAGAGCTATGCAATGATAAGGAAGAACTCACCCGCGCGGTTCCAACGAGATCGACGGAGGCGGAATCGGATTCCCGATGCTCGATCGGGTGATCTCTAAAGCTCCAGTCGTCCCTCCTGATTTCTCCTCTGGTTCTAAGCCTTTGCTATGAACAGGGGAGGATACTACCCAATTTAAGCAAAAAAATAGAATACACGGCATATACTATTGGGTACATGGCATGTACTTTTCATTTTTTAACTATTCCTTTAGGGGATTCTCGCCAGTGTGGCACTATTCAACTGTCGACATGAGTACACGGCATGTAATACCTGAGTACACGGCATGTACTATCGCTCAGCTGGCCAATGCTTTACTGTTTTTCTGCCGACGTACTACACAGCGTGTACATACCCACTACACGGCGTGTAGTCAGTTTTTACACCCATCATCATTGACCGGCCTACACGCCCTGTGTACTCCTTCCACACGACCAAAGTACATGGCGTGTAGTCACAAAATTTAGGATTTTCTCCCATTTTCCTTATTTTCTCAAATACACTTAAGGAAAATAGAAAATAAGAAACTTGTACCTCAAGAATAAGAACCGGGTTCTTACAAAATTCCCCCCTTAAAGAAATTCTTCCCCGAATTTCCCTTCCAAGGGTGGTGAAGATAACGCTCAGAATAACTCTGGCCATTGAGCACGTATGTCGGTATCCCACTCCCATGTTTCATCCTACCCTCAGTCATGCTACCATAGCACCCGTACAAGAGGAACTAACCGGCCTCGGAGAACCTTCATGATCTTATCCACGATACGAATCGGATGTTCCTCAAAGGATGCATCTATCTGAAGCTCAACCTCCTCGGATTGAAAGAGGTGAGACGGGTCTGAATGATAGCGGCGCAACTGAGATACATGGAAGACATAGTGCATGGCCCAGTACCTCTGTGGTAACTGCAACTGATAGGCAACCAGCCCGACTCTCTCCAGAATCTCAAATGGCCCCACATACCTTGGTGAATGTTTAACCTATCTCCTGATTCGCCTATGTCCCAACCTCAGTGAACCACGCAAGAACACCTGATCCCCAACCATGAACTCTAAGGTTCATCTGTGGCGATCAGCATAAGATTTCTAACGAGACTGTGCAGTAGCCATCTGCTTCTGAATCAACAAGACCTGCTCAGAAGTCTCATGCATGAGATGTGGTCCCAGAAAAGCTACCTCACCTGCCTCCACCCAGCACAAAGGTGATCGGCATGGCCTACCATATAAATCCTCGTAAGGTGTCATCTCAATAGTCTCCTAAAAACTATTATTATAGGAAAACTGTACTAGGGGTATATGCTTCTCTCAGGAGCCCCCAAAGTCTATGATGCATGAACGAAGCATGTCCTCTAGCACCTGCATCATACGCTCTGAATGACCATCAGTCTGAGGGTGGTATGTTGTGCTCAGAAGCACCTGTGTACTCAATGCCCTCTGAAAACTCTGCCAGAAATGAGATGTAAAATGGGAGTCCCTATCTGAAACGATAGAACGAGGGACCCCATAAAGATGTACAACCTCTCAGATATATAACTTTCTGAGCTCGTCAACACCGAAGGTCTCCTTGATTGGAAAAAAGTGAGCTACCTTCGTGAGTCTGTCCACAACAACCCACATGGCATCATTGCCTTGAGGTGACCTCGGCAACCCAGTCACGAAGTCCATCGTGACATCATCCCATTTCGACTCTAGAATGGGTAACTACTGAAATAGTCCGGTCGGCTGGCCTCTGATGCTCCGTCTTCACCTGCTGACAGGTGGAACATCTTGTAACAAAACCATCTACTTCCCTCTTCATACTCGGCCACCAGTACTGACATCTCAAGTCACGGTACATCTTGGTAACTCCTGGATGAACTTCCCAAGCTGAAGCATGAAACTCCCACATCAACTTCTCACGTATATCCCTTGGAACCCACACTCGTCTATGGAAACACAGTACCTCATCATCACCTATCGTCCACCCAGGAGGAGGGTCCTCACTTTCCACTGACTCCCATAGAACTAAGCCTTCTGAATCAGATAGTTGTATCATCCTCACTCTATCCAGGAGGGTAGAAGTCACAGCTAATTATTAAAGATAGGTTTTCCCATGACTATCATGCACCCCTAAATGCATCTCAGAGAACAAATCCATAAGCTGCCACTCACCACTAGCCTCATGAACCGCCTGTGTCTGCGTCTTCCTGCTCAGTGCATCGGCTACTGCATTACCCTTACCAGGTGTATAGGAAAGCTCAAAATCGAAGGACTGTAGGTATTCGACCCACCTTCTCTCCCTCAGATTCAAGTCACGTTGAGTAAAGATATACTTGAGACTTCTGTGGTCGGTGAAAACCACAAAATGATCTCCCAAGCGATAATTTCTCCAACAGTGTAACTCATTAACAACTGCATCCAACTCGAGGTCATGTGTCAGGTAATTCCTCTCATGTGGCCTCAACTGTACAGACCCGTATGCAAAAACTCAATCACCCTGCATCAACACAGCTCCCAGCCCAATACCAGATTCATCACAGTAAACTGTATAGCTCTTTCCTTGCTCTGGCAGTACCAGGATTGGTGTGGATGTCAACTTTCCCTTCAGATCCTGGAAGGCTATCTCGCAAGCTTCTGACCAAACGAAATTCACACCCTTCTTAGTCAAACCCATCAATGGCACTTCTAAGTGGGAGAAGTCCTGAATAAAACACCTATAGTAACCAGCTATCCCCAAGAAACTTCATATCTCAAACACGTTCTTAGGATGCTCCCAAGAAACTACTGCTCCCACCTTCTTTGGGTTTACTGCAACTCCTACCTCTGAGATGATATGACCTGGGAAGTGAATCTAGTCCATCCAAAAGTGGCACTTTGAGAGCTTAACATACATTCGATGCTCTCTTAGTGTAATTAATACGATCTCAAGATGGGTGGAATGGTCGTGTAGAGTGTGAGAGTACACCAAGATATCTTCCACGAATACTACCACAAGATAATCTAGATAAGGATAGAATACATGATTCATCAGATCCATGAAAATTTCTGGTGCGTTCATGAGTCTGAACGGAATAACCTAGTACTCATATAGACAATACTAGCTCCTGAAGGCTGTGAAAGGTATATTAGATGGTCTAACACCTAGCTGATGATATCTGGATCTCAAGTCAGTCTTCGAGAACACTCATGCTTCCCAAAGTAGATCAAAAAGATCATCAATCCTTGGTAAGGGATATCGGTTCTTGATTGTCAACTGGTTCAGCTTCCGATAATCCACACAGAGTATGAGGGTACCGTCCTCCTTCTTCATAAAAAGGACCGGAGAACCCCATGGAGAAGTACTGGGTCGGATAAAACCCTCTGACTGTAACTCCTCTAACTGTCTCATGTGCTCCTATAACTCAGGTGTAGCCATACTATAAGGAGGAATAGATACTGGTGCCACTCCTAGCACAAGCTCAATAGAGAAATAAACCTCACACTCTAGTGGTAGACCTGAAAATTCATCCGGGAAGACATCTCGGAAACGGTCAACCAATAGAGGGAAATAATTCTGACAAGTCCCCAGGTCATCAAGATATAAACTCACAATCTAGGCTGTGACTCCACATCTCCCATGATGTTCTGCTCTAGCTCGACTCGCCTGAACATCCCACTCGCCTTTTTATAGAAACTCTCTGCCCTATGGTGACGTGAAACGCACCCTGCGATGATAGAAGTCTACAAAGGCTCAAAAGGGAACCAACCAGTCCACCCCAAGAATGACATCATATCTCGTCATCTCCAAGACATAGAGGTCCCAAAGGAAGTGACACCAACCAACCTCAAGGGGGCACTCCCTACACTGACGCATGCCATCTATTCTAGTCCCCAACATAGTGTCTAGCGTAATAACATCAGAAGAAGAAGAAACACAGAGCCCAAGGATATCTACAACATGCACAGATACAAAAATATGTGTAGCACCCGTATCAAAAAGTATTGAAGATAAAACAGAAGCTACTAGAATAGTACCTATGACAGTAGAAGGCCTAGGATCATGCTCCTGTTGCGTCAGTTGCACTGCATATGCCTACCCAGTGCCACGGCCCTGTGAAATAGCCTGGCTACCCTGAGCTACCCCACCCTACTGCCTCTGAGATCCTAGTGTCTGGCTACCATGGCCATGACCACCATCTCTGCCTGCACGCCCTGAAGTATTCCTGTTTTCTGACTGGTAAGAAGATGTTGGTCCTGCTCCCGCACGCGGAGTCTGCACAGAACCCCTCTCACTAGCCATTGGTGGAAATTCCCTGCAAAATCATTGCAGATGACCCATCCTGACGCAAGCTCGGCATTCTACTGGGTCACATGGACACTGTGGTCTCTTGTTCCCCTCCTTACCACACTGGCAGCACATGACCTGGCCACCTGAAACATTCCTCTGGCTGGTACTGCCACCGTGAGAGAAGTCCATATGTCTCTTCCTCTTGCCAGTATAAATAGTACCATAAACTGGTGCTAAACTGCCCTAGCCCACACCACTAGCTTCCCGAAGGTTCTTCTCTGTAATCAGCGCCTGGTTCACAATATCATGTACTGTAGGCAACCTGAAAACATTCACCAGTGCTCAAATGTCATATCTAAGACTATCCTCAAAGCGTCTAGCTCTCAACATCTCAATACCCACTAGAACAGGTGAAAAACGTTGATGCTCAATGAAACAAGCAGAATAATCCATCACCAACATAGCTCCCTACTGAAGATTCATGAAGTCTCAAGCTCTATCTGCCCTCAGCATCTCTGGAATGAAGAAGTCATAGAAAGCTATCTGAAAATCTTCACATTCCATGTCTCTATGATGCTCTGACTGGGTGGTAACATCCCACCACCTTTTGGTGGAATCACACAGCATATATGTCACGAGCTTGACCCTCCGCCCTGGAGGCGTCTCTAGATTCTCGAAAATAGACAGTAATGAATCCAGCCAAGACACCACAGCCTATGGTCCTCCATCCCCTGAAAACATAGGCGGATGCTACTGCTAGAAGATACGTGTCAGCTCGGCCATAGTTGTGGCAGCCGACGGTGCTCTCTAAAAGGTCTTCATGAACCACATGAAGCCTTCATGGAACTGCGCCTCCGAGCCTGTGTCTGGTATAATGACTGGTGTCACATCTGGCTCAGCTGGAGGATCCACTGGCAGCCCATGGCCTACCACCTCTGGAGTATAATCGTTTTCGCTCTCCTAGTGAACAACACATGGTCGTCTCTGCAGCATGACTCTATAAGGTCAAACTCACACCTCAGATCAAGATTATCAAAAACCGAAACAAGGGGATAGGAGAAGGAAAGTCTTCAAAATTTACAAAACTTGACTACACGGCTTGTATAAAACTACATGGTGTGTTCTCCAATCCTTCTTCCCTGCCTGATTCCTTTAAACGGCTAAGCCATAAAGATCACTTGAAAAAGACTACATGGTGTGTATAACATCTACACGGATGTATGTTTTAATTTCCAACTGCCCCTGTCGTTCATGACATGGACGACTACTTGGATGACACCACACGGCGTGTGACACCCGCACATGACATGTACACTACCCCATTTCCCAGCCACATGGCCAAGTCCTCACGGTATCCCACCGGTAAGGACTACATGGCATTTCCCTCACATACACGACATGTTCAAGAAGAGGTAACACCAACTCGTTTTTGTTAGCTACACGGTCGGGTCCCCTGGTCAGACTACATGGCATGTTCCATGGTGAACACAGCATGTATGTCTCAAGGTATCCTCCGTCCATGTTGTTAGTTACACTGGCGGACTTCGGGTCAACACTACACAGCGTGTACATTTGGTACACGGCGTGTTTTTCCCATGCCTTTCCCTACCTCGTGTCCCCGCCCACACGGTCTATGACACGGGAGGAGACTACACGGCATGTACTGAGGGTACACGACGTGTAATTAAATTTTTTCCATTTCTTCCTGAATAGAAGAACACATAGCGTGTGTCCAAGGAACTATACGGCGTGTATACTGGGTTTTCCAGACAATAAGCCTCAGATACTACTCCAGAACCCATAAAATTATGAAAATAACAACTAAGTGCCAAATTCCGATTCTTGAGGGCCCATACTCCCCATGAATCAAATTTTGGCATCTTATACATGTTATACACAAGTAAAAAAAGTCAATGATCCACTAAATTCTAGTCATTGAGGGCCCATACTCCCCAAAAACCAAAATTTGGTGTCCATCCTATCAACAGGCTCACACAAAAATACCCCATCACATAGCAGGTATTTATCAAAGCAGCTATCACAATAGCATGCTTTTCTAGCACAACAACTATCACAACAACATGCAATTTCTAATGTGCCTACATGGCATGGTACTATGCATGGCATGTGATTTCTATCATGTGCCTAAATGATGCATGAGATGGAATACCCTCATCTCATCAGGTTTCAACTAAATAGAACCCATGGATAACATATAAACAGCACAATTATAAGTGCGTCACCCAACGGTGAAAATCAGATCAACTGTAAAATTTGAAAAATCAGAATAATTACAATAATATGAGGTAGACTGGATTTTTCCTGTACACGGGTTAGCTACTTTCGGGCACAGCTTATTACCAACTACCATTTTCGTCCTATCCCTGACTAAGGCTCCAAATAGTAAGTCAAAAAAGGGAACTCCTTTGATACCACTTTGTAACGTCATGGATTCGGGTACCACTCCACGGGTGCCCCAAACCCGGTTGGTCACATGACCTCAAGCGCATTTCCCTAAACGCCAGAGGCTGCTGACTAGCAGTGAGGGTCCGTGTCTAATAGTGGGAAAACTATTCCCTCATTTTTTAAAGTGTAGCGCAGCAGAACACAAGAACAACATACAACAGTGGAAGCAGTAAAACATACATAACTGGAATGAACAACGGCAGTAAAAGAACCAGCAGGCATATATATATATATATCAAGATGCAGCATGTATATATTCTATGAAAACATCCAGAACATGTTACACATTAGTACAATACACTAGAAAGTACAGGTACAACAAATAAAGCAGAACATCTGGTAGCATCGCGAGCCTGGGCTCGGTCCCATGCTCCCTTACACCTCAACAGCACTCACGTACCTATATAGGGACCCTTTCCCTTATCCATACTTGCAGAAATATAGTCTGTTTGGGGCCGAAGACATGACCCCAAACAAGGTGTGAGAAATAAATCTCAGTAGGCACCCACCAATGGACCATGCCCAACTATCAGTGAAAATGTGCAATAATAGTGTGTAGTAATAAATGAAATAACCCAAGAAGTACAAAAAAGTAACTAACTCTACCAGTCATATTGCCATTTTAATATTCATTTAATCATTCAATATAAGGAAACCACCACAGTGAATTTCTAAGTAAACATTCAGTGTCTTCAGGCACATAAGCCCTTGCCCTCAGGTAAAGAGAACCCCAACCCACAGGAATCTTCCCACAGGACTATAGAATAATTCCCACAGGCGTACGAGGTGTCTCCCATAGGCACAGAATCTACTACCCACAGGCACGAAAGAAGTTGCCCTTAGGCTGAACAGAGCACTGCCCACAGGCTAATCACAACACTTCCCTCAAGCTAGACAAGTAACCACCCATTCCCAACATATAAACAAGCAATTTATATACAATTCCTCTCAAAGATATTTAAGACATGTTAAAAACACGGTATACCCTCGGGCAACCTGGCCAAATGGCTAAATAGAGTAATGCACCCCAGGGGTGGTCCTGGATCCAAGAAGCGATCCCAAAAAACAGTTATACATATTCATTAAACTAATTATGCAATTCTATGTATTTAATTTAGTAAGGACTCAGCCATACGATACCCCATACATGGGCGTGTATCACAATGGTACAAAAATTCACCATAGTAGTTGGAAATAAACACTAGACCACCTACCTCGATCACCCCTGACCGATATACGTGAACGAAGCTCCTCGAAATGCCCGAGAATGATGTAGATCTGAGGTAAAAGAAATCCCATTCAAATGTAAATATCTCCCTTTAGAGGAATAATTGGCAAGAGCTACATAAGGAGAAGGAAGAACTCACCCGCGCGGTTCCAACAAGATCGACGGAGGCGGAATCGGATTCCCAGTGCTCGATCGGGTGATCTCCAAAGCTTCGACCGTCCCTACTAAGTTCTCCTCTGGTTCTAAGACTTCCCTGTGAATAGGGGAGGATACTGTACATTTTATGTGAAAAAAACAGACTACACGGCGTGTATTATTGGGTACACGGCGTGTAGTTTTCATTTTTTAACTGTTCATTTGGCGGCTTCTCGCCAGCGTGGCACTGTTCATCTGTCGACATGAGTACACGAAGTGTAATACCTGAGTACATGGTGTGTACTATCATTCAGCTGGCGACCGCCTTATTTTTTGCCTACCTACTAACTACACGGTGTGTACATACCCACTAAATGGCGTGTAGTCGGTTTTTACACCCATCTTCATCGACCGGCTTACACGCCCTATGTACTCCTTCCACATAGCCAATGTACATGGCATGTGGAAAAGTACATGGCGTGTAGTCACAAAAATTAGGATTTTCTCCCATTTTCCATTTTTTCTCAAAAACACTTAAAGAAAAGAGAAAAGAAGAAACTCATACCTCAAGAATAAGAATCGGGTTCTTACAACCACCACCACATAACCTCCCTTAGAGGATTATTAGGCGGGACCCACCTGACCTCTCTAACTCCCTTGAAGCCCAATTAAGGAGGATGAACTCTTCACTTCCCCCATAAATTTCTGGATCCTCTTCACTTTCCTCCTTCCCTCATTATGGTGCCAACACACCTAAGAATTAATTAATGCTAATTAATTAATTTGAAGTGATTTTAATTCTTTTGAAGTCTTTTTAATTTCATGGAAATAATAAAATAATAGTGGAGCTATTATTTTATTTTGACGTTGGTGATTCTTTCATTCGTGGGTGGAACTTTGGGAGAGATTTTTGAGAATTCTTGGAGAACAAAATCCTCTCCAAGGAAGAACACACTATCTCTGATGAAGAATGAGGACGATGCTCAAGCTTGGGATCGAAGACGTGTGACGGGCGCAACGTACGACGACGTCTTCAAATTGTATTCACGTGCCTTCGACAACGTTCATCGAAACGAGGTAGGGGTTTCTTTTGATTAAATTATACTCTAGTTCCTCATCATTTATTATGGATCGACGTTGGCCAATTTTTATCACCTAATGCAGAGGGAGCGGGACGAACCAACATGGCCCGACGTCCCTCCGTTGGTTCTTGTTTGGTTGATGTTGGAGGTAGAGCCGAAAGGGCGTGGTGACATTGCACCACATTGGGATTGCGGAACCGCGTCCAGGGCAGACCGTGGAAAAGGGGTGCGACACCATCATGCTGCACCAGAGAGGAACCGCGGCCGGGAGGGCTAAAGAGGATGAAGAAGAGCGGTGTCATCGCGTCGTGCGGTGGAGCCGAAGGCTGTGGCCAGGTTGGGCCGCGGCGGTAGCAGTGTGGCGCAGTCGTGTCGTGCAGAGAGCAGAAGTACCGCGGTGCCATCACACTGCGGTGGAGGAGCAGTGGCAGCCGGTCGGGCCAGCAGCCGTGGAGCTGGTCAAGCGGGACCACCCAGGTCCTGCTGCTCCTGAACTGGCGCAATGTGCTGATTCTGTCTGACAAACCAGGGGGGCGGCACCCCCCCTCCCTCATGTGGCTGGTCGGGCCACCACGAGCAGGGCCGCCACGGCCGGGCCGCCACAGATCCGGCCGCCCTCAGGCCGGGGCGCCCCTTTGGTCCTGGTCGATCGCTCAGTTCGGGCCACACCCATGAACCGGGCCAGACCTCAGTTCGAACCGGGTGGGGCCGGGTCGGTCCGACTAGGTCAGACCGGACCCAGACCCGCTACGGCCATTTACGCCTTTTAGCCCGCATCTTGGGCTACGGGTGTCTGAATGACGAACTTTCTATGGTGATGGAATTCTTGGAGTGAGATGAATCTTCTGGCGTACCCCTATTGAGGTTTGGACACAGTTTGGGTATGGTTGGGTTGGTTTGAGCCTAAAAATCAACCAAGACCCTCGAACAGAAATGCAAATAACTCACAGACCGGGTGTCCGATTGATGCATCGTATGTCGCGTTGGGTTCCTTATGATGAGATGGAATTACTAGATACATCAAATCAGGGCTTCGTGGTATTTTATGTATCAAAACTTGGCTCGAGGAGAGGACCCTCCCGGAATCGAGTGTGTTGTGTGCAAGAACCCTAGGGCTGGTTGCGACTCTGATGACTTCTGTACCGAAATCCTCCATGGGTTCGACAGCGATGACATCTGTATCGGAATCCTCCATCAGTTCGACATCGATGACTTCTGTACCGGAATCCTCTGTGGGTTCAACAACGATGACTACTGTACCGGGATCCTCCGTGGGTTCGACAGCGATGACTACTGTACCGGGATCCTCCGTGGGCCTGATGGTTCTACCTACTATTCCTGGATCCTGTGTGGGTCTAATAGAATAGCTGATTCGGAATCCTATGTGGGTCTGACAACTTAGCTGGTCCTGAATCTAATGGGGTTCTGACAGCTTAGATGAATCAGTGACTACATCTAATCATCTCTAACACTCTACCAAAAGTTTTATGCATGTGTGAGCTGATTCTTTCCTTTCAATCGATATCATCGTGATGATTGACTTTACTTCCTTTGTGGAATGGGTTGTTCTTGGGATCGAGAGTTGGAGCCAGACTGTGATTGATAACTTAGGTATATGTATGGGCATATACCTAAGTAGGGTTGGTTGATACTTCGTAATTGTATATTTCTTCTATGGTTTATCTTTTGTGGATTCTAGGAGACCTTTGGGGGTATTGTGGTCCCCTATTGAGTATTGTTATACTCACCCATGCACGGGCTTCGCTTGCACCTTGTTGTGTTCTGTGCAGAAGATGGACAGTAGTGATCGAGGCTGAGGGTGGCGGACGGAAGGCTGCTCGGAGCTGGAATAAATGAGACGTACCACAGGGACGAGTTGTTCGAGTTCTGTACCTACCCTTCATGTAGTATTACCTGGTGGATGATCCAGGAGTTGCCTACCTTTTTCTTGTACTTGTACTTATTGTTCAGTTGGGTTTTTACTCTAGCCCACTTACTTTCAGCACACCTTTCTTTTCTATTTTAGGAATCCTTGCTTCTACTTCTTGTGTTTAGACTGTGTGAGTTACAGGTTTAACGGCAATGCCTTCCCTTTTTATCTGGGATTATCCTTTGGTGCTTGTCCCCTGCCCCTGGACTATGGAAGGTGGGATTGGGGTAGTCACGGCATAGGCCCCGAGGATGGTTCGTGACAAATTGGTATCATAGGAGTTGGTTCTACCATAGAACTTGGCCTCAGATTCTTTTAATGGAAATAGTGTTATGTGTTTTAGGTGTGGTTATCAGTTTAGGGAAACCGGTGTTGGTGCGGTGGCTGACGTATCCATACACTAGGACTCTGACTTCTGATCTTCAACTCAGTGCACGAAAAAACTGATTGCGTGTGTGTTTCCTTTGAAAAAGTTTTCTTTGTTATTACTTTGTGTCAGCTCACCAAGTATACTGTTTTAACCATGGAGCACCTGTTTATTTTTAGGGTGGCCCCACAAAGGCATCCAGCTAGGGTTCCATGTTACGTATGAGATGGTAGCCCACCGAGCGACGAGGCCTCGGTGCAGGGCCCCATCACAGCGGAGGTACCAGCGGTACCACTACCTGATGGGCCACCGATACCACCAGATCCAGCCATAGAGAGTGCACACCATCTGAGTGAGTTGCATGAGTTCCAACACCAGAGGCCACCCAGGTTCCAGGGAGAGACGGACCCAAAAGCAGCAGATGATTGGCTGGAGGCTATTGTGAGAGTTTTCATATTGGTAGGGACACCAGCTGACCTCATGGTGATCCTTTCTACGAGTCTCCTGCATGTAGCAGCAGACAGATGGTGGAGCCTGATGCTCCAGGTGCATGACGAGGCATCATTACTCTGGAAAGACTTCGAGTGTCTCTTCCAGTCATAGTTGGTTCCAGCCACCCTTCGTGTGGTGCAGATCTAGGAGTTACTTAATCTATGACAGGGCAGCATGACAGTAGCTCAGTACTCAGTGAGGTTCACCGACCTCTCGTGCTACTCCACGGACATGGTATGGGACCCGTTCTTCAGGGCCCGGACCTTTGAGCAGGGACTTAGGCATGAGATCAGGGCTTCGATGATCCCCTTTAGCATCCCGATGTAGGCGGGGGTGCTAGAGCGAGCTCTTCTAGTGGAGAGTTTTCTCACAGAGCAGTCACCAGCAGTGAGACCCACCGCAGAGCGACACGTAGTGGAGTCTTCTGTATCCTGCAGTAGACAGATGTCACAGAAATCCAAGAGGACCAGGCCATCAGTTGGGTGACCCCAGGATATAGGTTCGGTTGTGTGGGGTACATAAGACAGAGCTAGTTATATGAGGAGCAGGCAGTGCTATGCATGCGGCGGGCAGGGTCACGTGGCTCGTGACTGCTAGACCCGCCATGCAGATGAGCAGCAGACAGTATAGGGACCTCCCAGGCAGAGGTAGAGGTTCGACCGTGGTGGTCCACCGAGAGCAAGCAGACGTGGTAGAGGAGCTGGTCGATCATCGAGTGGTGGACGATGTTTCGAGACCCTACCACCACCACCACCAGGAGGTCCACCCCGACCATAGGGAACTGGCTGACAAAGGCGGGCTCATCTCTAGGGAGTCGAGGCCTACGACCACGGTTCACCTGAGATGATTTGAGGTACTATCTGTGTCTACTCCACCCTTACTGCAGTACTTATAGACACAGGTGCGAGTCATTCATTTATTGCCACTGCCCTTGTTCGGAGCTCGGAGATTCCCACGGAGCCATTAGCTCGATCCTTACGACTAGAGACTCTTGCGGGAGCAGACTCGACGATTACTCACTGGTGCCGGTAGTGTGAGCTTACTCTAGGAGGTGAAGGTTTGGCTGGGATCTCCTTGTTGCGGCATTGAGGCCTTACAATGTCATCTTGGTTATGGAATGGTTATCCACAGTTCATGCTCAGATTGACTATATTAGGCACAAAGTGTGGTGTATCCGCACGGATGGGACAAGGTTCACCTTCACCAGTGAGAAGGGAGCCTTTGTAGTGCAGGATGGACTTACATAGAATAGGGGCATATGATCACACATCAGTTGGCTAGTCTCATCCTCGTATCGGTTGATGTTCGGAGTATGAGTTTTCTTGTAGTGGTGGATTAGTACGCTTATGTTTTCCTTGATGATGTTCTAGGACTACCTATTCACAGAGAGGTACACTTTTACATTGACTTGTACTCCGGTATGGCACTTATATCTAATACAGCATATCAGATGGCTCCCACCGAGCTTCGTGAGCTATGGGTACAGCTGGATGACTTGCAGGTGAAGGGACTTATCTGACCTAGTGTTTCACCCTGGGCATCTCCGATTTTTTTAGCCAAGATGGTGGATGGGAGCTAGCGGCTGTGTGTTGACTACTATTTCCTGAATCAGGTGACCGTGAAGAACAATTACCCACTCTCGAGGATTGACGACCTCTTTGATCAGCTCAAGGGAGCATGATGGTTCTCAAAGATAGAACTTAGGTTAGTCTATCACCAGCTCAAAGTACGAGATGAGGATGTGCATAAGATGGCCTTCAGGTGTCGGTATGGCCACTACAAGTTCTTGGTTATTCCCTTCGACGTAACCAACACTCTAGTAGTGTTTATGAGTCTCATGAACAAGAACTTCTAGCCTTAACTCGATCGCTTGGTCGTAGTCTTCATCGACGACATACTGATCTACTCGACTACTAAGGAGGAGCATGCTTACTATTTACATGTAGTACTGGACACACTCCGAGAGCACCAGCTTTATGGTAAGATCTCGAAGTGCTAGTTCTGGATCTGAGAGGTACAATTTCTGGGACACGTCATCTCGGAGGCTAGAGTTAAAGTGGATTCAGTGAATATCATGGAAATACTTTCTTGGGGGCCACCCAAGAGTGTGACGGAGGTTCAGAGTTTTCTGGGACTGGCTGGGTACTATTGAAGATTTGTACCAGACCTCTCCAGAATTGCAGCACTGCTTTCAGCATTGACAAAGAAGGGGAAACCCTTCGTGTGGTCGAGGAGATTCCATTAGAGCTTTCATGAGCTGAGATAGAGGTTGACTAGTGCGTCCATCTTGAGGCTACCGAAGGAGGGCGTAGGGTATGTAGTATACTGTGATGCATCAAGGACCAAACGCAGGTGTGTCCAGATGTTGGAGCGAGTAGTTATTGCGTATGGATCTTAGCAGTTGAGACAGCACGAGAAGAACTACGCTACGCATGACCTAGAGTTAGCAGCAGTGGTCTTAGCCTTGAAGATGTGGCGGCACTATCTGATGGGTGAGCATTTTACATTCTACTCTGACCACCAGATTCTCAGGTACATCTTCTCATAGAAGGACCTGAACCAGAGACAGCGACGATGGCTCGAGTTCTTCCAAGATTATGACTCCGAGATAGTCTATACTCCTATAAAGGGGAATGTTTTAGAATATTCTCTTAGAAGAAGATCATGCATTTAGTTTCTAGGATAGGCTAAAGATTAGTTGGTCGTGTGGCAGATATCCTTTGTGGATAGAGATGGAGCAGCCTTTCTGCAGTCTCTCACAGTCACTCCTCTACTTCTTCAGCGAGTCAGAGAGGCACAACATGGGGCCATTGACTATGAGACGTGACGTGCTCAGATATCCACAGGGTCGGAACCTGATGGATTTTCTAAACGTGGTGAGAACTTTATTCTCTTTAGAGAACGTACCATGGTACCAGTTTCACTAAAGGAGGAAGTGTTGAGGGAGTTTCACACATCTCCTTTAGCGGTACATCCAGGAGTGGCGACGATGTATCAGGATCTCCGATGACAGCATTGGTGTCCAGGTATGAAGAAGGTAGTGGTAGAGTTTGTCTCATGATGCCTCACTTGTTAGCAAGTAAAGGCAGAGCACTAGGTTCCAGCAGGCTTGGTTCAGCCCTTAGAGTTTCCAGAGTGGAAGTGGGATGGGATATCTATGGATTTCGTGATGAGACTTCCACGTACATCTAGAGGACATGACTCTATCTGGGTGATTATCGATCAACTCACCAAGTCGGCCCACTTCCTACCAATCAGAGAACAAGGTTTAGTAGAGATCTTGGGATGCCTCTACGTTTAGAAGATCATACGGCTTCATGGTGTTCCATCGACGATCATCTCTGATCGAGATGCTTGTTTTAGTTCCTGGCTATGGAAGGGGTTGGAGGAGGCTTTTGGGATGCAAATTCTCTTGAGTACCGCCTTCCATCCTCAGACAGATGGACAGACTGAGAGGACTATTCAGACTCTCACGGACATTCTCTTTGCATGCGTCCTCGACTTCGGTCGCAATTAGGAGGATCATTTACCCTTGGTAGAGTTTGCTTATAACAATAGCAACCACTCCACCATCGGGATGGCACCTTTCGAGTCACTTTACGACTGAACTTACAGATCGCCTCTATACTGGACTGAACCAGGAGAGTCAGCACTTATGGGACCAGAGATGGTTCAGCCTACGATGAAGAAGGTGCAGATCATCCAGGAGTGGATGAAGACTGCACAGATTAGGCATAAGTCTTATACTGATTGGAGATGGAGACCACTGGAGTTCGAAGATGGTGACCACGTCTTTCTATGGGTCTCACCTCGATGAGGTCTATGGATATTTTCCAAAGGCGTCAAGTTATCCCAAAGATTCATCGGACCTTTATAGGTCCTAAGTAGGATAGGAGAGGTGTCTTACCGCTTGGCCCTTCCACCTCTGTTTCACCGGGTGTACAACGTCTTCCACGTATCTCAGCTGAGGAGATGTCTGCATGACCCGTCCCACATCATCAACTACAGGGAGCTGGAAATCGAAGACGGGGTGACATTCACAGAGGTTCAAGTGGAGATTGAGGATCGACAGAAGCAGGTCCTTTGTGGACGGTCGATTACTCTACTGCGCGTTCGCTGGAAGCACAGGAATCTCTAGGAGATCACATAGGAGCGGGAGGCTCAAATACATTCTCAATACCCCCATTTGTTCCCTTAGTGTGAGTTTTAGCTTATGGGGACATAAATCCCTATGGTGGGGAGAATGTAAAGACCCAAAATTCACATGGAAAATTTTTTTTAATACATGGGAATTCTATGAGTCCGTAGTTTCTGATGGTGTTTGATTCTAAGGCCCGGTGTGCCCGGAATCAAATTCTGAAGTTTTGTTTGGGTACGTTCAGTAAACGTACATGCATGATTTTATATCTTATGAATCGGTGCTCGGAATTGAAATCTGAGGGAACCGTTGAACTCACAGGGTCGGTGATTTCTTATTGAAACCTTCACCGCAAATGCATTTTATCGTGGGTGGAAGACATTTTTAGGTGGTTTTTAATTAATTTGAATAAAATAAAGTATTCACTTTATTTTATTAGTGGTGGTTAAAACCACCAAGTGGTGGTTGGAGGTGGGGGCCACCACACCATAACCTCCCATGAGAGGTTATAGTGGTGGGGCCCACCCCCACATAACCTCCCTTGGAGGATTATTAGGTGGGACCCACCTGGCCTTTCTAACTCCCATGAACCCCAAATAAAGAGGATGAACTCTTCACTTGCCCCATAAATTTTCGGAGCCTCTTCACTTTCCACCTTCCCTCATTATGGTACCAACACACCTAATAATTAATTAATGCTAATTAATTAATTTGAAGTGATTTGAATTATTTTTAATTATTTTTAATTGCATGGTAATAATAAAATAACAGTGGAGCTATTATTTTATTTTGACGTTGGTGATTCTTTCATTTGTGGGTGGAACTTTGGGAGAGCTTTGGGAGAATTATTCGAGAATGAAATCCTCTCCAACGAAGAACGCACAATCTCCAATGAAGAATGAGGATGGCGCTAGAGCTCGGGATCAGTGGCGTGTGACGGGTGCAACGTACGACGACGTCTTCGAAATTCTTTTCCTGTGCCTTCGACAATGTTCATCGAAACAAGGTAGGGGTTTGTTTTGAATAAATTATACCCTCGTTCCTCATCGTTTATTATGGCTTGGCATTGGACAATTGTTATCACCTAATGCGGATGGCGTGGGCCGAACCAACACGGCCCAACATCCCTCTATTGGTTCTTGTTTGGTTGACGTCGGAGGCGGAGCCGAAAGGGCGTGGTGTCGTTGCACCGCGCCAGGAGTGAGGAACCGCGTCCAGGGTGGACCGCGGAAAAGGGGTGCGGCGCCGCCTCGCCGCACCGGAGAGGAACCCTGGTCGGGAGGGCTGCGGTGGATGAAGAAGCGTGGCATCGTCACGCCACACGGTGGAGACGAAGGCCGCAGCCAGGTCGGACCACAGCGGTGGTGACGCGGCACCATCGTGTCGCGCTGAGAGCAGGAGGACCGTGGCATCATCACGCCGTGATGGAGGAGCGGTGGAGGCCGGCCGTACCAGCCACCATGGAGCCAGTCAAGCGGGACCACTCGTGTCCTGTGGCTCCTGAATCAATGCAATGCACCGGTTCTGTCCGACAAACCGGGGGGCATGGCATCCCCTCCCTCACGTGGCTGGCAGGGCCGCCACGAGCCGGGCCACCACGTCCAGGCCACCCATCGACCGGGAGGCCACGACCAGGTCGCCACGGCTGGGACGCCCTTCGGTCGGGCCACCCTTCAGCCGGGCCACCCCTCGGCCGGGCTGCCACGGCTGGGCCGCCCCTCGGTCGGGCCGTCATGGGCCCGACCGCCCTCTGGTCGGGCTGCCCCTTTGGTCCAGGCCGATCACTCGGGTCGGGCCACACCCGTGGACCGGGTCAGACCTCGGGTCGGGCCAGGTCGGTCCGACTGGGTCAGACCGGACCCAGACCCGCTACGGCCATTTACGCCTTTTAACCCGAATCTTGGGCTACAGGTGTTCGAACGATGAACTGTCTGCGGTGATTGAATTCTTGGAGCGAGACACTTCTTTTAGAATACCCCGCTTGATATTTGGATGTAGTTGGGGTACATTCGGGTTGGTTTGAGCCTAAAAACCAACCAGGCCCCTAGAACGGAAATGTCAATAACTCACAGACCGGGCGTCCCATTAACGCATTGTCCTTCGCATAGGGTTCCTTATGATGGGACAGAACTACGGGATACATCAACTCAGGGCCTCATGATAGTTGATGTATCGACACTTGGCTTGAGGAGAGGACCCTTCCGGAATCGAGCGTGTTGTGTGCGGGAACCCTAGGGCTGGCTGCGACTGTGATGACTTCTGTACCGGAATCCTATGTGGGTTCGAAAGTGATGGCTTCTGTACTAGAATCCTATGTGGGTTCGACAGTGATGACTTTTGTACTAGAATACTTTGTGGGTTCGACAGTAATGACTACTGTATCGGGATCCTCCGTGGGTTCGACAGCGATGACTAATGTACCATGATCCTCCGTGGGTCCGACAGTTCTACCTTCTGTTCCTGGATCCTATGTGGGTCCGATAGAATAGCTGATCCTGGATCCTGTGTGGGTTCGACAACTTAGCTGGTCCTAAATCTCTTGTGGGTCTGACAGCTTAGATGAATCAGTGACTACATCTGATCATCTATAACACTCTACAAAAAGTTATATGCATGTGTAAGCTGAGTCTTGACTTTCAGTCGATATAATTGAGATGATTGACTTTACTTCCTTTGTGGAATGGGTTGTGCTTGGGCTCGAGAGTTGGAGCCAGACTGTGATTGATAACTTAGGTATATGTATGGGCATATACCTAAGTTGGGTTGGTTGATACTTTGTGATTGTATCTTTATTTTTTGTTTTATCCTTTGGGATTCTCGGAGACCATCGGGGGTGTCGGGGTCCCCTACTAAGTATTGTTATACTCACCCCTGCACGGGCTTCGCCTGCACCTTTTTGTGTTCTATGCAGATGACGGACAGCAGTGATCGAGGTGGAGGGTGACAGACGGAAGGCTTCTCCGAGTAGGACTAGACGAGACATACCACAAGAATGAGTTGTTCGAGTTCTGTACCTACCCTTCAGGTAGGATTCCCTAGTGGACGATCCAGGAGCTACCTACCTTTTTCTTGTACTTGTACTTTTTGTTTAGTTGGGTTTTTATTCTGGCCCACTTACTTTCAGCACACTTTTATTTTCTATTTTAGTACTCATTTCTTCTACTGATTGTGTTCAGACTGCGTGATTTATAGGTTTAAAGGCAATGCCTTCCCTTTTTATCAGGGATTTTCCTTTCGTACTAGTCGTCATCCCCTGGCCTATGGAAGGCGGGCTTGGGGTAGTCATGGCATGGGCCTCGAGGACGTGTCCTGACAGGTGCAGGGGATCATACGACGCAGGTTTATACTGAATTTATTTTTTTTTCTTTCAATTATTTTCATTATTAAAATATTTATAATTTTTATTTGTTGTAGGCCATTAGCACACTGGAAGGAGGTAGAAGGCCTGACCACGCATGATGCATCATATTCACGAGATGTGTTTCTTTTATATTTATTATTGAATTAATGTTATATATTGATTTAGACTTTAAATGTATAATTTTTTGAGATTAGAACAATTTTTTTTTTAAACTCCACAGTTTTTTAATTTTAAGAGTATGATCAATAATTGGATACTTTATTATGATTGATAATTTCTTAGAATCTCCATTGGAGAATTGGAATTAGGCTAGGTGGCCCAATTTAATAATGACACAATGGCCCAATGTCCCAATTTCCCAATGGACCAATGGCCCAATGGCCTATTCTATAAAGGTTCGAATGACCTTCGATATCTCATGGTAATTTAAAAGGGCTTGAACTTTTCTCACATATGATTTCTCTTATATTTTAATTATTAGAGTTCATCTTTGTATAGGTCTTGTGAAAACCATAGTAGAGCTACCTCCTTTCAAATATTATACAAATGATCTTCATAACAAATACATGTATGAAGTGTTCTATTTCTTTTATTTTCATCCGTGATTTTATTTTTCTTTACTTCTATTTATAATGATTTCTGGTTGGCATGTTATCCTTCCACTTCACTTACTACCTATCATGTTACGCAAGACCTCATCTTAGTTTTGTATAAATGTATGTTTGGTGGTTTTTTAATGGTGTTAGTGGATACATTCAGTATATATGGTGAAAATAGGTTGGTCTATTTCCCTTCTATGATTTCTAGTTGTTTTAGTGGTGACATGTTATGTGTTTTAGTGTCCATACTCTTATGGATGTTTTCCTTGTCAGTGTTCTTCTGCTGGGGGTAGGGTTGTTCGAGGTGATTAGGGGGGTGCTGTCCGGGGGGGTGCTGTCCAGGGGGGCTATCTGTGGGGTGGGGGTTGTCTGGGGGGGAGTGGTGACTGTTCAGGTTTGGGGGCTATCTTATGGGACTTTTTTCAGGGGGGGCACGTGAGGGACTGTCTGGGTGGGTGTGTGTGGGTGGGGTGGGGGGGCTGTCCGGGGAGAGTTTTTTTTGGGGGGTGGGGGTGGGGGTGGGGCTGTCTGGGGTGAGTGGGGGGGCTATCTGGGGGGAGTGGGGGATGTCCCGGGGTAGTTTTTTTGGGGGGGGGGGGGCTATCCAGGGAGAGTTTTTTGGGGGGGGCTAGGGGTGGGGTTGTCCGAGGTGAGTAGGGGGTGCTGTCTGGGAGAGTGGGGGGTGATATCTGGGGGAGTTGTTTAGGGGGGTTTTCCAGGGGGTGGGGGATGTTCGGGAGAGTGGGGGTTGTTTTGGGGGGAGTGGGGGATTTCCAAAGGTGGGGGATTCCCTAGGTGAGTTTGGGGGGGTTGTCCAAGGAGAGTTTTGGGGGGGCTGGGGGGATGTCAGGGGTGAGTGGGGGGGTGCCCAGGGGGTGAATTTGGGAATTTGTGAATTTTTTCAATTGTCCAAGTCTCCATTTATCATGTTATCCTAATTAAAAAATAGGTTAATGCCATATTAGACTATTGGCCTAATGGCCAATTGGATAAATACAGACTTGGCCAATTGGCCAAATTCACAAATGTCCAAATGACCAAATTCCCTCACACCCTAATTCCCTAACACCCTAACTGCCTAACGGACTAACTGCCTAACGGCCCAACAATGTCCCAACAGTCCAACGACTCAACAACGGCCCAACGGCCAAACAGCCGGACAATGACCCAACGGCCCAACGGCCCAACGGCTGAACAATGACCCAACGGCTGGACAACGACCCAATGGTCTCACAACGGCCCAATGGCCTAACAATGGCCCAATGGCTTAAAAATGTCCCAATGGCCTAAAAACTGCTTAACAATGTCCTAAAAATGGCCCAATGTCCTAAAAACGGCCCAACAGCCTAACAACGGCCCAACAGCCTAACAACGGCCCAACAGCCTAACAACGGCCCAACAGCCTAACTACAACCCAACGGTCTAATGGAGTACTATCCTAATTAACTAATGTCCTATTAGCCTAATGACCTATTAGGTTATTGGCCTTATGGCATGTTAGCCTATTGGCCTAATGACCAAATGGCCAACAGGCATATTAGAATGTTGGCCTAATGGCCAATTGGCTAAATGGAGACTATCCAATTGGCCAAATTCTAAAATTCCCTAACGGCCTAATAGCCCAATTTGATTATTATATATATATTTTTTCTAACTGAGTAAATATTTCCAATTTTCATTTTCATTATTTATTTGTTTATTTTGTATCTTATTGTATGTTTATTGATGTATATGATTGGAATGGATTGTAGCTGTTTGGATAACTAGATATGAAGGGGTTTGTCTGTCATTTATTGTTTTTGAGGATCCTGGTGTTTCTGCTATTTCAAATTGATTTTTTTATTTTTACTTGGTTTCTACTATTTTCTCCTATTTGAGAAGTGACACTGTAATTTTTTAAACAAAATCATAGGTTCGCGACCACCATTGGCGGTCACTAATGGGTCCATTTTTTCCTAGGACCCAGTGACCATCAATAGTGGTCACTACAAGTATTTTTTCACTTTATCTACAGCGGCCGCCAATGGTAGTCACTATAGCTCAGCCTAATAGAGATCACTATTCGACTGAGCCTTAGGTCACCTACAGTGACCTCCATTGGCGGTCGTTTTTTCCCTACAGCGATGGGCCTAATGCGACTGCCATTGGCAGTCTCAAAGTGGTCTCTAAAGACAAATGGTAGTCGATATTGGTCTCATTTCTAGTAGTGGCATCATTAATGACATTCCAAACTTCCTTTTAATTATCTTAATTTTAGGGTTGTATAAAAAATAATTATATTATAAAGGTTACCATGTAAGGTAACATGTCAACCTCAGGTAATGGGGATTAAATATGAAATATACACCCATGATATACCAAATATATAGTGTATGAACTTATATGTGGTATAATTTTTAAATCACCCAACACAAAACTCTTTTATTCCTTATTAGTGAATTTCTTAACTCTATATGAAACCCAAACAACACTAATCTTCATGTGTTGTTACAAACTATAATACTCAATTATGTCAAATAATTAGTGGTATCTCAAAGTTATACTTTTGGAGATAAATTATCATTTCACTTCATATAATATATGTATCCAACATGAAAGAATACTAAAGTCGATATACCTTTTGTATAACATGATGTGTATTTACTTATTTTTTACCTCGTTTTAGAATACTAAAAAATCCATATGTAAGTATCACTATAATAAAATCCCATGTGATGAACCACTAGAGAGAATTTTTTTTAACTTATTATATCAATATGTAATCAATGCCACATTTAAATATGACCATCTGATATATACTTTTGTTAAAATAATCTAATTGGTTAACAAATATAAAGAATGGTAATTTAAATAATGGTGATATTAAGATTCATAATCCACGTGTTTAACTATTTTAGAATTATATTAAATCTTCCTTATGTAATAACAATTTATGTTATGATGTTAATAGATTTTTTATCATAAATACTTGGACATATATCTATTTTCATCATATTATCTTGGCACGCCTCCCTTGAAACTTTTCATTGAGATAAATTATTAATGAATTTAAAATGAAACTAATTAAATTAAGACCATACTTTACTAACATATTGTTAGTCCTTGGCCACCCATTATACACACTTACAGGAGAAGAGGTGGTAAGTGAGCTAGTTGGTATTGGTGAATGTGAGATGTTAGTTGGTTAGTCAGTTGGGCATGGTCCATGTGATTTGTTTGTTAGTTGAGATGGGCGAATGGATTTATATACCATCCAATGGACTTGGGCTGGTGGTATCATGAATTAATTTTCTAAAATAACTATTGGAATAAGTAAACCAAGAGTGGTGTCCTCTCTCTAAAGTTCGAATCATCCAGTGATGAGATAGAAAAGGTGGTGGTCCCTCCATTTTACTTTCCCCCTATGTTATATAATTTTTATCTTCACTAAACTACTGTGATCTCTTTGAAATTACATTTTTATGTTACTAAGAAGAATATCAAAATCATCTCTCTATATTAAAAAAACATTCTCACTTAACTTTATTAGATTATAACCTAACAATTTGGTGCTCTCATTGAGGGAAACTAAGGCTGATAATTGGATATCCACACATATAACACTATACAGTTGAAATTTTTTGATCAGTCAATTCAATTAATCAGGATAGTTAAGGATGATTAGAGAGAGAACATTTTTGATAGATGAGTTTTTTAAATTTAAATGATAATGAAGAAAATGATAGTTTATGTTGAATTGATGAAGGAAGATATTTTATAGGAGTTAGAGGAAAAGGAACAAATGTCACACCAGGAGATAGTAGCCATTTTGAAAAATATATACTAGCCCTTTCTCTATCAAGAGAGATGTCAGTGGTTCATAATCGTGTAAGCATAGTAGGTTAAGAAACATGTTAGGATTAGAATATGGGATATGCAGATGATGAAAATTAATTAAATCAGAGGACTGTATTTCAAGATGAGCATAGTGCTAATATCTTAAAATAGAAAAAATTGGGATATATGATTCCAACTAGTAGCATAGGTGGAAAAACAAATTCTGGAAGTGGAATTGGGGGAGTGCTAGGATAAAAAGTTTAAAATACAGAAAATAGACTGATCAGTTTGTCAAATAATCTATATTTACTTATGTTTACATGTGAAGATACCTTTGTATGGATAACCAAGATGGATACTTATTTCCATATTTTCCACATGATATAAAAATTGAAATCACTGATGAATCAACATTACATGGGATGGGAACCACTGTAATGGTTTCAATCTTGTAAAAATTAAAATATGAAAATAAGTTATGAATATTTCAATTTAGTTCTCATAGAGATATTTGAAAAATAAACTAATGGAGACTCACTCAGGTACCTCTATAATATTTATCAAACTGAAACTATAGAAGAATACATAGATGAATTCAAATAGGTGGAACTATGGGTTTAGAATTTAACTAAAGCGTGGTACATGAGTCTTATTATGAGGGATTATGGAATTAAATTGGAAAAATAGTTTCAAAACATGAACCATATAATAAATATAGATTTTTGAATATGGAAAAGAAATTTTATCAGGATTTGATAGAGGATAGAGTATTGTAGAATTCCTAATAGAAGCTGGTGCGCACCCCATGTTCAAAATAAATGAGATTTTGTGTCCATGGTTAGTAGGCTATTAAAAACATAGTAGATAAGAATATTAAAGGGGTGAAATATGAATACCTATTGGTCAATATAGGTGGAAATGTGTCAATAGTTTCAATTGAAAAGTTTAGGAAAAGAAGAAAACAAAAAGTTTTGTGTTTGTGATGATGATAGTCATACACCCCCTACACTGTTTCCCAAAAAACATTTTTGTTTACTAGTCTAGGAGTTTATGGAGGTGATAATTAAAGGAGATTCATAGAATGGGGAAAAAATTCATATTTAGTGTTCTATTATAGAAAAAAAATGGATTTAGGATCTAGTGGAATAAAAAAAATTAGAGGGAAGAGGTAAGATTCACTGATGTTCAATGGATATATTTCTGAAGTGCCTCATGAGATACTTGTTCATGGTAAATATAGTCATAACTTTTTGACAATGCATCTTGTTAAAATAGTGGGGTTTGAGATTATTCTATTAGTAACATTTGAAATTAAGTTAGGAAATGTAAGTAATGATTTGTCCTAGTGTGGTGCAAGAAGATTCCAATGTATTTGGATTAGTTTATATTTTTCATATATGAGTATGTTTTTTACACTCAGGGATCAGATATTGTTTCGGTAATGAAATAAATTAAAACCATGGGTTTTTTAGGAACATTTTGGGATAAAAGACTGTATATATTACTTGAGAATGGGAGGTAGTTAAATTATAGGGGTCATTGAGTTATATAAAAAATCAGGTGTCCTTTGAAAAATCCTATAGAGATTTATAACTAACTTAGAAGTATGGATGTGGAAATTTAAACTTTTTCCCATTAAGTGGGATAAAATAATGAGGATAGTTTTGTGATCAATAGATGATGAACATGATTATTGAATATTGAACTTTGTTTAATGATTTGTTATGAGTTATTCCAAGATGGTTGACAGACCATGAGATCACCCTAATTGATGGGGAAAATATATTATTCATTCAACTATACAATTTGGAACACAATTTTAAATATGAGGTTAAGGGAAATTAGAAGACATGTTGGAAATAGGGATCATGAGTTATAGCAATAACCCTTATGCTAGCCGAATAATTTTAATTAATAAGTAGGATGGAGGATGGGGATTGTGAGTGGACTACCATCCATTGAACAAATTAATGATTCCATATAGGTTTCTAATACTAGTAATTGATGAAATTAATCAATTACATAGAGAAAAAAATTTTACGAAACTAAATTTGAAACCATTCTTCCATTAAATTTGGATTATTGCATACCATTCCTATAATAAAACATTCAAAACACACGGGGGACATTACAAGTATCATCTAAATCCCTTGAGACTTATAAAGGCTCTGAATAACATTCAATAAACTATGAACAATATTTTCACATATGTGTTGAGGAAGTTTTTGTTAGTGTTTTTTGATAAAATATTAGTCTATATAAAGGTTTGGATAGAGTGTCTTCAATTTTTTACAGAGGTGTTTGACATTTTGAAAACAAACAATCCTTAGGATAATGAGAAGAAATGTTTTCTCTACCAACCAACTATGGAATATTTGGGGAATATGGTTTCTAGTGATGGGGTTTTAATAGTCTTGTAAAATGTTTAATGTATTCATATTTGACCTATGACATAATATATGAAATGTGTATTAGGGTTTTTGGGAATCATTGTTTTTTATGGGAATTTTATTCTGGATTATGGTAATATTTCAAAACCATTAACTGAGTTAACTAAGAAATACATATTTTTGTGGAACTCTATAGAAGAGTTGTATATTAATGAGTAAAATAAAATCCTCTTTGTTGAACCTCTGTTAGCCTTACCTAATTTGTAATATCCCTTTTTCATTGAATGTGATGCTTCTATATGGGGTTGAGATAATTGTTAATGAAAAAAAATCTAATGTAATATTTTAGTATATCATAAGATGAGGTTACTCTGTCAAAATATATATATGAAAAGGAGATCATAGATTTGGTTATAGTGATTAGCAATAGAAAACTATATTTGTTGGGTAAGAATTTTGTGGTCTAACTAATTACAAAGAATCAAGTATACACTTATATAATGGATTTCTTCCATCAACCAAAAATATTGGTAGGACAAGCTATTGGTATTGGACTTTTAGATGATTTAAAAACTAGGGAAACATAATCAATAAGTGGATACTTTATCTAGGTTTCAAAAAGAGAATATTCAATGTAAAATGAGCCACTATTGTTTTTTTGTTAGTTTCTAGCCATTTTGTTTTGATACAAATAAATCTTTAGAGGGACATAAAAAATATATATACAGCTTAGGAGAATTATTATAGCTTCTCATTAACTAGAGGACTCTGAACTAGGATTTTGGTTTCAAGATGGATTTATATTTTATAAAGGTATAGTGTTTATTTAAAATAATTCTATCTTAATTCCATATTTTCTCTATTATTATCATAATTCTCTTTTAGCGATCATATAGGATTCTTTAAATTATATAGGTTGTTGGGTTTAGGATTATATTAGACTAGAATGACCTGAGGATTGATAAAAATTTTGGGTCCAGGGTGAATAGAGAAATTGGATAGGATAGGGTTTTAAAGTTTTTATTGATATAATTATGTAACAATTCCATCTCTTGTAATGAACATCTTGATAAGTAACATGAAAGGATTTAATAACAAAACTAAATGAAACAATTAGCTTATTTTGTATGAATTTTTTGGGGAATATCACACATTTTTTATCCCTAGTTTTCAATGGAACTAACATAAAATCCCTTCAAATCATCCACACACACTTCAAAATCAAACAAGTATGTCAATTGTTAATTCTCAGGTTAAATCACGTAAAATTGATGATGTCATTGATGTCTCTATGATCACCTCTATGATATTACTTTGATATGAAAAGATGAACTTGGATAGTTTCTTGGAATGATCACCTTCTCTAACTAGGATGTGGGAGTGATTATTGGATCTCTCAAATTCAAGTGGATGAACATTCCTCAAATTTTATCTTTCTCCTACTTAAATAATTAGGTAAAAAACCCTCGTAAATCTCTATATGTCCCCCAGATATATATTACCTGCTAAATAATCCATAAATGACCTATTTTGACCTATTTTATATTTCATAAACATCATTTATATTTTTCTCATGTGCTTATAATATAATAATTATATTATGTGACAAAAGTGGGTAATTAATTCAACTCTTTATTCCAAAAAATATTAAATGAGCATTGACTATTTAAATTATATTTATTCATTTAATATTTTCTCCATGTATTCTCTATGTAAATTATGAATATTATTAATTAATAAAATCCAAACCAATTATTCTAAACTCGAATAGTGTCAATATATTTATTTAATAGTGATTATTCAAACTCAAACATCTCATGGATCACATGGTGGGGCCCACCATGTCCTAATATCATATTCATAAAAATATGCCAAAATTTTGAATACAGAATGTGTGTGACCATCTAAGCTCGTATCTCAATAGAAATGAGTAATTCTCATTGACCAATAACAGACTCAAGAAATCCATCGATTCCCTTGAATAGATAAGGTATATTTGTAGAAATGACAACATTTCCTATGAAAACTTGACATGAAATTTAATCTCGTTGACTCATGATATTTCATAAATTAGGACACATACTTTGTGTGATCATTGTTTGCTTATTTATTTTTCATTGACCTTATTATATAGACTTAACTTCAATCACTATAGAAATGGATTTAATAAATGTTCTAAAATCCAATTAAAATGAGCCTAGGATGTCTCTTACTTTTATAAGTGAAAAAATCATATCTTTATCATTCAACTAATTTCATACAACCAATGATATACTTAATTAAAGCTGAATTTACAATTCATTAATTCCATGGTTTTAATCATGCATAAAAGTACGTGATAAAATGGTACAAATTTATAATTATCACAACTAAAAAGACCAATAAACATTATCATAGATATAAATAACCAATGATACTATAAACATGTAGTTTACCTATTGGAGGTCCAGTCCTCGTTATTTCTCTTACTCATGGTCGCTAAGTGAAAACTTCATGAACAGAATTATCATGAACAATTCATTGTATACATGATGTGGTAATCAAAAAAGTACTATTATTGTTGGTTCTAGGGAACCCACCTTTACAATGCTCTCACTTTAACAAGAGATAAGTTTAAAATTATCAAGTTCTTATCTCTCACATGATAGGATTATGCTTCTACTGATTTATGGATTTAGTCACTAGACCTGTAACTTTTTTCATGTGTGGCTACATTTATATTCATGAATTCACCTCCTCCAATAGAAAAACCTCAATAGATAATAACCCCAGGAATAATAATTTTTTACATAGTCATAATTGTGACATCTTTTCTATTACTATTGGTAAAATTCTATGAACTAGAAAAATTGTTATGTATTTTTATACTACATCTTTAGTAGTATTAGAAGATGCAACATACTTGGTATTTATATATATGTCTAAAAATATCTTGAATGATATTCTATTTCTCATTACCTTTTATTAAATATGATATTAGATTGTATTGATTCATAAGAACACTATTTTGTTCCCCCTTATAATTAGTGTCCCTTCCTCTCCAATTTACCCTGTACATATCCCTCGTACTCTGTAAAATATAATGGGATAGTTGTAACTTCTTACTCTATATTTCTTCTTAATTTAATAGATATTTTACTTCCATAAATTATATATTGTAAATATCATATCTAGTAAATATAATTTAATATGTGATATATCTATCAATGTATTTTATGTAATTTTACTCACCATTATAATCAACTCCTACGTGTCATATGTGCTTCCTTGGAGGGATTTGTTCCATGTTATATCAATAAAAAATATATATTTTATTTTTATAACTTGTATTTTTAAAATAACTTATCAGTATATGTACATTTATTTGGTCCTTGAAATCTTGATATCTACCTCATTAGATCTTTGGAGTGTTACTTTCATTCCAGTATTAACTAACTTTAATAATAAAAAAATATTTTTCAAATGTTATCAACATATTGTACTTGGAAAATATGGCTCTCCCACTAACCTCTTAAAGAAACTTGGAATACATTAATTTCAAATGAATATTCTATGATCAAAATGACTGTATTGATCCATAAATAGAAATCTATAACATATATTTCGTAAGATCCAGGATTTTTCTTACGGTGTGTTTTGTTGATGTTTTTTTAAGTCATTTATTTTTATAAAATAAGTGTTTCTCTAAGTTCATGAAGAGGTTTGGGGGTATCCCAAGGGTTTAGATAATTATAGAGGAGGAAAAATGAGTTTTTTGGGAATATTTCATCGTTTCCACATGGTTAGTGAAAACCGTGTGCAGCATCCCAGGTAACCATATAGCCTTGGGTAAAGGATTTTTCATGGTTATCATACGATTAATCTAACCTTGTGGAATTCCCAATAAACCATGTAAAAGTTTGATTTTGGGATAGTGGCTCACACATGGTTTGTGCACGGTTTAGAAATCCGTGCAAGTAAACCATGAAACTCGGTAAAGTTGAGGAATTTACAAAAATGCTATTATGGGATTCTTAACCCCAACTTGGTATTTCCTCATTTCTTCTCCCTTGTGACCCTAGTGATGAGTAATAACTCCCAAGAGCGTAAAATGGTGAATATATTCTATCACTATGTTGTTTGGAGTGTTTTTGGTTACGTATCGAAGATTCTGGTATGTCTAATCTCATATTTGCTTCCTCTTCTTGATTTGGGTTTAAATATTTCTCCCTTCTCCTTATGAAGATCCAAACCCATATTTTTTCAGTGAAATCTAGGTAGATACTTCAAGGGTTGTTAGAATAGGGATCTAATCCTTTGATTGAGGAAGCGTTCATCAATGGATTCAATGTAGGTGGTCTATAAGTTATATCCCATAGTTTTGTTTGAGATTTGAGCATTCTTGGTTTTGTTTCTTGGTTACCCCTTATTGTGATTTTGGTACTTTGATTATATTTGGTATAATTAAAGTCTAAATGATGAATGGAAAACCTCATGGTCCCCATGGGACACATAGAGGATGACTTGACCCTAGTAGGGCCACCCATGGGGTGCGTCGATCCACTCTACACTTAGATGTTAGATAAGTATGATCAAGGTTGTCATGTAACAATGGAGATCCCTTGATAAGAATGTTTATGAGTTTAATGGGGGTGAAAATGAAATATTTTAATCTTTATATACTTAGTAATTTCTTAAGGGATCATTTTGTATGGTAATAAAAATGTGTTAAATTAGTGAAATGGGGATTGTGCCTTGTAGATAATGAATGATGTTGAAAACCCTAAGAGTGTTGGTGTATATGAAATGTTGAACACATGGGTTTGGTAATGGATTTTAAAATAATGAATATGGTTAAATAGGATGAGACATGGGAAAGAAAATCTGGTTCATGGGTTATGTATTGTAAAATGGAATTGTGAACTAACTAAGGCATAACATTGAATCACATGTTGATTGTTGTGAATCATGATTATTATATGTATTGGTTATATTGGTTGGGATATGGATAAATGTGGTGAATGGATAAATAATAAGGTGCACATGGCTTGGTGGTGGGATAAAGGACTGATGCTCCTCCCATGGGTAGGGTTGGACTGATGATCTAACCTACCTAGGAATTCATGGGTTAGAGAGTCGGACAGATGCTCTATTACCCCAATGGTTGTATTCAATGAAAATACCTAGACTGAGGCACCAAGGTAAGTGTGGTGATCACTTGATAGGATCATCCCTAGTAATATTGGGACCTAACTTTTTCTATTGTGTAAAATGATGAATTCTATGAACCTTGTGTGGTTTATGTTGAACTAGAAAAAAAAAAGACATACTGAATTGGAACCTTGGTAGTAATAGCTAAGTATAGATTATTAACTAGTGGCCCCCAAACTGTCTTTACATTGTTTTAAACTTATTTATTATTTTCATTCATTGTCTATTTAGACCAGATATTTTTAGACATTGTTGGTGGTTTTCTACTAAGTTTTACTCACACCCTACTCGGGTTGTCGTTGGGTACCTGAGTAGATTTCATGGTTGCGGGTCAGAACAAGGGTGGTTACCCTATGCTTGGGAGTTGAGTTGGACATGGGACATGCATGGATGAAATTACATATTTGGAGTTAGGACTGTTCTGTGGATTTCACTATTTTCTTTTATTTGGGGTTTTGTTCACTTGGCATTGTATCATGACATGACATATTAACTATTGGTCTTCGTTTGGACCCAATTGGGAAATTGTTATTTATGATTATTCATTTACTATCTCATTTTATATTCACTGTTTTATATTATTTCTATTGTGGATTTCTCTGGTAATAGGGTATAGTTTTCCCACATTACTATCTAGACCTTCGATGTTAGTCGACAACCTCAGGTGTATGGGGAGGCATGATTCATTTCATGTGATGACCCAACTCAGGGCATCGAATTAGTAGCACACGGGTTGGGTATGTTACAAAGTGGTATTAGAGGCAGGTTATTTTTGGTGACATATTATTTAAGAATGGTATATAGGATATTAGGTTAGTTTCAGGCCTTGGAAATGAGATCCTTTCTAGGAGTAGCTTACCCAAGTACAGGGTAACCCCAAGTCACACAAGGCAGGAATTGTTGTTCTTTTTGTGTGTTGTTACATTTGGTGATATTTCACCATTGGGTGATGCACATGTGGTTTGGTGTGATATTTTTATGGTATTTTTTTCATTTCCATAATGACACGAGTTTTTTCATTCATGAATAATTATAGGCACCTATGTATATAAGTGATGTGCATCATAGTTGGAATACAAATATGGGATGGTTTTATGGGAAATAGAGTATAGAATGCATTATAATTTGTTAAAATTTTAGAAAAATGTTTCTAAAAAATCATATAAAAAGATTTAAAATGGGAGAAAAATGTTAACAAATAATTAATGAATTATACTTGATAAAGGGTGGTATGTGAAATTAAATGTTACTGGAGTAAGTCATGATGTGAGAATAGTTTGAAAAGGTGTAAAAGAGAGGGCTTGTAACCATGTGAGTTAGTTACCCCATGTTAGCCATGGCCTTAAGAATGATGTTTGAGGGTAGTATTCCAGGTATAATAAATCCTAGTGGGTAGTGTATGTGAAATGGTTTGTTTATATCCAGTGACGAGACTTCCCTTATACCTTATGAAATTTTCATTCTTGTGTTCTAAAAAATTTTAGTTTGGAATTATAGAGAAATGCCACCATGAAGGCATGTGTTGATTGGGTGAAAAAATGATGTGCCGATAATGCTCCCCCGGTATTGGAGAAAGAAGATCTAGTGGTTTATGATGATATGAGAGAGAAGTTTCATGAGAAAATTGCTAGTTTTATACAGAGTATGGAATAAGACCTAAGGTGGTTCACACCAAGTATGTTCGAGTTGATAAGGGAGTTTTAGTTGCATCACCCTCAAACCATTTCCAGAGAGGGTGGGCCAGAGGAAGTTGAGTTCTGGATAGAGACTATCTAGATAATTCTTGATCATCTATAAACTACTTCAGAGAAGTGAGGTAAGTTAGTGGCCTATATTTTGTGGGTCCTGGAAAAGTTTTGGTGGGATAACATATTTCAAACTAAATAAGTAGAGGGAATGGTGTGGAAAATTTTTCAAGAAACTTTTCTTGAGCATTACTAACTAGAAACCTTAAGGCTAGAAAAGTATGTAGAGTTTATGAGTTTGAATAAGGGGATAATGTCAGTAATGAAGAATGAAGGTAAGTTCACTGAATTGAAAAATTTTATTCTTGTTTTAGTTAGGGATGAGGTGTCGGTGGAAATTAGTTTTTAGGATGGACTTCGTTATGAGATCAAATCCTAGGTAAATATATTTCTACTGAAAAGGTTTTATGAAGTGATGGATCACGCTTTAATCTCAAAAGGAAACCTCAAATAGGTCCCTGGAAGTTGAAATGTGGTTCTGATGGGGAGAACCAGTGGTGTGACTTCTAATTGTAGGAATCGTCTCTTCGATAACTTCTACCAAGTTACTGGTGGATAGAACAACCTAATAAAGGAACTAGTCTCTCAGGTGAGTGATTGAGTTTACTGCTATCAATGTGGCAGGCTTGGACATGTGTGAGTTCATTATTCCCAACCACTCATTAAGATCATAGGATTTAAAAAAATGGGCCATGTGCAGAGGTTCTACTGGAACCCGTAGTTGTCGTAAAATGTTGTAGGATATAGACTAGAGTAGAGTGAATGCAAGGGGTCTATTACCCTGTATCATGTAGGTAGTTGGAGCACCACTGGCCGTACAGGTAGGGGTATTCGATGTGGAACTCCGAGATGAGACCATCTGTACCATCATTTCAAGGTACTCATGCTGGATGTCAAGGTAGAGAGATAGGACATCTTCACATAGTTTAGTCTACAGTTGTAGGTGGTGAGGCTGGACCTTCTACTATTCAAGGTAAAATTCTTTTAGCTTCCACACTTTCAAGTGCTCTATTTGACATAGGTTCCACACAGTCTTTTATCTCTACACAGTTTGTGGTTGTGTTGGGCCTAGCCATAGAATAAGTTTGTGGGAGTATGTCAATTTATTCTCTATTGGGGGTGTGAGTTGAGAATATCATATAGTGTATAGATTTTTCCTTAGAGTTTGGTGGTTATCATTTTCTATGGAACCTGTTTGTTCTCAAGATGTCCGGTTTTGACCTGATTTTGGGTATGGACTATCCGGTGATGTATCAATCCCACATCGATTGTTATCTTAAAGGGTAATATTCACATCTCTCTATGGAGACACTTATGTATTTCATGGTGACTGGGATGTACGAATAGTATGTGCAGGTCCAATTTGTTAGAAGTTGGAATAACTCACAGCCCAAGTGTAATTCCTTATTCTTTATGATGGAAACGTGTAAAAAATGTCTATCCTCATGAGGTGGATCAGTTTTAATAATTGTTTCTAAATGATTTCTCAGGACTACCCCCCTAAAGGGATGCGGAGTTCACAATCAAGTTGTTGTTATGGGTATAAAAAGTTTATATTCCACCATATTGAATGGAACCTAGATAACTCCAAGATCTTAATCCCCAAATGGAAGAGTAAGAGTGAAATTAATTCATTCAACCTAGTATGTCTCTATGGGGATCACTCATGCTATTTTCTAAGAAGGTTGATGGGTTTTTTAGGTTATGTGTCAATTATGGAAAGTTGAATCAGATGATGATTAAGAATCAATACTTTATTCCCATAATTGAGGACCTATTTGACCAACTGAGGGGTGCCTCAGTGTTCTTCAAGATCTATTTGATATTGGGATACCATCAGTTGAGGGTGAGGCCTTCTGACATAAAGAAAACGCATTTCGGAGCAGGCATGTGTTGTATGAAATATTTTTGATGTTTTTCGGGTTGACCAATGTGATGGATGTGTTTATAGTGTTAATGAATAGGGTATTTCACCCTTATCTGGATTAGGTCATGGTTTTATTTTTTGATGACATCTTGGTGTACTCATGAAATCTTGATGAACATGCCAAACATCTTGGCATCGTCTTCCGTACACTAATAGGGAATAGTCTTTACCCCAATCTATCAAAATGCCAGTTCTAGATTGATAAAGTTAATTTCATGGAGCATATGATTTTTGAGTCAGTTGTGTCAGTAGATCTAGAGAAGGTATATGATATGGTGTCTTGGGAGTTTCCCAATAATGTTTCTGATGTTTTAATTTTTCAAGGTTTGGTCAGTTATTGCCAAAGGTTTATTAGGGATTTCTCTTGTTTGGAAGAACTACTCTCAAGCCTAACCAATAAGAGTATTAAGTTTGAGTGGTCGGAGTCATGTGATGCGGCATTTCAATAATTTAAGAAGCAGTTGACTACCACACCAATTTTGGTTTTACCAGAACCGGGTAAGAAGTAAACCTTGTTTTGTGATGTGTTCGGTGTGGGACTATCATCAGTGTCGATGTTTGGTGATCAGGTTGTATCTTATGTGTCGAGACATTTGAGGCCTCATGAAAGAAATTACCCTATCTACAATCTTGATCTAGTTGTTTGGTTTATGACTTGAAGTGTTGGATACATTTTTTTGGGAGAGTGGTTCATAGTTTTTACCAATAATAAGAGTCTTAAGTACATCTTCTCTTAGTGGGATTTGAATATTCAACATCAAATGTGGTTTTATTTCCTACAATACTTTGATTTTGATTTGGTTTACACATCGGGTAAAGGGAATACTATTGCACATTCACTGAGTCAGAAGACTCAGAATCATGTAGTTTAGGAATCCAACTCGGAATGGAAATTGATGGATTTGTTTGCTGAACTGAACCTGGAGGTGTATAATGGGCATGGAAACATGACCCTTAAATCTGTAGCAATTGATTCAATGCTTTTGATCTTGGTCAAGGAAAGTCAACTAGAATATCTGAAGTGTTTTTTCGTGAAGTAAAGTCTTAAAGGTAAGGAGTCGCCTTCTAGTTGGGTTGTTGGTGTTGATGGGGTCATCTTTGTTCAGGGTCATGTTATGGTACCTATGGGTTTTCTTGAGGATTTTATGCATGAGTTCTATGACTTGAAGTGGGTAGTGAATCATGTCTTGGCTAAAATTTATCATGATCTTTTTTAGTAGTATTGGTGGATGGGAACGAAAAAATTGGTTCCGGGTTTTTTGGTGTGATGCATTACTTGTCAATAGGTGAAGGTCAAGCATCAGCATCTAGGTGGGTTTTTACAGTCATTTCCCATTCCAAAATGGAATTAGAATGACATAATGATGCACTACATAGTGGGTATTACAAGGATTCCTTGAAAGAATGATGTAATATGGGTTGTTGTGGATTAGTTGACTAAGGTGGCTAATTTCTTACTGATCTAGGAAAATTATACAGTCAACCAATTGGGTGAGTTGTTTGTTCAAGAAATAGTGAGATCTCACGGTGTGTCGAGAACCATATTTTCATATCATGATCCTCATTTTACATCGTGCTTCTGGTTGGGATTACATAAGGATCTTGGTACCCAGGTGTTGTTGAGTGTGGTTTATCACCTGTAGACGGATGGGCAGTTAGATCATACAATTCAGGTATTTGAGGAAATTTTGAGAGTATGTGTTCTGGATTTCAGTGGTTCATGGGAAAATCACTTATCACTTGTTGAGTTTTCTTACAACAATAATTTTCATGCTAAAATTCAGATAGATCCTTTTGAGGCACTATATGAGGGAATGTGTAGATCTTCATTATGTTGGTTAGAGGGTGAGGAATCTGAGCTTTTAGGAATGAGTCTTGTGCAGGAGATGTCAGAGAAAGTTTGTTTGATTCAGAACCATGTGGTGATAGCTTAGAGTAGGAATAGGTCATATGAAGAACCGCATTATAGACCTCTCAAATTCATGGTAGGATATAGTGTGTTTCTTTGAGTTTCTCTAAAGTTGGGTCACCATTGAATTTGGAAACATGGAAAATTAGCACCCAGGTATGTGGGGTCATTTGAGATTGTGGGGAGGATCAAATCGGTGGCTTACTGATTGTCTCTCCCATAGTAATATAGTTGGATTCACAATGATTTTCATGTTTCAAAATTGTTTTATTATCAACCTGATCCATCTCACATGATAAACACTGATGATGTTGATCTTGAGCATGATGCTTTCTTTGAGGAGAATCTGGTTCTTATTGTGGATCGTAGTGATAAGGTATTACAGAGAAAGGTTGTGCATTTGGTTCATGTTCTATGGAAACATGAAAACATTTATAAAGAATGTGGGAGTGAGAATCAGATATGTGGGTGCAGTTTCTTGAACTCTTTGCTTCATAATCTCAATGATGCTCAGGAAGAGTGGCTCAAGGATGAGTCATACTAAGGTGGGGAGGTTGAAAGATTCAGGATTTTTCTTAAGGTATTTTTTGTTTATGTTTCAATTTAATTCCATTATTTTTTTAAAATAGGTGTTTCTCCATGTTCATGAGGTGGATCGGGGGTATCTCAGGGTTTTGAGGCACGAGAGAGGATGAAAATAGAGTTTTCTAGGCATGTTGCACAGTTTTATCACAGTTAGTGAAAATCGTGCAGAGCATCCCTAGTAACCATACAGACTAGGGAAGAGGATTGCATACATTTATCTCACTGTTAATCTGACCTTGTGAATGGATGATTTTGGGATAGTGGCTCATGCATGGTTTGTGCATTGTTTGGAAAACTGTTTGGGTAAACCATGCATCTCAGTAATGTTGGTAAATTTACAAAAAATCTATTATGGGATTTTTATCCCCAAATTAAGATTTTCTAATTTCTTCCCCCTTGAAACCCTAGTGATGAGGAAGAACTCCCAAGAGCTTATAAGGGTGAATTTCTTCCATCTCTAGGCTGTTTGGAGCCTCTTCGGTTGCGGATAAAAGCTCCGGGTAAGTCTAATCTCCTCCTTACATCCTCTTCTCAAATAGGGTTTTCATCTTTCTCCCATATCCTTCCAAATCTAAAAACACCTCTTTTTTAGATGATATCTAGGTTGAGTAATCAATCATTGGTGTAATAGGTATCTAAGGATTTGATTCAAGAATCATTCATCAACAGATTCAAGGTAGGTGGTGTATAAGTTATATCCCATAGTTTCTTTTGATATTTGTGCATGATTGGGTTTGTTTCTTGGTTATACCTTGTTGTGATTTTGGTCCTTTGATGTGATTTAGTATAATTAATGTAAAAATGATGAATGGAAACCCTCATGTTCCTTTTGGGACATATAGAGGACGACTTAACCTTATTTGGGCCACCCATGGGGTGCGCCAATACTATCAGGACCTAGAATTTTGCTAAATATGAGCATGGTTTTCATATAACATTGTAGAGCCCTTGGTAAGAATTTTTTCAAGTTTAATGGTAATAAAAATTAAATTTTGTCATGTTTATATGCTTAGTAATTCATTAAGGTATTTTTTGGTATTGTAATAAAGATGGGTTAAATTAGTTAAATGGAGAATATGCCTTATGGCTAATGAATTATGTTGAAAACCCTAAGAGGATTAGTGAATATGAAATGTTGAACATGTGGGTTTTGTAATGGATTTTAAATTAATGAATATTGTTAATGGGATGAGACATGGGAAAGAGAATTGGTCTAATGGGTTATGTATTGTAAAATGACATTGTGAACTAACTAAGTTATAACATTGAGTCTCGTGTTGATTGTTATGGATCATTATTGTTATATGTATTAGTTGTATTGGTTAGGATATAGATAAATTTGGTGAATGGATAAATAAGAATGTGAACATGACATGGTGGTGTGATAAAGGAACAATTATCCCCCCATGGGTAGGGTTGGACTGATGCTCTAACCTACCCAGTAATGTGCAGGTTGGGGAGTCGGACTAATTCTCTATGCCCCCAATGGTTGTATTCAATGAGAATACCTAGACTGAGGCTCCAAGGTATGTGTGGTGATCACTTGATATGATCATACATAGTGATATGGGGACCTAACATGTTCTCTTATGCAAAATGATGAATTCCATGAACCTTGTGTGATTGATGATGAACTAGAAACAAAAAAAGACATACTGAATGGGAACCTTGGTTGAAATAGATGGGTAGATATTGTTAACTAGTGGACCTTGAATTGTATTACCTTTATTTTTAATTTATCTATTAATTGAATGCACTATCTCTTTATACTGGATATTTTTTATACACTATTGGTGGTGGACTACTGAGTTTTACTCGCACCCTTCTCGAGTCGTTGTTGGGTACCCAAGCATATTTCATGGTTGTAGGTCTAGAAAAGGGTGGTGGCCCTATGTGTGGGAGTTTAGTTGTACATGTTAAATACTTGTATGAGGTTCCAAACATGGAGTCATGACCTTTTGGGGGGTTTCGTATTTTGTCTTTATTTTGGGTTTTGTTCACTTGGCATTGTAGTATGACATGACATATTTACTATTGGTCGTGGTTTGGACCCAGTTGGGAAATGGTTATTTAGGATTTTTCATTGACTAGCTCATCTTATCTTCAATGTTTTATATGATTTATATTATGGATTACTATGGTAAGAGGGTATAGTATCCCCACATTGCTATCTAAACCCTCACTGCTAGATGGAAACCTCTGGAATATAGGGAGGTGTGCTTGAGGTCATGTTACGACCTAACTCTGGGCACCAGGTTAGTGGAACCCAGGTTGGGGAAGTTACACATTTCTCACTGGATTTCCTTGGTTTCATCAACCCTTTCTAGTTATGTCATGTAGACACCTTCCAAGAATGGTTTTCTTGAAATCTAATTCTCAATATTTTTATTATATAATGTTTATATGAAAAGTATGACTCTAATGGATTTAGGCATTTTGACTTGGTGTAATTAATCAACCCTTATTGGTACCACACTTGTAACTCCCATATATAATTTCCCTTTAATACCCACAAATTGTTTTATATTAATTTGATAAACTACAAAAATTCGTACTTGATTTTGGTACATATAATCTAATTTATAAATTCATATAAACTTGTCGATTATAGTTTATTTCCATTTACTAGTTCCTTTTAGGATTAATGATTCTCATAAAATGATATATCACTTGTTGTGGTGAATATAAAACCACCCCTATGGTTTTAACGGATCTATACTTTATGTGTCTCTAGAACATTATTATTCCCCATGATCTTGAGGAACTTGATACTCTACTAACTACTTGGGAATCTCTAATATTAACTTATCCCCAGTTAGCCATTCTCCCAATATATTAAATATTTATGTGAAGCCTTTTAAAAGAATATATTTTATCACTTGACTATAACTTTTCTATCTCAGGTATTTATTTAATATCCTAAAGAACCTTTTGGATAATTAACTTAGATGAACTCTCTATTATTCTTGATTCGTGTTTGTTTATTAAATTAGCCGTAACAATCTATTTTCATATAAACATACTATTTGTGACATAATGGATTAATTTCATATCATTACTCATATGATATCCATTTTTCATAATAATTGTCTTGTTGTTATGGGTTAATGACAATATTTGAGAAGCATGGCTTGGAATATAATATAATGTTTATAAGTATTGTCATTGATGCTTACAAACATCATGACTATGATGTGAATAAGTAAATGTGCTTCTAGGAATTGCTCCATGCTAAATTTTAATGATCAATGTATGAATGTAACACTCATCATCGATCCCCCTTTTACTCCCCTCAAGGATTTGAAGTGAATAAAGAAATTTGAGTTTTAAAATTACTCCCCTTTATATGTTAAATGATCGATGAATTCATGGTTGTTATATTCTTTGGATAACCAGCTCGAATCAACTCATATATTATAACCATGTTTGTTCCATAATTAACTTTTCCATTCCTTAAAACTCTCAATGCAATCATTTTAAGTATATTAATTTACCAGTATATTATCATTGGAATAGTTAAATCACTCTAGCTAAACAAATTCAGAATTATTTTTGGATTACCTTTATTTTGAAAGGTTTCTTTGTCCAAAAATAGAAAATTAAATGTGTTGATAATACCTGCAGTTTTTATCTCCAAAGATTCTCAATATAGTATTGGGTATATAATATCTAATTACATTTATTTTTAATTAAAAATAAAATATCTTGAAACAATTGGGTATTACAGTCTTAAATTTTATATTCATCACATATTGACAATGATTCATGTATTTATAAACTTTTATTTATTTATGAAATACCATAAAAACATTCATTTTAAATGTTCTCTTAGAGTTCAACACATTATAGTTCCAAAATAACCATTACTTTGGAAATAAAATCATGTGATTCTCTCCAATTGTATAGTTATCACCCTTTCTTACCTTCTTAGAGATTTCCCCTTAACAACTAGTAATGTTTATTGACTTCCTTGGTCACTCTATTTATACAACAAAAATTAAGTTACATATTGTATCTAATACCCAAGGAGTATAATAAAAATATTAAATTTAATTATTAATATATCTAAAGAATAATATTTTGCCAAATTATTCTTTAGTTTATTTCATTTTCTCTTTTGGTGACTTATCATACCACATGAAAAAAAAAATAGCCTCATATTCAGTATTATTCCTTTTTTATCATTGGTTTTTTAGAAAGACACTGTGAAGGTGCAGTTGTTAGTGTACATGAAATTGGCCTTTTAACCTTATTCTTATTATTTTCACCTTAAAAATTAAGGATTTAAATTAATTTAAATTCAATTATTCTTGAAGAACCTTTCTAAAAAAATATCTAAGTGGTTTCTGCCAACTATTCATTTGAAATTTTTTAAAAAAACTAGGTAAACTGGGTGTCAAGGATGAGAGAATGAGATGAACTAAAAGTTATTTATTCATGTTGAATACCAATTCTTCTAGTAGAAAAATTTAATCTATCATCCTATATACATGAGTACTATATTGAGTTACATCTCTAAATCTACACATGATTAGTATGATTATAATCTCATTTATTTATCGCTTCAATTTCTCCTCAAATACATCTTGGATATGAGACAACAAAGTATTTCTATCCATATCTATATGTTGAATCTACATTTTGAAATTTATTAAAACATTATGATATAAGCATAAAATGTTTCATTCGTTATTATCTTGTAAGAATCATTCTCATCCTACTTCCTAAGGAGGAAAATCAGGAAGTGGGGACTCTAAAATATATAATTTCCTTTTATATTATAGTATTACACATATTCCCCCAAACCACTCTTGGGAATTTGTCTTAGTGAAAACATATTCTTTCTACAATATGGATCATAGTGTATTGGTAATATTAGATTACATTTACTAAAAAAATAATCATAAGAATATTGGAACATTTCTCTTAATTACCAATTATTAGATATTATATACTTATTAATCATAAATTTATCCCACTATTTTAATCAAATCCTAATATTCCTCAACTACTAGATTTGGAATACTCAATATCTAGAGTAATCTAGTATAAATGACCCTTAATACCTCTCATCATGGTCCAATCTATGTATATTCAACTACTTGGAGAGTCTCAAGATAAGATTTTGGCTGGCCAACTGCATTAACTAATGGATTCTTGATCGGTTGGGTGCAGTATCATATCCTACAAAGGATAACCATGAATTACTCAATGTTTTCCTATATATTTGAAATAATCTAGTTATGGATAATTATTTGATTCCAAATTCAATTATTTCAGCCCACTACTCTCATAAAAACTTCCCATTAGTGAGTGGCACCAATATCTAGGGACGAAGATCACATCATACACTGAGTTTTTTCTAATTTTAAGTAATATAATTCATTTAAGGACTTATTATTTATTTTATGTATTTTATTATCCCTCTATGAATGAAATAATTTTCTAGTAACATGATCATATTATGTGATCATTCTCATATCTTAATTATTCAATAAATAAAAACATTCATCAAATCATAATTTTTTTAATTTATTCATATTTTTTTGTTATTTAATGTTACCATGTTAACATGTATATTCAAAAAACAATAATAATGAATGTAAAAAATTAAATAAATAGCCTGAACAATCTTTAAAATCTACTATTTTTTGATCAATTCGGCATAAATGGACCAGTTGGGACCCTTGGGGTTTATAACTAAATCGTTTTTGACTTGTTTCATAACTCACTCCCCAATACAGTGTATCAGTGTCTCATTTGGATTGTCACTAAATATTTGGGTGGTCTGTGTATTATTATTTTATTAACATTATACATAAACACTCAATAATTATAAACAAAAAAATAGAAAAATACTCATGGATGTGAAATATCTTATACATATTATGTGGGAGACGGAATATGTGCATACTATTATTTACTAATTAATTATTATAATCATCACACACAATTTTAATAAGAAATAAATAAATTGAATTACAAATATACACTCATCAGTATTTGCTCAAGATCAGTGTAAATTGGTATACGTGTGATATAAAAGTGTAATTAAATTAAAAACATAATAATTTTCACTCGAGGGAATTTTGAATTAATGAAAATAAATTCATTGAATTTAAATTCAAAAAAATCGCATATTCCCTGAAAATTGTTTAAAAAACTGTAAGTTTTTTTTTTGTTATTTTTTGAAAAATATTTACTATTTTTTTGAGACCTGGTGGACCAAAAACCCCTAAAAATTAGTTTTAGTCCACTTTTGGACTTCTATGGAGCTATTCTGGTTAGGTAGGGGTCATCCCAGTACACCAAATAGACAGTTGGGTGGCATTTAGCCATACAGTGCACACTGGGTGATGATCAAGAGGGATGACGATGCAACTGATACATGTTCAAAAAAAATCCTCTTTTTCAATACATCACTCATGGCATGCGGATGTTGGTAACCATCATGTTCCACCCCTATTAGTGGGGTGGATGATTATTTCAAGTGGGGTGGATAAATCCACTACCACCATATATGATTTTTTATTTACTTTAAACAATTAGTTCCCACTTTTGATATATATATCTTAACTTTCCAAATTATTCATATTAAAAAATTTAATTTTCCAAAACCTTGTGGAAATTTTCCCTATCAAAAAATACTATTTAGGTATCTAGAGAATCAGGGATCACTGTAATATGTCACAGCCAGCTGACCAGGTAAAATTAATATTTTGTTCTTAAAATAAGCATAAAAATAAGTCTTTTAAAATTTATATAGTCATATCTTGGCTATACAATGTAGAAATTGATTTTCTTCTATAGTGATGTGATCAAAATGACATCATCTTAACTAGTTTGATAAAAATTTAATTTTACTAGGATTAAATATTCACAGGGTCACCATAATGCCAATTTTTCATATGGGGGAACATAATGGATATGGATATATTAAGGTTTTAAAATTTTTATCACCGGTATAATGTAACAACATCGTCTCTAATGATGAATAACCTGATCAGTAAACCAAGGATCCCACATTAAAGGATTTAAAAAAATTAAATCAAACAAATATCCTATTAAATTTTATTATGTTGATGAATATAACTCATTTTTGGAGACCACTACTCAAAGGAATCAATTTTTGATCCTTTTAGATCATCTAAAAATTAATAAACAGCCTACAGGTATGTTGATATTTTATTTTTAGGTTCCATAATGTAGTATTGAAAGTCACTTTGATGTCCTAAATATCATTAATATATCATTCCTTTGATTCAAAAAGATAAACATTGATTGGTTCTTGGAACAGACATCATTTATCCCTAGGATATAGGAGTGATGATAGAGGTTCTACCAAATTCAAATGGATGAATAGTCCTTGAATTTGAGCTTTCTCCTTCTTAAAAAATGAGGTTAAAAACACCTAGAAATGGTTCAATGACCCATATATATATATTAACTACTAAATAAGATATAAATGAATTCTTATGGATTATTTTCTATTTCATAAACATAATTTATATTTGAATCACATTATTATGATATATTAAATAAATTTCAAGATAAAATTGAGTCTTTAACATGACTTTTTATTCCCATGAATATTAAATGAACCTTGAATATTAAAATAATATTCATTCGTTAAATATTTTCCATCTATACATTGTATAACTTGTGAAGACTATTAATAAATAAATTTAGTAACAATTAATTTAAAATCAAATAATATGAACTTATTTCATTCATGGTGATTGTTCTAACTCAAATATCACCTAGGCCACGGGGAAGGGCCCACCATGACCTAAACTCATATTCATAAGAATATGCCAGAATTTGGAACATGTTATGTGTTTGACCCTCTAAGACCTTATCTTGATAGTAGTTAGTACTTTTCATAGAACTAGAGAAGATTCTAGTAACCCATAAAGTCCTCTAAAGATATATGGTATAGTCATAGGAATGACATCCTTTCCTATAAACACACATAATGTAATATAATCTCTTTTTCCTTTTATATCTCATAATTTAGGAAAAAAATTTATTTCATCATAATTTCTTGATTTATTATTCATTAAACATACTGGATGAACTTACATTCAATCACCATGGCCAAGGATTTAATGAATTTACTACTATCCTGGTCAACTAGAGATGATATTTCCATTTTTATTAAAAGAAAAAATAATATATTTATCATTCAACCAATGTCATACCACCAATGACACACCCAGGGAAATGTACCTCACAAAAAATCAATTCCATGGGTTTTTTCCTGTATCAAAGTATGAAATCAAATGGTACACATTCATAATGATCTAAATTCAAGATACCAATACACATGATCATAAATAAGAACAACTAATATCACCCAAAACATGTTGTGTTCTTATTAGTAGGCTAGTCCTCATGATATATTATACTCAAGATCACCATGTGTAAACTTCAAGATAATAATTTTCAATGATTATGAGCCACCATCACCTGATATTCAAACATAATATGTTTCTTGTAAGTATGATTTATTTAGACCATATGATATATGTTTAATATTACTTACATTGTATCTAGAGGTTCTTGTTATAGATAATAACTACTATAACTATTTGATAAAAAATATATTGCGAACATTACCTTGTAAATAATGGAAGTAGAAATATCAAAATGGTTATGGTAAGAATACATCATGAACAATTCACTCTATAAAATATATGGTAATGTCAATGTATTGTTAGAGTTGATTCTAGGGAACCCACTTATAAAATATAATAATGTGTGGGAAGGTGATATTTTTCAACACTACAATTATCAATACATGATACCATATATGCCTTTTCTAGTTCTGGAGTGGGTGTGGGAATAAATTTCTTTGGATTTTAATTCAGGCCTACATAAGTCCCAAGGATATGATATGCTCATGGTTGTTGTTGATAGATTATCTAATTTTGTACATTTATGTTTCATCAAAATCCATATTCAGTGAAGAGGGTTGTAAGGTCTCTGTTAGGGAGGTTGTTTGATTTCATGGGATTCCTCGATAAATACTTTATGATAAGGATCCATTATTCATTAGTAATTTCTAGAAAAAAAACTATTTAGGCTGGAGGGAACAATTCGTTAGATGATATGTTATTATCATCTGTAGATATATATAAAAACCAAAACTATAAATTGGAATCTGGAGATGTATTTATGGGGTATTTTACAAAATGTAATGTTATTAATTCCATGGGAAGAGTGTTATTACAATAGTGTTATGAATTCTTCTACCAAAACGACACCATCTAAGGTGTATTATGTCTAGTCTCTCTCACAATTTTTTTAATTTATTAAGGTAAAAACTAGGGTAGAATAATTTGATTCTTCTCTCATTGAACATGACGATTTCTTTTTCTGAGTATGGAAAAACCTTTATAGAGCTTAGTATAAAATGAAAAAAAATCTAATTGACGTCGAAGGGATGCATAGTTTCAGGTTGATAAGATTCTTTTTATTATGATCAAGAAAATATACAATCTTCGATTCCTAGAAGTTATGTAAAAATATATTTTTCAGGTTTTATGGTCCTTTCAGAGTGTTATCTCATTTGAGTGTGACTATTTATAAAATTTCCTTTCCTAATATTTCTAGATTGCAACTAGTTTTTCTTGTTTATCATTTGAAGAATGAATAAGGAGTTTTTTATGTTCCCACGGTGCTAACATATGGTTTTTCAATTGGTGTTGGTCTTGGTTTTGAACCAGAACACATACATGTTGTCTATGAGGTCATGAGACAACCTGGTAGCCAATGGCTTGTTAAATTTAAAGGATTATTAGTTGATGAATCAACTTTGGAGGATTCCCAGTATATCAAGGAGTAATTTTCAAGTTTACAACTTGGGAAAAAAGTGGTTCTTGGGAGGGTAAAATTGTTAGGCCTTGGTCACCCATTGTAAAAACTTATAGGTGAACAGGTGGGAAGTGCTCTGGTTGGGATGGTTGCACATGATATATTAGTTGGTTAGTTAGTATGGGATGGTTTATGTGATTTGTTAGTCGGTTGGTATGGTATATCAACTTTATAAGCAAGATAATGAACATGGATGGTGGATATCATGAATTCATATTAGATAATAACTATTGGAAACATTTGACCAAGAGTGGTGACCACTCTCTAGAGTTCCAGTATTCTAGTGAGGAGATAGAAAAATAGGTGGTATCTCCCTTATAATTTCCATCAATAGTATATATTTTTTTTCTTCTCATAACTATTTTAATCTCTATAAAATCATTGTTGTCTATTACCAAGAACAGTATCAAAATGTTAACTTTCTCTCTCAGTCAAACTTCCAACCGAACTTTGTTAGCAAAGAACCTAACTCATACCCTGAACTCTTTTAGTATAAAAATGACATTCAATTTGAGATATACTGGTAAATAATTTATTTATTACACATCAAAAATTTATAGGTATAATAATACTACCAATAATCTCTTAAAAATAATATTTCCTCTAAAATACATTCTTAAGACACTAAATACTTTATTTTAAGAAATTACATTTATTTTAATTATGATAATATTTAAAATATATATTTTATATCAATATGATATATGGTATTCTATATGTTTGGAAGAATATACTAAAAAATATATTTTATTCTTTATAATATTACCCTATTAGGTGGTAGTAACTTTTCCCTTATATATTTAAATCTAATTAATATATACTCTTTTATATTGTATAAAACTTATTTTATTATTTAATTTTTTTCAAATATGTTATAAAATTGTATTAATATTAAACTATGTGTATATAAAATAATGTATCCCATTTTATTCAAAAACACTTTACTTAAAAAAATATCTTTTCATACAAGGGAAAGTAAATTTGATACAATATACATCCTTTATAATTTAAGCTTTGAAGTAATCTATTGCATCCACATCATTGATATAAAACCCATTAATTCATCAATTAAAAGCATAATTAATAATCTTTAAAGTAATTCTTCCTTAATCTTGAACTCATGTACATATTTACAATATTTTTATAATATAAAATTCGTATCATAAGACCTTAGAATGGATGAATTTTCTTCAAAAACATAAATTCTATATATGGACTCTCCATGGAGTTTCTTCAACCCCATTAAGTATTTTAGAATATTTGCTCTCCAATGACTAGGTTTCACACTATAGAAACATTATAATTCCTTATAAGCTACCTTTTTTGTTTGAAAATAATTTTTAATAGACTTTCCACAACCTCTATCTTTTCCTTTTGGGTAAACAATTTAACCATTATTTTCTAATCCATCAACAATGTACATGATCTTTTACCCTCCATATCCTACTCATCAATACTCAATATATTAATGTGATTATGAAAACTTTTGTTAAACTAATTCATAGTATAGTTCACAATGTAATATTGAAACCTTTCATGTAGTGATTATATAATGAGTCATGTGGTGACATTAATCCTAAGTAGTAACCCTAGTATTTCTATGTAATTTATGTGACTAAAAATATATCACATGAATTGATGCAAAATTACCCTCAGTGATCCTACATTGAAAGAGTGATTTTGAAACTTTATATCTCTCATGTCTTTATTATTATTGGAATACCCTTTCTATGTTATCAATTAACTCAAAATCTTATATATTCTCCTATTAATTTGTATGTTTATGATCCATAAAAAAGCATTCAATATATAGACATCAAGATAATATTTATTATTCTTAATATAAGAATATTTTATTTATTAACTGTCTTCAATATTAGGTGACTTCTTAGAATTTTTTTTCTCCAACACATAAAATTATTCTTCTTGATTGGGATCTATTTCATTTTACGGAGCCTATAATTTTAAGCTTCTTCTTTACCCAAATTGATCTCAAAGTCAATATTGGTGAATATTATATTTATCTAAAACATAAATTTTTATCATATTAGTACCCTGATTTCTATTAATTTAATAATAAATTTTTTTAGATCTGGTTTTATGAAAATGATGATCCTTTTTAAATTTACATCATATTAATTAATAGTCCATGCTCCATATTTAACTAAATATTTGGTTCCATAATAGAAATCTTCTCAATGCTTAGATATTTAGGTAGACAACCATGATAATAATATCATATATGGCTCTTTTATAGTTGATTATAAAAAATATTTCTCAAATCAGTCATATATATTTTCCCAACTCCATTCCCTTGGTGTCCTAGCTAATAATGTTTCCCAATTAAGTATAACCCAAAGCTCGTGTGGGATTTTTCTACCTAACTTTTAAGGTAATCCATTTCCATAATTCTTTATATAATATAATACATTGAAAACTAAAATTATCCCAAACCTATCCATATGTATGATCTAGTTCTTAACTTGTGTTTGGTATAGAAGGAAACATTTATTATTTTTAAGGAGTGTTAATCATCCCACCATCTTATCTCCTTTATTCCCTTCTTGTATAATTTCTTTTAATGATTTATATTTTTATCTAATACATTTAAACAAAATTAAAGTGTTCAAAACATATTAATGTATAACACTTTATATAACATAAGATTTATAATAAGATTTTTTCAAAGGATTTTATATATTTTATGGTGTCATTTTGAATGATAAAAACTTATTAATTTTACCATTTCAAGTTCAATATATATGAAATTATTTACTGTAATTATTTTTTATGTTACTTAAATTATGAAACACTATGTGTATATACTATTTTAAAATTGGAAAAGAAATTTTTACTATATTTATACTATTTATTTACTACTAAAAACATTGAAATCTACACACTTTTTCCTATTGGGATTTATTTTTGGTTCATTATTTCTCTTATTCTGTGTGTTGAAAAAAAATTATTTTAAATATAGTTGTATGTATTCTAAGAAAACTCTTCTTATAATTTGAATATTCAAATACCTAATATTTATATATTATTTTAAAATATTAACATAATTCAGAATTTATTCATGAAATATTTAGATGAGATATTTGTTAAAAATAATGTTAAAATTCAACCACCTAATTTTAAAAATGACAACACTGAAACACCATAGTGTATGGATTTTAAAAACCCTATTAATTATGGATAATCATAATGTGTGAAGATATTTTAAATATTTAAGAACTATAAACTTAAACAGTAACACTATTGTTGGATAGACTTAGGTTATCCACCATATCTCATGTACTCAAATTTTTATGCTAAAAAATCCCCATTTTTTACTAATAAGTTTATCTTAAGTTGTTTTAGAATTATATCATAAATTTATTCCAATATTAATTAATATATATTATTTATGTATTTGATGAATGATTCCAAAGGGATTTAGCTTACATGGATTCCAATGTTAAAAGACATTTATATTATGCAGTCATTAATAGAATTAGCTTATAGATGCTAGAATTAAAATTCTGGTAAATGGATTTCACTTGCATGACTAAATTTATCTTAAGAACTAAATAATTATTTTATTTAATGTATTATTTCTTATAAAATAATTTAATTTAATCTCTAAATAATTGAATCGCAAACTAATTATCCTAAGTGATAATTATCTTATGAAATGTATTATTTCTTATGAAATGTATTATTTCTTAAAGGAATTTATCTTATGTATTATTTCTTATGTATTATTTATCTTAAGCACTAAATAATTCAATTTTTTATAAATGAATTTATCTTATGGAAGTTCAATTTATGTTAATAATATTATAGTGTAAATTAATTATCTTATGGAAAGGGTCTTCATAAGTAAATTCTTATACATGATCATAAAGTTATGTAGTGATTACTCGACTTAATTATTTTTATGTCACATGAAGATGAATTATCCTATGTTGAAGGAATTAATTTAAGTGAACTATGATTCAAGATCATTTATCTTATATTGGTAATGTTATCCTATGAAGAGAAAATATTTTTCCTCAGAATAGAATACATTGCAAAGGAAAACAAGTCACTTCAATGGTTTTTATTACCACTATTACATTATGAGTGAAATTAAATCATGATTTACAATTATAAATAATGTTCATGTATGGATAAGGCTTATTTTAATAACTTTTCCATTTTCAAGAAAATGTACATCTATAAGGAGGACTGTAGCAGACAAAAATGTTACCTCATGTTATTATTATTTTTAGAAACTAGAACACCTGCAAATATCAAAAACTATGTTTTCAAAATATTTTAATATCTCTCTAAACCATTGTATAAAGAGATATATAATAATTTTTCGAATTCATTTTTTATAGATATATATGCAAGAACATGAAGAAAAACATTCCTGCATGCGACCAAAAATAAATGGCTCTCTATTTTTCATCATTATTATTATGCAGCTGTGAAACCATACTACTATTGTGTTTCTATAAGTTAAATCAAATGCCAATAGAATTATTCATAAATATATTTTAAATAATGATAATTATTTTTTGAAACCTGGTTATCTACTATTAGTTTCTTCTTGTAAGTGTCCACCAAAGCTTCCAATCCTGTCTTCATTATTTTCCTTATTGTTGAGTGAGAAATCCATTCACTGAGTTTGAAAAGACTATGGTTTTTTATTGTAAATAGATAAAATAGTTTAAATATATTGAATCATGTACCAAGTTATAGTTGTTTTCACTTATCTTGGTATCCCCCATAAAAAAGGTTGGTATTGTGAAAATCACCAAACTCATGGAGCAGAGAGTTAGTGGAATGGACTGGGAGATCATTGTAACCTAAGACACCATGAATTTATTATCTCTTTATATTAATTATCTATTTTATTTTTCTAGTTGATTAACTAGTAGAGTATATGACAGTTTCATTTAAATTTCAGTTAGGGTTGTTTTAAGTCAGTGAAAATTTCAAGAACACAATCTACCTCCTCTATTGAGTTATTATACGATATCTATAGGCCAACAACTATTCCTTGATTCCATTATTCAGTAGAATGACTAAAAAGGATACTTTTACCTTAATTATATATTTTAATAGTAATATAAAAAATTTTCCTTTGAAAATTATGGTTAAAGATATGCTTAAAGAGTGATAATTTTCATTTTATCTTAAAATATGCAAAAAATAGTTTTTTTAAACACGATAAAACATGTTTAATAGTTATAATTAACTTTACACTTCCTTTATCATGATTGTTTACCCAAAAAGGATTAATAGTTACGTGATAAATGAAATTTCTAGATTTTTTCAGGATGACGGAGAGTTTTTTTTTAGGCTTTGGATTATTAGAATGCAATATATGATCTTTTTTCACTAAACTGCTACTAATTTCTCATGTACTATACTTTTTAATATATTTTCTTTTTTTCTTAATAACGAATAAGGATTATAGGATAATTTCATTTAAATTTCTTGGAGGATATTTTTAAGAGGGATAAAATTTTAAGAACTTAGTTTACCCCCCCCCCCCCCCCCTTATGTCATTGTACAACAGCTACTTGGATAATAATTGGTTCTAAACTAAAGAAATTTTGAGTTTAGGGCCTTTAAAAGTTGTAGTATAAAGATCATTATTCAAAATTTTATATAATTGATGATATTAAGGAAGGATTTTATATTGGAATAGATTCATATATTAATGGATACAACTATGGTTTTGGAAGGCTATAATGACTATTTATATAAAAAATATATAGGTATGAAAGTTTCTTTGAAATCTTTAAAACTGTCAAAAAATCCCTACTAGTGAACAAAAAATGTGGTCTATTATTAAGGAATCTAATTATGACTTAAAATAAACATATATTAATATTATCATTTGAATATTAGGACCCTATGAGTTTAATAGAGTTTCACAATTTCCTATAGATAATGCAATGTGGAAAACTATTGTGATTTCTTATGAGGGAACTAATAATGTTAGATAGTTTAGATATAATAATTCCAAACTATAGTTTGACACCTTTAGAAATATAGATGATGAGATAATGACCAAAATTAATTGAATATTGACTAATAATATCAATTATATTTCTACTTTGGGAACACCTATTCTTGAATGAGACCAATATCTAAAAGTTCTCAAGGTCACACATTTAAAATGGTGTAGAATATCTACTAAAGCCAAACTATCTAACCCTATGAAGGATCTAAAAATAAAATATATAATTGGGACACCCATGACACATGAGGTTAAAATGTAATCTAAAGTTGATGATCAAAATTTTATCAAGAATAAAAAAATATCCTTGAAAGTATCTTCAATAAATGAATAAAGGAAACTCAAAGAGAAATTTTTACCAAACTCATCTGATAAAGGATATTCAAGGTAATTAGGTTCTGGGTAAGAATATGATCAGTGTACAAAGAAATTCAAAAAACATTAAAATATGAGAAGATTATTTTAAAATACCTTCAATAAGTACAATAATTATGAAGGGGACTCAAAAAAATAGATTTTATGAATGCAATAAACAAGGACATATAAAACTAGATTTTCCTCAGCTAATGGAAAAGAAAAAGTATGAGAAAAAGTTCCTTAAGAAATATAGTTATGAGAAGAAATAAAGTAAGTGTTCAGTATTAAACTATCAAATTCAGGTTGGAATATTTTTTGAGATACATAGAGATAAAATTATAATATTTTTTTCAATAACATATTTTAGGAATTACATACATCTTTAGTAGTTCAAATAATAAAATATTATATATTATAGGGGGAAGTTCAAGGGAGAAACCTCAACCTTTGATATATCCTCACTAGAATATTGGAACTTTTTATACATGCCACCACTCCTAGTCAGTTACATCCTATAGTTACTATTCATTAATAATTTATGATATCCCCCTTCCAAATCCATTGGATGGCTTATAAATCTAGTCTATCATCCTAATCAACCAAAATCTCACATGCACCCTCTTCAACCGACTAACCCAATAACATCTCATATGCACCCATCCCAACCAAATCACTTCCCACATCTTCTCCAATAAGTGTACAAAATGGGTTTATGAGACAAAATAATTTAACCCTTCTCAAGAACCACCTTGTCCCCAAGTTTGAAACATTCAAATTTTTTGGGAAATTTTGGGAATCCTATCAATTTTATTCATCTTCTAATAATAATTTTTATCTAACAAGTAACTAGATTCCATGCCATTCCATAGTCTCATGGAAATCAAGTGTCTGATATGGTTTAGTATAAACACCAAAACCACTCTAAAAACGTATAAGTAGTTCTATGGGTATATTAAAAATACATTATACATGATTCAATTGAAAAATATGAAAAATAAGGTGAAATCTAGAAGTTTCAGGCAAGGAAAAATTATAATAATTCACACACAAATTAGATAACAACTTGAACGGACCATAAAGTTAGTCAAGTAGCTTTATACATAATATCACATACATATAATTTTATATAGTTGGACTAAGTTTAACAAAACCCATATCTCTAACCTCAAACTTTACATCCTTTCTTGGTAGATTATAAAATTTGATCATAATCTATTGATCCTAATGAAGGTTCTTCCATAATCATTTCAATAACTCACCATGTTCAATGAGGGAAGATTCCACTGATTTTACTAGAGTTTCCCCCTTCATGTACTGTATAATTTTTGGGTATTCCAACAATAAACCACATAAAATGGTTTCATTTTGGTAGAAGGATGTGTGGTAGTTTTGTAATAATATTCTTCCCATGGAATACACTAGGCCTAAGCAATAGTTCATTCATATGCAAAACACCATAAATATGTATCCATATTTTGATATATAATTTCAGTTTTCCCGTTCATATTTAGATTACATTAAGAGATCATATAAATCATTGTTCCCTCTAATTATAATAGTTCTTTCTAGAAATTATAAATAAATAATGGATTCCTATCACTTATTATTGATCTATGGATCACATGAAATCGAATATCCAAATTGATAAAAAAAACTCCAAAACCACCATTTACTAAATATGTGTGTTAAATCAATAAAAAGTGTTCATGGATGGATAATTTTTCAATAATAACCATGACCAAATCAAAACTATGGGACTTGGGTTGAACCAAAATAAATTCCACTGAAGTATCTTCACACACCAACTTTGGAACTAGTAAAGGCTATAATCTCCCAACTGGTGCCATAGAATGATACATTTGTAATTGAAAATATCACACTCCCACAGGTAATTCATCACCCCTTGAGTCATTCTAGTCTAGTATAACCCAATATCTAATCACTTATATGTTTTAAAGAATATAGAATAACCCCAAACAACCAATGTGATATAATAATAATGAAATTTAGAAACTAATTCTTAATGATTGGATAAAACCATTTTGAATTTACAAAAGAGAAATCCATCTCAAAAATTATATCCTAGTTTAGATTCCACCTGTTGATGGTGGTATATAAAAATTATCATAAGTTCAATGTGTTTTTAAGTTCCTCTGGAAAAATATTCACCTCTAACCAAAATGGTTCAAAGAATACCAAATAGAGAGATATTTATTAGTTTTATATTTAATATTCCCCTTCTATTAACCATTATAGAGAGTCCACTACTTTATTTTTATTCTATTGTTTTTAAATTGCCTCAAATTTTAAGCCCAAAAACGTTTTCTACCAATATTACTAGTTGATGGAAGAAACTCGTTGTGTTATCATTTATTTCAGAGCTTTTTGATTAGTATAGAACAAAAAATACTTACACAAAAATATAGCTTCAAATTATTAAATGGAATATCCAAATCCATAATATCCTTTTAATATACTTTTTTTAGAGTGTAACCTAAGCCAATGCTCTACTATATTATCACATTGGGTAGTTTTTTCATTAAAAACTATTATAAACTAGACCTATACAAACAGTTTTGGGAAACCCATTTCTATAGGTACCATAAAATGACTCTATACCAACGGTTTGGAAAAACTATTGGTATAGGTACCATTATATGACCTTATACCAATGGTTTTTGGAAAACCATTGTTATAGATTCAATAAAATGACCTTATACCAATGGTTTTTCTAAAACATGTTGTATAGGTGACAGATATACCAATGGTTTGGGGAAAACTATTGGTGTAGCCTCTATTTAAAATCCTTATACCAATAGTTTCTGATAAACTATTGGTATAGGTCCCAAAATTCAAAATAACTAAACTAGAGGTTTTGGAAAGCGTTGTTATAGGTATTTTGATATTTAACAGATTATTTTATCAAATAACATTGAATACATCAAGAATTAATTTACTTATAAATATGAATATAAATATTTATCTTATTATGTTTCAAAAAAACATTATATATTAGTGGTTAGGTTGTTGAGATATAAATCAGAGGTCTAGGGATCAAAACCATTCTAGGTTCTTTTTGAATTACCTATACCAGCAATTTCTAAAACCCTTGGTTTATGTATTTCATATTACCTATACCATCCCATTGGTATATTCCACCTATACCACCAATTTCTTAAAACTATTGTTATAGGTGTATACTGATTCCATATAATACAACACCAACCCAAATCCTTGGTATATCCTATACCAATGGTTTTGGGACCTATAAAATGGTTTCAAACCATTGGTATCAGACTATTATCAAATAGTGAACCCCCCCCCCCCCACCCTTCAGAAGAATCACAGTCAATGAAAAATGGATCTTGGGAACCATGTAAGTCCATCAATTGTGTATTCCCATGGATTTACTTCAACTCAGTAAAATGAAACTCTTCCCTAGAGTTCCTCCAAAATTCATCATTCTTAGTTAACTCTAATATTGGTTTTTCAATTTTAACATAATCCTTAACAAAATTCTTGTTGTAGTCGATGAGTCCCAAAAAAACACACCCCTTTGACCTTTTTTTGTTTGTTACAATTCATAACACAATCCACATATCTAGTTCCATTAAAACCCCTTCATTGGAGACCATATTCCCCAAATATTCCACATTTTTTTGGCCAAAAAAAATATTTCTTATCATTATACTTTAGGTGGATTTTTTGCAACATGTAAAACACCTCTTCCAAATTCAAAATATTCAATGTCCACCACTTGTGATAAAATATTATGTTTTCAAAGAAAATAGAAACAAACTTCTTCAAAACACCTCTGAAAATATAGTTCATAGATGATTGAAAGGTTTTAACAGTTTTTATAAGTTCAAAGGGAAATACAAGATACTCATAAATTTCATCTTGTGTTTTAATGTCATATTGAACACAATTTATAACCACATACTCATTTTTTTGAATCCTAGTTTCAAATCCATTTTGGTAAAAATAATCTCTATATAATTCATCCAAGATTTCATCAACTACTGATATAGTTAACATATCTGAAATCTTATACTTGTTCAATGTCTTATAGTCCACACACATTATCCATATTTTATCCTACTTCTTAACTAAAATTATTAGGATCACATAAGGTTTGTTTGTATAATGTATAATGAATTTATCCAACATATCAACCACTTAACCCTTAATAACATTTTTAAGATGGTGTTCCAACTTAAAGGATCAAATTTTTGTTGGATCTACCCCACAAATTTGGGTGAATTCATAGTCTATCAATTGGATTAGAGGAACTCCTTATGGGTATTAAAACAAGGGTCAATATTCAGTAATAATATCCATGATCTATTATTTTCAAAACATTCCTCTTTATTCTAATCTACTGGAGGGAAACTAATGTGTAAATTTTCATATCCATCATTCTACGTAAGCACTATATCTTTGTAGTATTTTTAATATAAAAATATATTTTTTCATTAACATTGTGACCCACTATAATTTAACAATCCCCACTTACCTAGTAAACTCTATAGTCTTGTATCACTAATTGTTCATAACCCACCCAGGGTTTTAATTCATTTAATTCCTTGAACAATATTTTTTCCCCCAATATCTAAAACAAACGCATCTATGAAAAAAGTAAAATAATCCAAACACACATGAATTTTCTTTCACTTATCATGTGATAAAGAGTTCCTTGCATCACCTACCTTAATTCCAAATGGTTTTGTAAAACAAATCTAAACCCTATCTATTTAAGAAATATATTTATCAAAAACTTATAACAGGATCCACTACCAATAAGTACCAAAATATGTACTTCAAAAACATATCCATCGAACATCAACAAATCAAACCTCTTCTATCCCTAAAATATAAATCCCTCCAGTACCTAAATACATGATTTATCTAGATTTCAATTATTGAATTTCATTCATGCACTATCATTTTCCACTCCTTCATTTATCGGCTCCTCAAAACTCTCAGAAAATTAAACAAAAATGTTTTTCAAGAGAATGGTGTTGTGTGGTGTATGATTTTCGACATCAAAAAAAACAATCCTTTTAATTTTCTATATTACAACTCCTTTTAACTGATACTCTTAACACATTTCAACATATCTTTATAACTATCTCATCGAATTTTCTTTCCTTTAATATGCCTCTACACTATAGGCCTAATATCTATTTTCCATGCACACAAAATCCCATTCCTTATGAACCTGGTGTGTGTACCAACTTCTTTTAAGAAATTTTTAATACTCCCACCCCTATAAATTTCTTCTAAACATTTCTAGATATATTCTAAAACCAATATTTTTTATTTGTTTTATACATTGAAACAATATTTTCAATTCACTTCTACAATCCCCCCATAAAAAGACTCATATGCCATGATATAAGAAAATATAGAATCTGTAATAACAAATGTTTGAATTCATCTGAGTATTCATCTATAGTAATATTTTAATGTAGAGTCTTGAGTTACTTGAGTGGGTCTTCATCGATTTCATTGATTTATCTCTCTATCATCACCAATATTAACTAGTTTCAACTCATTTCAAGTTTTGACATTTCATAAGATAGAAACAAGTATAATGTTTTCCATCCCAAGAAAAGTGGAGTCATAAGTAGTTTAATTTGTTAATTAATCTACACAATATATATATAAATAGTTTTATGTCTTAGTTATATATCTAAAGTTATTTTTACCAGTGAATATAAGTAACTCCAATATATTGGACAAACTCCTAGGTTTTTTTCTAATCTAGACATTTTTTTAGCAAGCCTCCTCAAATTATGTTCCTAAAATATATTTTTTTTCCTACTAACAATCATGATCATAGATCATACCTTGATATTTTTTTTGTATCAGATTCATGATCAACTTGAAACTCCAACACATTATTATTATTGATTATCTACCCATCCATGTTTGACAAACTAAGAATAGAAAATTTCTATGACTACTTTATTTTCTCAATTACAAACCGTAGACTTCTTACTTGACTAAGAAAAATTTGATCTATATTGTTCTACATGGATTTTATCTCTCAGTCTCATATTTGTTCCATTTACTCTAACTTTTATACAAACTCTTCTATAATTTATTCGACGTGAACTATCATTATCTCAATTCTTGTTTTCATTCAAATAACTCAACCATCAATAATATTTTAACCCCAATCATGCTCACCTCTTCTAATTAATCATAATGATCAGTCTATAAATTTTAACCATCTAGAGTAATAGTCATGAAGCTCTAATTCTTGGCCTCAGTTTTACTCAGTGAGAGAACCAAATTGTTAGGTTCCAAACTAAAAACGTTATTTTAGAATCTTGTATGAGAGAGAGAGAAATACTATATTATTCTATGTAAAATATACATAGAGATTATGGTAGTTCATAGAATAAGAAATGATATTTTATAGGAGAAAATTACAAGGGATATACCACCACCTTTGATATTTCTTCATTGGAATATTGGAACATTGGAGAGAGGACACCGCTATCAATTAACTACATAAAAAGTTATTGTATGATGGGAATTCATGATATACCCCTTATAAGTATATTAGATGGATTATAAATCTAGTATGATATCCCACTAGGTTAATATCTCACTTTCACCCTCCCAAACTAACTAACCAACTAATAGCTCATATGCACCCATCCCAACTAGATAACTTCCCACCTCTTCATTAATAAGTATGCTCAATGGGTAGAATATTACTAATAATAAGTATATGAAATCAACTTGGAGTTTTTTATAAGACTCATGTAATGACTCTTCTGCTGATTTAGATGTTGAGAAATCAAATACTAAAGAAAATGTGTTCTTTATGGCTCCAACAAAAGAGGTATATTCTATTTATTTCTTTCTTCTAAATATGAAATGGAAATTTGCACTTATCAAAGATTAAATGATTATTATTCTATGTTAGAAGACTATTATAAGTATTTATTGAAAAATTAAAAGACTCTTAATAAATAATATGATGTTGTAACTAAGGTAAATGATGTTTTATCCAAGCATATTTATAAACTAAAATATAAAATAGATGAGTCTGATTCCACTTATTTTATTCATAATAATAAAATAATGGAATTAATGAGTGAAGTCAAAGATCAAAATTATTTTCCAATTTTTTTATTAAGGGGGATAATTATCTCAATAAACTCATTGGTAATTGTAAATAAAAATATATAATCATGGAATAGGCACTAAAGAAGAAAAACCCAAACTATATAGAAACTATTTCATGTATAGATCAAAAACAAGAAACACATACAATATTACCTTCATTCATTATGTAATTTATAGAACTTATTCTAATACCTATAGACATATAAATCCTAAAATTTGTGGAATAAATAACATTCACATTAATAGAAAATAACTTAACGTTGCATTTTAGAATAGATATAGTTTTTTTGGCTTCTTCTTGATAATAAAGATCAAACCAAGATCATTTGGGTACTAAAAAATATTATTAATTTATTTTTTAGTGTAGGAAAATTATCATAGGGACACTAGTGAGAAATGGTATGTGGATAGTGTCTATTTTAGGTATATTAGTGGATAATTATAAATCATTTACTCTCTATAAATATTTTATAGATGTTATGTCACTTGTGGTGATGATAAAAAATTAAAGATTATTGGAGTTTCATCAGTTGGAAATACAAATTCTATACTTATCAAAAAGGTATTATATTTTCAATGGTTAAAATTCAATTTAATAAATATTTATCAACACTATGATAATGGATGTACTATTGGTTTTCCAAATTATGTATGTTCAGTTTTTAAAAATAGATTAATAAAATTGAAAAGTACCTTAAATTGGGAATGTTTACACTTTAGATCTCAATTAATTGTGTACAATGAATATAAAATACTTGAATAATTAAATTATTGAATTTGGGATTTGGAATAAAAATCTTAAAAATTATATTTTTTATTCTTTAAGAATGTTATCCTTGAAGAATTAGATTTTCATATTTTACTAAAATTAAATTTGGAAAAAAGAAGTTATCTAATGAATTAATAATAGGTAAACAATATAAATCCTCTTTAAAATAAATCTAGGATGTTACTACTTTTATACCCCCAGAATGTATTCACATGGGTTTATTTGGGATATCTAGAATAGCTTACATCACTGGTAAAATTTCTATCTATGTTTTGGTTAATGATTTCTCAAGATTTACTTGGGTTTATTTATTAAGTATTAAAATTGAAGAATTTTCTCTTTTTATAAGAATTTTTAAAGTTATTAAATAATGAAAAATATTCTAAAATTATTTTTATAAGAAATGACCCTGATGGGGGGATTGAGAATAATTAAATAAATTCATTTTTCTTAAAAAATTCTCTTAAAGATAAATTTTCATCCCCTAGGACACCTTAATAAAATATATTTGTTGAGAGAATGAATATAAATTTATATGATATTTTTAGGACAATGTTTTGTGAATATAAAATTCCCACTCACTTATTATGATAAATCTATTAGTAAATCATGTTATGTCATCCATTGAGTTCTAATAAGAATTATCTTGAAGAAAACTCTCTATGAACTTTAGAATAATATAAAACCAATGGTTTAGAAACTTTAAATTTTGGGATCTAATGTGTATATCTAGAATACTAAGGATAATATTGGTAAGTTAAATCCAAAAGTTAATGAAGTAATATTTCTAGTTTATTATACCACCTCTATGGATTATAGAATTTCTAACAAGATGTCAAGGATAGTTGAAGAATCTCCCCATATCAAATTTGATGATATTAATCCTTTTGAACTCAAAAGATTCAAATAGATTACTTAATTTATTTTATGGACAATCTAAGACTTAAAATTCTCTTTGATTACAAAAATGTCAATTACCTAAAACCTAGTCTAGCATAACCTAGTCCTGAAAGAATTTAATATAAAGAAACTAAAAGAGTGTTTCTAAGTTATCTTGGAATCCTTAATAATAATACCTTGGAATATGTTATATGAATCTAGGATAAAGGTGGTATAACTACAATAATTGATAGTAATCTTGCTTAATTTTATACATTCATTTCCTATCATGAACCCAAAACCTTATAAGGATCCTTGGGTGATGAGAGTTAGGCAGTTTCTATGTAAGAGAAATTAAACTAGTTCAAGAGGAATAATATTTGGGAATTAGTTTATAAAACCTATAACTATATTTTAATTATAATCAAATTTGTTTTTCTAAATAAGTAATATGATCAAATTTTGATCACTAGAATAAAGTATTGGCTAATTTTCGAAGGTTACAACCAAGAAGAAAGAATAGAAGTTAGAATATATTATGATCCATTAATATTTTGAATATCATATGAATTTTAAATTGTTATAGATAGATTTTAAATATAATTTTATAAATATTTTTATAGTGGAGGAATTTTATGTTCAATAACTTTCTGGTTTTAAAAAACTTCATTTTCCAAATTCTCTTTTCTAAATTACAAAATCCATATATGGTTTTAAACAATCCCTTAGAGCTTGGAATGAAAGGTTAATTTATTTTATTATGTTAGTTTATTTTATATAGGTTTAGAATACCCAAAAAAATTCAATAAAACATCATGGAAGTATGATTTTATAGTTAAAATTTACATTGATAATGTAATTTTTTATTCAGTTTATCATATTTTGTGTATAGATTTCTCAAAATGTATAAATTATGAATTTGAAGTGAACATGATTGGTGAGTTTAATTTCTTCCATTTATTTAAAATATATCAAAACATATATTGGAAATATTTAAATCAAATTAAGTATATATAAGATTTAATAAAAAAGTTTGTAATTGAAAACAGAAAGACTTATTCAACTCCAAATAGTTTTAATATAAAACTATATTTAGATTAAACTGAAAAACGAGTGGATAAAAAGTTATACAGAGTAATAATTGTGAGTTTTTTGTATATTATTTTTAGTGGCCCATACATCATGTTTTTTTGTATTTCTTTATGATATATTTTAATCTAATACTAAATAATATCATTTGATGGCTGCCAAAAGAATTTTGAGGTATTTAAATAGAACTACTTCCTTATCTATTTTTTCGAAAATTTATGGTTTTAATTTAATTTAATTTTTAGATACAAATTTTTTTGGTTTTGATTTTGATATGAAAATTACCTTAGGAACCTACCACTTTTGAGAAAAATATTTAGCTTCATTTTTTAGTAAGAATAAACACATTATTACAATATGAAATGCCAAAGCTAACTGCATTGTAGATAAGATTTATTGTGTACAATTGATGTAGATAAAACACACCCTTATAAATTTTATTTAAGGAAATGTTTTTTTCAAATTTTATATTTAGGTTATCTACTCATTTATTTAAATTTCACAAATAAACACATTTCCCAGCTTATTTTTTGTTTTATCTTTTATCAAATCACTATGTAAACGACCTTTTTTATTTCTCAAAATAAAATACATAAATTCATATTGTGAAAAGATAATACCTTTAAAACCCATAGAATATATTCTTTCACACTCAAAAACTTCTTTAACATAATCTTTTCAACCTATTTTTTCGACTTTTGAGTATGTGGAAGATGAACATATCAAATGATGATGCCTTTGATAGGTTAAATAATGAAAAGGCACTACTGAAGGTGTTGAGTAGAAAAAGATTTCTATTTTATTTGGTTAGAAAAAACTAAGATTTTTATTAATAAGGTTCTCAACTTACAAGGATGGGAGTTTATCTTTGAGGAAATTATAACACAGTTATATTATAAAATTAAAGTATGATATTTCTATAGGGCCAAAGAGTTCATCTTTGGAGAAAATGAATACTTAATTACCTTAAAGGTAAATAAAAAAGAGTTAAAAATTTCATCAGTGAATATATCTAGTGTTTTCTATTATCAATGTGAGATAAGTTACAACTTTAACAATTCTCTTACCACTGTTTATGATTTTATCCATCCAAAAATTATGAAATTTTTTGTTATTTTTCTAGATGTCAATAAGAAAATGGTCATGTATCTTGAGCCTGGAAGAAAAGTTTATGAAAAATTTATTCAATCTACAATAGATCAAAGTTATGGTGAGTTTAAAACACCTATCTCAAGATGTGTATTTTTTATATTTTTTATTGACATAGAAAAATTTAAACCTCCCTCTGTATATTCTATGATACTTTGGCCATGTCCAAAAAAAATTAATAGCTTTTATTCATTTGGAAGGATATTAGCTCATATTTTTTAGAAATATGAAGTTCATTTATATAATTTGATGGTCTCCAGATGTCATAGATTGAAAAATCTTAGAGTTAGAGTACTCAATTTTAGTGGTCACTTCTATAGTTTTTTTTGGAAGATACTATTACCTATTAGAGTTAATAGAGATACTGAATTTAACTATGATATAGTATAGGGAGAGCATTTTGGGGATATTTTTATTATTCATTATTAATGAAACATAGTTGGTTATATTTTTGTTGTTTTTTCTAATTTAATAATTAATGGTGTTGATATTGGATTATAGTTTTAATACACTATATATAACCAATATATTACCATGGGCAGAAGATTCAGTGTATTTATTTCAAGAGAAATTATAACTAAAGCTGAAGATAGTGTTAAAGAAGTTTATAAATGATATCGATTAGTTTTTATTAAAGTTATGGTTATGTACATAAGGTTGATGTAATTTCACCTCATAACTCAGACGTGAACCCTATAGAAGTTTTCTTGGAAAGTTTTTATAGTTTTTTTTTCTGAGAATCCTTACCTTCTACCTATACTAAACTCATTGTTATTGGAGAAGGATAATGAAGCACTATTACAATAGTTGTTGGTTCCCTTCACAACTTTGAGGTCCCCATACTTTCATATGTTAATAGGATAGTTAAAAAGGACCAAAAAATTTCTTAACAGTGAATTCCAATGTTCTAAAAAATAAATAGAATAAAATGAACAATTTATATTGATAACCAAAAAGATAGTTGTTCAAGACCATCCCTCTAATAAATAAGAGCATAGTAAAGTAACATCCTCATTCTATAGTGAAGCTGAGAAAAGTATCTCTGATGTTCCAAGTGGTGAAGTCTTTTATTTTTATAATAGGATCCTATTTTAGTTTAGTGAGATAAAGGAAGAAAATAATTATTTAAATACTTATTTAAATAAATCAAGAGAATTAATAAAATCTATAAGGGAGAATTTAGTCTTAAAGACTAATCTAGATTCTTTAAAAAACATAATGGTCTCCCAAGCTAATTACATAAAAATAAAATCTATGGTTGAACAAAATATTATATCCAATATATATTTCTAAGGACTTAATAATATTTTACAATCTAATTTTTATGAATCTCAAGGAGCATAGGTTATTGTCCCAAGTGTTCAAGAACCTAATTCCTAGGTTTTATTGGAAGAAAATTTGGAATTTGTTTCCTCCACTCTTAATATCTAGACTACATGGATTGATTCTATATAGTGTTCTTTTTTGTAAATAACCTTAAATAAATTAATAGGGCTTTGTATAATGATATACATATCATTTTAGATATCCAAATAAGTGAAATTAAAGATCCTAATAATTCTTTTAAGGAGTTATCTAATTTTGATCAAGGGAGTGTTTCCTCAATAAAGGAGACATCTTATAAGAACCTTGGGGACTTGAATGAAATTTTGACCAGCCTTAGCAATATGTTTGGCACTCTATCTCACAAATTTCACTATCTCAATGATAATTTGAATAAAATATGAAAGTCCTTTAATGATTTTATATCCTCTCACTCTTCATAATCATTATAAGATGATGCCATTTCCAAACCAGTTTCGCAATGTGTTACCTAAAAAAATAAATAGATTGTTGGGGATCAGCCACCTTAGGCTATTCCCATTATATTTTTTGCTCTAGATAGTTCCTCGAGTCTATAATATGTGCATATAGATATGTTAAAGTTACTGATTGGTAAATATTCTAAAAATTATGATCTTTATAGTTGTATTTGTACATTTTGATAGAAATCCCAATATGGATTAGACTTCTATTTCAATGAAATAGTGAAGAAAGTTGATAAGTGTGTAGATAAGTTGTTCCATTTGAGAGGTAAAAATTTTATTATGCCTACTATTCCAGACCACCATCCCACCAATTCACAGAAATTGAAGGAACTTTTAGATCTATTTATATTCTATATGAAATAGAATAAGAAGGATATTGTTTATACCTCAGCACATAAGTCTACCCCAACTACACCTTCTCTGACTCTTTTCACTACCGCTACCAAGTATGATCCTTTCAAGACTATTTAAGTGAGTACTTTCATTTTATATCATGTAAGAAATATTCTTTAAGTGTGCTCATGTCTGAATAGAATGATATTTTAATTCATTTGGGTCTCATTCTAATCTATGTTAGGGAGACCAATCCACTCCTTTTATTACATCTTTCTTACCACCTAAATAGCTTTAATCCTTCAAGATACCTTGACCAAACACTAAAACTACAAATCCAACCAATCCAAGTTACGAATATTCAATTTTATTTTTAATTTACTATTATTATTTTGTGAATTTTTTTTATAAAATAAATCATCAATATTTCATGTATGTTTCAGTTATTTATTTCCAAGAATGTATACTACTACATTATGATTTTTGGTTGAGATCATACAAGTTTATACTAAACATTATTCATTTCAGTGGTATATATTCTCATGGTTTATGATATTTATTATTCCATAATAAAATTTTTCTCTCATATTATTCTACCATCCATTTTGATTTCCTAAACAGGGGTATATTACTAAGACAAAAAAATATTTTAAGTATTTCCATTAAATTATGTTTAAATTATGAATCTATAAAATCTTATTATTGTTTAAATTTTTATGGGTTTTATGATTATAAAAAATGGGTAGATTGTTTGATAGACTTATGTCGTTATATCATATCTATTGTACTCATATATTTTTATTCAAATAAAATTATCATTTTTTTACTGATAAATTTTATCTTATGTAGTCTTGGGGTTATATAATATATTTATTAAAATATTAATTATTGTTAAAGATTTATGTTTTTTATGATTCATTCCAAATGACTTTGTCTTACACAAATTACAATGCTAAAAGTATTTTATATTATATGGTTATTATGATAATTATCTTATTGATTATATAATTAATATTCTAGAAAGTATATTTCTCTTACGTGTCTAAATTTATCTTACGAACTAGAGAATTATCTTACAAATAGTTATATTAATATCACATGAATTCAATTTTTTATAAAGGAATTTATCTTATGGGATTCCAAAGTTTGTGAATAATTTTATGGTGTTAATGAAATATCTTACATAAAGGTTCTTCATAAGTAAATTATTTGATGTGCTCAAAAAAATTAAGTAATGATTATAAAACTAAGTCATTTATCTTACATGAAGCCTATTTTTCCTATGATAAAGAAATTATCTTATAGGAATAGTTATTATAGATCATTTATATTACACATGTCATTTTATCTTATGAAGATTAAATAATAGTCTTCAGGGTAGAATACCTTGCAAAGGAAAACAAGTCTCTTCTATTGTATATATTACAGTTACCGTCTTATAATATAATTTAACTCATGCTTTTGTTTTATTGAGAATGGACATGTCTGAATAATGAATGGTTTATTTGAATAAAGTATTATTTTTCAGAAAATATATTATTCCAAGGAATGTCGTAGATAAAAAAAAGGATACATATGGTTCTTTATATTTTTGGAAATGAGGATACCTAAAATATCAGTACATATCTTTTCAAAATATTTTAATATCTCACTCAACCATTGGGTAAATATATATATATATATATATATATATTTAAAATTCAATTTTTATAGACTTAAATAAAATAACATGAAGAAAAACATACATTTTTGTGAAGATAAAAAACCAAATCTCTATTTTTTATCATTCTTATTACAAAACTATAAAACCCTACAACTATTGTGTGCTTACATGTTTTATCTATAGAAAACAAATTTATTCAAAGCTATATTTTAATGACTATTTAATATTCATATAAACCTAATCGTCTAATGAATTTTCTTCTTATAACTGTGCAATGAAGATACTAATATTTTCTTCATTATTATCATTGTTGCTAAGTGAACACTACTTATACTGAATATAAAAAGACTATGGATAATTATTGTGAAGGGATATCCTTGTTAAAATATCTTCAACCTTTTACTAATTGACAGATCCATCCACTCTGTTGGGTGTCCCATGGAAAAAATGTTGGGAAAATGGAAATCACTAAGCTTATAGAGTAGAGTGTTGGTGGAGTGGACTGGGAAATATTTGGGTCCTAAACCAATATGAATTTCTTATTTCCGTCTCCTTTTTATTTTTCTATTTATTAACTAATAAATTGTATAGTATTTTTTTATTTAAATTTTAAATACGGTAGTTTTAGGTCAAATAAAATTTCATGAACTCAATTCACCTCTTCTCTTGAGTCTGTATACAACATCTACTATGCCAACAACTATTAATGTCATCTATTATTCAATGGAATACCTCATAATGATATTTTTCACTTTATTAGGTATTTTAATAGTAATATAAAAAAATTATTGAAATTGATGGCTAAAGATATTCTTAAGATTATTTTTTCATTTTATCTTAAAAAATCAAAAAAATGGTCTTTAAAACATGATGATAACATATTTAATAATTAGAGTTAACTTTAAATTACCTTCTTCATAAAGTTTTATCCATGAATGATAACTACTTATTTGTGAAATGAAATCACTAGGCCTATTTATAATGGGGGATAGATGTTTTTTTAGGCTTAATATAGGATTATAAAATTTATAATTCTAATTTCTTTTCAACAACTTCCTTTAAACTTGTTAATATACTTATTTTATAAAGGAGTCACTTCTAATTATTATAATTTAGTTATAAAATTTAATGATGAAAATTATATTGACAAAAAGTTTAAGAAAATAAAGAGATTTATAATACCCTTCCTAAAATACTTAACAAAAATAAATTGGTATTAGGGGATATATTACAAATAAAATATATATATTCTTGTCAACCTACTAATTCTCTACTTTCAAAAATTAAAAAATAGTTGTGAACCTTGATTTCTTAGAAGTAAAAAATCATTTATCAAGTAAAAATAACTACATAATCTATGATAATACTAAGTATTTTTTTCATAATTTTACATTTTTATATAGCTTATACAGAATGATATTTTTTCTATGAAAACAACAAGGAAACGTTTTCCCATTTTCAAAAAATTATAATCCCAACTTCAAAATTCACCAAACCCATTCATGAAAGGACTAATGAGTGGTTACATAGCATATTATCCCTGGTTAATTTAATCAAACAAATCAATAATTTCATAATAGGTTTATTCCATCTAATGTCTAAGGAAACATAAAGAGGTTGGTGGAATAAGTTCAATTGGATAAATACATGAGTGGAATAGATAAGGAAAATATTCCTATATAAAATAAGGTAAATCCTGGGAAGAAAATTATGTTTTCATAATGAGAAAGAGGTTTAAAACAAAAACAATTGGTAATAATGTGGTTAGGATGAGAATAAATGAGATATGTGAGGATTTTGATAAAGAAAAACTAAAAAATCAAATTTTAAAAAAGGTAGACAACAAATATTATATTGAAAATAATTTCTTCCCAATAAAAATTGAAATAAAATATATTAAATGAAATAGAATAAAAAAATATATAGAAAAGAACTTGAGGAGAGTGGGGGCTATAAAATATATTTTGAGAAATATTACTCCATTAATTCCATTCCTATAAATACTCAAGATAATGAATTAAAAGATAATTTTTATTATGTTTATTAAGTATTTTAAAAGTATTTAAATTAATATTTCATTCATTATATAATTGTCCTAATTTCTACCATAAGTTAATTTACATAAAATAATAATCAAAAATAAGAAAATATGACATGCATTTTCCATTATTTTTCTTATATATAAGTGTATTATTATCTTGTAAAAAATACCTCTAAAATTTAAAGACTCTAGAAACATTATCTTTTTATATGGATTTTTTAAGACTATAGAGGAACACTATTTGTTGTGATCTTGGTGGAAGTATAATTTGATTCCATTATCATTATTTTAATAGTAAATAATTTGAAAACACAATCCAACCACTCTTATAATTAAACTTATTGATAGGTCAATAACCCATCCTATAAAAAAGGTTTAAGATCTATTATTGATAGTTAATGAGAAATATTTACCAAATAATTTATCAGTTCATGTAAATGAGTGTGATAAGGATGTACTAATCATTTAAAATATAGAATTTTTAGTAAAAAGAGGTGTTTTTATTGATGTGACTAATGGAGAGATAATTTTTAATGTTTTTGGGGAAAAGGAAGAGTTCAATTTATACAAAAGTTTTAAAGAACCCACATGGAGTTAGTATTTTTCTAATATTGATTCCATAGATAAATAATATATTGATTCTATAAAAAGATAAATATTAACTTCTATACATTAGTTCTATAGGACATGTTTTTTATAAAGGTATGTTAGTGTTTAAACTAATGAACTATTTGTATGTGAATATAGTGAGGAAACTACTAAAACTGCTTTTATTTTCTAGTGAAATATATTCTTCAACTAATTTTCAAGTGGTATATTAAATAAATATGGAAACTAATAGGTTTAAATCTATATAAGATAATATGAAAGGGTCTTTTTAGGGGAATTAATAAAAATCTATTAATATTAAAATAATATTAAATGGTACTTGATTATAATAGGGAAATAAATACATTAATGTATTTTTATTCTCCCTTATTAAATTCCCACATATAACTATCATCTCAAGGGAGAACTAATTGGACCATGTATATTATACAACTAGATGTAGACTTCATGCAGGTACTTACTTTGATGGGTGATTTTTTTTAGTTTTCTTTTTGATGTGGTTGGAAAAGGATTTTTATATGAAGGATCAAAAATATATAGAGTTATTTTATTACCATGGATAAATAGATTCACGGGTATGTGGTGGTACCAAAATAAAAAAATGAATCCACTTATTATTCATGGTTCATGTTAAAATAACCAACTCTAACTAAAGACTTCAAATTTAGTGATTTATGGGAGTCAACAGCTGATTTTTAATTAAAATTTGTAATTTTTTAGAGTTTCTCAAAACAAATTTATCATCCCATTTTTTTCAATATAAAGGATTAATTTATTGGTTTTTATTATGGTTATAGGTCACTATTCTGAATAAAGTTACACTTGGCATCCATGTTTTATGTTCCATTTTCTCTTTGTAAAAATATTTGAATTTTCTTAACTAAAACACCACCAGTTGGGATTATTGTTTTACTCACTTAATTATTTTGATAGTTAGTTGATTTTAATAAAATTTTATTATTAAAATTTTATTTTTTATCTTTTTTATTATATTTTTTTTATTTTACATCCATTTAACTTAGTTATATAATGGTATCTCATGTATATTTTTTATGACATTGTAATTAATCCTAGTAAAAACACTTCTATGTATATAATTTTTTTGTCTCACAACTTAATTTTATCATTTATTTTTATTCTTTAATTGATATATAATTTCGACTTACCTTAAGATATTAATTTTAATGTTAAACATTTTTTTTATTATAGATTCTTAAATTTCAACAACTTGGATGGGTTTTTATTGATGAAAATGGTCATTTATTTGGATAAAATTATAGAGTATAAATATTCATTTGATTAGGGGAGTAATTTTTCATTTTAGTATGTTACTAATTTTTTAAATGTTGATAATTATTTTTGATAAATATACCTAAAATATTTTTTCATATTCAATTTTATAAATATTAGTATTTATTTGAAATTTTTTTCTTGCCCTTAATAATATTAAATGGGAGATTTAAATACTGTAAGATTTTTTTAGATGAATAATTTTTATCATATAAGTAAAAACATAAATCTATACTTTTAAATATGTGTTTGGTCAATGGATATAAAAAAAATTCCTACTGTTGAAATTGTTTGATGCACTCGAATTGGTGGAATTCATGACATTGGTAAGAATATATTGAAACCCTTTTTACATTACTTCATATTGTTATTTAAAATTTCATTTTTAATGTACCTTGTTAATAATATATCTATTATAATATATAAAATTATGAAAAATATGGAGTTTTTAGTTTGGGGGAACTTAAGGACTTTTATATGTGAAATACCCTTTTTTATTTACTCAAATTTCTCTATTTTTTGAAAATAAATTTACTTTAAATATTATTTCAAATTTAATGATATCAATGTTTTCTTTAAAAATCCATTCACTGATTTATTTATTCTATATGGTTATTTTTTCTATATTCTCAATAAAAAAAATTAGAAAATTTTTTTTGGTCATTTATTACCAAAACAAAATTGTTTTGTTTTTAAATTTGAATGTAAATTTGAAGATGTTAATCAAGATTTGAGGATTGAATGAAAAATATGTTTTTTTATTATATTTTTTAGAACTGATAAAATATAAATCAATGCTTGACAATGTGTGTGTATCATTTTTTTATGATAAATTGGTTTGATTAAATTATGAAGAGGGATTTATTATTGTAAAATTAATTATTATATCATGTTTCATTATTTAATTATGGTTAAATTGTTTTGGGAATAATTATTATGATATTATATGTACTTATTCATGGAAATTAATAGGGGTATAAATGAATTTCATAGAACATAAATTTTCAAATTTATATTAATTTTTACCACTTCTTCTTTGATTGTCCCTTTCAATATGGAAACTATTTTAAATCAAAAAAAATTAAAAAGATTATAACTTTAATTCTTACTTACTCAGTTCATGGATAATTGATTTGTTTTTTTAATTAAATCTAGGAATGGTGAGTCATATAAATTTTAAGCATTCAATTTTTTTTTAATTTTATAATTTTATTACTTGAGGAAAAAATATATTAAGTATTGGATAATTTGATGTGAAATTATTTATTTTGTTTTCCACATTCATTTTATATCATATCTTTTCCATTTTTGAGCTAAAAATGGTATTTATAACCCAAACTCTTTATGTTTTTTAATCTTCTAATAAAATTACATATTCAATAAAAAAATTTATGGAACATGGTATTTAAGATAAATTAGTTACTTCATATAGGGGGTCAATTGTGTATTATTTGGTCTTAATTAGGAGTCTGACTTGGATCTTGGTAGATATAATAAAGGCAATAGGTTTACTATACTAGGGAGTAGTAGATATTTAAAATAACAAAGGTGGGACTAGTTTCATGAATACATAAGAAACATGTTTCAAATAGAGAATAATCCCTTCCTATTATCAAATTTTTTTCTTGTTTTTAATTTGAATTTATAGACTATATTTACTGTGTTTTATTCTTTAGAATAAATTTGGCTAAATTTTAAATTGGAAAAATTATTTTTTGATTCTTGAATAATTTATACTTTATTGGTTAAGTAATTTTTTATCTATTATACAGTTTTACCTCATTAACATTTAAAATTTGTATAAAAATTAGTTAGGAACACATGATAAGTTTTAATTAAATATTATGTTTTTTTAATGATAACTATTATAGATATTTTCAAAAAAATGATAAATGATGGAATATTATAATTAATTATATAATATATTTAAATTTGTTTTTTTAAATCTTGTTTACTGATTATATAATAATTTTTCATCATATTTCTATTCCTTTGGGATTTTTCATAAGTTTTACACTTTTTTTCAATCTTTGACATAATTTTATACTTGTACATGCATACTTTATCACAGTATTAGAGATACATTATCCCATTAGTTTAGATAAGTAGATATATCTAATTTTTTCTTGAAAAAAAAATACAATCATATTATTTCATTCTTATTAAACTATTATTATTTTCTATTTGATACAAATCAATCATTTCATATATTAATATTACAACATTTTAGATGAATATTCGATAAATAAAATTATGATGAAAAAACTATAAAGGTTTTTTTCATTGGACATTATACACATAATCATATTATGTAGGTATATTATTCACTGTCTCTTATAAAGTGATTCTCACTTTATTCCCATATTTACTTACCCAACTTAAATCCATTATTAATGGCCATGGGAAGAGAAACATAATTAAGAGTGAACTAATATTCTTGGTAAGGGTAAACAAGAGAGATATTAGTTGATGGTCAAAGGAAAATATAAGATAACCATAAGGTTATAATATCATGATCACAACTTACAAAGTTCAAATCCAATATATCATGAAACATCATAATGATTCATTGAATAAAATTTTTTATTTTAAATACATGAATCATAAGAGTGATAAATCATCCTAAATAGTTCATGAACCATGGTATCAGGTCATAATCAAAAAATATGTCTTAAAATATTGGCATTTTTATATTCATAGAAACCAATTCATATATCAAGGTTAAAAAATTAGATCATTAAATAAAAGTGGATTGGGAATCAGTATACGTTTCTAAAAACATAACAGATTGGGAATCACCACCAGTTTACCATAGTGGATTAGGCATTCATACATGTTTCCCATACTGGATTGAGAATATCAACTCATTTCTCATAATTACTTTATGATATATAATGATTTACCCAATATATTATAGTTCTATATAATTCTAGTTCTACGCATAACATAATTAAAACCAAACATATGTGTTCCATAAGATTATCGAACATTTATTATATCATCATACCATAAACTACGGAAAGGAAATAAGTTTCACAATAATTTCATCATTTAATCATATCATAACCCATGTAAAATAAATGGGTTTTAAAAAAATATCATCATCATAATCATAAACCTTACAAAGAACAATAAAGATGGTATTATTTAATCATATACCTAATAAATCAAAATTAACATAAAAGGATTTTATCATTCAAGATTATTCCTTTAAAATATTACTGAAATATTTCTTGAGGAAAACACTGTTCTCATTTTGAAATCACTTATTCAAAATCAAAGAAATCACAAAATATTATAGAAAAAATTTTATTAAAAAAAACATTGAAACATATAAAGTAAGTCTAAAATATTTTATTATTCATGATGGATGAATATTTTATTCATGTCGTGTACATTAAAACAAATATTACTTTTACATTTTTGGTAAAAGGTAAAAAGTACCTTCTTTGAAAAATGATAAGAAGATTCATTTGAAAAGAAAAATTATAAAATGTGCTAAATGGGTAAAAATGAATTAAAACATTAATAGTATAATAATAAAACATTTTTAAAAACATTTTGGAGAAATTATTTTCAAATAAGAAGTTGATTCTCATCCAAAGTGGAAATAATGTCTGTTTTTCTCAAAAACATTTTCTGAATAATTTTAAGTACCAAATAGTGTAAAATGGTACTATTACTTGAAATTTTGATGAATAAATAGATTATAATAAAATTAAATTGGATTTATCATTTAAGGACCATATAATTTCCTTAAATTAAATTCAATTATAGTCAATCCCAATTAAAATGGGATTGAAATATAAATCTCATACCTAAAATATTTTTATTCCTTTGTATGTGTTCAAAACTACTATATAATAATATATATTTAATATTAATTTATTATAAAACCATACTAAAATATATCATATCATTTATTATTCACTTAATACATGTTATCACCCATTTATTAATAATTTGTTATTAATATCACCATTCTGGGTGGTAACTGCTTTAATTTCATGCATGTTTTAATTAAATAGAATAAATCCTTATTATTTCATAAGGGTTCCATCATATGAAAAATTTTAATCATCTCATGAGTATAAAATTTAATAATTATATACAATTTTATAATTATTCATATAAATAGGTGATGAAAAATGAATTACAGCACTTCGTGGAGAGGGTAGTTCGTACATACGTATGATTGATTTCCATTTTTCAATGGATGGAACAAAAGGAAGGTAAATAATAATTAAAATTTATGGAACCATAATAATATAATATATATCATATATATTCAATAATTAAATCATGTTATCCGAAAATGTTATGTGGTGATGAAAAATGAAACACATCTCTTGGTGGGGGTGGTAGTCTACACGTACGCACAAGTGATGTTTTCTTTTCCTGTATGATAGAAAGGAGGTATATAATGTTTGTTACAATATAATAATAAAAAATCAGTAAATTTAAGGTATCAATTAATTATTTTATAATTGATACCATATATTTATAAGTGTTAGAATAAGAAATAAAATTGAAAGCAGTCTTTCAAGAATTATACCACTTCATTACGAAACCTCTTTTGGATTATTCCTTAACCCTTCAAAGGGTAATATTAGGGAAATAAAAGAGGCTATAGGATGTGTGTAATGAATATATTAAGGTATTATAGTAGTTATTTTTTAATATGTAGTTATAAAGAGGTGTGATGTAGGGATAATAATATGTTTCCCTTTATAAGTGAAGAGAGGGGTACTCTTAAAATAATTTAAAATATTAATTTAATATAAAATAATCTCCATGTTCAAGGGGATAAAAAATAATATATTTAGAATATAGGATGATGATAATTATAATTAACTACATAAAATAATACTTATACAATTTTATGTAAGGTTTTAATCCTTATCTATTATATTTAACCACTCGTTAACCATTTTTAAAATTACCACGAAATTAATATTTTCTACTATTTAACAGTCAAGAATGATACAACTAAAAGAAAAGTGACCAATAAATATACCATGGTTGATAATTATATCCATATATAATTCAATTTTATGATTATAAAATTTTTATTAAGTTTATATCATTTATTAAAATATTTTTTATTACAAAATATGATTAATGTAATTTTTGGAATTATTCATTTACTTTGACATTAAAGTCATCAATATAGTTATGGAATTATAATATAAACATTTCACAAATACCTAATATGATATTTTTATCAAAAAAAATATTATAAAATAATAATTCATCCAAATTTCATTGCTTTTCATATTTTTAAAATCATTTATTTTATGTTTCTATTACTCGAAAAAAATATTGTGTCTCAGTTTCATAATAATCTAAGGAAATTGTTCCCTCACTAAAATTTTAAAATAAATTTCCATGATTAAATAATTTAATTCATATTTAAAATAAATACTTATAACCTATCTTATACTCCTTTTATACTTATCAAAAAAATATATAGATATTAAAGTCAAAAGAGTGGCATCTCATATTTATCCTTTTCTTAAAATAATATAAAGGTCACAATAAAAGAAAAATAGAATAAAGATTCCCTATTTTATAAACTTGGATGAAAATAGGAAAAATTAACTCATAAAATAGGATAAATCAAGGTGTTAAATAAATTTTAAAGCCTTATCCCAAAGTTTTAACCATGTTTTACCCATTTTACCCCTATCAAAGTGAAATTTTATTACCAAGAGTACTATTCATAATTTCCCAAAAAAGGGACATGTTTTCCAATTTTTTAAATACTAATTAAAAATATAGATTCCATTTTTAAAGATTTATTTATCAAAAGTGGTATAATTTAATTTAAAATTAATACCTCAAAATGCAATGAAAATATGTTCTTCATAAAATAAAATATTTTATGAAGTATAAAACAATTATACCAAAATCCAATATAAAATTAATTTTACTAACATTAATTGGATTATTAATAAAAATAAATTAAATAATTCTATTTTTAAAAACATTATAAAACAAAAATTGATCTTTTTTAATCCTTGAAATAAAAAAATAGTTTTCAATCAAAATCAGTATTTTTCATTATTCATTGTATTTTTCTAAAAATCGCAAAATTTCACCTTAAGATAATTTTGATATGGTGAGTTCAAAAATGATATCCTTTTATCAAATAATATTTTTAAAATTATTCAAAATTAATTTTACAATAAGTGCACATAAAACCATATTTTCATAAAAACATCTCTATTTACCTTTAAATGACATTATTTACATTTCTAACCATTTGATAACCATTGAATTTACTTTATAAATATGTAAACACTATTTTAAAAAAAATAATAGTTAACCCTATCTTTCATGACCCATATTCACTAAGATTAGGAAAGGGACAGAAAACTGCCAGACCCTTCCTTCTTCAAATTGAAGGAGAGATAATGGCCCCTGAGTCATGCCTTTAATAGGCCTCAAAGTGGTGACTAGCACCAAGGGTATATAATCTCATGTTAAATAGAAGGAATTACCCTTTTTATTTAATAATATCAGGAGATAATATGGTAAATCCCAAACAAATCCAAATAGTAAAAGTAAAATTAAATCCAAAAACCAATTCACATATGCATGTTCAAAATAAACTGATACATGGTACAAGAAAACTCTGATGAAAATACCAAAAGAAATAAAATAAGTAATGAAAACTCCAGAATCATGAGCTATTAAGGTCTGGAATGGTCCACCAAGTCCTCTTGGAAACATGAAAGCTGTTTTATATATGTAGGGTGAGTATACATGTATACTCAGTAGTGAAAACCAAAATCTCTCATGAAAAAGTGGGGAGGCATTCTAATGCCCCGTGAGAAATAGAGATAACCAAAGCACCTATCAAGGAAACTATCCACCCAGCCTCACCAAGGCACACTCCCCAAATAACAAAAGTTATATAGAGTAATAGTAATAAAAAATCGATATTTGGGTACCCCACACCACTTTCCTAGTAGTTATTTAGGACATCCTATGCGTCAGAACCCCCCCCCCCCATAAGTTCCACTGCTGCCCCAAAAACAACCTTATGTTCCACCACAACCACACATCCCAACCACAAACACCTAGGCAACAACAACCACTACCGTGCCAGAAGACACTTGGGCCTCATCCTGAAGACACATGGGAAACACACCTACCCATACACACCTGGGACAACCACCACAACACACCCTACCCAAAGTGTCTTGGGTCATAATGAACCTAAGTCCATCAAAGCCTTCCTAAATAGTATTGGGATACCTATGAGATAGAGAAGAGATGATATAATAACCATCCACTATTAAGAATGTAAGTAAAAACACCCTACCCCATGATATGGGGGTGCTTGGAACGAAGTTCTCAACGTGGGTGGGTTGAGAATAAAAAACACAAGAACTAAAATTATACATATAGTTAAAAAAGAACTCATCACAACCTAAGGATTAGGAAACCATCCCATATACATACACTCTCGTTATTATCCCTACATGCACAAATATACAACATCCACAACCAGAGCACAATGCATTTCTGGAAAACAATACCCCATTGTACTCATTCCTGTTATCATTTTCAGGTGATTTTATTTAAATATTACTTTACTATTGTTCAACTAACAGACATATCCATAAGCGAATACAACAACTGGAGGGAAAATAGTCAAGCAATAATTTAAGCATTCACACTTGATTCTCTTATAAAGTCATAATAACAAAAGGCATCTGTGAAATCCCTCAAATTACTGGAACCAAACCAAGCCCCAACATACGGCCCCACAGAGCCTCAAATTCACAAACCAAAAACTAAAAAATATGATATCCCATCCCCATCCATGTCACCCCATAGGCATCAAGAAGAACAGCCATGATTTTTAACAGAATAGAGCAAGGGAGTTTTCATATTTAACCACACCATTTATCTTATTCCTTATTTCCATTTGGTTAACCGGGGTGATCACACAAGGATTCTTATTCATTGGAATCCATTTAATCAACCGAGTTTACAAGATTAACCAGTTTCCATGTTTAATCCATTTAATCATAGGATTATCCAGAAAATAGAGGTCTATTAGTGCATAAGAAAGGACCACCAATGGCCACTATTTTCAGTGGGCATAGGCCCATACAATTCACAACATAAAAAATAAAGATAAAAGAATACAACTACATCATCATCATTCCCACCCCTTCATTATTCAAAAGTCTATTTATTATCTTCATTAAGGTTTGGTTTTATCTATGTCCCGAGGGAAACATTATCATACCAGCCGTGCATGATACGCAGTAAAGAGAGATGAAGGAAACCCCTACCTGGATGATCAACGATCAAAGTTTTATCATTGATCCAAGAACTGGGGATGCACGACTTTCATAGGAAAAACTCCAAGGGATCTAAGTTTGAGCAAGAAGGGCTCTAGCACCGCAGCATGATTTTTCTCTAAAGTAAGTCTCTAGGCGTACTTAGAGAAACCAGAAGGAACAAATGAAGATATTATCTTGGATAAAGAAAGATTCTAGATCCTAAAATCCGCGAGCCGATTTCAAAGTACTTGAAGTCGGATCATGACTTTACAACGAGGTTGGGTGGTTTAACATTTTTAGATTAATTTTTATTTAAAAATTATCATTAGATATGGTGGATATAATGGTTGTGAGTTAATATATATCTTCTAAATAGAGAAAATCCATGTAATATAGGAGAAGCTGGAAAGCACAGGGAATGGTGTGACACTGAAGAAAAAGTCCACATGTTCTAGTAATTGAAGGGTCGCCCGATACTTTGGGGTTTAAAAGTTATTTTACATGATTTAAATGGATTTTAAAAGGGTATTAAAACACTTTTATGTCAACAGATATGTTACCAGGGTGGAACTGGAAAAACTAAAAAATTGGGAAAAATTTGGCAAAGGGTGGGACACTGTTCGTTGAGACGCTGTAACGGTTCCACCATAACAGTTCCATCAGTTTGGTGAGACACTGTAATGGTGCCATCGTTTTGGTGGAACTTTTTGGTGAAACCGAGTTTTTTTTTTGGAAAACTCTTGGTAAAGAATCCATGTGACCCTTAAGAACACAACAAAAACTATATTTTCTCAAAGGAAGGGATTGGGAAAAGTAGTTTATTACATCAAATACCTCTCAAAATATTCTCATCCTCGAGAATTCAAGACTAAACCTAAAAAAATTGAGGGGTCCGAAATACCACCCCGTAAGATTCCTCTCAAGGACAAACCACCCTAGAGTTGTTCAAAATCTGAAAAAAAACCTTGATGTCTAGGGACACCTCTCCCTCATCTATCTCTAGAAAAACTATAGTTACACTACCGCTCTTCTCCCCCAAGTGACCACACAAACATATAAAGGTCACGTTGTCCCCACTCATTGATTAGAGAGTTTATTTTCCCATGTGAAGATACTATCCACTTTGGGAGGCCCTAACTTTCCTCCATGGGTGTAATCGCATCCACCTTAATGTGTCTTGATTAGGGATCAGGTCCTCCCCTCCCCATAGTATAGACTTTTTACACACAAATTCAAATAAAGGAAAATATCCCATATCATGGTTAACAAGGTCAAGCATTACATCACAGTCAATTAAAAAAAAACACAAAACAAAACTCAAAACTGCTTTGAGTACTGGGCACACATTTGTGCCTCCCATTTCCTAGTACTCTCCTCAAGGCCACCATGCCTCTATAACACACGAACCAAGGGAATGGTTCATCCACGAAGCACCTTCTTATCACCATTCTCTATCCTCACTGGTCACTCTACAAACTTCACCTCATCCTTAATATCCATTTCTCCCCAGTCAAGTATATGTGAGTCATCATGTTGATATCTATGGAGCTAAGACACATGAAAGACATCGTGGACCCTCTATAGCGGTGGTGGTAGTGCTAGCTGATATGCCACTTCACCGACTTTCCGCAACACCTCGAATGGTCCAACATACCTGGGAGAAATCTTGATCCCCCTGCCAAACCTTCAATGCCCATGTCAAGGTGAGACCCTTAAGAACACGTGGTCCCCAACATAAAACTCCAAAGGTCTCCTCTTATGATCGGCATACGGATTCTTTAGGTTTTGAGCTTCTTTCATCCTCTAACACACAAGATGAACGTTTTCCGTCGTGCTCTACACTCTACCTCTCATTCAAGAACACCAACTTCCCCAACCTCGGTCCAGCATATAGGTGAACGACATGGCCTCCCATACAAAGATTCAAATGGAGTCATTCCAATGTTAGAGTGATAGCTATTGTTTTAGGAAACCTTTACCATAGGTAGTACCCATGATCCCCCGAAGTCCATAATACATTCTCATAGCATATCCTCCAAAGTTTGGATGGTCCGCTCTTTCTGCCCATCTATCTGGGGGTGGAAAGCCGTGATAAGGCATAGATAGCTGACAAAATCATGTTGAAATCCCTTCCAAACTCTTGAGTTAAACCGTGCATCCTGATCTAAGAATATGGACCTCGTAACTCCATCAAACCATACCACTTCACCCACGTACTTTTGTACTAAGTCATCCATAGTGCTTGACTCCTTAATCACTAAGAAGTGAGCTGATTTCGTCAAACATCCCATCACTACCTAAAGGGAATCATAGCCTCCCTCATCCCTGGGTAGTCCTTTGACAAAATCCATTGAAGTTTCATCCCACTTCCACTCGGTAATATCTAAGGGCTACAACAGAACGCCTAGAACACGATGCTCAACCTTCTCCTGCTTTCTCACGAAGCATTTTGCCAAAAACTCTGCCACTGCCCACTTCAATCTGGGCCACCAAAACTATTCCCTCAGGCCTTGGTACATCTTGGAAACTTCTTGGTGTACCACATGAAGTTAGTCATGGAACTCATGGAGAAATCCCTCACACATCGTCTATGGGACAAACAACTGCCCATAGAAAAGCATATGATTCTGACCATCTTTTGACCATCCTTTTAGAGCATTGCCCTGGCTAACACAATCACACATCACTTCATCCTCTAAGTTCCCCAGATGAGACTCCTCCACCTATTTTACCATGGAAGACTACACCATCATCTAGAATAGAAATTCCCTACCATTCTCCACTCTCTTGCTCAAATGTAAAGAAGTCAACTCCTCCACTACTTTCCATGAATCTGCTGACTCTTGAACCATATCCTTCAGTGGCATCCTTCTTAAGGAATCAACCACCATGTTACCCTTTCCTGAGGTATAGGAGATCTTGAAATCATATTCCTGAAGAAACTACATCCACCTCTATTGCCGCATGTTCTGGTCTCGCTGGGAGAAGACATACCTCAATCTCTTATGATCAGTGAAGACCATGAAGTGTTCCCCGATGAGGTAATGCCACCAAACCTTTAGAGAGAACAAAATTGTTGCAAGCTCTAATTTGTCGGTGGAATAGTTACATTATTGAGGGCGTAAATGCCTATACCCATAAGAGATAACTCCACATCACTACATCAGCATAAATCCAAATCCTAGCGCGTAATCATCACATAACACTTAAAATGTTAACCCTTCCTCTAGAAACCTTGGCACTGGGGCACTAACAATATTCCCCTTTAGATAACTGAAATCCATCTGGAACTTCCTACTCAAAACAAAATCTTGGTATTTCCTGGTCAAGGTCATCAGAGGCGCTGCAACTCGAGAGAAGTCAAGCACAAAACTCTGGTAGTAACCTTCCAATCCTAGGAAAATACAAACCTCTGCCATGTTCTTGGGTTCTACCAAAGAAACAACTACTTTGACCTTCAATGGGTGCACTGCTATTCCATGTTGGGACACAACATGCCCAAGTGCACCTCTCGTGTCCAGAACTTGCACTTAGACAACTTCCTATAGAGCAGCTGGTGTCGATGAACTTCCAAAAACATCCTCAGATGCCTAGAATGATCCTCCTCTGATCTTGAGTATATCATGATGTAGTCAATAAACATGACTACAAACTGGTCTAGATATTCAAGGAAAATGGATTTCATGTTCCCCATGAATAGGGCTGATGCATTTGTAACACGAAAAGGCATGAATACAAACTCAAATTGCCTATATCTACATATGAAAGTAGTCTTCAAGATGTCACCCTCCTTTATCCTCAACTAAAGATATCCCGACCATAGGTCGATCTTATAGAACCAGCCTACTCCCTTCAACTGGTCAAAAAGGTCATCGATCCACAGGAGGGGGTAACGATTCTTGATTGTTACCTGATTCATTATTTGGTAGTCTATTCACAACCTAAGACCACCATCCTCTTTCTTCATGAACAAGATTGGAGCACCTCATGATGACACGCTCTGTCAGATAAAACCCTTCTTCATCATGTCATCGACCTGGATCCACAACTCCCACAACTTAGAATGCACCATCCGATAGGAAGCCACTGAAATTGGATGGGCACCAGGTTATAAGTCTATCCCAAACATAACATCGCATCAAGGGGGTAGAGTCACCACCTCTCTAGGGAAGAGGTCCAGGAACTCACTAACGATCACAAGGACTTCCATTATCTTTATGTCTAACAACTCCCTTGACAGCTCAACTAACAAGAAAAGAAGGGGCTCTACTTGTTGGATTCCTTCCTAGAATCCCCACTCACCAACAGAAGTTACATGTTGTCTTCCCATATCAAAAAACACAGACCTTATCCAGAATCATTCGATAACAGAGTATACGGAAAACATCCATTTGATGCTTAAGATGACACCTTATCGCTGCATTTGCAGCATAAAGAGATCCCCACTAGACTTATGTGGCCCTAACCTAAGTCTACATCCTTGACAAACATCAAACATGCTGGTATGACCTCTAACTAGTGTACTCAACACCAGGAGAATTGAGAGTCTCTATACTTCTATGCCCAAGGAATGGGCTAGACCAGGTGAAACAAAGGAGTGCAAATCTCTTGAATCAAACAAGGCACGGGAAAGGGTGCTAAACAAGCTGATTATACATTGAAAGACCTTTGGCCCTGCTAGAACTGCTACCTCTATGGCATGAAACTACCCACACCCAGCTCCCCTACCTCTAGAATGTCGACCGCCTCCTCAACCATGACCCAGTTAAGGTCCCTAACAAGTTCCCTAAGGTCTGTCTCCTCCTCCAACTTCTACTATCGGATGAGCGGGAGCTTGCTGTCCCTGCTTCTAATGAGGTGGGCACTGAACCTGCCCACCACCACTGTAATACACTCTGTCCGAGCACTGATTTCAAATATGCCCACAGCTGCTACAGATAAATCATCTCGGTCCTAGTCTCGTAGGGAAAGGGTGAGGACTAGAAGGTCGAAACCGAAATTGATGAGGTCTTCTCCCCATCAGTCGAAAACTGGAAGGTTCTGATGCTAGAGGCATGTAGCTAACAGTATTCCCCTACAATGATCTCAACTGGCTCCCCTCTCATGGTACACTTCCCAGTGTGTGCATCCTCTCCACTACTTCCTCTTCATTCTGAACCTCCAAGTACGTTAGTAGAGTGAAGGGAGTAACAGCATACAAGAGATAAGGTTGGAGCACCTCCTCTAAGTGCCTTCCTACAACTCCTCTTCCAAAAGGAGGTCAGAAGAAAAATGAAGGAGGTACTTGAACTTGATACCCAACTCCCTCACTGACATAATCACATAATGGAGGGATAGTAGCTCCTACCTCTTCTCAGCCTTAATTTTGTAAGAGAGGAATTCCTCTTGGAACTCCCTCTCGAAGTCAATCCACGAAACCTCATCCTTCTTCCTCTCCCTGAGATAGAATGTCCACCACTGACGTGCTGCTCCCCACATCTGGCTCACATCTAGAGGAACTCAATACTATATTGGATCCCAGATAAACCTAAAATCTATCATAATCTCCTCAAGCTCGCTCTCCATCTCCATGTCTGAGACGCTTCCCTCATACTTTCTGAGGGTCTGTTACCAAAATTCAAGAAGTGTCTTCGGATACTGGTCATCCTCAACCTCTCAGTCAGTCCTCTGCTGATCAGCCAAATCAGCCTCCTAGGCCTCGATCACCCTCACTACTCATGGTCATCGTCTGTGTGCCACAACTTCAAGGTAAGCAAGTAAATTCCTAATCCCAAGTAGTGTAGAAGATCTCTTTTAAATTTTTCTTAAACTTGTTATTCATTTTTAAACTTCCAAAACACCCCGACCACAAAAGAACACAATTCATTATGATGCATTTACCTTTCCAGGGGTCACTACCCTATAATCAGTGTATCCTCACTTTGTCATTTGGTAGGTCCAGGTTCCTTACATTGGATCATGGGGGGCCTAAAATCTCATGTTCTAGATGGTCTTCCCTGGCCTATTTCACACAACAAGATTGCCTTACACTGTTTCACTAACATCTCACGCAATCCTCACTCTGCCTAACTTGAACTTCATTCTATATCTCAAAAATTGGGCACTAATACCATTCTATCTTGACCTGCCTTCACCAAGATGAGGAAAGGGACAATAAACTACTAGACCCTTTCTCCTTCAACTTGAAGAAGGAAGGGTTTGGCAGTTTTTTGTCCCTTTCCTCATCTTGGTGAAGGCAGGTCGTGACACTATTCATACCAACTAATCCAAATACTAAGAAATAATTTCCACATTAAATATTAATATTTCAATAGTATAACACATTTTATTTAAATTTGGTGTATTTTATAAAGTAGTATATCAAAAAATCAAATTTATTTATAGAGAAATATATCATAAAATTTTGGGGTGGTACATTATACCCTCGTATAATAATTTTACCCTTGAAATTCCATCACTTTGATACAAAAAAATGAGTATATCTTTATTTTTTCACATCTTAGGGTTCCCAAGTAGCTTCCTCTAATATATGGTTTTTTCAAAAAACTTTGACCAGGTGAGTGGTCTTGTTTCATATAACTTTCTCTCTAAGATTCATAATATCCACTATTTTTTACTCATAAGAGAGATCTTAATCTAGTGGTATGACCTCTAAGTTTAGTATATGAGAAGGATTGGGTATGTACTTACTAGGGAGAGATACATGGAACACATCAAGAACTTGTGAGGGGTTTTGTGGAAGCGCCAATTGATAAGACACCATCACGATACAATCAATAATTAAAATGGGATTGATATTTATAGGGCTCATATTTCCCTTATTTTTAAATATCATAACCTTTTCCAATAAGATATTCATAGGAATACTTTTTCACTAACATCAAACTCAATATCTCATCAAAGATTGTCAATATAATTTTTATGTCGACTATGATCTTCCATTATTTTATGCTAAATAGATCTGACATTATTTTTGATATCCTTAATTAACTTAGATCCCAATATCATTCTTTCACTAACTTCATCATAGAACATTAGAGTTATTATCTTTCTTCTATAGAGGTATTCATAAGGATCCATCTGAATTCTCAAAAAAAAGCTATTTTCACAATAAAATTTCACCAAATGAAGGTGTTGGTCACAAAAACCATTGAAATATATAGAGAAATACCTCAACATATCTTCTATAGTTTGAATGTTCCTATCAAACTGGACATCTATCCCAGGATGATATGTTGTACTGAATCTCAAATTTGTACCCAGATCATGCTGAAGTATTCCCTAGAACTTCTAGGTAAACCTTGGATCCTTATTAGATATGATTTAAAAAGGTAGTCCATAAAATCCTTCCACTTACATAATGTATATTCATTCAAGATAATAAAGAGATAAATATTCTTTCATTGAAATAAAGTGTGCTAACATTGTAGGGTGATCCACTACAACCCAAATAGTATTGTTCCATTTAGATGTTTAGGTGAGTTCGATGATGAAATTAATGGTGGTGTTTTCTTATTTATATTAAGGTATAGAAAATTATTGTAACATACCCTTGTACTTCTATCTCTCATCCTCAACTTTTGGAGATACTGGACATTGAGATACATACTCAACAATATCGCTTTTTATGTTGTCCCGCTAAAAATATTTTATCAGATCTCGATAAATATTTAAACTTCTTGGATGTATAAATAATGATGAACTATAATATTCATTTAATAATTAATTATTAAATTGTGATATTGATTGGAAACATAATATATTCTTGAACCTTATCATCCTACCATAATCATGGTTTAACTCATGAACATTTCTATCTTTCTTCTACAGTTCCACATTTTCTTTCTACACCTATTTAATCCTTACATGGATATATGGTTAAACATTCATATGAGAAATAAAGAACATATACCCTTTCCTTGATATTTTAAGTTAAATATTTTTGAAATCCATTAGTATTTTATCTCTTTAATTCCTCATCATTAACAGGGTGGTAATGTATTAAGAAGTCATTATATTTAATCAATTCCTACCATATTATTTGGATCATATTCAACTATTTTTGTGTAAACCTATACTTCAAGATTTTATGTTCCATATATATGTCACACCTTCACTAAAATGATAAGTCCTCAATATCTTCAATGAAAAATTTACCACTTCCAACTTTAAATCATGAGTTGGGTAATTTTTATCATGAAATTTTAATTAGTGTGATTCATACTCTATCACCATATCATTCATCATGAAGACACATATAATTACCTTATTTAATGCATAACTATAGATAACAAATCCTTATCTACTATAGGGTAGTATGAGTACAAGTGAACTGACCAACCTTCTCTTCATGTCCTTAAAATTTTCCTCATATTCATATATCCACAAGAACTTAATGCCCTTCCCAGTCAACTTGGTGAGTGGATGATATATTCATGAGAAATATCTCACAAAACTTTGGTTGTGTCCGATTAACCCATGAAAACTATGGATTTCAGTTACTCTAGTTAGTTTACTCCTTTGTTCAATAACTTTTTCCTTTGATAGATCCACTAACATACCATCACTTCAAATTATACAACCCAAGAATTGGAATTTTTGAAGCCAAAACTCACGATCGGTAAATTTTTCATATAAATTCACATTTCATATAGTCTTAATAAAAATTATCAAATTATATTCCTCATATTCAATTCTCTTTGAACATATATTAATATCATATATAAAGACTATAAAAAACTAGTCAAGGTAATATCGAAATACTCTATTCATTAAATCCATAAAGATAGGAGGGGAATTAGTAAGTACAAATGGCATCAAAAAAAATTCATAATTCCCATAACTCATATTGAGGAAATTATTGGATATATCCTCATTATTAAACCTAAATTAATGATAACTAGAATGAATTTCAGTCATATAAAATTATTGATATCTTCATAATTGGTCAAAAAATCATCGATATGGGTAGAGGAGACCTGTTCTTTATACTAATCATGTGATGTACCTAATAATAAATAAAAATACTAATTGATCAATACTCATTATTAAAAAAAGGAACAGGTGCACCCCAAGGTGACACGCTTAGGCATATGAATCCCTTATAAATATTATCCCAGAGTTTCTTCTTCAATTATTATAACTCAATTGGGTACATTGTATATTAGTTTTTTTAAATAGGCATAGAACTAGGTATTAATTTGTTTGAAATATCAACATCATAATTCTTAGGAAGACTTTGAAACTATTTTGGAAAGACATAAAAAAAATCTTATATAGTAGAAATATCCTCAATGTTATGTTTTTTCACTAACCATCTAATATAAATACACATCATGGATATGAATTCAAATTATTAAATTAATATCCATTAGAAATTTTATTCAACTAAACATTGATAAATGATCATAGCTTTATTCATAATATGGTATTTGACTTTACTTCCTTGTAACATGATAGGGTATCATAATAAATAAATACAATACATTCATATATTCCCATCAAATTATACTAGAGGAATAATGCAAGGTTTTTAAGAATCATATTCCCACAAAATCCAATCCAATAAGAAATATATACTTGATATGTGAAAATATTACTATTAAGAGTTCTCACTTATAACTCAACTTCTAATAATTGAGGAAATGAATGAATATACCTATAGATATTTCATTATATAAAGTAATCCATGCTTCAATATTTGAGTGTTCTTATCACCACTACAACTTAATTATTCTATCTTCATTAACTTACCTACAACAAAATAGGTAGCATGGGTATCAAACATCAGAATCATGAAAAATATTTCAAATTATTTATAAATATTGGCATATTAAATTCAATCAACGAAACCTTAGGTTTAACCAAGGTTATTCATGGTCATCATCCAATCAAATACCTCATAATGGTTAATAAGGAATATGTGAGTTAACCTAAGAAATCCACTAGGAGTGTCAAACCAAGTGTGTAGTAAGGGAACATTCACTATAAACCAGAATGATAGACAATATATACTTCAAACAAATCATTTATATATTATTACCCCTAGATTCAACTTTTAAAAAAACCATATCTAATTATAGTATCTAAATAAGGATTTATTTTTAAGAAAACCACATAATCTCTATATTTCCAAAACATTTATATGTTATCCAATATTTAGGATTATCCCTAGGGTTTTCACCAAAGTCTATTAATAAAAATGTGAAAATATTAACCATACCACACTCTTATAATAACTTAGAAAACACAATATTTTCATATATAAATATTATATAATTTTATATGAATATTAAATACAAAATCATAAAATCAATAGCAGAGTTATAAATGTTTTTTGTATTTGGAGACTAGTTACATAAACATATTATTTAGGTGAATTCTTAAATATAAATCATGAATTTATTCTCACATTATGTCCTTCCTATAATACCCTACTTAAAACCATTATTCATAACCTATGGAAATGAGATATAAGAAATTGTGAGCTTAGATTCTCATTAATGGAAAACAAGGGAGATATCAATCGATAGTCAATGTGAAGCATAAGATGAGAATAAGTGTATGATATCATGATCATAACATGAGAAGTTTATTCCTAATCTATCACAAATAATAATAATTATCCATAGAATAAAACATTATCCTTTAAAATACATGAATAATAAGAGTGATAAATCATCATAAATCAATCATGAACCATAAGTTCAAGTTAAAATCATAAAACATTTAATAAAAGTGTAGAACCATAATAGGAATAAAAACCATTTAAAATGTCAAGGTTAACTAATGATACCATAAAATAATGGTGGATCAGTCATCCAAACATGTCTCCCATATCATAATAGATCAATCGTCTCAATATGTTTTCTGTAGTGGATCAGAAATCCCTACATGTTTCTCGTAGTGGATCGATCACATCAACTAATTCCCTATAATTATCTTATAAGAAATAAATATTTACCCAATGAATTAGAGGGATAAATAATTATAGTCCCAATAATAACATAATAAAAACAATACATATGTATTCCATAAGATTGTAAAACATTCATCAATTCATCACAACCTAACTCAGGGAGAGAAAATTGGTTTTATAAACATTTCATCATTTCATCAAATCATAAAACATGGAAGATAAATGTGTTTCATAAAAATTTTATCATAATAATAATGAACATTATATAGAAATAATAAGTATGGTATCATTAGATCATATTCCTAGTAAATCATAATTAACATTAAAAGATGTTATCATGGATCAAAATTACTTTAAATGATCACTCGAATAATTCTTGAGGAAAATACCATTTTCATTTTGAAATCACTAATTTAAAATTAAAGAATTTAAAAAATATATTATGGAAATAATTTTCTTTGAAAAGAAACATGGAAACATGTAAATTATTATTTAAATATTTTGTGAAATCAAATCCCATTCATACTATGGACATTAAAATAAATATTTATTTCACTTTTTTGGTAAAAATTCAACAGTACCTCATTTGGAAAATTACAAGAAGAATCATTTGAAACGTTTATATAAAAATTAAAACATTAGTAAAAATTAAGTTAAATGTTCATATTATAATATTGAAACAATATTTAAAATATTTTAAAGAATACATGAACATTGAATAATAAAATTTCCAACCAATGAGGAAATAAATCTATTTTTCTCAGAAATATTTTCCCAATCATTTAAAGTAACAAGGAGAATAAAATGGTACTATTACTTGAAAATTGCATAAATAAATAGAGGTGAATAAAATTAAAAGGTTTTTATCATATAAGTATCATATAATTTACTCAATATAAATTCGAGCAAAGACTATCTCGATTAAAATAGGATTGAAACAAAAATCTATTACCTCAAGTATTATGTTTCTTCATACAGACTTGAAACACATTTATAATAAATATATATTAATTATAAATGTATTAAAGAACAATAATAAAATATTTCATACAATATATAATTTACTTATAACATCTTAGCAATCGTTTATTACAATTTGTTATTAAAACCAATCTTTTGGGTGATAACTGCTTTGTTTTTAATGCATTTTTCATTTCTATAGTCCCAGCCCTTATAATTTTATCATTAATTCATCATATTTAGAATTATAATATTTTTTATCATCATATTTAATAAATATATATAATTTTATAATATTTATATAAATATGTGATTAACTAAGTTACATCAATTCATGGAAACGGTAGTCCGCAAGTATGCACAAGTGATGTTTCACATTTTTTGATGGATAAATAAAAGAATGATAAATAATAATTCACATTTAAAAAAACATAAAAAAATAATAGATATCATATATATTCATTAAGTTCATAATTATAATAATCAATGTGATGTGGTGATGAAAAGAGAAATGCATCACTTCATGGATGTGGTAGAACACACGTACGCACGAGCGATGTTCTATTTTCCCATATAAAAAAAGGATGTGTATAATGGTTGTTAAAATATAATATAACATTAGTAAATAATAAATAGTCAATACTTGAAGTTAAATAACTGAAAACACATTTCATTTAATCAATAACATGAGCATAAAAACCATTCATGGATAATATCAGTGCAATAATATCAAGGACAATAATAGTTGAATTATCAATGAAGTAAATGTGTAATGTCTATATATCATGATCTCAAACATCATGATATATTTACCATAAATCCCTAGTTCCAAGATAGTATAATCTATGGGTAGGTATACACCAAAACACCATTTAATAATTTTGGATGACTGATTTGTCTTATGAGACATATCGATGCATCGAGGGGTTATATATAACTAGGACCAACCCATCACTATATATCCAATTCATTAATCATATATTGAATGACCAATTTTATTAATAAAAAATATTCTTTATTAAAAAATATCATTATTGATTAAATAATAGGGAATATCAATATTTACCTAGTCAAATATCATTCAAAATAAAATACCATATATAGAAATGGTATACAATTTAGGAAATAATCATATACATGATATAAAGAATGTGTATATTTAAAAGAAATATATCAGTGAAAATTATTACAAGAAAGATAATTTTTTGAGATAAATTTAATGACCAAAACTTAATAAGAGATAAAATATGACCATTAATTCATCAAAAATATAGGTTTTTTAATAAATTTATTTCTTTTGGAGAATAAAAGAAAATAGGATAAAAACTTTAAAATAATTTTTTATTTAAATATTTTTATTTTTAAAACCATATAAAACTACTTGAATAATATATATATCATACAATGGTTATTACGGTGGTAAATTCCATTAACACTAAATACCTTAAAAAGAAACATTCCTTTTGACTTTTTGTAAAGAATTTCAAAAATAAACCTTTAAAAAACATTATAAAGATTTTTTTAACACCTTTTAAAATTAATTCATGACATAAATTGAACTTAATAAATCATTTAAACTAGTTAAAAATTAATTTTTTGAAATATTTATGAAAAATATAGATATTGAAGAAAAATATACTCGATCAAAAGAGATGTTAGATTATCTTTTCTTTTAAATGTTTCTTTACATAATTCATGTTAAAAATAAGGAAAAAGTTTGAATAAAATATATAAACTACTTAAATATACTTATTATTGAAAAATATATGTATTTTATGAAGGATATATTATAATATTCCTTTAGTGAAAATATGTGTAATCCTAAATAAATGAGATTGTGAAATAAGGTTTTTCCTCTTTGGTAATATTTAAATTGGTACCCCATGAAATATTTAAATTGAATTTAAACTTTCATAATTATGAATAAATAGTTATTAATGTTAAATATATCAAAGGTTAATAATATACACCACGTAAATTTAGTAGGTTCATAATACTGAATATGTCACAAAGAAATGGAAATTGAGAAGAAATCCCTTACATCACACTTCCCTTTAGTTGAACATGATTTAACATCCTGTATAATGGATTTAAAAAATTTATTAATTTATACCAAAACTATATTAAAATTTTTAATGTAATATATGATATATTTATAACATATTATCATCAATTCATTGGTAATCATTCATTATTACCATTGTTTTATGTGTTAAATGCTTAGTTTTCTCATGTATATTTTCTCATGAAGGTTCCAATTATTATGAAGAGGATATAGTATCATCATATACAAAATTATATTAATGTTATAAATATCATATTAATCATTAGATATATTTTTATAATCACTATTTAAATCTGAACATGGAAAATGGATCATATTGCTTCATGGGGATAGTTTGCTATACGTACGCATGGGAAACATTATTATTTCCTTAATGGGTCAAAGGGTAAATATGTAGGTGATATATTAAATTTTAAGAATCAATATTATGTAATAATTATCATATATATTCATTTATTATATCATTATAACTATCCATGTGATTTAGTGATGGAAAAAAATTACATCAGTTCGCATGGTGGTAGTCTATCATACACATGAGCAATGGTTTTGTTTCCCATTTGATAAGGAAATAAATGGATAAATATTATTAAATAAATATAATAACATAAAATTATGTAGTATATATATGTGTTATTCTGTTTTAATTTTTATTATAATGTTTAATGTGATAAAATAAGATGTAAAAAAAAGAAAGATCTTTGTTAAAACGATTACCTTCTCTTAGCAAAACCTCCTTGTGGTCACTTCTTAAGGTCCCTTGTGTTGGTATTTTGGGAATAAAATCGCCTCTAGAACATGTATAAAGATACTTTTGGAGATTTTTTTAGTTTATGTTCAATATTAATTGCTTAAGAGGTGTGAGTAAGTTAGTATAGATGTTCCCTTTCATAATAGAGGTGAGTGGTACAGTTGTAATTTTTCAAAGTTTTAAAATATTATTGAGTCACGTTCTAGGAAAAATAGATCCAAAATTATTCATATAAAAATTAGAAAATTTTAGGGCTGATATAAAACTAACCAATTGGTTTTAATCTAGTTTTTAGGTTATTTTAACCCTTATCATTTTAGATTAACCCCCCGATAAACACGTTTTGACCTTAATCATGGAAATATATTTTTAATTTTTACAATTAGTTATGAAAAAAATTAAGTTTAAATTATTAAATAATATTAATTATTTTTATTAAAAATATGGAATCCATTTTATAAAATTCAATTCACCGAAATGGTAGAATATAATTTAAAAATAATCCCACAAAACATGTCAAAAAACAGTTTTAAAAATAGTATTTTTCAATAATAATATGGTATTACATTAAATATGTGAATTATAATCATAATTATATGGATTAAAATTCATATATTTAGATATTTAATATTTAAATTTCATTTAAATAATTTATTATTAAATATTATTTTAATTAATTAAAATAGAAAAACCTTATGTATTTAAAAACATTTTTCAGAAAAATGTCACTTTTTACCACCAAATGATCTTATATTCATTTTAATAAAATTGATAACCAATACATAGTAAATAATAAATATTTTAACACATTATTATAAAAAATGTGGGATATTAAATTTTGAGTTATTCCTAAAATCTTATTTCTAAGTGAAAACTTTAAAAACTCATTGTATGCTTATTTTGACCCTGTATGTTCTAAATAGAAATGCATCCAATCAAATTAGAATTTTTGTTATATGAAAAATTAAAATGTGAATTGTGTTTTAGTTTAATTGAAAAAAAAATTACTTACTGTAATTTAATCTTGAGTGTTAAATTATTCTCTCCTTCAAAATTTTCATCCTTAAAATTTTCATACATGTTACTTTCTAAACAAATGGGGGTGGTTCTTCTTCATAGTATCCCTTAGTTACCATGATGCTTTATCCATTTTATGATTTATCCAAAGTACCTATACTAGTTGAGTCATATTATTCCTAAAATATTCTTCTCTAGTGTCAATAATCTTGATAGGCTCTTTGTAGTATGATAGATCAAGTTATAATTATATTTATTTAGAGGTGAACATATGTGTTGGGTCTAGAATGTACTTCCTTAATGGTATAACATGGAACAAATATTGTACTTTAGAGAGTCTCGGTAAATTTACCAAATAGTAATTCATAGCTCTAATTCCTTCTATAATTTCAAAATTTTCATTGTACTTATTTATCATTTTATCTTTCTTATTAAACCTTATAACACCCTTCCATGGAGATAAATTCATGAAAACGTGATCTATCACTTTAAATTCTAAATCTTTTCTTTGATTATCTAAATATCTATTTTTCTAACTTTCAAATACTTTATTAGGAGTTTTTATAGTTTATATCATTATCATTGTCTCCTAGACATGTTATGGGCCTATAATCATCCTTTCACCAACTTCATCCCAACTTGTTGGAGTATGAAATATATTTCTATATAATGTTTCATACCATTTTATTTGAATAATTTAACAAAATATTTTACTATAGGAAAACTATCCAAAAGTTAAATACTTATCACACATACCTTGAATGAAAACTGAGCCCAAACTCAACATATCTTCCAATGTTTCAATAAGACTTTCATATTTTCCATCCGTTTGAGTATAATAGGAGGTTCATAAATGAATTTTGATATCAATATCCTTTTAATAATTTTCAAAAATATATTTGAAAATCATGGATTATGATCATAAAAAATTGAAATAGGTTTTTCATTAAGTCTTACAACATTATTAATATTGATTCAGGTAAGGTGCTCAAGAGGTAAATTACTCTTATATAAAAGAAATTTGTATATTTCATAAGGTGATTAATAATAACCCATATTAAATTATTCATTTGAGTATTATTTTTAAATATAGTGAAAATTTATTTAGTAATGTATTCTCATTTCCACACAGGAATAGGTTGAGGTTGAATGAATCCTCTAGTATATTGTCTCTCATTTTTCACCTATGTACAAACTAACCATCTTGACACGTAATAAAAAATTCTAGCTTCATATTTCTTACTATAAATTTTCCCTCAAATCCCCATACATCTTGGTTGTAATGTCCCCCAATCTAAAACTCTCTCAGGTGGCCAAAATAGGTTGGTTACAAGACCAAAATCGTACCTCCCCATACACAAGAGGTTATAAACTAGTAGCATGGGTGTGATAAGTATAGTGAGGATACTATACCCCCTGGTATAGAGTTACAATATAGAAAAGAATAAAAAATATAATATATATGTTGTAATTTAATTGGAGTAAATAGTATAGCATGAAAATGGAAAGTAAAGGATAAATAAATAATGAAGAATCATCATATGAAAGGATGAGATGTATTTAAATGTGAAACTAAAAGAATAAAAATAAAAGAATCCAATGACATGAATAATCTCCAAATACCCTAGACTTGAACCCCATGTTAGTCCAATATCCAAACTCTAACCCATTCGGTAATCAACAATTAGTAATATATTCCCTTGGCCTTTCTCAATCCTTCATCCATGTAATCAAATCAGGTACCAAATAGAGGGCCAAATAGGGTGTGAGTAAAACATAGTTGGCCAACACCACCATGTCTAAAAAAACTAGCCTAATAATAAGTGAATGAAATAAAATGTTAAAAAAGTGTATTAAATAATAAATTAAAAAAATATATAGATCATCATCCTTCAACACCACTATGTCCTGTCTCTGATCAGGTAGAAAAAACATGCCAACCCAATAGACATACATCCATGGAATATCCTAAATCCAGGTTAGCACAACTATATAAGGATTTCATCATGGTACTGGGTAGATCCTACTCAATATAATTATTACATCATAGGACTAGGAAGAGCCCAGTCAATATAATAATTATAGAGTGGGTATGGGTAGAGACCACTAAATATAATCACTACAGAATGGTATTGGATAGAGACCTATCAGAATAAGAATTACAGCATAGGACTAGGAAAAGTCTTCTCCATATGAGAATTACATCATGGTACTAGACATATCCCACTCAATATAAGCATTAAAACATGTATCATTGGGAAATCCCATTATATAATAATTTCTTCATCAAATCAACAAGTTTTAATGGAAAGGATATCACATTATAAAATTATAATCCACAATGGTGAATTTTAAAAATAAACAATTATCTTTCAATTTACACTTCCATTTATATATCAACTTATCAATATTCATATAAGTATCCCATAAGATATTACCAAAGTGATTCTATGTTAATAAATCACTTTAAATATCATGTCATGCTAAAAACACACTAAATAATTTTCAAAGTTCTTATTATTTAAAGGTTATCTCACCCAACAGGTATCCATAATCAAAGTCACATTATCATTTGAACCAAATAGATCCAAGGGGTAATTTATCACATGATTTATCATCACTCATCATTAAATTAATCAATTTTCACATCATGAAAGAAAAATCAATGTAATTTCACATACTCTTCAATTAAACAAACCATGGGGTTAGTTTTTAGACTCCCTACCTTTTACTAGAAATTCATGAAACACTTCCAATAGAAAAGGCCAACATAGACAAAGGCGCAAAAGATTGCAATAAGAACCTAGGTCAACCCAAGTCTATATAAAAACCCAAAACAAACCACAACCAAATTATTCCACCACCATAGTAAGGAATGATTGAAGTGAAGTGAAATCCTAATAAGAACCACTAACCAGGGATCAGATGCATGATAGAGACCTTCAGAATATTGGAAAGGTCTCCAAAAATGCCTAGAATTTTCCTAGGAATTAATTGGTGTAATGAATATAATGGATGAATGAAAAACTAAATTGATTCGCATCCTTAAAACCACCCATCACATGACTTATAATTCATGTATGTATATTATATGGCATGTAATCCTTACTTATGAGATACACCAAAAAACCCATCGCCTCAGCCTAATTGAAACCCAACGTGACATCTACATGATGTGAACTAGGTTCATGATGTGTAATCAATTCACATCATGAACTAGTTCAAAACATGTTTCTAGTGGCAGTTACATGTTGTTTAATAAGTACACAATCTGTAAATTGCCTAAAAATAGATTTAATCTCTCTTTCCTTAGAAAATCCTTAAATCACCTCTAAAGAATTTCAAACTCATAGAAACCATCGCAAGCCCATTAAACAGGTTTATAACCAAACTCCATTAAGTAAAACAAATATACATCCCAAAAACATAGGTCATTTTCCCCAACAAAGGCTCTCTACCTCTGAAAAATATTTATCCATCATGGTTTGGAGATAAAGGAAAACCCAACGAAATATGTTTAATGAAAAACATGAAGAGGGACATAGCCGAAAAAACATGAGATCATACAACCTCCCCACCATATGATATCTCATCCTTGAGATTATCCAAGCATCATTATGGGTACTTGGTGAAATATTCTGGAAATTGTGCCTACATATCAAAATCCATCTCCCTTGTCTCATCATAAGCAAACCCATGCTACCATAGCACTCGAACCAGAGGTATAGTCCTACCTCAAAGATGCTTCTCATTACATTCCAAAATCCATATCATATGGTCATAAAAGGATGTAGCATCAAAAATCTTGACTTATATGTTGTCTACTATATTAGAAGAGTGGGTATAATGTCACTGAAGCTATGACACTTCAAATACATCATACATAGAACAGTTTCACTATAGAAGTACTAATCAGTACACTAATGAACTAACTGTATCTTCTATCTGAAATGGAATGATAAACATGGGCACTAACTTTCTCTATTTTCTGATATGGAATTACACCAACCTAGGTTACACCCAAAGGAAAACATGATACCCAAACTCGAAATATATAGGTATACTTTTATGATCACCATATCACTTATTCCTACTCTATATAGTCATAAATTTTCTCCTGATAAAATGAACCTACTCACATGTCTGTTACACAAGACTATGTCCAAAAAATACCAACTCACCTACCTCCAACCAAAAAAATATGAATAGCATGACCTTCGATACAAAACCTCAAAAGGTTCTATATTGTTCAATGATTGTCATCTATTATTATATGTAAACTCTACAAGTTCCATATGATGATCCCATAAACCACTGAAATCTAAAACACAGGCTTGTAACATATCCTTTATAACCTAAATAGTCTGCTTAGATTAACCATCGGTCAAAGTATGATAGGTTGTCATCAAAAGAACTCATGACCATACAACCTTATAATGAACCTTCTAGAATAAAAATATGAAATGAGGATCTCAATTCAAGATGATAATCCTCAAAACACCATGCAACGAAACTATCACATGCATGTAAATACTAACCAAATCATCAATAGTGATGGTCTACCTGATAAGAATGAAATGGGTTACCTTATTAATTTGATCCATGGTCACCCATACTGTATTGTTCTTATAGTTCTTCCTAGTTAATCCAGTCATAAAAACCATAGTGACATCATCCCATTTTCAATTTGGAATCGGTAGAGGATGCATCAACCCAACCGGCCTCTAATGCTCATCTTTCACCTCCTAACAAGTGAAACATCTCACCACAAATCTTGTTACCTCCTCCATTTTTGACCAATGGTAATATATATAGAGATAAAAATACATATTTTTCAAACCATGATTTACCACCCATCTAGAATCATTAAACTTTGTCATTATATCCCTGCACAAACCCATAGAAACCCATACTTGGCCAAGGAAAAGAATAGAAATCCCACTACCAAGAGACCATCTAGATGGTGTCTCCCCACCCTATAAGGTGTCTCTTAGAACTAATACCTTTTTATCATAGAACTACTATGTCTTCATCCAGTCCAAAATCATGGGCATAATAGATTTCATAGTCTGAGCTACTCATCCCTGAGACACCTGAACACCTAGATGCATGTCTGTAAATAGTGTCATCATCTACCACTCATCGCACAACTCTCACATTGCCTCTATCTACATCATTTATCTCAAATAATTGATAATTATGTTTCTATTTCCCAATTTATAAGACAACTTGATGTTTAAGTACTTTAGATACTCAACCCACCTCCTCTTACAAAGGTTTAGGTCCCATGGAGAAAAGATATACCTAAAGGTATAGTGGTCCATGTATACCAAAAAAGTATCACCCAAAATTTAGTGTCTCCAATATCTTAGGGAATGTGCCACTGTAGATAAATCAAGATCATTAGTAGTTTAATACCTCTCATGTTGTCTCTAATATCCAAATACCTAAGTAACCACTCAATCCTCCTGCATCAAAACAGCTTTGAGACCAAGTATAGATGCATCATAGTACATGTTATATACGTATCCCATCATAGGTAAGTTTTGGATAGGTGTTGAGGTCAGCCTTCTCTTTAAATTCTAAAAATATCTGTCACAAGAATCTAACCAAACAAACTTCACCCCTTTCTTGGTCATCCCAGACATTGGTGCTGCTATATGGGAGAAGTCTAGGATAAAGTTCCCAAAATAACCTACTAAACCCCAAAATCTCCAAATATCAAAAACATTATTGGGATACTCCTAAGATACCATGGCTGAAACCTTATCAAGGTCCACTAACACTCCTCTCTTGGAGATTACATGGCTTAATAAGTTCACTTTATCAATCCATAAAATATGATTTCTTAGCTTGAAATAAATCCAATGCTCCCTCAATTTAATCAAGATGATGTCAAAATGTTTGGAATAATAGTTAGTTTATTGGGAGTCACTTATATTTAATCCATTAATACCACCACAAACTAGTATAGAAAATGATGACATGTATGATTCATCAAGGCCATGAAGATCCCTGGTAATTTTATGAAACCAAGCGGCATCACTGTGAACTCATACAATCTATACCTACTCCTAAATTTTTTTTGACAAATGTTAGATAGTCTCACCCTCAACTGGTGGTATCCTAATCTCAAATAGATCTTTTATAAGGTATTATAACCTTTTAACTAATCAAACATATCATCAATACATGGAATGGGATACTGGTTCTTTATTTTCATCTAGTTTAATCTCTAATAATCCACACATAATGAAAATTACCATCATGCTTCTTAGAAAAAAGAATTGGAGAACCCTATATAGATGTAATAGGTTGGATGAAACCTTAATCTTCTAGAACTTACATCTATAATTTCAACTCCTAAATCTATTTTGGTGCAATTCTATAAGGTGCGATAGAAACTGCCTCTACTCCCAACACCAAATCGATCGTGAAATTGACCTCCCACTTGGGAGGTAAACCATATAAATTTTCAGGAAATAAATCTTTAAAAGGGTCTACCACTAGAGGTAAAGTATCCTACTATATTCCTCCATCATCCAGAATAAGGCTTGATATCTGATCCATGATATAATCCAATCTATATTAAATTGTTCTTACATGGCCAACCTAAATATCCCACTCATCCTAGTGATAATAGTTATTTCCTTATGGATATATAAAGTTAACTATCCTATGGTAATAGTCGATATGATCATGGTATAGAAACAACCAATCCATTCCAAGAATAAAATCAAAACATTTCATTTTTATCACAAACAGTTCCCATAAGAAATGTTATTTATCGATATCTATAGAACACACTTTGTAGGGTTTTATATTCTCTTACCATACTCCCAACGATGTTTTGATGGTTAAAACACCATACAATATTTATGCATCCAATACCAAACCATTTTGAAAAAGAGTAGATAAAAATTAATGTGATGAACTAGTATCAAAAAAATGAAAGAAATGGTAGATGTTACTAGAATTGTACCTCTAATAGTACAAGGTCTTGCATCCACATTATTCGGAGTAGTATATATAGATTGAAGATTACTAGATCCTATTATATGGGATCTAGTCTAACTCACCTTATCTATAACCTCTTCTCTATACTAAAGTTCCTATACTATGTTACCACATCAACTGTCTCAACCTGAACATCATGTGGAACTCCAGATACCTATTTTCTATAGGGTAACTGAGTATTTTCTAGACTTGGGTACTTGTCCTGATCCCCTACCACTGCTCTGTTGTGAGAAATTCCATTAAAACCACTGAATATAACCCATTTGAACACAATCATGGTACCTTAAATAGGGGTATGGAAACTTAGGCCTCTTGTAGACTAACTTTCCACACTTATAGAACTTCAATAGGAACACATACCTAATATGGATACCCATTTCCCTGAATGCTCTTCCCATTGCTTCCTTGGTGATAACTATCACAATGGTTCTTCATTCCACTAAAAGAAGAGCTCCTAGTCTACCCTGCTAAAATAGTATAGTCACTTCTTGAGGTCTCTCTCATATTACCTTTTATGAAGAATCATAGATTATTCATGTCTAAAAATCTACTCAGAATAAAAATGATCACTTCTGACTTGATCTCATAGTGAATCCAATCCTAAAAATTCCTCTCCCTATAAATCTCATCAGCATTTAAAGATGGAATAAAGTGATATAGGTCAATGAAATGTTCATTATAGTCCATCATTGTCATTTATTCCTATATCAGATGCGTGAACTCACAAGCCTTATAATCCCTCAATATCTCTGAATATAATTGGTTAAAAAAATCACCTCATATTACTTCCAAGATAACTCTTCCTACTTCCCTTATCGATCAATAGTATCCCACCAATGCTTGGAAGGTCCATAGATAATGTATTTAGCAAGATTCAACCTTCTATTTGGGGGTTTCTCAATGTTCTTGAAGTGGGGTTTCACCAAAACATTTTTTTCCTCATTTTCAATATCCAATTTATGGGTTCCCGGTACCCGAAAAAATAGTCCCCAAAATCCAGAATTCAAATTTCAATTTCAAACCAAAACACATCAATCAAAAGCCACGCTTCACGCCTCAATACTTGAACCCATCATCACATGTCGCCTTCACTGTAACTCCATCACTGCAGGTTGAACCATCACACTGCATCAAATCACACACATCATCTCTGTCGGTCGCCGGCGAGACCGTCGGAAGCGCCGTCGCCGGAAATCCGAGATCCATTTTTACGAAACCATCACTGCATAAAATCAAATACAAATTCAACCACAAAGACAAGAGATCAGAAGACAGAAACCCATCGCAAACAAGACTGCAACAAACAAAAATCAGAACCCATTGCCGCCCACCAGACTGCACAGCAAAACCACCACGATTCACCCAGAACGAACTCCGACGACACAGACCAGCATGATAGCAACCACAACCACACCAGATCTGGAAGAGCATAGATCTAGAGCCAATGCTCAGGTACGAAAACACGGAACCATGCCAAAGAACCTCCACAGCTGACCGCATCAAACCTGTCACCACTGCAAACTGCCCCCGACAAACCATCCCACAGCAGTGTCGGCGCCGAACCCATGACTGTGCTGAAGCAAAGTCCAACCACAAGACCGCCGCAGAGGACACCGGCGTCGACGCCACCACCGAAAGTCAAATCCACCGTAGAAGAACCACAACTGACATGGAGGCATCAACATCCGAAGCCACGCACAGATCCGCCACCGCCGCCGCAGAGAGGATCGACGCTCGAAGCCAGCAGAAACCAAAATGAAGATCTCCGAGAAGAACCGTCGTGGATCAGGACCATCGAGGAGCATCACCGCTGTGAGGAAAGCCAAGGCTGGCGCATAGGTCAAAAACTCCCGAAGCCGACTGTGGAAAGTTAGAGCCGCCGCAGAAGCCTTCGATGCCTGAGGCCGACCGAACCCATAACAAAGGAACAGAAAAGGCATTGTCAAAGGATGCTCTCACAAGGAGTTTTCATAAAGGCATTAGTGAAGGGAAGATACTTCCATACACAAACAAGGGTGGGATTCAGATCATCTCTCACCTAATGTTTGTGGATGATATTTTATTTTTCATTAATGGAAGATACAAGACAAATAATGGTTTTATGAAAATTACATCAATATATTTTAAATTGATTATCCAAAGTCTCAATCAAAGGAATAGAAATATCTTTATTTGAAATAAATGATCGTGAATACAAAGTTGTTCATTTCAGGGAAATTAGGGCATAAAAATATGTCAAATCCAATGATTTATCTTGAATATATCTATAGAATATAAGGATTAAGAAGGATCTCTTTGATGATATTCTTATAAATATCACAGTAAGGATTGGTAACTGAAAAAATAAGTTTTTAGCATTTGGTGGAAGGGTTAACATGATCAATATTGTCTTAACTTTTCTCCCCATGCATGTGTTTCCCATTATTAATCTGTCCAAGGGACCTATTACCAAGCTAGAAAATTCCATGACCACTTTCCTATGGGACACAAATCAGATGGGAAAATGACACTAGACCCTATGGAAGTGTCTAGCCAAATCATTGGAGGAGGGTGGTGTTGGTATCTGAGAATATCTGAAACCATGCATGCCATGTAGATGTGTTTCGCTTGGAATGCTATGGAAGGGAATTCACTTTGGGAAAATGTCATTAGAACAAGAATTTGGGGGACATGGGAGGACTAGGATAATTGAATTCAAAGACTCTCAATCCATTCTCTATGCATTATAATTCACATGGAGGATTTTCAGGAGCATGTAATATGGTTTGTGGGGTACAGAAACATTATCCATTGGAAGTGAGACTAGACATGTGAGAAACTATTTTTCCCTGGATTTCCTACCCCAACCATATATTTTAGTGAGGATAGATAATACCCTACATTTTTGGATTAAATTCTCATCCAAGATTAGAAATATGTTTATGATTTCCTTCGGCTAATGGAAAAACCAGATAGATACATTTTTATAGGTTCAATGTCTGTCAGTTTCTACCATCTAAACTCCATGGATTTGGTTCATATTGAAGATTGATCAGATATTTGGGAAATATATCTTTGGTTAAAGGTTATTATAACCAAGATTATTTTTATTTTGTGGTAGATAAGGAATCAGGTTCTCCTGATGGATGAAAATATTCATAGAAAAGGGATCTCTCTTGCCTCTCGATGTCACTGTTGTGCACAACCACTAGAGGAATCTTCATGGAACCTTTTCTTTCAAGGAGATTGTAAAAAATAGATCTTGTATTTTATGATAAAGGTCATGAAAATCAAAATAAGAGGAATTTATATGAAATATTTCCTTTAGGTTTGGTTTCAAGGATTATATCAATAAGGAGTTGAGGGTAAGGTTTGCGATATAGTTTTGGTTTCTATTTGTTGGAATCTAAGTGATATGGGATATAAGGCTAGAGAGGGTAGGAAAATATCCATTAATTTTATTTTATTTCAGTTTAGGGAACTATTCATGGAGCTGGGGATTCTACTTAAATGAGGTTGAACTCTGTCATGCTATGCAGACTCTTACCTAGGCAATCCATGACTATGAGAACAACAAGTGAGTAGTCACAGGGCAGGTGGATCAAATAGAACCCTCCAATGAGGGATCTAAAAATAAATATTAATGGATCATGAATTGGTGGTATTGTGATGTGGGGGAGGTTTGATAATATATAATAGTGGGTCGGTGGTTCTAGGGTTCAGTTCCTTTTATGGACCAAGTTACTCCATGGGCGTGGTGGCAAGATCCATGCATACCAGTCTCATGCTTTGTGATCATTACAATCTTCAAAGTGTGGATGTTGAATCCAATTAGGTGGTGTTGGTATAGATTATCAAAGGGAACACAGATCCACCTTGGGATTTGACTTAACTCATCAAAATCTATAATGTGAAAATCAGTTCAGGCGGTCATATTGGACAATATTATATAGAAGGGAACTTTGCGGCAGACGTCATTTCGTGGGGTGAAATACTTTTTGAGAATTTAATTGCCTACACCATCTTGGGGTCCCTTACTACAGACTGCAATTCCATCATTTAGGTAGACTCCCATTTCATTCACCACTTTTGGGCCCAATGATCCTATTCTCTCCTTTGGTTGTATGCTTTCATGAATTTCCTTTCTAATAAAAAAATAATTTTCAGTGAGTTGGTCATTGTTCTTGAAGATCATATGAAATGACTCAACATATAAATCGGCTACATGGAGGCCTCCCTCTCTAGTTAATATAGGTAGATTATATAGCTTAAAATCCCTCACTAACTCAGACATCGAAGGCATGGTGTGATCAATCTCTCTTTCCATGGATTGTCTGACCCTCAAGAAGTTGTTGTGAAGCATAACATCCATATAATCCTCAAAAATATATATGAAACTCTGGCACAAATTCATTATGAGTGTGATAATTTCTAATCTCCTAACTCTTAACTTGAATATGACAAGGATACATTTTTTCTACAAGACAAACACACTCCTTAGAACATTGGATAAAAAAATTTCAAACTAAACATGTGACATCAATAGAGAACCACTGACTCATGGTATATATAAATATGTATTACAAGTGTTTTAAAATTACATAATACTTATCTTCATTTCATTTATCATATACAATAGATATCTCATTTCACATTTCATATAGGAAGGTATATAACACATGAAATAAATATGTCCCTATCATCAATAATGCATGTCAATATATATCCATATGTTCCTATCATGATGCATGCATACTCGTATCACTCCGTATTGGAAGATGGGTGTAAATATTGAGAAATAATAACATCACACAACATGTGAATCACTGAGGATGAAATAACATCAACTATAATAAGAAAACATCAAGAAATAAAATCTCATCCCTAGACACTCTGATATTCCCATGTGCATGGGTTAGCTACTCCCATGAACAAACTCATTACCCAATCCCAACAAATAATATTCTCCTATATACCTTTCCTAATTATAAAGTAACATTAAAGAAAAAAAGGTCCCTTTGATACCACTATGTAACACCCCTCTATGTTGCACTCTCTCACATAACAAAAACAAGTTGGTTACGGGACCTCATATATGCCTCCCTATATGCCAAAAGGCTTTTGACTAGTAGTGGGGGTGTGATAAGTAATGTAGGGAGACTATTCCCCTTTGATAGAGTTACAATGAAGTATAAAAAAATATAACAAATATCATACTAATTGAAATTGTAAAAATAGTACACCATATAACTGGTAATTAATGGAGAAACCAATAAACCAATAATGAAGAATAATGACATAAAAAAGATAAGATGTGTCTAAATGTCAAAATTAAAAAAAATACAAATAAAATATTAATTTAACACAAATAATATCAAAATACCCTAGTCCAGAACCCCATGTCAATCCAATATCCAAACTCTATCCCATTCAGTAATCAACAATCATCAACAAGGTCCCTTTCCCATGTCCAACCCAACATCCATGTAATCTTCTTTGTTACCAAATAGAAACCTAAATGTGGTGAAAGTAGAACCCAGTAGGTCAACACCACCATGTCTAAACAAAACTAACCTGATAAAAAGTGTGTGAAATAAAGTGATAAATAGGCGTATTAATTAATAAATTAACACAATATAGAAATCAACCTGCTTTAGCACCATGATGGAATGTCTCTAAGAATATAGTATAAACATGCCAAAAAATAAACATACATCCATGTCATAACATAAATATATTCTAGTCCCACTATATTATCATTTTATCATGGGACTAGGTAGATCTCAATCAAAATAAGCAATATAGTATCAGAATGGGTAGATCCCACTCAATATATGCATTACAGTATAGGACTTGGCAGAGCCCACTCAATATAATCATTACATCATGGGATTGGGAAGATCCTAGTTAATATAAGAATTAAAGCATGTATCATGAGGAAAAAACCACTATATAATAATTTCATCATCAACTCAATATGTTATATTAGCAATGATATCAAAATATCACATCATAAGCCTCAATGGTTAATTATGAAAATTACCATTTGTCTTTAAGTTACACTTTCATTTGTATTTCAACTCATCAACAACCATATCAGTATCCCATATGCTATTACCAATGTGATTCTATATCAAGAAATCACTTGGAATCTCATGTCATGTAAAACATAGTTTAAACCATTATCCAGTTTCTTATTATTCAAAGGATCGCTCACCAAGTGGGTATCCATAAGCCAAGTCACATCGACATTTAAACTAAAGGGGTCAATGGGTAATCAATCACATGATTTACCATCATTCATCATTCAATTAATCAATTCATACATCAAAGTGGTGAAATCACAATATTTCATATACTCAACAATTAAATAATCCTTAGGGTTAGGTTTCAAACCTCCTGAATTTTATCGATGATTAATGCAAGGATTCAAACAGAAAACACCAACACATATGAAGTTACATAAGATTGTATAAAGAACCTAGATCAAACCCTGTCAATATAAAAACCCAAAAAAAATAATAATAAAAATATTCCACTGCCACAATAAGAAATAATGGAAGATAATGTAAAACCTAAGCATAACCACTCACTGAGGATTGGATGTATGACAGGACATCCAAAATGGAGGAAAGGTCTCAAAATATTTCATGTAACTCCACTATGGATCAATTAGAGGAAGGAATGTAGTAGATGAATGAAAAATATAAGCATTGTACAACCTTAAAACTACCCATCCCACAGCTTATACTGCATGTAAGTATATTACATGGCATGTAATCCTTACTTATGAGGTGTTTTGAAAAAACCATCACCTCAGCTTAATTATAACTATACTTGATATTTACATGGTGTGAACAAGGTTCACGACATGTAACCACTTCACATCATGAACTAGTTCATGAGATGTGCTTGATATCATTTACATGTCGAGTAACAAGTACACAACATATAAATTCCATACAAATATCATTTTTCCCTATTTCCATAGAAAAGGCTTGAATCACCTCTGAATCTTTATGAACTCACTTAAATCTCTATAAATCCCATTTAAAACATTTATAGTTAGACTCCATTAATTAAAACAAGCATACATCCTTGAAAATTATGTAATTTTCCCTAACAAAGGCTCTCTATCTCTGAACAAGACTTAGCCACTAAGGTTTAAAGACAAAGGAAAACCCAACGAAAAATGTTTAATGTAAAACACAAAGAGGTGTGTTCCTAAAAAAAGATAATATCTTACATTGGTGACATAATGGTGTAATGAGAAATTTAATCTATGAGTATCATCCAAGAGTTCCCTTTTTATCTCAAGTGTATATAGAGCACATAACCTCTTTCCAAATTTTACAATGTCATCTTCATATATGAATTCTTCCAATTTCCCATAATTCAAGACTTTAATTTTCTTTTTAAAATTATCATAATCAGGTTTAGAAATTTTTATATTTTACAATAAAGATGGATTGAAAATAATTTGAAAAAGGAGTGATGTCACCCCTTCCTTAATAATTTCCATGTTCATCTTTACTAAATCAATGAACATAAGATCCTTATCTGTCATCATTTTGGTCATAAGATTATGATATTTCCTACTCAATGCATTTTCTAGTTTATTTTCATTACCTGGGTGTTATTGTATTGATAAATCACAATCCTTGAGTATCTTGATCCATCTCCTTTCACTTATATTGAGATATTTCTATGAAAATATGTATTTTAGGCTCTTATGATCTGAATATGTATCGTATATTTTTTCATAGAGACAATTACTTCATATCCTCAATGTAAATATTGCTACTACAATATTCAGATCATGGTTTATATCATTCCGGTCATGATTGTTTAACTACCTTGATACAGAGGAAATATCTTTATCATTCTGCATAAGTACACAACCAAGTCCCTTATTTGATGTATCATTATATATAAAAATCCATTATTACATGATGGTAGGCTCAAAATCAGAGCATTGAACAATATCCTCATAAATACTTCAAAAATTTCACTATATTTCATTATTCAAGTGAACTTAACCCCTTTACAAGTATTCTTGGTTAACCTGTTATCCAATCAGGAAAAATTTATAAAAATTACCAATGGTAACCAACCAAAGTAATGAAACTATGTACCCCGGTTATGTTTGTTGTTGTATACCATTCCTAGAATGCCTTTATCTTCATAGGATTAACTAAGAACGTGTTCTTAGAGAAAATTTGTCCAATAAAATAATCTTTATAAGGCCAATATTTATAAAATATAAATTTCCCATATAAATATTTTCTTCTAAGACTCTCAAGAATGATATCTATGTGATTCTCATCACTATGGGAAAAACGGTTTTTTACGACAGACTATTTACAACAGGAATAAATCTCTTTGGAAATAGTCCATCGAAGAGGTTATCTGTGATGGGATAACCAACCCGTCGCAAATAACCAATTATTTTCACTGGGAATAGGTGCCCCGTCGAATAAAAAATTACGTGCGGATTGGCGCAGTTCGCGCACCAAACCGCGTGAAAGGGTATTTGTGATGGGTAGGCACCGCCCATCGCAAATGTCGGGAGGTGGAAAGACCTAGTTTGCGACGGGGGATCCCCCATTGCAACTAGTTCGACACTCGTAGGGTATTAGTGATGGGTCTCGTCACAAATAACCGATGCTGGTAAAAACCTATTTGCGACGGGATGTTGTCCCCTCGCAAATAGTGTGTCGGCAGGTTACTTTTTACGACGGGCCCCATCGCAAATAACCTTTTAACCGTCGACCATAATTAATGTGGCCGAAGGTATTCATGATGGGACCAGTCACAATATGTTCTGTTAGCGATGGGAATCTTGTCACTAATAGTCATGTCGCAACTAATCTAACCTATATACCCCCCCCCCCCACCTGTTTTTTTCTCTCCTACTGAATTTCTTCTTCATCTCCTTCTCTAAACTCTAATTTTAGAGTGAAAATTTTCGAGAGTTAGTTTTTTTTTATGAAGAAGTTGTGAAGTCGTCTACAATTATAAGAGATCAAGTTTAAAGGTATTTATGTTTTATTTAATTTAATATTTATTTATTTTATTTATATTAATTTTAATTATTGTTGATTAGTTCTAATTAAGTTAAATTTAAATTGTCTTGTAATCCATAATAATTAGTAATAATTAGTAATAAATATTAATAATTAGTAATAAATAGTAATAATTAGTAATAAATAGTAATAATTAGTAATAATTAGTAATAAGTAGTAATAATTGGGAATACATAGTAATGATTAGGAATTAATACAAATAAATATGAATAAATAGCAATCAATGGAAATAAATATCAATAAATAGCAATAAATAGAAACAAATAGCAATAATTAGAAATAATTAACACAAATTAACAATAATTACAATAATTAGAAATAATTAGCAATAATTAGGAATAATTAGTAATAATTAGTAATAGTTAGTAATAATTAGTAATAATTATCAATAAATAACAATAAATAGAAATAATTAGGAATAATTAGAAATAATTAACAATAATTAGAAATAAATAGAAATAAATAGCAATAATTAGCAATAATTAGCAATAACTCAAAATAATTAGGAATAATTAGCAATAATTAGGAATAATTAGTAATAATTAGCAATAATTAGAAATAATTATAAATAAATAGAAATAAATAGCAATACATAGCAATAATTAGAAATAATTAGAAATAGTTATCAATAATTAGCAATAAATAGAAATAATTAGAAATAACTCGGACTAATTATCACTAATTTGGACTAATTAGAACTATTTAGGACTAAATAGAAATAAATAGTAATAATTAGTAATAATTAGAAATAAATAGAAAAAATTAGAAAAAATTAGAAAAAATTAGGAATAAATAGAAATAATTAGGAATAAATAGAAATAATTAAAAATAATTGGGAATAATTGGGAATAATTAGAAATAATTAGCAATAATTAGCAATAATTAACAATAATTAGTTATATGATAATCATATCAAGAAAGTAAACTTATTATATCACTTATTCTATAATTTATAATTTATTTTACAGTAAGTACACTTATTTCATTTGTAGGTTATATGATAATAATATCAAGAAACAACTTCCAAAAATTACAACAGCTGCTCTTAATGAACGCCAACAAAAAAATTCTCAATGGTTTCAAAAAATGGTAACATAAATTATTGATGGTTTAACATATAAATTCAATTTATTATTATTATATTGATAATTATTTTACAAATTTTCAGGTGTCTCAACATGCTGATAAAATTGATAAGTGATTGTGTATATTGTGTAACCCACCATCCAAAATGGTTAAATCTTACAATGAAAATGTGGTGAATGGTTTTTGATTTCATACACATGAATATGGGGAATCAAAGAAAACAATGAATATTTGAGTTTTCTAGAAAGGATCGCATCATAGAGACACTGAAATTGAATTTTATAGTATGCTAGATGAAATTATTGAACTGTGTTATCTAGGTAAAAATTACATAACAATGTTTAAATATCAGTGGTTAAATTCTGAGAGAGACTCGTGTGTTCATCTGATTCATGGAATCATCGATGTTAAATATAAAAGTCTTCTTGCAGTAAATGAACCATTTTTACTAGATCAATAGGCACATAAAATATATTACACAAAGTATTGTGCTACTTTAAGAGACCTAAGTGATTGGTGGTGCATAATAAAAATAAAATCTCAAAAAAATCAGTTTACTCAAACTAAATGTGGTTTTGATTAAGTACAATGAATTCAAATTTTTCAAGAGACTACTCAAAATCCATAATTTTCACAAAGAGACATGAATATCAATGATCACAACCCATAATTAAGGGTCGGTGGTGAAAATGATGTTAATGATGTTACAAATGAATTTTAAATGGCAAGAGATGATGAAAGTGGAACTCATATGGATATTGATGATGCTGATGATGAATATGAAGTCATTGACATTGTTAGATATGAAGATGATGATAAAGGTAAACATTGACACAGTTAAATGCTGATTATAACCATAACTAATATATTTCTATATGTAATAGTTATTTTCAACTATCTACTAACAACAATCATTTTGTGTTTCAGATAGACCCTGGTCTATTTCGTGAGTTGGAGGAGGCTGAGAAACCTTTAAGTGATGAGGATTTTGAATCATCTGACCCTCAGGCTACTGGTGGTTCAGGGGGTACGCGGTGGGGGCACGGTCTTCCGTGACTAATGATTCCTGACCCTATCCTCGAGCGATGTGTCGCGACCCACCTCTATGGGTCATGAACCTTGTCATCGGACCCCATGGGTCTCCTATAATACCTTGGTTACCTTCCTAGCACACTATAGGATATTCCTCACTAGGGTCGCTTATCAGACTAATGACTGTCCCCACAGGACAACACATGTTCTTTCAGTGTGTTTTGTCCTCACTCACACACACCTTGGGAAACTTCCGAGAAGTTCACCCATCCTGATTACTAATCTAGGCCAAGCATGCTTAACTATGGATTTCTAATCAGATAGGATCCTGAAAAGAAAGGTGCACCTTGTTGACATGGGTAGTAATATTTATCCTTTTAAGTCTCATTTTTTCAGGGGTGTTACAATACCCACCCCTTTAAAGCACAACACCCTCATTGTGGACCCCAAACCTCAAACCCATACAGTGCCTAAGTACTTTTGGCTGGGTATTGACACTGATACCAATTTTTCACGACCCGTGTCGTGACTACCCCATGCCTGCCTTCCATAGGCCAGGGGTTGGAGACTAGCACCAAAGGCGTAAATCCCTAAGCTGGGAAGGCATTGACTTTATAAAAAGTAAACAAACACTAACAGAGTACACAACTGGAAGTAAAACACTAGTAGGAACTGTATACAATAGATGTGCTGGAAAGTAAAAGGGGACGGAAATAAAAACCCTATAGTAAAGTACATGGAAAAGACAAAACTGCTACAACTAAAAAAGAAAAACAACTAGAAGGTGTCAAGAAGCTCTGGGATCGTCCACCATGGATCCTACCTGAAAGGTAGGTACAGATAGCCTCCTTAGTGCTCCATGTCCGTTCGTCTCCTTCGGGTACCAACATGTCATGAGGTCCACCTCTGGGTACCGTCCAGTCCTCGTACACTCCGTCTCAGTCAACGTTTTCTGTTGTCTGCATCCAACACAATGAGGTACGGGCAAAGCCTGTGTAGGGGTGAGTATAAAAATACTCAGTAGGGACCCCAAGACCCTCAAGGTCTCTCAAAATCCAACAAGGATAAACCAAAATGTATGAATAAATGGATAACCATTACTTAGGTATTTTGGGGTTTAATTTTTTTTCGTGTTGATATTGTACTCTTTTTTTACCTTCTTTAAAGGATATAAAGGGATTGATGTGGAGGTTTTTTTAATGAACATATTCTACTTATGTTGAGAAAATTGATATCCTCCTAAATATGGAGGGTTCTGGCCAACCTCACACGGCCCGACACCCTACGTCGGATTTTTCTTTGTGATGTTATTCGAAGTGGCAACATGGAATGGAAAAGTGGCGATGATGACGAAGACGGAGAACAAAGGCCACACCACCCTCACAGTGCCCCGGCGTGCTACCCACGCCCTGCGCACTGCCCGCGCCCCGTCGGTGCTTTGCCCGTGACCCTGGCGCACCCGCGCCCAGCCGGCGGACTGCCCGGCCCCTGCTGGCGGCTTTCCCAGCACCCCGGTGCCCTGTCAGCACCCCCGTTTCCCCCTACCGTGGTCTGGCCAGTTCCCCGACGCGCTGCTCGCGCCCTAGCATGCTTCCCTAGCGCGCTGCTCGTCACCCCGGCGCCCTACCCGGTGCACCTGTGGCCTGCCCGGAGTCCAGTCGGCCTACCCGCGCCCCGCGCGACCTGCCTGCTGGTCTCCTGGTCACTGACCTCACGAGTTGCACCCTTCGTGGCGCTGGCCGAACTGGCCCTGGCTTTTGGACCGATGTCGCCTGCGTGGCGGCATCCGGGCTGAAATGCCCTCGCAATCCGCTCGGCCGGGCCCAGCGGACCGGGTCGAAACTTAGCGGGATGACCCGACCAACGGGCCGAGTCAGACCCAGTGAGTCTGACCAGGTCGACCCAAACAGACTTGACCTAGACTGGGTTGGGCCGAGTCGGTCTGACAGAGTCGGACCGGACCCAGACCTATTACTGACCCTTTGCTTGCTTTGGCCATATCTCCGGCACCGGACGTCCGTTTGGAGAACCGTCAGTGATGCCGGTTTTCTTGGAGCATAGTCGTCCCTTTGAGAATACCCCATGGTAGTTCGGGGCATAGTTGAGATATGGTCTGGTTGGTTTGTACACGAAACTATCTGGGTCCCCGAGACTAAAAGGCTGATAACTCACAGACCGGGCGTCCGATTGACACGACGTCTGTTGCGTTGAGACCCCTATGATGTGGCGGTCCTTTGAGATACTTCCACGTGAGACTTAATGACACTTTGAGTATCGAACAGTAGCTTGTGGAGTGGATCCTCTCGGAGACGATCCTACAGAGTTCAGATACCTAGTAGCTATAGACCTGACGACTGCTTGACCGATTCGATTCAGAGTGATTCGATTAGCCCAATGGACAGAGCGCCCGGTTTTGTGGCAGACCCATGGTGGATGGAGTGCCTGGTTTGTCAGCAGACCCACAGTACTCGATAGGAGGAGTACCTCTGACGGCTATAGGGGGAGCGCCTGGTTTGGCGGCATACCCACAGCAGACGGAGTGCCTGGTTTGGCAGCAGACCCACGGTACTCGACAAGAGGAGTACCTCAGCAGTCTAAGGTTAGTGAGAAGCGCCTCAGTGTCATGACAGGCCCACTGTACACGACAGAGGAGGAGTTCTCCAGTAGCCTTGGTTTCGATAATGAAAATCATGGTTTGAGCTGAGTCAATAACCTTTGTGTTTTTCCTCATGATTGAGATGGGTTACTATATAACTTAGGTATATGTATGGTCATATACCTAAGTAATGGTTATCCATTAATTCATAATTTTTGGTTTATCCTTTTGGATTTTGTGAGACCTTGAGGGTCTCGGGGTCCCTATTGAGTATCTTTATACCCACCCCTGCACGGGATTCACCCACACCTCATTGTGTTGGATGCAAACGATGGACAACGCTGACCGAGGTGGAATGTATGAGGACTGGATGGTACCCAGAGGTGGACCTCATGACGAGTTGGTACCCGGAGGAGACGGATAGACGCGGAGCGCTGAGGAGGCTATCTATACCAACCCTTTATGTAGGATCTGTGGTGGACGATCCAGAAGGTGCTTGACCCCTTCAAGTTGTTTTTCCTTTTTAGTTGTAGCAGTTTTGTCTTTTCCTTGTACTTTACTGTAGGGATTGTTTTTTCGGCCCCTTTTACTTTCCAGCACATCTATTGTATACATTTCCTACTAGTTTTTTACTTCCTATTGTGTACTCTGTTAGTGTGTGTTTACTTTTTATAAAGGCAATGCCTTTCCATCAAAGGTATTTACGCCTTTGGTGCTAGTCGCTAGCCCCTGGCCTATGGAAGGTGGGCTTGGGGTAGTCACGGCATGGGTCCCGAGGACGGTTCTTAACAAATGGTTTGAGCTGAATTAAAGAAAACTTTTAAAAACACACACGCAATCAGTGTTTTCATGTACTAAGTCATAAATTTGTAGTCATGGTCCTGGTGTATAGATACGATGGCCGCCAAACTGACATTGTACTCCCTGAACTGAAAACCACACTCAGTACCCTTAACATTATTGCTTCACAGAAAGAAAATATCAGAGTCCTAAGTTCTGTGGTAGAACCGACTCCTTTGATACAAATTTTTCACAACCTGCCTCCCTAGGTATATGTATGGGCATATACCTAAGTAATGGTTATCCGTTGATTCATAATTTTTGGTTTATCCTTTTGGATTTTGTGAGACCTTGAGGGTCTCGGGGTCCCAATTGAGTATCTTTATACCCACCCCTGCACGGGATTCGCCCGCACCTCATTGTGTTGGATGCAAACGATGGACAACACTGACCGAGGTGGAATGTACGAGGACTGGATGGTACCCAGAGGTGGACCTCACGACGAGTTGGTACCCAGTAGAGATGGATGGATGTGGAGTGTTGAGGAGGCTATCTATAACAACCCGTTAGGTAGGATCCGTGGTGGATGATCCAGAAGGTGCTTGACCCCTTCCAGTTGTTTGTCTTTTTTAGTTATAGCAGTTTTTTCTTTTCCATGTACTTTACTGTAGGGCTTGTTTTTTCGGCCCCTTTTACTTTCCAGCACATCTATTGTATGCATTTCCTACTAGTGTTTTACTTCTTGTTGTGTACTCTATTAGTGTTTGTTTACTTTTTATAAAGGCAATGCCTTCCCAGAAAAGGGATTTATGCCTTTGGTGCTAGTCGCGAGCCCCTAGCCTCTGGAAGGCGGGCTTGGGGTTGTCACGGCGCGGGTCCCGATGACGGTTCTTGACAAATGGTTTGAGATGACTTAAAGAAAACTTTTAAAAACACACATGCAATAAGTGTTTTCATGTACTAAGTCAGAAATCTATAGTCAGGGTCCTGGTGTACGGATACGACGGCCGTCGAACCAATACTGTACTCCCTGAACTGAAAACCACACTCAATACCCTTAACATTATTGCTTCACAGAAAGAAAATATCAGAGTCCTAAGTTCTGTGGTAGAACTGACTCCTCTAATACAAATTTTTCACGACCTGCCTCCCTGGGTCTTGAACCTTGTCATCTGACCCCATGGGTCTCCTGTAATACCTTGGTTTCCTTCTTAGCACACCATAGTCTATTACTCACTAGGGTTGCTTATTAGACTAATGACTGTCCTCACAGGCCAACACATGTTCTTTCAGTGTGTTCTGTCCTCACTCACACACACCATGGGAAACTTCCCAGAAGGTCACCCATCCTGGTTACTACTCCAGTCCAAGCATGCTTAACTGTGGAGTTCTAATTAGATAGGCTCTAGATAAGAAAGGTTCACCTTGCTGACATGGGTAGTAATATTTAGCCTTTTAAGTCTCACTTTTCCAGGGGTGTTACAATACCCACCCCTTTAAAGCAAAACGCCCTCATTGTGGACCCTAAACCTCAAACCCAGGCAGTGCCTAAGAACTTCAGGCTAGGTATTTCCTCTGATACCAATTTGTCATGACCCGTCCTCGGGACCCATGTCGTGACTACCCCAAGCCCATCTTCTATAGGCCAAGGGCTAGCGACTAGCACCAAAGGCATAAATCCCTAAGCTGGGAAGGAATTGACTTTATAAAAAAGTAAACACACACTAGCATAGTACAAAACTGAAAGTAAAACACTAGTAGGAACTATATACAATAGATGTGATAGAAAGTAAAAGGGGCCGGAAATACAAGCCCTACAGTAAAGTACAAGGAAAAGACAAAACGGCTACAACTAAAATATACAAACAACTGGAAGGTGTCAAGAAGCTCTTGGATCGTCCACCACAGATCCTACCTGAAGAGTAGGTACAGATAGCCTCCTCAGCGCTCCACGTCCATCTATATCCTCCGGGTACCGACTCGTCATGAGGTCCACCTCCGGGTACCATCCAGTCCTCGTACACTCCACCTCGGTCAGCGTTTTCTGTTGTCTGCATCCAACACAACGAGGTGCGGGCGAAGCCCGTGCAGGGGTGAGTATAAAGATACTCAGTAGGGACCCTGAGACCCCCAAGGTCTCACAAAATCCAACAAGGATAAACCAAAAAGTATGAATCAACGGATAACCATTACTTAGGTATAAATTCAAATAATTCAAAATGATTCCAAATTAATTAAGTTACTTTAATTAATTAAATTGGAGGAGTTGGCTCATTAAATGAAGGGGGAAGGTGAAGGGTTTCACCAATTTAATTTGGGGGTTTAGAGGAGGTTTAAAGCTCGTGTAGGCCCCACCATAACATCCTCCCAAGGGAGGTTATGTGTGGGTGGGTCCTACCACCATAACCTATCATGGGAGGTTATGGTGTGGTGGCCCCCACCACTAACCTCCCCTTGGAGGTTTCAACCACTAAAATAAAATAAATTTAAAACTTTAACTTTATTCAATTTAATTAAAAACCCCCAAAAACTATCTTCCACTCCTGATAAAACACAACTGCAGTGAAGGTCTCACTAGGAAATCGTCGACACTACGAGTTCAACGGTACCCACGGATTTCAATTCTGAGCTTTGGTTCAAAATATATGAAATGCTGCTCGCATTTTTATTGAACGTACTCGAAAAAAAGTTTGGAAAATTATTATCAGTCCTCCTTGACTCACTGTGGTCGAGGTTAGGATCTTCCTAGGTGAAACATGCCCCAAAAACCCAACAGTATGCTCAAATATGTAATCTGAGTTACCATTTAGAAGGTATAAATTTTACAATAAAATAATTGTCACTTAATTATTTTATTTGCGGCCAAAAGATAACTTTTTTTGGTGGTCCACGCCAGCCAAAGTTAGTATCTGCTTAAATAAAGAAATCCCTCACGAGTTCAGCGGTGGTATCATATTTTTAATCCGAGCTACCATTTATGAATTATAAGCATTTTAAAAATAAAATAACTTTATTTAATTATTTTATTTACGGTTATGCCATTTTAGAAATTTCTCACAGGAGGCTCACGCCGACTAAACCTAAGTCACACCTAGGGTAAAATTTCCATCCTGAGAGCAACGGTGCCCTCGGATTTTTTATCTAAGTAACTATTTAAGAGTTGTTACACTTTTCCAAGAAAACTACTTACGCGTGTTAATTTAAGCTTAACAAAACTTCGACGGATCATTCCGGGCACTCCGGGCCTCGGAATCGCACGCTGTCAGAAACTGCGGAATCGTAAAATTCCCATATATTTTTAAAAAAAAATTACATGGAAATTCCATATCTTTTATTTCTCCCCACCTCAGGGATTTACATCCCTGTAAGCTACAACTCGAACTAAGGGAACAAATGGGGGTACTGAGCACACATATGATCCTCCCAATCACATGTGCTCTCCTGGAGGTTTCCATGCTGCCAATGAACGCGCACCAGATGTATCGACCGTCCATGTAGGACCCGCTCCAGTCGATCCTCAATCTCCACTAGAACCTCGGTAAAAGTCTCCCCATCATCGATGTCTATCACATCTATTGTATACAGTTCCTACTAGTGTTTTACTTCTGATTGTGTACTCTGTTAGTGTGTGTTTACTTTTTATAAATGCAATGCCTTCCTAGCTTAGGGATTTACGCCTTTGGTGCTAGTCACCAGCCCCTGGCCTATGGAAGGCGGTCTTGGGGTAGTCACGGCATGGGTCCCGAGGACGGGTCGTGACAAATGGTTCGAGCTAACTTAAAGAAAAGTTTTGTAAACACACACGTAATCAGTGTTTTCATGTACTAAGTTGGAAATCAGTAGTCTGTGTCCTGGTGTATGGATACGTCGGCCGCCACACCAACACTGGACTCCCTGAACTGAAAACCACACTCAGTACCCTTAACATTATTGCTTCACAGAAAGAAAATATCAGAGTCTTATGTTATGCGGTAGAGCCGACTGCTTTGATACCATTTTATCATGACCCGCCTCCCCGGGTCCTGAACCTTGTCATCTGTCCCCATGGGTCTCCTTTAATACCTTGGTTTTCTTCCTAGCACACCATAGGCTATTACTCACTAGGGTCTCTTATCAGACTAATGATTGTCCACACAGGCCAACACATGTTCTTTCAGTGTGTTTTTTCCTCACTCACACACACCCTGGGAAACGTCACAGAAGGTTACCCATTCGGATTACTACTCCAGGGAAAGCATGCTTAACTGTGGAGTTCTATTCAGATAGGCTCCTGAAAAGAAAGGTGCACCTTGTTGACATGGGTAGTAATATTTATCCTTTTAAGTCTCACTTTTCCAGGGGTTTTACACGATGTCCATGTCTTGGTTTCGATCCACACACATAGAGGTATGGTAACCTGTGTATTTTAGTTAGCTTGCATTAATTTATTTATATACTAATTATTTGACTATTTGTTCTTTTTTCACAGTTTTTTGCATGTAGCTGTTGGACAGGGAATTGCTATCTTGTGCAATTATTTTTCTCATCCATGGATTATATGGGAATAGATTCTTGTTGATGTGCAGCTTGGAATGTTCAATCATTGGCTGGTACGTAAATAAATAATATTTATTTATAAATTTATTTCATTAATAACTTGATATTATAAATTATTTGTAGGGTTTATGGTATCCCATCGATGATAGCATGCATAGCGCTATCCACGGGGCATGAGAGGTGGCTATGCGTGAGCATTTCAGTTAGTTTTTGTGCAATTTGAGAAGGATAGCCGTTAAGAAAGCAAGAGAGAAAGTATTTGTTGATTCATGTAGGGTCTATCGACCAGATTACATTTCATATCATGTTTGGGATGGATTATGTTCGCATAGGTTGAGTGGTGGATTTTAGAGGAGATCTTCATTGGGACAGCAGAACCGGGGGAGACAGGAGGTGACACATCGAGCTGGTAGTCGTACATTCAGTACGCATAGAGAGCATCTGGTAAGTTTCTTTTTAAAATATTTTATATAACATTACATATAAATAGCTTATTTTATACTCATATAGGCAGTTGAGAATCCCAATATTACGAAGTATGATGTTTATCAGAGGATGTACAGTGATCCAGCCACTGAAGAGATTAGAGGTGATCGTCAGCGTCTGATTCTGGTCAGTATTATATGTTTTTTAGTTTAAAAATTAACTGCATATAATATTTTCAATATTTTAATTTCAAATTGAAATTTAAGGAGTCATATGAGGTTGCGACCTCTCAGACACGGGCTGAGAGTCAGACCGAGACGGCTGATCAGACTAGTGCGCACCATTTCGATGAGGCAGCATGGATGCAGGAGACCCAGTATGCCTTCGAGAAGGGATGAGTAGTTGGTATCGGCTCTCATTTGACTCCTGGGACTTATTATGATACTTCTACGATGTCGGAGTCCATATTGAGTGGAGCTCGTGGAGAGGCATCATCTTATGGCTCACAGTATCAGGAGCAGTTACGAGCTCAAACTAAGCTTATAGAGAGTTTGCAGAAGAAACAGGAAGAGATGTGTCAGCAGTAGCAGTAGCAGCAGCCGCAGCATGAGGAGGACGTGCATCGATGGAAATAGCAGTATCAACAGCGGCATGAGGAGGACATGCGCCGATGGCAGCAGCAGTAGCACGAGTAGATGGAGTACATCTGTCGTTTGACTCGTAGTTTAGGGATGGAGTTTCTGTCACCATCTCATTCAGCTCTTCCAGCTCCTTCAGAAGAAAATACCGCCAGTGATTTTTTTATTCTAATAAAAACATTTTAATTGAACATTTTTTGTAATATAAACTATTTATAGTTTTTTACTATTATATTGGTGCGAATATTGTATATATTTTTTTTTAATATTTTATAATTTTATAATTTTATATTAGTATTATATTTTTTAATTTTTGTTTATTTTTCTAATAATAATAATAATAATATTTTATGATTTTTTTATATTTTTTTCTGAATATTGAGAATTTTAATATTTTTTATTTTTTATTATTTTAATAATACTAATATTTATTTTCATTAATCATAATTTTATTATTATTTTTTATTTTATTATGTATTGGAAAATATTGAGAATTTTAATATTTTTTAGTTATATCTATTATTTTAATAATATTAATATAATTTTTTCATTAATCATAATAATATTATTATTTTATTATTTTATTAAGTATTTACGATGGGGCCTTTTACAATGCGGTCCCATCAAAAATAGATTATATATATATATTAAAAGTTTTTGTGATGGGTTTCTTTATCATCTCAATAACTTTGTTGCGATGGGCCTGTTGCAAAATGTTTATGACATATAAGCTATTTGTGATGGGTCAGCATCCCATCGCAAATACTTTTTTGCGACGGGCCCATCGTGAAAAGTTTTTGTATATATAATGTATTTAATCATATGTTTATTTGTGACAGGACCACTTCCCATCACAAGTAGTATTTTTTGGGATGAGCTCATCACAAAAAATACTAGTTGTGACGCCATTTTCTGCAATGGGATATTTGCGACGGGACCCCATCACAAAAGAGTTTTTGCGATGGGATCCCGTCGCAAATAGCCCATCACAAATATCTAAAATTCCAATAGTGCATGGTCCTCATAACTTTTAGAGTACACCAATATATCATTAATAAATATCGCTACAAAAAGTATCATGATATATATTGAGTACTATATTCATTATATCTATAAAAAGAGAAATTGAATTAGTCAATTTGTAATATACCAGCCCAAGTCAATCAAATACATCACTCGAGTTGGTCCGCCACAAGGTGAATATCAACAAATAGCTAAAACGGTATAAAATATAATTTAATAACAACCAACTTACACAGTGAAGTAAAATTACATAATGCAACACCCCAAGATTACATGGTACGCTTCTCTTTGAATAATATAATAGCTTGCATTATACGCAACTTTGAGTTCTAGCACACCATGATAAATCAAACTAGCTGTTATGAATAGTAATACACACTTTTTGAAATTTTAAAAAAATCATTTTTTAAAATGGACATCATTTTTTGATTCGGAATATCAATATTAGCTTAGGGTGAATTTTTTTTATTTTTCTGAAAACCTTCAATTTTTGATGAATAGTGAAAAACACTCTATTATTGTTTAAAACCGACTTTTATTTAAATAATTATTTTTAATATTTAAATTTATTTTAAAGTCAAAATAGATAAATAATACCTATATTATTTCAACATAATTCATTGGAGTCATTTTATAATAATATTATATGTATAAAATTTAATTGAATTTTTTAACATCTTTTACCCACCATCTAAGCACACTTGTAAATTTACATAAAACATAATTTTACTGCTTCTGTGAATTGAATTTAAAAAATCCAAGAGACATGGTTGAAATCAGTAAGTAAAATGTGGTTTAATAGGATAAAAATAATTTTTGGTGAATATTAACTTTTGAATTTTATTTACCCCGGTTAAAAGTAAATAGGTTAATTAAAGGTAAAAATGATATTATAGTTACCCTAACACATGTCCTAATTCTATTAAATAAGTTTTTTTTGACCAAAATCAATCTTAAGAATAAAATATTATCCTTTTGGTCCACTTTTATTAGATTAGTACATTTATTATTATTTTATTTAAATAAGAGTTAAAAGTGATAAATTTAATGATTAATAACTGAACCTTTTTCTATATAGGGTTATACATAATATAAATTTGATTATAAATATTAATTATAAATCTAAACATATTTACTATATAATGGTGTTTTATTTATAATTTTTATATATTATATAATTAAATTTAGTTATGACACAATGATGATGCAGTAATTACCTTGTTATGGAAAGATTAAAATAATTTATATTATAAATGTTAATATAATTTTAAATTGAGAATTTTGATGTATTCCACAAATTTTATATATTAATATAACATTTTAGGGTTTATTAAATAAATTTTTTTCAAAGTGATAAATTTTTTATGGCTTTCACAAAAAAAAACAAATACTAAATAGTGTCTAAATTGACATAAATGAGTTTTTAAAACAAATACTATATTATTAATTGAAATAATATTCCTAAAAATATACAGTTTAGCCAAAGTACTTATATAATAATATATATGTCATTAATTAACCAATTTAGGTTTTCATATCATTTTATAGTAATTTTATCAATCATGTAATATAAAAATACAAGAAGACATTATAAAAGTTAAACTACTTAACTAAGAGTTAAATCTAAAAGATAAGGTTAATATGGTGACCTAAACCTATATAAAACCTATTGGTTATGAGGTTTTTAACCCATACCCACTTTATCCTCTAAATAAATCCTTTTGGATCCATTATAAACCGAATATGATTGTATAATAAAATAATATTTCAAGCTTTTCCTAAAGTGACCCTCACCCTTCTTATAAAAGGGTGCTTCCCCTTCTCTCACAATCACAACTCGAAATCCATTTGTCTCAGCGAACCCCTACTCAAATATCCTCCCAAGAACCCTAACTTTAACCTAGAGTCTTTACTTTTATCATAATCCAACCTAAGTATCCTTTTTGATCAACTCAAAATGAAACACCCGAAGAAGAGGTAATAATTTCACCACATCTTTCAAAGTTGTTTTCTTTTTCCAATTCCTATTTCTTTGTTGTTTACATACCAAAATAAAAACTCCAGTACCTAATATATACTTTTATGTTATTATAAATATTGTACAACCATATTCATTATTCTATCCATCCTATAAATGACAAGTCACCATACGTGCGTATGTACGGCTTACCGTCTCCACATTATGGTGTAGTTTGTTATTCAAACACTTCATTATTTGTATGAGTATAATAATGAGTATAACTAATGTAAATAATGCATATAACATGTTAATTATTCTTTATATATGATATACCATCCAATTACATACGATTTTACCATCAATAGAATGATATTGTCGCTTCTGCGTACGTACGGATTACCGTCTCCACGAACGTGATGAAATTCATTCCCCATCATAGCCATTAAAGAATAATATTCAGTTTTCTATTAAAAATAATGTGAAAGATCTTAATATAATTTTTGAGATGAATCGAATACATCCTATTCATAACAAACATATCTTACGTAACCAAGCATATAAATTAAAACGAATCAGTTAACACCCAAAATAATGATACTACTAAAATATTATTAATAAAGAAATATTAAAAGATTATATATGATATCATATTTATGTATGTGGTTCTTGTATAATTTAATAACAATGATTTAACTTATATACATGAGGTTAAAATACCCTCTATCAAGGAAAAGTATAAGGTAAGGGTTAATTCTATAATCTCTTCATTATCTAGGGTTGTTTATGTGTGAGTATCTACTAGGACATCTTTATCATCCACATCTGTGTTTCTTAAAAATGTATTTAAAAACATTTTTACTATTTTTAATACTATGTATTAAAGTCATTTATACCCTTTTTTGACTTTTTATAAAAAAATTATAAAGTAATTTTTTTGTCGTCTTCCAAACAAGGTCTTTTACAACCTTTTCGATAAAATTAAAGAAAGAATGTTTTTTTAAACTTATACGGAGAGTGTGGCTATTTTCTTCATTTTAAAACCTTCTAATCTTACCTTAAAAGATCATAAGAATATTTTAATAATAAATTATTTCTTTTATAATTACATGACTTTTAAATGATTTCAAAATAAAAAGAGATATTTCTCTAAAATATTTTTTATTTCATCTATGTCAACATCCTTTGATGGATTTAACACTTGTTTGAAGTTGATTTAATATGATATAATCTTTCATATTTTATTGAAGGTTTTCTAATATGTTTGACTATAGATGTGTTATTTTTATACCATTCATGTTTTATGGTTAAATTATTAACATTTTTTGTGCTAGTTTTAATATGAATGTTTATGTTACGTTTCAAAATTTTCATATGAGGAATGCATTGGACTTAGTAAGTGACAGGTGGAGCCCTCTATAGCTCCTCGATGCATCAGTGCGTCTCATGATACAAACTATTGTATTGGTAGAAGTCCTTGAAAAAATCTTATTTTTAGTCTAGGCATGAGGCCTTGACTATGTAGTTATGGTGTTCAGCATTATGCATTCCATCATTGTGATTGGCTATTGATATTATATGTGATTATTAGACTAGTAGAATATCCATGTGAATAATTAAATGGAATTATTTGATTTATCTTTTCCATATTATGTAGAAGTTTAATTGTAAAAGGATTGTGTTTTAGTCTTATACATTACCATAAATTTTTATGCTTATTTAAGATAGTTTCCACTATATTGTTATCCTTACTGAGCATTTGAGCTCACCAATTTCTTATGTTTTATTTTTCCCAGGATGTGAATAAGTATATTACGATTAACCTGTAGGAATAGGCTAAGGGATATAAGAGTTTTCAAAGGAGACATAATTTTGTTTTTTTATTTCATGATGTAATGTAAAACTTATGTATGTATCTCGTACTTCCAAGTCTACTAAAATGATCGGTCTTTTTGGACATGATTCCTTGTATCATGCCAATGTTATGTAATAATGCACCGACTCTAGGTAACTAGGGTCGAGCATTATAGTTGGTATCAGATGAAGTTTAGTACAAGCCTTGGAAATCAATATTTAGATAAACTTTAATAAGATAACATTACCCTAAGATAGATTTTGAGGATAGGTATAAAATAACTTCCTCTAATTTTGGTAATGTAGAAATTTTATATATTTTTCAAGAAATAAATCCCTATCTGGATACGAGAAGGTAGTGGTGGCTCTGACACAGATGTACCATAGAGTGAAAACTTCGACAAGGAGTTTCAGGCTTGACCCGAGGTATCCCGGTACACGCCAACAGGCCTTTCTGCACTCTTGGTTATGACACACCCGAGGGATATGGTTAGGATAATTCAAATTTTATTTACAAACCATTATGAAGGATTTATGAGTATATTCCTCCTCAAAGAAAACATTTTTGTGATTATGGATTATATCCATAAACTTTTCAATTTACGTTAAGTGTTTTACATGTTTGGAATTGTGTATTGTGATTCATAAACTAATCTAGTTTATTCCATTGTTTAGAAATGGAACCTAGTAGAAAAATGGAAACTGCATCAACGCACATAATTCATATATGGATTTCCCTCCTAGTCAAGACAATTATAGTGGAGATGGTGATGAAATTGGTGTTGATCAGCTTATAACCATATAGGGACAACTCACTCAGGTTATGAATAATAACCTTACTCGTATGGAGCACCGTGATCCACAACGCAGAGGATCAATGTTAGATTGCTCTATGAGGAAACACCCACCAACATTTAATGGGACTAAAAATCCATTTGTAGCTGAGAAATGGATAATTTCCTTAGAGAAAATACTTCATGCTTTGGGGAGTAGCAAAATGTAAAAAATTTCATGGCATTTTATCACCTCACAGGAGATGCAGATCGATGGTGTTCATTAATTCAAAACACAAAGGAAGATGAAGAAGTATCAAATATGGAATATAGGGAGTTTAAATATCTTTTCTTAGAAAAATAATTTCCTCATGGCTGTCAAGAGGATATGGAAAGACAATTTCTGATTCTGAAGCAAAAGGAGGATGAGAATGTCGTAAAGTATGAGGCTTACATTATAAGGTTAACAAGGCATGCAGAAGATTATATACATGACCCAATGAGTAATATTGATAGATTATTTGATGGGTTAAACCCATTTATTCATTGATCATTAATCTCACAATCCTTCTCATCGTACGAAGATATTGTCTCATGTATTATCAAGATAGAAAAGGAATTCTCTAAGTCTTACAACTTTAAAGAAAAGAAAGAGAAGAAGAGATCTTCTAAACACTCTAGAAATGGAAATAAGGGGAAGAAGGGAAAGTTGAATTTCCATCCTGTATTAAATGTGGGAAGAAACACCCAAGTACTTGCCTGAAGGGAATGGGAGTCTATTACAAGTGTGATGAAAAAGTCCACCAAGATCATGATTTCAAGGGAAAGAAAGAGGTTGTCAATGTTGAATGCTACAGTTGTAGAGAAATGGGGAATTATTCAAATTAATGTCCTAAGTTCCAAGTAAACTTACCTCACAAAATGCCAAGGGAGAAAGTCCAAGCTTATCCAATCACTACTGTTGATGTTTAAGCTCTTAATGACGTGGTGGCAGGTAATTTAATGGTTTCCTCACTTTTATCCAATGATTTATTTGATTCTGGATCATCACATTGTTTCATATCTTCCAATTTTTCTAAGAAAATTAGATATTTACAATTTGATTTAAAAAGGGAGTTGTCAGTCAAAACTCCTCAGGGAAGTATCATTGCAACAAATTTTTGTGAATCAATTCCCATTAGGGCATATAAATGTGCTTTATCTGTTGATCTCATCGTCATACCCATGATTGAATTTGATATAATCCTCTTTATAGATTATATTTTGGACCATGATGTGAAAATTTATATAATATAAAGGAGGTTACAATTTTCAATGATGATAAGAAGTACCTTATCTTTAGAGCAGAAACGTCACCACCTGATTCTTATCTAGATCCACCCTCAGTAGCTCTACTAAATTAAATTATTGGGGAGGAAGAGAATGAAATAACTATGGGTGAGAAAAGTATTGTTCAAATATAGGATGTATATATTGTGAAAGAATATGTTGATGTGTTTCCATAGGATTTACCTGGACATCCTCCAAAATAAGAAATTGAGTTTTCCATTGATTTAATTCCTGGTTCAATGCCTATATTGAAGACCCATTATATAATGGTCTCTGTGGAATTAGTGGAACTAAATAAACAACTAGAGTAATTTAATAATAAATGATTTATTTTCCCAAGTGTTTCTCTATGGAGAGCCCCTGTTATTTTTGTTAAGAAGAAATATGGATCTATGAGGTTGTGCATTGACTATAGGGGGTAAATGATATAAAAATAAAGAACAAGTATCCCCTACCTCACATTGATGATTTATTCTATTGAAATCATGGAGCTCAATATTTTTTAAAGATTGAACTTCAATCTGGATATCATCAATTGTGTGTGAATAAGGAATACATTCCGAAAACCACATTTCAAACTAGGTATGGGAATTACGAGTTTACAGTAATTCCTTTTGGAGAGACTAATGCACCATCTATCTTCATGGATCTAATGAAAAGAGTTTTCAAGGAATATCTTGATGAATTTTTAGTGGTATTTATTAATGATATCTTGGTTTACTCCAAAAGATATGAAGATCATGAAAATCACTTGCACACTATTCTAAAAACCCTCAGAAGAAATGAATTATATCGGAAGTTTATCATGTGTGAATTATGGCTTCAGGAATTTTTTTTCTTTGACATATTTTCCCTAAGGGTGGAATCTTTGTTGATCCTTCTAATAAAATAGAAATACAAGAATGGCCAGCACCAACGAGTATAACTGAGCTATGCAGTTTTATTGGTTTAGCAGGTTATTATCGGAATTTCATCCAAGATTTTTCTCGATTGGCTAACCCATTAGCCAAGATCACACTTAAAGGGGTTAAATTTTTTTGGACAAAATAGTGTGAAGAATGTTTTGAAGAAATGAATAGAAGATTAGTCAATGATCTTATCTTGACTCTACCATCAGGGAATGATGGGTTTGTTATTTATAGTGATGCATCAAATAAAGGACTTGTTTCTGTCCTTATGGAGAATGATAGGGTTATTGCCTACACATCACAACATCTAAAAATTCATGAAAAAAACTATCACACTCGTGATCTTGAGTTAGAAGCTAAAATCTTTTCTTTGAAGATATGGAGACACTATCTCTATGGTGAAAATGTGAGATATATACTAATCACAAGAGTTTGAAGTATATTTTCTCACAAAAAGAACTCAACATGAGGCAAAGATGATGTATTGAACTACTCAAGGATTATGATTGCACTATACACTACCACCCGGGGAAGGCAAATAAGGTGGAAGATGATTTGAGTAGAAAGTATCATGGAGTTTTGAATAAGATGAGAGTTGAAAGGAAACCTATGTTCATGGAACTAGTAAATATGGATATGTGAATAATCATGGATGGTGAAACATCAATACTTTTTCAAATGGCTGCCAAACCATCTTTACTAGAAAGGAAAAAAAGTTCTCAGACTGATGAGGAGGAGTTTTAAAAGAAAATTAAAGCTGTGAATGATGGTAGATTGATCAACTTCGTATATGAAGATGGGATTTTGAAATTTGGAAGGAGACTTTGTGTTCCTGACATGCCTGGTCTAAAAAGGTAATTTTTGGATGATGCTCATTGCTCCAATTTTTCTATACACCTTGGTATCACTAAGATGTATAGATATTTGAGGGAATATTTTTTGTGGGACAACATAAAGAGCGATATTGCTGATTGTGTGTCAAGATGTATGGTTTTTCAATAGGTAAAGTCTAGAAGACAACATCCAACCTCTTACCATACCTAAGTTGAAATTGGATGATATTACAATGGAATTTTTCATGGGACAACCAAAGACTCCTATAAGGAATGATGAAATATGGGTCATTGTTGATCGTCTTACCAAGTCATCATATTTTCATTCTATAAGAGAAGATTTATCACTTTAATGTTTAACAAGACTATATATTAATGAATTTGTAATACTTCATAGTATACCCATATCAATTTTTTATGATCGTGATCCTTGTTTTACATCAACATTCTGGAAAAGTCTTCAGAAGGCCCTAGATACTGAACTTCGTTTGAGCACTGCCTTCCACCCTTAAACTAATCAGCAATCATAACAGACTATTAAAACCTTATAAGACATATTTATATCTTGATCACTTTACTTTCATGGTATGTGGGGTCAATATTTACCTATGGTAGATTTTTCTTATAACAACAGCTTCTATTCAAGTATTCAGATGGAACAATATGAAGTGTTATATGGAAAGGGATGTCTCACACCAACTTGTTGGGATGATGTTGGTGAAAGAAAAGTCATAGGACCAGAACTTATTGAGAAAACAATGGAAAAGGTGAAGGTTATCCAAACCCACATCAAAGCAGCTCAAAGTAGGAAAAAGAGCTATACCGATAACTGAAGGAATGACTTGGAATTTCAAGAAGGATATATTGTTTTCTTGAAGGTATCCCCATGGAAGGGTCTTATACGATTCAGTAATAAGGGAAAATTAAGTCCCAGGTATATCAGACCTTTCAAAATTCTAGAATGAATTATAGTTGTAGCTTATCATTTGGTAATTCCACCAAGTCTCTCCAAAGTTCATGATGTGTTCCACGTATCACTGTTGAGAAAATACATACCTAACCCAATGCATGTACTCACCTATGAAGAAATAGAACTGGAACCTAATTTGTCTTATTGTGAAGAGCCTATAAGAATTCTTGATACCAGGGAACAAGTGTTGAGAAACCAGACAACTCGTCTGGTGAAAGTTATGTGGAGAAACCATAAGATGGAAGAGGCAACGTGGGAACCCAGGGAACTTATGAGGAAAAACCACCTGAATCTTTTTATGCAATAATATTCTAGAAATTTGGAGGGTGAAATTATTTGAAGTAGAGAATAATGTTACACCCCAAGCTTCCATAGTATTCTTCTCTTTGAATAATAAAATAGTTTATGTTGTACGCAACTTTGAGTTCTAACACACCATGACCAATCAAACTAGTTGTTATGAATAGTAATACCCACTTTTTGAAATTTTATAAATTTTATTTTTTGAAATGGACTTCATTTTTGGATTCAGAATATCAAAATTATCTTCGGGTGAATTTTTGGTATTTTTCTAAAAACTTTCAATTTTTTATGAATAGTGAAAACACTGTATTATTGTTTAAAACCGACTGTTATTTAAATAATTATTATTTTTATTTTTATTTATTTTAAATTAAAAATATATATATAATACCTATATTATTTAAATTTAATTCATTGGAGTCATTTTATAATAAGATTAGATATATAAAATTTAATTGAATTTTTTAACGTCTTTTACCCACCTTCTAGGCACATTTGAAAATTTATATAAAACTTAATTTTACCACTTCTGTGAATTGAATTTCAAAAATCCAAGAGACACAGTTGAAATTATTAAGTAAAATGTTGTTCAATAGGATGAAAATAATTTTTTGGTGAATAGTAACTTTTGAATTTTATTTACCACTATTAAAAGTAAATAGGGTAATTAAAGATAAAAATGATATTATAATTACCCTAACACATTTCCTAATTCTATTGGATATGTTTTTTCGACCAAAATCATCCTTAGTAAAATAAAATATTACTCTTTTGGTCCACTGGGATTAGATTAGGACATTTATTATTATTTTATTTAAAGAAGAGTTAAAAGTGTTAAATTCAATGATTAATAACTAAACCATTTTTAATATAGGTTTATACGTAAGATAAATTTTACTATAAATATTAATTTTAAATACAAAAAGATTTCCTACAAAATTATATTTTATTTATAATTTTTAGACATTAAATAATTAAATTTATTAATGACACAATGATGATGCAGTAATTACCTTATTATTGAAAGATTAAAATAATTGATATTATAACTATTAATATAATTTTAAATTGAGACTTTTGATGTATTCCACGAATTTTATAGGTTAATATGACGTGTTAGGGTTTCTTAAATAAATTTTTTTCAAAGTGATACGGTTTTTATGACTTTAACAAAAACCAAATACAAAATAGTGTCAAAATTGACATAAATGAGTTTTTAAAACAAATACTATATTATTAATTGATATAATATTTATAAAAAAATAAGGTTCATCCAAAGGACTTATATAATAATATATATTTTATTAATTAACCACTTGGATTTCACTTGGTATTTTATAGTAAGTTTATTAACCATGTAATATAAAAATACAAGAAGACATTGTAAAAGTTAAACTACTTAACTAAGAGTTAAATATACAAGATAATGTTAATATGGTGACCTAAACCTATATAAAACCTATTGATTGAGAGGCTTTCGACCTATCCCCACCTTATCCTCTAAATAAATCCTTTTTTAGCCATTATTAACCAAATATTATTATATAATAAAATAATATTTCAAGCTTTTCTTAAAGTGACCCTCACCCCTATTATAAAAGGGTACTTCCCATTCTCTCTAAATCAAACCTCCAAAGCCATTTGGCTAAGCCAAAACCTTCTCATATTCCTTCCAAATACCTTAACTTCAACCTATAGGCCTTATTTTGATCATAATACAACCTAAGGATCCTTTTTTATCAACTCAAAAGGAAACACCCGAAGAGGAGGTAATAATTTCACAACCTCTTTCAAAGTTCTTTTCTTCTTCCACTTCCTCTTTATTTGTTGTTTCCATACCAAAATAATAAATCCATAACCTTATACATACTATGATGTTATTATAAATATGGTACAACCATATTCATTATTCTATCCATCCTATTAATGACAAGTCACCATACGTGTGTATGTATGGCTAACCGTCTCCACGTTGTGGTGTAGTTTGTTATTCAAACACTTCATTATTTTAAGGGTATAATAATGAGTATACCTTATGTAAATAATAAATATAACATGTTAATTATTCTTCATTTATGATATACCATCCAATTACTTATGATTTTACCATCAATAGAATGATATTGTCGCTCGTGCGTACGTTCGGATTACCGTCTCCACGAACGTGATGAAATTCATTCCCCATCATAATCATTCAAGAATAATTTTAATTTTATGATTAAAAATAATGTTTAAGAACTTAATATCATTCTGGAGATGAATAAAATACATCTTATCCATAACAAACATGGCTTACGTAACAAAGTATATAAAGGAAAATGAATCAGTTAACACTCGAAACAATGATACTACTGAAATATTATTAACAAAGCCATGTTAGAAGATCGTATATGATATCATATTTATGTATGTGGTTCTTTCATAATTTAATAACAATTATTTAACTATTATACAGGAGTTTAACATACCCTCTATCAAGAAAAAGTACAAGGTAAGGGTTAATTCTACAATCTCTTCATTATCTGAGGTTGTTTATACGTGAGTATCTACTACGACCTATTTATCATCCACATTCGTGTTTCTTAAAAATGTATTTAAAAACATGTTTACTATTTCCTATACTTTGTATTAAATTCATTTATAACCTTGTTTTAATTTTTATAAAATGTTTATAAATGAATCTTTCCGTCGTTTTTCAAACAAGGTCCTTTACGACCTTTTTGACAAAATTAAGGAAAAAATGTTTTTTAACTTATACGGTGAGTGGGGCTATTTTATGCCATTATAACACCATCGAAGCTTCCCTTACAAGATTATAAGAATATTTTCTGAATAAATTTTTTCTTTTATAATTATGTTACTTTTAAAGGATTTCAAAATAGAAAGATATTTTTCTCTCAAATATTTTTGATTTCATCTATGTCAACATCCTTTGATGGATTTTACACTAATTTGAAGTTGATTTATTATGATAAAATCTTCCATATTATATTGAATGTTTTGTGATATGTTTGACTATAGATATGTTATTTTTATACAATTCATGGTTTATGGTTAAAATATTAACATTTCCTATGCTGGTTTTAATATGAATGTTTATGTTATGTTTTAACCTTTTTATATGAGGAATGAATTGGACTTAGTAAGTGATGGGTGGAGCCTGCTATAGATCCTCGATATATCGGTAGGTCTGATTAGACAAACTAGTGTCTTGGAACAAGGCCTTGAAAAAATCTTATTTTTAGTCTGGTCATGAGGCCTTGATTATGTGGTTATGATGTCTAACATTATGCATTCCATCATTATGAAAATGGTTATTAATATTACATGTGATTATTTGACTTGTATAATATCCATGTGAATAAGTAAATGTCATTATTTGATTTATATTTTCCATATTATACTAAATTTTAATTTTAAAATGATTGTGTTTTATTCTTATACATTGCCTTAAATTTTTATACTTATTTAATATAGTTTCCTCTATATTTTTATCCTTACTGAGCATTTGAGCTCACCCCTTTCTTATGTTTTATTTTTTCTAGGATGGGAAGAAGTATTTTACGATTAACCTGTAGGAATAAGCTAAGTTATATAAGAGTGTTCAAAGGGGACACAATGTTGTTTTTTTATTTCATGATGTAATATAAAACTAATGTATGTATCTAGTACTTCCAAGGCTCCTAAACTAATCATTATTTCGGGACATGATTCCTTATATCGTGCCAATGTTATGTAATAATGCATCGACTCTAGGTAACTGGGGTCAGGGTGTTACACATAATCATGAGACATAAAAATATAATCCAACTGGATAATCCCAAAATGAAAACTAGTAAACAAAAATCTATAACTCTATGTGGCCATTCGTCGCCACCAAACTATCCCTTTATGGAGATGCTGACACTCATGAGAAGATGACTCAATACATGACACCCTTCCCTTTACCAGTGTCTTAAAAAAAACATATACAAATTAAGAAATGAAAAATTATGGTGTGAGAAAAAATCCTAATATTATTTCACCATTGAATCTATAAAAAGTATAATATCAAGAAAACAATAGTTATAGCTTTAAAACAAATCCTGTTTATAAATAATTTTCATAAAATAAAACAATTTTCTAAAAAACCCTTGGTTTTTAATTAAATTAATTTCTATATTATCATAATCAAGGAATATTACAAGTATGTAAGAAAATAGGTGATTATAATCAAATTAATCTATGTATACACTAGAAGATAAACATGTAAGGAACCAACCATGAAATATACCCTCATGCATCTAACCAAGAATAAATGAAAAAACAACATTTGTGATCTAGCATATGTGAATACATACGAGACATAAAATAATACTAAACTAGGTATATATATGTTGGATCCAACTGATATTGATTCCTTACATATTCTTTTGATATAAAAAAACCTATAGTGGTGTTACACACACTAAAGTGGCATGTCTATTTAATGATTCACCTAAGGTTCCTAATGTGTTATGCTTTTTAAAAAACTTTTAAAAATCTCTAATATTTTATAAATAATTTTCAAATTGAATCATCACTACTTAAATTCTTGAAATCTCATTTCAAAATCAATCCCACCATTGAGGCATTTAATAAATATTTTCCATAGTGAATCATTACTTCTTCAATGCATTAAACCCTATTCTAGAATAAAACCAATTTTCAAAACCAAATCCCTTTAAAAACATATATATATCATGAGGGAAAATCACTTTGATATCAAATAAAAACATTTCATAACACAGATAAAATAATTGAAAAAATAAGAACAAGTTATTTGGGAATTTGAACCATTGTATAGAGACACCTACCTCAAGAATGAAGAAGAAACATCAAGAATCAATCTCCCAAAGCCTGGGGTTGAATCCAAAAAAATGGGTTCCATGGAATTAGAAATGATCACTTTGGTGGAGAAATTTGGGGTGAAAAATAAGGGAGGAGTGGTTTAGAGGGGTGTCTGGGTATTTATACCTATACTGTAAAACATAACACCATGAATTAGCCTCAAGGACTATGTTGTAGGGACCTCCAGACCAAGACACAAAGCCTCTGTTCATTCCACAATCACCCCTAGTCAACCAAACTCTAAAAACCATACTGTAGAATTTTCCTAGATCCACTTATCTTGGTTAAAGTTTATGGAACAGACTAATACACCACATCATATCACTAAGACACCCGAGTAGTGGGATACAATGTGGTCAAGCTCTAGGCTGAATGTTTGTTGGTTTTAGAAAAACAAACCAAATAAACCATGCAAGACTCCACACCACATGACCTACCTCAAGGACGTAGGGATAAATAGGATAGATGGACTATTCTAAAGACCCTACTCTATGATGTTGTTATTCTTAAAAGGTTATTATCCCTGAAAATCCTCCTCCTGGGACCCTACACTACAGCTTTCTAGACCATATCACAACCAAAATCACCACACCACAGCATGTACCCTTCACAATGTAACCCATGCCAAACCCAGAGGGTATCACATAATCCAAAAATAATTATTGTAAACTTCTAATGTCCATATACCATACAAAATGTTGTCTTCGGAATATCTTCTTCATTTACTCACAATTGATCGTACACAAAATGAAGGTTGGTGTTTTTAAAATATTGAGCTCCATGAAGTTGATCAAATAATTCATCAATGTGAGGCAGATGATACTTTTTCTTCATCATAATTGAATTAATTTACCTATAATCAATGCACAATCACATGGATCTATCTAACTTCTTAATGAAAAGAACATGGGATCCCTAAGTTGAAATAGTAGGGTGTATAAATCCTATATCACACAATTCATTGAGTTTTATAATTAACTCCACTAATTTCATAGTGGCTATTATATAAGGATTATTTGATATAGGTATTGAATTAGGGATTAAATCAATGTAAAACTCAACTTCATTCTCTAGTGTATGTATAAGTAATTATTTAGAAAATACATCAATGTATTCCTATACAATGGGTACATACTCATTTTGAAGATTACATCTTTCATCTGAAGGTTGTGTCTACTCTTCATCCCTAAAAATATAATTCAAAATAGTTAATGGGGTCAGATCTAGACATGACCCTAACGATGAATACTCTCCTCTAAATATAAATAATTCCATATCATCATCATGAATCATAATTTTCTTCTCTTTAAAATAAATTTCCACGTCATATTTTGAAATCTAGTACAAAACAAGGATTATAGAAAATTCAACCATAGGTATAATAATAAATTTATCTAATATATCACATTTATGTATCATATTGGGAACTACTCGACACAACCTTTTTGTAGTGATATTTCCACTAGGATTTTTGATTAACAACTCCCTTCTTTAGGTGATAAAGAAATATCTATTTTACTTAGAAACCATGGAATATATAAAAGAGTGTGATGATCCAAAATCAAAAACAACAATATCTAAATTTTAATATGTGATTAATTTACCTGTAACCACATCTTTAGGAACTTCAACAATAGCTATAGTCATCAAATAAGATTAACTTTCTCCCTTTATCCACTTTTATGGTAAGTTACCTTGATGCTTGACACCTTGGTTAGAATAATACCCCACATCATTATATTTAAAACACTATATATTAGTGGTCACCTTATTTCCATTACATTCAATATCTAGATTCCCCTTACCTCTTCACATATAATAAAATCACATGCCCTTCAAGCATTCTCTAGGATATTTCTTTCCATAATTTTCCCATGAAGGATATTTATTCATTTTATTATTCTTCTTTGATGTGTTCCATTTTTCTTGGTGTTTAGTTGTCTACTTCTTCTATTTATTTCCATTGAATATATAGGATCTATAAAATTCATTCTTTTTATTGATTTCACATAAAAAATCCTACATATATTGAATTTTTTTGAGAAACTAGATCCATTATGAGATTTTTCTTAATCCCTTATAAGAAATAGTCAAAATTTATTTTCATATTATATATATAATTCATATCATACCTATATAGTATTGTAAAGGTTAACTCATACTCAAAAATGCTTTCTTCTTCCTTTTTCTTTAAGAAGATGAACTCTCTATTTATTTCAGTTTGTTACTCGTGAGGGAAATATTTATCAAAGAATGTTAAATCTCAATTATATATGTTCTATTTCTTATTCATACCTAGTATTCGAGATCAAAAACAACTATTTATAGTCATCACCTTTAAGATAATACATTGCCAACATGATCTTTTCCCTTTTGTTGCATCCTAAAGCCAGAAATATATTTTCAAGGGAATTTATCCATTTCTCATTCCTATTGGATCAACAGTTACACTAGAATTAAGAGGGTTATTTTGCATGAAATAATACAAAATAGGTGTATCATGTTATATAAAATCATTTATCTCCATATTTTTAAACTTATTACTCATAACCTAGGTCATATACCCTAATTTGTTCATGATCTTCTCAACTCCAACATCAGTTGTATTGGATTACTTAGTAGGGAAATTTATATATTGGACATGAGTTTTGATAACATTATTTCCACCATGTTTCATTTATAAACAATGTAATATAGTGAGTTATTTTATAAAATTGTTAATTTTAAATTATAATATATAATTCTAAATATGTATAAAACTTAACATAAATTGAAAATTTATGCATTGTTAATATAAAAATCATAATCTTTGTTTATTTGGGGGTATATTTAAATCATAAAAATATTTTTCAAATCCTTTATGATGTTTTGTAATGAAAATGTAAATTAACCTGATCATATTCCTCGAGAGTGTCAAACTAGGTGTGCAATAGGGACATATTCATCATTCTTCTGAATGATGGATGGAATATACTCTAACAACTCTTTTTAGGGTTATTTATCCTAGATTCATATGTTCTAAATCCACATCCACTTATATTATCAAGAAAAATATTTATAAATACTAAAACCACATAATCTCTACCTTACCAAATCTTTTATGATAGAATTATACAATTAGAAATAGCAACAAATTTTATCATAGTTTTATGTTACCAAATATATCTTTCCCTAAATCTAATTCCCAATGTTTATATTAAACATTATTGGATAAAAACTATTATAAGCCCGGTTCTAGTAACTTATAGTTGTTCTTTTATTAATTACATAGTCATAAGATATATGGGATCACATCACCAAGGATCGATTAGTTTAGTTGTATTAAAGAACCAAATTCATACATTCTTGATCTCGCAATGATATAACATATATTATAACCCTTATAATTTTTTATTACATTTTTTTGGTTTTTACTATCCCATTATTAAATCCTTATTCACTCATTATTAATATTGATTTAATTTGTTAAAAATTTTCTTAAAAAGATAAAATTGCAAAATGGCCTAATTTTATAGCAGTTCACTATTTATATTATAGAATTCACTAAACGTATCTACATTTTAAAATTAATTCTTTTTAAAAATATATGTTCATTTATATTCAATTAATCTAACTAGACCAAAGTCTTAATCTATGCACAAGGGGTCCAAAAGTGTCCCATAAGTGAAGAAATTATGGATGGGGGCATATTGGACCACCCTTCTATATTTAGTCCATAATTGAGGTCTTGGACATCCAATTTTTATGATTCCACTTCTATTGGACACCAACTTGAAGGGCCCCATATACACTAAATTTAAATAAATTTACTTGTTTTTTTTTAGTCAATCATATGGATAGAAAGGAATTAAAAAACTGCCTTGAATAGTGATCTAGTCCCTTAGGAAGTTGACTTATTTTGTTGAAATTGTGATGTATCTACCCATAAAAACACCCCTAGTTATAATAATCTAAGGTTTATAGGATATGGTGTTAGATTTGATAGCTTTTTATGTGCTTATTTTTCATTTTTGGCTTCCTCCCCTCCCATGGAGTTCTAAACTCCTTGTGATAACTTTTAGAGGAACATGATGTAACTCCCAAGAATCATGTTTGTGTTAATTGATTGATCTTTTAAATTATAGGTTTTTGTATTCTTTGTTTTCATAATATATTATTATATAATTTATTTATGTATTGTTTTGTCATTATCAAACTAAAATGATCATGTTTTGGGGTACCCATTCATGTGGTGTTTCACACACCATCACAACTTCTTCTCCCCCTTTAAATTGTGGTGTTTTTGTGGTTCGTATTGCTCAATTTACATAACATAAACGCTACCATGGCCATGAGAATTTATTTCATGGTATCATGTTTAAATAACATATAGATTTATACAACACTTTAATTTCATCGTGTATTTACTTGGTGAATTTTGGTTATGGAGTCGAACACAAATCACCCAATCATCAGTGGTAACTGGTGAATCGTTTTATGTTTCCTTCTGAACCCTAGGAGGTATCCTATAATAAAATTAGTAAAATTTTTGTTTTAGTTGTTGAAAAATAGGGATTAAAATATTTATACCCTTTCTATTTAAGTAATGAAGGATTGGAATCATGAAATTTCCCCAGGTAGATCATGCTTAATCAAATCCTTGAATTTCTGCTTTCTTATGTTGCCTTCTTTTATATGATTTCATATTAAATAAAAAAACCCAAAATTTCTTATAATAGCATTAAAATTTTTTATAATTAATACCTTTTTATAAAAATATTTATCTATTAATTCATTGAGATATGACCTAAGGTTCCTGCTATACTTTCAAAATTCTAGTAAAAACTAAACATTTAATTTGATGCACTCGACAAAATGATCAAATTTTAGAACCATTACTTGAGATACAAAATTGTTTTTTTATTTCTATTATTTATTTATTTTACTTTTTATTTCTTACCCATTTATATATTCCTTATTTCCTTTTTATTGTTTTTATTTTTGTTTTAGTTTTTGTTTCTTTTTTGGTTTATTTTCTCTCCCTCTCTTATTCTCTCTCTATAACTATGTAATATATCATTACATTTTATTTTTTCATTAATTTTTCATTATGTGTTTTCTTGTATTTATATTTTTATTAAAAAAAACTAGACATCATTTTTTCATGAAAATATATGGAAAATAAATATTACTTGAATTTGACCCATAAATTTAAAATATAATATACCCGCAAATTAGGTAATATAGAGTAAGATGATTAAGTAAAACTGAGGAACCCCTTGAGAAACCTCAAGTTTTCCTAAACCAATATAATAATGAACAAAATCATACCTAGGAAAATATTTCTATAAATAATAGGATCATAAAAGAACTGACCACCCCAGATGTGGAGTACCAACCCGTATACATCAAATATCCTGAGGAAATATCCAACCTTTGTCTAGGATCAGGCCTCACCCACATTCATCCTAAATTTCATGGTCATCCTAGTGAGGAACCTCAAAAACATATAAAGGAGTTTCACATAGTGCGCTTCACCATGATACCCAAAAATGTGACTGATGACCTCATTAAGTTTTGGGCCTTCCCTTTCTCCATTCATGGTGTATCCAATGACTGGATATACTATATACCTACCACAATTAGGGGAAATAATGATCTTAAACTACTATTTCTATTGAGTTTCTTCTATTCCTACCAAACATTATCTACTATAAATTTATTCTATGTAATTATACAATCACATAGAGAGACCCTTCATGAATATTATGAGAGATTCAAAAGACTTTTTTCATGTTTCCACCGCCACCAAATTAGTGAAAATATGGTAATTCAATACTTATATAAGGGGATTATCCTAATGGATAATGTAATCATATATCCAATAGCAGGTGGTTCCCTATTTGATAAAAATACTACCACCTATCGGGACTTAATATCCTACATGGATCAAATTTCTCAACAATTTAGTACATGAGCTATTGTACCCACTCGAGAAGATCATGAGGTAAGTCATTAATATCTAGAAAAAATGGTAGATAATAAACATTATATGATGTATACCCTTCTAAGAAAATTATATCACACTCAATGTAATTCACACTCTTCTCATGTTCTATTGCATTGTGGAATTTGTTTTGATAATACTCATTTTTCTGAACAGTGCCCCCAACTTCTGGATTCATCTGAATCTTATGCCATAATATTTACTAGGTGTCTATTTTAGAAAGAATAACCCTTCAAGAATGAACCATTCAGAAAAATTCTAATCCTTGTGTAGCAAGCACAACCACAGTACCATCAAAGAGGCAACTTGTACTACCCTAAATAGAATTGGTATCAACAAGGATAAGGTTTTCAACCTTTTATTTTTATCCATCTCGGAACAATCCCCCTCCTCCAAAATCTAAACCAAGACTTAAGGACATAGTGAAGAAAATGGAATCCCATAACCTCTAGTTCCAATAGACCACACAATCAGTTATTCAATAACTATGAACTCTATTGGGAAAATTTTAAGACACCATCAGTCATATAAAGATGAAAGTTTCTAGACAACTACCCCCACAACCTATTATTATTCCTAAGGGAAAAGGAAATATATGTGAAATCAAACTTTATAGTGGTAGATAATTTTTTTCCCATTTATTCTACCCAATAGGTATGTCCCCCTCTTAAAAACTCCCCTTCCCTACCCTCAAAAATTTCAAGTGAATAAAAAATAAAATGAGTAAACAAATTATCATTGAGGACTTACCTTAACAATTAATTCCACTTCCATTCCCCCAAAGAATCTCTAAAACTAAGAAAAATTCTATAATGACATTGATAATGAAATAATGGATACATTTAAAAAGGGGAAAGTTAACATTCTTTTATTGTATGTAGTTAAACAAATCCCTAACTATGAGAAATTTCTTAAAGATATTTTCACCCATAGATGAATACTAAAGGGTAATGGGGGAGTCAACCTTGGAAGGAATTTCTCGTCCTTAATAAAACTAGTGATGCCAACCAAATGTAATGATCTGGGAAATTTCATGATACCTTTCACCATAACGGAGAATTTATTTTTTGATGCAATGATTTATTTAGGTGCTTCAATTTATGTAATGCCTCAATCCATGTATAATTCTCTACATGTTGGAGAGCTTCAAAAAATGGTAATATTCATGAAAATTTCTAATTGGAGCACAACACACCTATCAGGAATGATCAAGGACATTCTCATAAGAGTAAATAATTTCATCTTCCCTGTATACTTTTATATTCTTGAGATGGAAGGATACTTGAATCCAAGGATATGCTTATATCATACTTAGAAGTCTGTTACTTAAAATGGTAAATACGATCATCAATGATTACAATGGTACACTATCCATGGATTTCAGTATAGAAAAGTTAAGTTTCAAATTTATTGATGCAATATGATACCCTATTAAAGAGCACTCCACTATTTATTTCTATTTGATTGAAGTTATCTCTAAAGACACAAGCACACAAAATTATCTCCTCAACCCATACTCCAATTCATTTTATACTTCTTCACTCTTGTATGATTTCAGTTTTGATTTATTTTTTGAGTGTTTTGTGGGTTTATAAAAGTGTATATTTTTTGAATTAAATGATTATTGTGTTTATTATGAGGTACCCAAGATCGTTGATCATTTTGAAAATATAATTTTTATTGATTATATTTTTTTATAGAATAAAAATGATAATATAGATAGTTTCATTGACCTCCTCCACCTAAATCCCCTCCAAAAAACCAAAAATCATCTGTGTTGGGATTAAAACCACTTCCATATAATTTAAGATATTCATATCTTGAGAGTATTGATCAATTTCTCATCATTTTTTCCAATAGCCTCTCTCTACAGTAGGAATCAAAACATCAATACCTTTTAAGAGAGTGTAAAAAGGTGATAGGATGGACATTGAAATATATTTTATAGATTATCCTATCTATTTATATGTACCATATAATTTTATATTTTGAGGCTAAACTCATAAGGTAAGATCAATGTTAGTTAAATCTCACTCTCCTAGAATTGGTAAAATTGGAATTTAGTAAATTACTTACTGTGGGATCATTTATCCTATATCTGATAGTAAATGGGTTTTACTAGTAAAAATTATGCCTAAAAACTTGAATAACAATAATGTTAAATGAAAGGAATGAATTGGTTCCACCACAAATGCAAAATAGTTGGTGAGTTTGTATTGACTACTATCAATAGAATCAAGCCATGAAAAAGGACCACTTTCCTCTACCTTTCATTGAACAAATGCTAAAAATATTGGCTGATAAGTCCCATTATTATTTCATTGATGGATATTTAGGTTATTTTCAAATACATATAGCCCTAAAGGATTAATAAAATAAAACATTTACTTGTCTACTCTGCACATTTTTATATAGAAGGATTTCATTTCTTCTCTGTAATTCTCTCGATACATTTCATAAATGTATGTTGAGTATTTTTTCTAAGTACCATGAGAATTGTATGGAAGTTTATATGGATGATTTCAGGGTTTATGGATCTTCCTTTTATGACTTTTTGGCGCACCTAGGTTCTATCCTCTGCTATTACATTGAAAAATATCCTATATTAAATTATAAGAAATGCCATTTCATGGTTGATCGGGGGATAGTTCTAGGTAATTTCATTTAAAATTATGTAATTCAAGTGGATAAATCAAAAATTTAAATAATTTCATCCCTTATATATATAAAATGTGTTTGTGAGGTGAGATCTTTCTTGGGTCATGATGGTTTTTACCACTGATTCATCAAGGAATTTAGTAAGATTGTACTTCCCTTATCTCAGTTATTATAAAGATATTATGAGTTTTTTATTGATAAATATTATGTGGATGCATTAAATTCACTAAAAAGGAGTCTCGTGTCACTTCCCATCATCCAACCAATAAGCTGGGCTCTCCCCTATGAACTTATGTGTGATTCATCTGACTTTACAGTTGGTATAGTTTTATAAAAAAGGGTTGAAAAGGATCCTTATGTCATTATGTATGCCTCATGTACCCTTGATCCTCCTTATGAAAACTACATAAAAACTAAAAAATATCTACTTTATATATTTTTTTCATTGTATGAATTATGTTTATATCTTATTGATTCAAAAATCATTGTGTTTTTTTATCATGTTGTCATTTTTTTCTCCTAAAGAAACCTGAAGCTAAGCCCCCACCTTATTCAATGGATTCTCCTCCTCTGAGATTTTTTCCTTGAGATTAGAGATAATATAATATTGGAAAATATGTTAGTTCACTACATTAGCAGGATTTCCCCACTATTAGACCACCAAGATGACTCACCCCTCCCTATTATATATTTCATTCCTCATGAGAACCTTTGTGATATTGTGGACCTTACCCCTTGGTATGTGGGAATTGTGAATTCTCTAGTGGTATATCAGGCCCCACTGATTTTAGCACTTCACAATCCCATATAATTAAGTATGATTCATAATGGAATATTTGGGATGACCCAAATTTGTGGCGAATTTTTGGTGACCAATATATTCACCAGTGTTCCTCAAACCATAAGTTCACCTCTATTTTGATCTTCTTCCACATGTTGGCTTATGGGGGGAACTTTGGCTATAACATACAGCTCAATAGGTCCTTGACTTAGGAAATTATTAGACTAAATTATATAGAAATTTCCATCAATTTTTTAAGTCATGCACATGATTTCAATTCATAGGAAATATCTCTAGGAGGAATAAAATTCCCCAACAACCCATGTTATTTTGTGAAATATTTATTGCATGGTGCATTGGATTCATGGGGCCTTTTACAAATTCATTTGGAATCATATACATCTTACTATTTGTTAACTACATAATTAAATGGGTGGAAGAAAAGGATACCTAGACTAATGACTCTCAAATGGTTGTTGATTTTGTATGTTCCAAGATTTTCAGTTGGTTGGGTTTTCCAAGATTCATCATTAGTGATCGGGGTTCACATTTTTTAAATGTTAACATGAAAAACTTACTTTGTAAGTATGTGTTATTTCATAAAATATCTACATAATATCACCCCCAAACTAATAGACAAACATAGATTTCAAATCATGAAGTAAAGATAATCTAAGAAAAAATGGTTCAACCTAATATAAAAGATTTGAGTTTGCGCTTGGATGATGCCCTTTGGGTGTACCATATATCTTTTAAACCCTTGATCCAAATTTAACCATATAGAATTGTGTTGGGAAAGTATTTTCACCTTATGGTGGAGTCATAGTACCATGTTTATTGGTCTTTTAAAAAATGTAATATGAATCATTCAGATGCAGGTGAGCATAGGAAGCTATAGATTCAAGAGTTTGAAGAAATTAGACACGATGCAAATGAGAACTCAGTAGTCTATAAAGATAATTGAAAGGTTTTCCATGATTAGATGATTCTTTAGTGGAAGTTTTATATTGGTGAAAAGGTCCTCATGTAAAATTCCATGCTAAATCTCTACCCAGGTATGCTTCTTTCCTAATGAATCAATCCTTATACTACTACTAATGAATTCCCTTTTGGTGTTATATAGGTTTTTCATGAAAAGAGTGTATATAGGTTTACCATCATTGGTAAGAGGCTCAAATACTTCTACGAATATTTCTGAAATCATCTAATGAAGGAAATCCAATTGATGGATGTTGTATAGGACACCACTTAGCAGGTTTCCCCTTCTCCCTACTTTTATTTATTTTTCTATTTATTTAAAATAATTACATTGAGGACAATATAATTTTTAGGTCTGGATAGGGTGAAATAGGGTAGTTATGATTTAAATATAAATAATTAGAATAAAAAAAGATAATAAAGATAATAATAAGAAAAGAAAAAAATAAAGGTAGAAAAGATTAAAAAAATATTAAAAAATAGAGAAATATAAATTAGAAAGAAAAAGGATGAGAAAAAATGAAAGAATAAAAAATATTTGAAAAAATAATAGCAAATTAAATTGATAGGAAATTAATAAATGCTATATAGAGAAAAAAAGATAAAACTAGGAAAAAAAGATAAAATATAAAAATAAAGAGAGAAAATAAAAAATATAAAAGATAAAAGGAGAAAAAAATTAAGAAAAATAAAAGAAAAATAAAAGAAAAATAATAAAAATATGAAAAATAAGAGAAGAAATAAAATAAAAAAATATAGACATTGAAAAAATAAAGAAATAACTGAAAAGAAAAAAAATAAAAACAATAAAATATGAATAGATAAAAAAGAATAAAAGATAAAAAAATAATAAAAAGGAAGAAAAAAAAGAATAAAATAAAAAATTAGAAAAGTAAAATAAATAAGGAAAAAAAATAAATAAAAATAAATATAGAAAAGAAAAAATAAAATAAAAATAGAGAAAATATTTATTTTTTTCTTATTTAATTCTTTCTCTTTTCTTATTCATTTTCTCATATATTTAGGATTTAAAATATAAAAAAAATAACAGAATTTCTATTTTTGCATTTTTTATTTCATTTTTTCTTTATTCTCTTTTTAAACAAAATTTATCCTAAATCGAATATCCAAAATCATTTTTCATGATTGAATCAATTATATTGAAAATTCCTTTATTTTTTGAAAAATAATGTTCAAATGAATGTTTATATGGAATATTTTTCTAAAATTTGTATTTTTAAATCATTCTTAGGAGTTTAATGGTGTTTTGAAACCCATACCACATTAGTATTGACTAATATTTTTAATCCCATGCCCAAGAGACATTATAGGCCAATTAATGTATATTATTCTTTTTAATCACTTTATTGAGAGTCTCAATTCATTTAGAAAACTTATAACTTTACATTATTCTGTTATAATCCACAAGATTCAAGTATGCTACATTCATGATAGAGGTCATCATTCATTGAAAACCCATTTTTAAAATTAACTGTTATTTTCCCCCTTGACATTTTACCCTTCTTAATCTTTAGAGGCCATGAAATTCTTGTTAGGTGGCCACATTATGAGCTAATATATACCTACCTACCCATATCTTGTGAACATTCTTGTTTTATTTTTAGCAAGTGTAGTGGAGAGGGTTTTTCTATGGGAATTATCAAGAAATATTCATTATTATGGTTTAATAGAAATAGTGCCTACATTTTATTTAGGAAGTGGGTTCACAATACATATTGTATCATTTTTTTACACATGTTTCCTTCTTTATATCCAATGAAAACTATAAAAAATAGTTTTATCTATTAAAAATAGAATAAAAAATGGAGAGAAGCGGAATCTTACTCATTATTACTCATTGATCATATGTAACCCATACAAAGGGACAATGGGGATAGTGGGTAGAAAGTGATACTCTTTTTTAGGTGATAATGTTTTATGTTAATTATGAACACTTACTGATTTTTTTCATGTTTTGTACTTAAGAGATTAAACACTCCTCTTATAGCTCATATTTTTAAACATTAAATCCTTCCAACCCCTGAACCTAATAATAATATTTTTTAAGTCATCTTGATTAGACCACTATTTTATTCAAGTAGATAACATATTATCTATTCCATAATATGTTAATATCACATGACCTTTGGGATAAGTTCATTACTCCACTTTCATATATTCCTTGAGTGAAGAGGGGAAATTTATAGGTGAGGTAGGTTGTGATATATAGAATGGGTGAACAAAACAAGTTCAGAAAATTTGAATGTGATAGAAGAAAAATGATAGGAAATTTTATTTCATAAATGAAACATGATGAATTTCATTTCAAAATAATCTAGTATGTTTTCTCACCTTTTAATTAAGAATAGGACTTCATTAGAATATAAGACTTTTACCATGAGTAAACAGGTTTCGGTGTTAGGGTGTGATTGCAAAATGATATAAAATATATTATCACCCTAATAATTTTTTTATTACATTATTTATGGGTTTTAGTATGCCATTATTAAATCCTTTAGCACTCATTATTTATTTTCAATTCATTTGTTGAAAACATTATTAAAAAGATGCAATTGTACAATGGCCCAATTTGACAATAGTTCACTATTTATATCATATGTTTCAATTAACTGATCCAAATGTTAAAATTAAATTTTATTAGGATTCCATGGCCATTTTTATTTAATTCATATGACTGGACCAAAGTCTGAATTTGAGTACAATGGTCCCAAAAGAGGCCCACAAGTGATGACATTTTGGGCGGGCCAAATTACATCACCCTTCTATATTTGGGCCATAACTAAGGCCTAAGACCTTTAATTTGGATAATTCTACCTCCATTGGATATATAAGTTGAATTACCACCTCTAAACATAATTTTAATATATTTTAATGTGTTTTAGTCAGTTAAACCTCTAGATAAAGGATTAAAACATATTCATGAATAGTGACCTAGTTCTTTAAGCACTTGACTTATTTTATAGAAATTGTGATGTATTTTTCATAAAAAAACCACTCAAACTCATTATCAGATACTTATCAAACATGTGGTCAGTTTTTATATCTTGGTATGTTCTTATTAATCAAAATTGGATTCCTACCCTCCCATGGAGTTCTAAACTCCTTGTGATCATCTAGGGAGGAATGTGATGTAAACCCTAAGCATCGTGCTTGTATTAATTGATTGATCTTTTAAATAATAATTTTTTGTATTTTTTTTATCATATTATCTTCTTATTTAATTTATTTATGTACTTTTATTTCAATATAAAACTCATATGATCATTTTTGTGTGTACCCATTCATTTGATGTTTCACACACCATTCACAAATTGTTCTTCCCCTTTCACTTGTGGTGTTTATGTCGTTCATATTGGTCAATTAAACTACCATAAACACTAATGTGGAAAAGTGAATTTATTTCATGGTATCACATTGAAATGACATACAAACATGGATAGAATTTTAATTTTTTTCATGTATTTCCTTGGTGAGTTTTGTTTATGAAGTCAAACACAAATCAACCAATCATCGGTGGTAACTAGGGAATGATTTTGTGTTTATATGAATGAACCATAGGATATATCCTAGTATAAAATCAGTAAAATTATGGTTTAATGTGTCAAAAAATAGTTATTAAAAGATCTATTCCCATTATCTTGAATATATAAAGGATAAGAATCGAGATATTTTCTCTAGTTGATCACTCTTAATCAAATCTATGAATTTATTCTCTCTTATATTGCTTGATTTTATATGATTTAATCTTAAATAAAAAACCCATATTTCACATAATAATATTACCCTTTTTCATAATTGAAGACTTTTTTTAAAATTAATGATCTAATACTTCTTTGAGAGATTACCGTTCTGAAATTCTAGTAAAAACTAAAACATTTAATTTAACATGCTCAATAAGGAGATCAATGCCTCCCTAATTTCATTGGAAATAAAAATATAAAACATAAAAAATATATTTTTTATCCTTGAAAAATATTCAAAGATATCTTTAACATAACCTAGGGTGAGTGAATTAGATAATGGTGATATAAAAGATTCATTAAGGGTTATAAAAAGTGTAATATACCATAATTAAATAAGGAATAATCAATATGGTAAGATAAATAACTAAAAATACATGTCATTTTATCAGAAACTTGAGCATGAAAAGAATATATGGATAATATAAATATAATAATCTCATGGATAATAATAAGTAAATTCTCAATGATGTAATTACATAATGTTTTGATTTCATGATCACAAACATTGTGATATCTTTACCATCAAGGCCTTGTTGCAAGATAGTTTAATCAATGTGTAGGTATACACCAAAACCCAATTTAATAATTTTGGCCAACTGATTTTTCTTATAAGACTTGTCAATTAATTTAGGGGCTATCTATAAATGGGCTCCGGCCATTACTATAAGTCTAATATATTCCTCATATATTGAATGATTAATTCAATTTATAAACAATATGCTTTATCAATAAATATTCATATTGAATAAAGAATAGAAAATATCAATATTTTCCCAATCAATCAAATAATGTTCAAAGTAAAACACCATATGTAGAAATTGTGTATAGTTTAGTAAAAAATCAAATATATGATACAAATAATAAGTAAATTTAAGAGAAATATAATGTTTAAAGAAAAATAATCACAATAAAGTAAATTTTTCACTAGAAAGTTAATGAAAAAATAATAATAGATAAAATATAGTAATTTTTTGATTCTTTCACTATGGTGCAACACCATCCCTTCACTCAGTGGATAATGCACTTATTTCTTGTTTCCAAGAATTCCTGCTTTACAAAGGTGGGTAGCTTCCATCACTTTCATCAACGATGTATTCTCTTTAATTGAAATGGGGTGATGGTATATCGTTTACTCCTTCTCTATATTCCTACTTGAATATCTTCTCCTAGTCCATTTCCCCATCATATATTTAATTCACACTCATGAAACCCATTCTAGGAACCCTCTCAAGGTGAAAACTAGTTAATTGTGTGGCATCTGTCTTGATAGGGTAGCAGCATTCGGTCTGGGGAGGTAGTATCATTGGTCACATTGGTCATGTATAGATGTTGGGTAGATTGGGAACCTGTAATATTTTTCTATTTTTTAGGGAATCTCATGTGAGGTATCTTAGGTGTAGAATTCAAGGCATCTTGTATCGGTCTTGAGGTAGTTTACCCCATGGGTATAAGTTTTCAGAATATTTTTACCTCATAAATCCCATTTTTATTGTATGGGATAGGGATTCTAGAGTATTTCACAAGTTTAACATCTTATAGGGATGTGAATGGAGTTAATTTTTTGTGGGAACAGGTCGGGTGCAAGTTTAACATCTTGCAAGAATATGTTGGGTTCATGTTTGACATCTTGTTGGTCTAGGTTGGGCATAGGTTTAACATCTTTCAAGGAAAATATGGTAGCGGGTATAAGAACATCTGAGGATATGAAGGGTGTATATTTAACATATTATGGGGGTAGGATGGTTAATATAGTGTTTCTCTAAGAGGGAATATTTTAAACTTTGATGATGGAGTGTGTCCCCCCAAGGGGGATAATTTTACACTTGAATGATGTCATAATTGAACCTCAGGGAGGTATCCTATGTACCTTGTGTAAAAGAAAGTGATCAAAACCCACATAGTTTGATTTCATAGTTTATGGTCATATGAAAAGACCGGTCCATTCAGTTTAACATCATGAAGTAAGTATGATCGTGTCGTGGAAGGATTTCTAATGTGGAATAGGATTACACATAGAAGATATTTGTGGTAGGTGTTTCATCGCTTAGTGGGGAATGATGGTATAGGGATTACATGTGAAAGATTCCCAATAATGGAGTTTCATCCCATGGTTGGTGATAATGTGCCATCCCATGATGGCTATACATGGGGAACCTTTTGTTCATCACATAGGGTAAGGATACAGTTTAACATCATGTGTTGAGGATGTTTTCATTCAATTTAATGATGTATGACTTGGATATTGATAAAGGAAGTTTTATTTATTTAAACTTGGATTTTGATGGGGCTTACACCTCAAGGGGTTCCATGTCAATTCAGGAGTAATATTCTTCATAAGGAATCCCCACCGAGATAGGTGCATAGTTTTCATCAAAGATTCCACCTATAGGGATTATGTGACCATCTCCCATGCACCTCTCAGTGGGGAATGCAATTTTCACTACCATGGAGGAGGAAATCAACAGTCCAGATATTAAGGTAACTATTCATAGGGGTGATAGGAATTATGGAAACTATTATTAGAAGCAAAAAACTAAGATAATTTATATACTAAAATCATAGGGAAATTCGGTTCAGGGACTAGAAAGTTGTCGCATGCAGCTTTATTGTATTATGTGAACGTAGATTTACATGACCCGTGTGTTCTAACACATTGAAAACATGTGGATTATAAGGTCATAGTTCTATGAAAGTTTTGGAGTTTCTTGTAGTTCATGGTTATGAAAAGGCTACTTCTCTTCCATAGAGTTGGCGATCTTTAAGAGGTGTTGTGTGAATATCACTTGACTACAAGCCAAGTCATACTAGGGCTTACAAGAGGTCTGTCACAAAATTTATCTAACTTTTAGGTTCCATGAATTATGGTGTTGTTTGATTTCATAGAAGAGAGGTATTTACATGCATGATAGCATCACTTCATCTTCTGTAGATATCCCCCTCCAAGGTGGGGGTGAGGTTTTATTTATATCTGCAATCATCGTCTTGGTTCATGAAACTTACTCATAGAACATAATAGGGTTATTTTATTCATATTCCATTTATATTGGGTTTTGGTCTCACAATATCAGTGGTTCTATGTCACATTTATCATAAAAAATGATGGTTTCATAATGGGTTGCATTCAAAGATCTCCTTTTGTGCAAACATGCCTTGGGTACCATTATCCTTGACATCACAATATATAGGATCTGATGTTGCCTTTTGCACAAAAGTTTTTTTGTTTTGAAAATGGAAGTATTATACAGAAAACTACATTTTTTATAGTCCTTGGGAATTATTTTAGACTCAGGGGTATCCTCAGAACTCAATGTCACCGTTGGTGCACAAGTATCTTTCACTTGGAACTGCTTCTTTTCATGCAGCTATTTAAACTTGCACACAACCTGCTCCTCATCCTTATAATGTTCCTTCGAAGTGGTTCACATATTATGTATATCAAAAAATATGTGTTTCAGTTGTGGGGAACGTTTTCAACACTAGTAAATCCCCCCCCCCCCAGAATCAGAGCTGATAGGGGGCTAGAAGGTCGGGTTCTGAAGGAAAAGGTGAAGAGTGGGGCTGATTTCTATTCTTTCATGAAACATCCATATTGGGTCATGAAATTTTGTTTCATGCTTCATGAAATATGGAATTCACAACCTATAAATAGGGGTGGGGAGATTTCTATTGTACCCTAACTTCCATGCAAGATTAGTAGTCTCTTGTGTGTGGAACTCACCCCTTTGTGTGGAATCTCGAGATTTTGATGCGACTTTCATGTAACTCTAACTTTTAAAGAAATAACTTCTGTGTCTGGGATAAACATTTGAAAATATATCTCCAAATTTTTACAACGCAGAGAATTTTTGTGACCATATTCAATACTTTTGTGATCCAGTCTTAAAACCCACAAATCTTAAAGAAATTTCCAACCCTACTAACTAATATGGGATAAATGTTTTTGTTTTCACCTGAAGGGATAAAATGGTAGGGAACCCAGAAATTATTCATTCTATAAGGATGGTTTTTAACAATTAGGTGCTTATGGGATTATGGATCAAATCCCATATAGGTTATCTACTAAGAAATTTTCTACCCCTATACAACTTTGGGCTGATAGAAGATGTTTCTACCCTAGCCATTGAAGGGACCACACCATGCTTCTGGTTCAATCATCATGATGATCTCTCCTACTAGAATATCATTTACTTGGGTTATCATACTTGGGAACACAAAAAAACTACCATATTTACACTTATTAAATGAATGATAATGGTCACTAGGGAGCAGTCATGGAATTTATAATTCTAGGATAGTTACACGAACATCTTCCAGTCTAGCATCTAGGAAAACTGCAAGGGATGGTATAAGTATTGGGATCTACAAGGTGGTGGAAACATTGTCGTTGAGTATACTTAGAAATACTGGGTTTTCTTTTCTTTTCAAGAGTATGGAGATAAGTTTCAGCACATCATAATGTATGATATATTATGTACTTCCCAATTCTATGTATATCGTTAATTGGAGATATTTCCAGAGATCCTTAGCCATTAGTCCCTAGACACCAATATCTTACACCTCTGTCATGGGGGTGGGAATTAGTATGTGGGACCTGCATTTCATTAGCAGCATCCCACTAATAATATTTTGGTATGATGAGTTCCTCCCATCTTTGAATACTTGAGTAAATAAAAAGCATACCCCCTTTTGACACAACACATTCTAGATGCATTGACTAATGTATTGAAGCATCATTTCCCCTTACACTGAGAAATCATGGTCAAGATGTAGCTGATGATGTTCTTAAAAAATCTAAAACCATGAAAATGTTAGGATGGATGATGTAGTGTCTCACGGTGCAAAATAAGTGGGAGTTGGTGTCCTACTAGATGATACAGGAGGAGGGGAATTATGGGTAGTGAGGTTGTAGCATGAAGAAGATATAGTAGTCATTAGTCTATTATACTGCATTCCTAGACACCTTTTTTAGAGACTAGCTATTGACTATGAGTGAAGCTCACATGGGATTATTTCCATGGATGCTTGTGATGTCGGCTATCATGGTTTCTAACAATCGGGTGAACTTGAGGGTATCGGTGCTAGCATGGATCTATAGCCGGCATATACACATGGCAAGGGGGAGCATGCCCAAGAGAATTCTCAGTACATTTTAATATTTTCATAGGTGGATCATAGTGCACTTTTGGTGTCTATGAATTCCAAAACACCATAGATACTTCACATTCTTGTGTTTATCCTTCACTGGTTAGCATTTTTGGGATCCAGTTGTTAGTGTTCAATGATATCAGGGTCACGGTTAGCATTAGTAGTGCCATGAAAATAAACTTCCATCCATTCTCAACTCCTTTTGGTGATATAGTGGAAAATATGGAGGGAAAACTGGAGCAGTGATAATATGTACATCCCTTTTGAGGTGGATTTTTTGTCTCCATGATAGAGATAATCACTTATTGTGAGCCATATACTCCATCATGGTTTTCTCAGTAATTAAGATGCATCCAACATCCAATGAAGTGGTCATCTATAGGGATTAATAAGGAGAATAATACATGTATCATTTGTCATATGAGGTAGATTTTCATGGAAAAAGGCATAGGGGAAGTCATCATGCTTCCTCCTACCCATGTAAATGTTTTACTTTCTCAATGTTATGATGGAAACTGGGTAGCAACATATTTAGGCATGATTCTGCACCAATGTGTGAGGGTAATTGTATAGCGACCCTATAAGAACTCAGTTCTTATTCTTGAGGTATGAGTTTCTTCTTTTCCTTTTTCCTTAAGTGTTTTTTAGAAAACAAGGGAAATGTGGGAAAATCCCAAATTTATGGGTACACACAATGTACTTTTTTCCACACATTGTGTACTTTGGCTGTGTGGGATGCGTATACAAGGCGTGTAGGCATGTTTGTGATTAAGGGTGTAAAAACTAACTACACACTCTGTACTTAGTAATACACGTCGTGTAATCAGTCGGCGGGTGAACAGTAAGGTGGTGGAAGTATCCTCCAGAGGAATAATGGTACACGCCATATACTTCATGATATACACCATGTAACCAGTCGGTAGATGAACAGTAGGGTGGTGGAGAGTAGCCGCTAGTGAACAATTAAAAAGAAATTACAAGCCATGTACTTGAGAGTACATGCCATGTAGTTATGTTTTTTTGTTAAAAATAGGCATTAGCCTCATCATTAGATAAAGGAGGCAGAGAACTCACCAGGAGCTGTGGGAGAGGAGGTCGGGACTTGGAGAAGCTCCTGATCGCACATCGGGACTCCGATTCTTCCGTCGTTGATCTCGTTTAAACCGCGCGGGTAAGGTCTTCCCTATTCTTGAATATTTCCTTCCAATTATTTCCCTAAGGGAAGTTATTTGGGTTTGAATGGGTAATTTTTTATCTCATGTCTATGACTTTCTTGGTCATTTCGGTAGGCACCTTTCACGTATATCGATCAGAGGAGATCGAGGTAGGTGTTCTTGTGTTTAATTCCAACTTTCGAGTTGATTTTGTGTACCATTGTTCCACGTGCCCATGTTCGGGGTGTGATGTGGTTGAGGCCTTGACTATTTAGATACCTAGAATTGCATAGGTAATCTCATGATTATATACATAAAATGCTGTTTGGGATCATTTCTCTGATCCAGGGCCACCCCGAGGGTGTGATTCCCTTATTTAGCCATTTGACCAGGATACCCATGGGTATGCCATGATTATAACATGTTTTGAGTTTGCTTGAGAGGAAACGTATATAAGTTTCTTTCTTATGATTTGGACTCGGCTTGGTTAATTGATTTTGTTCTGTTTAGCCTGAGGGAAAGGTTCTGTTTAGCCTGAGGGCAAGGTTTTGTTTAGCCTAAGGGAAAGGTTCTATTTAGCCTGAGAGAAAGGTTTTGTTTAGCTTGAGGGAAACGTTTCTTATGCCTGAGGGCAGTGTTTGTTTTATTTATCTAAGGTAAATGGTTCTTATGCCTGAGGGAAATATTCATTATGCCTGAGGACAGTCACCTGAGGGTTTGGTTTCTGTTTGTGTGAGGGTAAGGATTTTTACATCTGAGTACAATGTTTACTTTGAATATTAACTGTGGTGATTTATTATGTTGTAACTGCCAAGCTAAATTATGGGCTTGTAATTGTTAAATAATTATTAAAATGGCAATGTAACTAGTAGGAATAGTTACTTTTTAGTACTTCCTAGTTTACTACATTTCATTATTGCACACTGTTGTTGCACATTTTCACTGATAGTTAGGCATGGGCCTTTGGTGGTTACCTACTGATATTTATTTCTCACACCATGTTTGGGTCATGTCTTGGGCCCAAACTGATTATATTGTTGTAGGTGTCGATAAGGGAAAGGGTCCCTACACAAGTACATGATTGTTGCAAAGGAGTAGGAGAGCATGGGACCGAGCTTAGTCTTGTGATGCTGCTGCATTCCTGTTGCACTGCTTTGGTTTTATTTGGAAATACTTTTTACTTTGTGCGGTATTGTATCTGATTGAAGTGTATCCTGTTTTGGATGCTTTCTTAGAATTAGTGACATGTTGCATCATCATATATATGACTTTTGGTTATTTTTAACTTATGTTCTATTGTCCATTTCAGGTTTATATTGTTTATTGATTTCGTTTTTTTTATGTTTATATTTATTTCTGTTGCACTACACTTTGATAAATAAAGGCATAGTTTCCCCACTATCAGTCCTGGGCCCTCGTTACTAGTCAGTAGCCTCTGGTATTTAGGGAAATGTGCTTGAGGTCATGTGACCAACCAGGTTCGAGGCACCCGTTGTGTGGCACCCAGATCTAGGATGTTACAAAGTGGTATCAAAGGGTTTTCTTTTCTCTGAGTTATTTTTTATTTGGCGACAATGGGAAAAATAGATTGTTAAGGGCTTCGGTAATAAATTGTATCAGGGAGTAGCTACCCCGTGTACAGGTAAAGGTCGAATTTCCCCGATTTAAATTGTGATTTTTAGTTTATGATTGTTACAATTGATTTGATTTTCACCACTAGGTGATGCACTTGTGGTGTTTTGTTGATATTTTTTTTATATATACTCAGATTCTATTTAGTTGCAACCCAATGAGATGAGGGTATGTCATCTCATGCATCATTTAGTCACATGTTATAATCACATTCAATGCATAGTTTCCATTCCATGTAGGTGCATTAGAACTTGCATGTTGTTTTGATAGATGTTGTGCTAGAAAATGCATGTTGTTGTGATAGGAACCTTGATAGATATGCCTATTGTTGATTGGGTATTGGTACATGATACGGTTGGGTTTATGGACGCTAAACTTTGGTTCCTGAGAAGTATGGGCTCTCTTGTACCGAAATTTAGTGGATCATGATCCAGCCTTTTATTTCGTTTTATGCTACAATGTGAAGGGTCAGGTGCTAAACTTTGGTTCGCGGGGAGTATAGGCCCCCCCAGATCGGAATTTGGCATACCGATGCTTGAAATTAAAGAATAAGGGACTCCGAAGTAGTTTCTGAGGCTTACTGTCCAGAGAAACCCAGAATACACGCCGTGTAGTTTTGAACACACGCCATGTAATTTTCTGTTCAGGAAGAAATGGAAAAATTTTAAGTACATTCCATGTAGTATAAGGTCGTGTAACCCACTGTGTGGGAGGGAACACGGGTCTTCCCGTTTTTATTGAGAACACGCCGTGTACGAGTTGTACACGCTGTGTCGTGTTAACCCGATGTCTGCCTGTGTGACTAACAACACAGATGGAGAAATCTTAGCTTATACACGCCATGTCAATTATGAACACACCATGTAGAAAAATCTTGGGATCCATCCATGTAGCTAACAACACGGTTCAGTGTTATCATTAAAGTAAATGTCGTGTCCTTACGGAATACGCTGTGTAGTGTGAGTTATGTATCCAGCCGTGTCTTGAACAACACGGGTCGGTGAAGCTCGTCTAGTACACTCCGGGTAATCTTGACCGATGAAAGACCGTGTGGACTTGTCCGTGTGGATGGAGAAATAGAATGGTGTACACGTCGTGTGCAGGTGTAACACGCCATGTACCTAGGGTTGAGACACGCCCAGGCCGGAATTAGAACACGACTATGTAAGGGATTAAGGGTACATGCCATGTAGACCTTATACACATCGTGTAGTCTCATTCTAAAGAGATCCATGTGGCTTAGCCATGTTGGAGGACTCGGGCAGGAGAAGATAATTCAGGTACATGTCGTGTGTGAGGACAGCACGCCATGTGGTTGGGGTGTTACACGACCAGTTTTGGGAGAAGTACATGCCCATGTGAAAGACTTCAGGGTACACTCCGTGTAGTTATTATACATGCCATGTAGTTTTGTTTTTTAAAACATGAATGTTTTATTTCTTCTATTTCCTTCTTATGTTTCCAATTCTTAGTGCTTGATAATATTGATCTAAGGTGTGTGTTTGACCTTGTAGAGTCATGCCGCCGAGACGACCACGAGTTGTTCGCCAAGAGAGTGGCGATGAATATACTCCTGAGATAGTTTTCCATGGGCTTCCGATGGATCCTCCAGCAATTCCAGATGTGGTTCCAGCCATTACACCGGATGCAGGTGCAGATGTGTAGTTCCGTGAAGGATTCATCTGGTTCATGCAGACCTTCCAAGGAGCACCGTCGGTTGCCACATCTATAGAAGAGATGACATGTATATTCCAGTAGTGGCATCTGCCTACGTTTTCAGGGTATAGTGGACCACAGGCTACGGATTCATGGCTGGGTTCTATGTAGATGATTTTCGATCATCTGGAGACGCATCCTGGGAGGAGGGTCAAGCTTGTTACTTACATGCTACGTGATTCCTCCAAGAGATGGTGGGATGTTACCACCCAGACTGAGCATCATCGAGACATGGTATGGGAAAATTTTTAGGTAGTCTTCTATGAATTTTTCTTTCCAGATATTCTAAGGGCAGATCGATCTTGAGAGTTCATGAATCTGCAGTAGGGAACCATGTCAATGATGGATTATTTTTCCCGTTTCACCAAGCTACATCATTTTGAACCAGTTCTAGTGGGTGATGAGACGTTGAGGGATAGAAGTTTTGAGTATGGTCTTTGATATGACATTTGAGCACTGGTGAATGTTTTTAGGTTTCCTACTGTGCATGCTATTATTAACCAGGCATTTATTACTGAGCAGAAACTGTGAGAAGCTAGTGTTATGGACCAGGGCGGTTCGGCACCGGTCTCTGGTACTATTTCAACCATTAAAAGGAAGAGGCGGATGGATTTCTCTCACGGTGGTAGTACTAGCCAAGATAATTCTTTAGGTGGCTCATTAATGTGCTTCCAGTGTGGTAAATAGGGGTACAAGAGACCTCAGTGTCCACGTGACCTAGTGGAGTGCCAATATTTCGGCAAGATGGGTCATTGTCAGCGTTTTTGCAGGGCTTTTCCACTAGTGACTAGTGAGAGGGGTTCTATGTAGACTCTGCGTGCAGGAGCAGGGTCATCAGCTTCTTACCAGTCAGGTAATTGGAACACGTCAAGACGTTCAAGCCGAGGTGGTAGTCAGGGCCATGGTAGCTAGACACCAGGATCTCAGAGACAGTAGGGCGGGTCAGCTCAGGGTAGCCAGGTTGTGTCGCAGGGCCATGGCACTAGGCAGGCATATGCAGTGCAACAGACCCAATAGAAGTAGGATCCCGGACCTTCCACTGTTAGAGGTACTATTCTAGTTGCTTCTATTTTATCTTTTGTACTTTTCGATATTGGTGCTATGCATATCTTTATATCTATGCCTTTTGTAGAGAGCCTTGGGATCTATGTTTCTTATTCTTCTAATATCATGACTCTAGAAACTCCGTTGTTAACTAGAACAATAGGTGTACGTTAGTGCAAGGAGTTTCCATAAGATGTTGGTGGGTATCACTTTATATGGGACCTCTATGTCTTAGAGATGACAGCCTACGATGTCATTCTCAGGATGGACTAATTCGTACCCTTTCGAGCCTTTGTAGATTGCTATCGTCGCAGGGTGAGTTTCACATCCCCAAAGGGTGGAGAGTTTCTATACAAGGGTGAATGGGATGTCCAAGCGAGCTGAGCTGGACCCGAGCATCATGGGTGAGGTGGAGTGATAGCCCAGATTGTGAGTTTATATCTGGATGACCGGGGAACTTGTCATAAGGATTTCCCTCTAGTATTTAATCATTTTAGGAATGTCTTCCCAGATGACTTTTTAGGTCTACCTCTGGAGCGAGAGGTGGATTTCTCTATTGAGCTTGTACTAGGAGTTGCACCGGTTTCCATTACTCTTTATAGGATGGCTACAACAGAGTTGTAGGAGCTCAAGAAACAGTTGGAGGAGTTGCAGGAAAAGGGTATCATTCAACCCAGTACTTCTCCTTGGGGTTCTCCTGTCCTATTTGTGAAGAAGGCGGACAATACCCTCATACTCTGTGGGGATTATCAGAAGCTAAACCAGTTGGCAGTCAAGAACCAATATCCCTTGCCAAGGATTGATGATCTTTTTGATCAACTTTGAGGAGCACGAGTGTTCTCAAAGATTGACTTGAGATCTGGATATCATCAGTTGCGCATTAGACTATCAGAGATACCACTTACAGCCTTTTGGAGAAGATATGTTCTATACAAGTACTTGGTCATGCCATTCGGACTCACAAACGTGCCAATAGTTTTCATGGATCTGATGAATCCTGTGTTCCACCCATATCTGGATTCTTTTTTTGTAGTCTTTGTGGATGATATCTTGGTGTACTCTCACACTCGATATGACCATGCCACCCATCTTGATATCGTACTGAGTACACTGAGAGAGAATCAGTTATATACTAAGCTCTCAAAGTGTCACTTTTTTATGGACCAGATTCACTTCCTGGGTCATATTATCTCAGAGGAAGGAGTTGCGGTAGACCCAGAGAAAGTGAGAGAAGTAGTTTCCTGGGAGCACCTAAGAATGGGTTTGAAATAAGGAGTTTCTTTGGGATGGAAGGTTACTACAGGCACTTTATAAAGGACTTCTCCCACTTAGCAGTGTTGTTGACGGGTTTGACTAAGAAAGGTATGAAGTTCATTTGGTCAGAAGCTTGCGAGATAGCCCTTCAGGAGCTGAAGGGAAGTTTGACATCAGCACCAGTCCTGATACTTTCAGAGTAATGTAAGAGCTATACAGTTTACTATTATGCATCAGGTATTGGGCTGGGAGTAGTGTTGATGCGGGGCGATCGAGTTGTTGCATACGGGTCTCGGTAATTAAGGCCACATGAGAGGAATTACCTGAGTCATGATCTTGATTTGGCTGTAGTTGTTCATGCGTTACGCTGTTGGAGACATTATCTCTTGGGAGAACATTTTGTGGTGTTTATGGACCACAAAAGTCTTAAATACATCTTTACCCAGCATGAACTGAATTTGAGATAGCAAAGGTGGGTTGAATACCTTCAGTCCTTCGACTTTGAGCTTGCCTATACACCCGGTAAGGGTAAAGCAGTAGTTGATGCACTGAGTAGGAGGACTCAGATACAGGCACTGCAGGAGTCCAGTGGTGAGTGGCATTTGATGGCTTTGTTCTCTGAGATTCATTTGGAGGTGAACGATAGTCAGGGGAGAGCCTATCTTTCATCCTTAGCTATGAATTATACCCTCCTGGATAGAGTGAGGATGAGACAACTATCAGATTTATAATTCCTAGTTCTACAAGATTCGGTGGAAAGTGAGGACCCTCCTCCCAGTTAGAGGATAGGCGATGACGAGGTATTGCGTATCCGTTGACGAGTTTGGGTTTAAGGGGATATACTCAAGGAGTTGATGCAATAATTTCATGCTTCATCTTGGGCAATGCATCCTGGAGTTACCAAAATGTACCGTGACTTGAGACGTTAGTATTGGTGGCTGGTTATAAAAAGAGAGGTAGCTGCTTTTGTTACAAGATGTTCCACATGTTAGCAGGTGAAGGCAGAGCATCAGAGACCAGCCGGACTGTTACAACAGTTACCCATTCAGAAGTGGGAATGAGATGATGTCGCGATGGACTTCATGACCAGGTTGCTGAGATCACCTCAAGGCAGTGATGTCGTATGGGTTTTTGTGGACAGACTTACGAAGGTAGCTCACTTTTTTCCGATCAAGGAGACCTTCAGTGTTGACGATCCCGGGAAGTTATATATCAGAGAGGTAGTATGTATTCATGCACTACTGAAAATATCACATATACCCACGGTTCTAAACCGTGGGTATAGCCCATGAAACCGTGGGTATAGGCTATACCCACGGTTTCATGAACCGTGGGCTAGAGTGGCGTCGCAATAGCTATATACCCACGGTTCATACAAAACCGTGGGCATAGCCCAAGAAAAATTCAGATTACCCACGGTTCACCAAACCGTGGGTATATATCTATACCCACGGTTTAGTAACCATGGGTATACAGTTTTCCAGCGCCCAAACTACACCATTTGCACACTATACCCACGGTTTGGTAACCGTGGGTATACAGTTTTCCAGCGCCAGAATTACCCACGGTTTAATAAACCGTGGGTATAAACATTTTACCCCAGAACAGCTTGTACCTTACCATCCTGCACCTCTACATCTTCTAGCTTCCTAGAATCTTGCACCTATTCCTACCATCCTGCACTTAAAAACACTAGAAACCAGAATACAAAATAGATGGATTTCAATCATGGTGGTGGGAAAATTAAAAATTCCAACTTGGATGGAGAAAAAGTGATAAAATTCCAGCATTCCAAAATGATGCATATCTTAAAATGATGAAAAAAAGAAGACAGTTTCTACTTTACTATGGTTATTACTAATCCAAATTCAATATTCCCGTTGGTGTTGGAATCAAAAGAAAATGGAGGAAAAATCATGTCACACAGGAGTTCCCAGAACAAAACTGACTTACATTATCAATAATTTTTTTAAAAGGTTGATGACATGAACTGGTTTCCCAGTTCATGCCCCCCAAAGGAATTTATTAAAAAACAAAAAGTATGCAGTACAGGCTCGAGGTGTAATGAAATAACACCAGCAGGGAATTAAAGAGAATACAAGTAAATGACAAAGAAAACCCGTAGAAAAATTTCATACCTGCATTATGTGATCACAGCTGTGTTACTTCCATTTGAGACTCTATTCCATCACCCAAGCGCTTCCTAATGTTTCAGCAGGTTCACATTACAGTCATCCTTCAAGATATTCCATTCCATGCTGAACTCTTCATCAAAAAACTGGGAGCCTCCCTTGATTAGAAAGCAATCAGCATCGCCGAGACATGTTCCATTTTCAGACAGATATCAAGCACCTCCATAGATCAAAGAAGCAAAGTGTGATGCACGAAAGACATAACATTTCAGAACAAAAGAAAACAGGATTACCAGAGTCATTCCTTTGATCAGAGTATAACCAGTATGAAGAGTCAGTAGATATAACCAGAATGCAGGAAAGATTCAGCACAAATTTCCATCAAAGTCAGTTGATCTCTTTGGAGGAAAATCAGATAGAGAACTCCATGTAAATTCAGCAACCAAGCATGAAGATAAACAGGATTGCATGATAGGATACCTTCATATTAGGAACATCATTTAGAAAGAGGTTCTGGCAGATCATATGAAGAACAAAGAAGTAAAGCAGTAAAGACCCCAGACTGAATCAAAATGAGAGAGATCTGTACTGAGTTGATCCAAAAGTTCTCATACTCAATCAGAATTCCTCTGACTAGATCAGAACTAGTTCCAAGAAAGAATAGGCATTAACTGTGCAGAAACAAATAATCCAAGCTATAATATCCAGATAAAAAATAGCAGACCTTTGTAGTAGGTATAAATCCTCAAAATGATCATGACTGCCCAGAAATAATCCAGATACAAAAACAGATCAGTGCAGAAGAATGCATCATATAAAGAGCTTGTTTAAAAACCCAAAAACCAGGAAGGATCTATAGCCGCAGGCCCAATTAAGAACATCCAGTAGCAGAAATAAATCTAGCAAAGAGCTAAACTTCGCAAAAATCTACGTCAACTTTAATGAGCATCCTCGTCAGAACAGTCAGAGGATTGCGAGTATTCAGGCAGAGGTTCAGAAGGAAATGGTTGTGGAGGAATCTCAAGGGTAGAGCTTTTAGCCGCAAAAGATCTTGTGAAAATGGTTCTCTCATGGATGGTATTCTCTTTATGCTTCCTAGCCTTCCTAGGGATTGGGGTGGAAAAGCCATCATGGTCCACAATGATTTTTTTCCCTTTTCGTTCTTTCCAACGCAACGATTCCACCACATTGGTGATCTTACTAGAATGCACATGGAGAGATTCATCAACATCTATCTTTCCAGAATTCACATGGAGAGATTCATCAACATCTTGTTGTAGAAATTCATTGTTCACCTTCTTAGCTTTACTAATCTTCTGGTTCTCAGAAACTGAAACTCATTCCATGATTGAATGATAAATCTCAATCTTTTCAGAATCAGGATGCTCTTGATGTTTGGAGACATCAAGAACATCCTGAACAATGTCTGAAAGTTAACAATCAGGTGCTTGAGAATTCAAACCCATTTTATCCTCATCTTTTCTTTCCTTGCAAACACCATTAGAGGGATCAGCCTCAACATCTTGCCTTCCTTTATCCTTTTTTCTCCAGATTGAGGTTAAATTTATGGGACAACTATTAGTTTTTCCACATATACTGAACATGCATGACTAATAAAAGATCATTTTTGGTCAAGGATCATGGAAATCAGTGAGGATCTATCCCAAATGAAAAGAAAAAATATAATGGAATTTCTGCTATGTCAAAAAATAAAAATCAAAACAATAAGACCATGTTTTTAGCAAACTCAAGTGACCATCCAGATTATAGAAATTTAGAGTGTACTAACTTGAATATAGAAACTACTAAAAAAAGTGAAGAAAAATATAGCTAATAATATGTTGAATATGAATATAGAAGATGCAGACATTCACCAAAATTCTGGTTTTTATAGAGGATCTAAAACTAATTGTGGGAAGAATTTTGATTTGTGTCTGGATGCAGTGGGTATACAGTTAACGCTGCCAAAATTTATGATGAAATGGTCATGAAAGGGTTTACTCAATGTATCAAGACTTATAATGCCCTACTAAATGCACTGGCTCAATTGGGAAATTGGAAAGCAGCAGAATCCATCATTCTAGACATGAAAATAAACAACACGCTACTCTCACACACTCAAACTACTCACTAACTCCATGCTTCTTGTTGTCCGACTCTTCACTATCAAAGAATTAATTTACACCAACATAGGTGTATCAATTCTTCTCCACGTTCATCTAATGATGAACTCAATGAATCTCCAATATGAATACCTCCTAGATCTCCTTTCTCTAACTTTCCATCCCACATATGGAAATCCTTAGTTCTCTCTTTCTCTATGCTTGTTGTTGTCCTACTCTTCACTAACAATGAATGAATTTACACCAACATAGGTGTATCAATTCTGCTCCACATTCATCTAATGATGAACTCAATGAAACTCCAATAAGAATACCTCATAGATCTCCTTTCTCTGACTTTCCATCCCACATATGGAAATCCTTAGTTCTCTCTTTGTATCTTTGAGATCTATTTCTATTGGTATATTCCAAGAGATTTATTCCTTCTTTTGAAAGAGAAATATATCTATTTCTTATATCTATAGAATCACCATGTCACCTTCCAAATATCGATTCATGATCACCAATTTAATTCACTGATATTCTTTCTGAAAGATAGAAATTTTTAACCTACAGGTCTGTTATGTCTATTCTAAAATAGTGTGTTCATTACCACCATGGTGTGGAACCTTCATCTTCCAGTAATACCTACAAAAAATTTCATGTTCATTACTTCGAAATAAGCCTCTAACATGAATACCACAAACATCAACTCTATGACTATATCAGTGAACCTCATTGTATCAAACATGAAAATGATGAAAAAAATCCTTTGATGATGCATTTGTTGGTCGACTCAGAAACCATATTCAGGACTATTTGGACTTCGGAATTTATGAAGACTTTTCTTGGGAAATCTGATTTCAAGTACTTGGTAGAATTTGGAAATATATGTACAGTAGCCGATGTGTTTATATGTTTCCTTTTTGTAACACCTCACTCTTTTCTTGCATTTTAATTTAAAGTGCATGGTAATAATTATCGACATCAAAAGAACTAATTTCTCAACACACTCATATTAAACGCACCTAGATGATGAGTAATCAATTATAGTACTCAACCCATCATAGCGGTTGAAGCATTATAGAATTTATTGTCCTAAATTTACAAGATGAGTTATTGATTCTAATCTGAAGTGAATCAAAAAGATGATAGATGAAGAAAGGTGCACATTTGGAAGATATGATGAAGTGAATAAAGAATGAAGATACATTTTCAAAAGATGACTCATAGACAAAAGATATTGTTTATCCAAAAGATAAAGTACCGATCACCGGAAGTAGAGGAATCAATGGAATCTAAATGAGACAACCTTGAAAAAGTTCATAAGACTTTACTAGATGATAAAAGATCTTAAAAACATGGAATAAATTATCATAGTGAGACATAAGATTAATAGTTTCTTATGTGATATATAGGAAGATAATATGTATGTGTTACAACAAAGTGATAAATTAGGTTTATCTTCTTGAAATTATTTTAGGTTTCTCGATTTTATACTGACCATTTAATATAGCAATCATCATGAATGTTTGAAAATAGTTCATGGTTCATGCTAAGTATGGAAGATGGATTTTTTCTATGATTGATGGAGAAGTATCTGAATGTTTTTATTCTAAAACATGAACCAAAAACATGAAGGAGTTTGGAATTTGAATCTATAAATTAAATCAATAGATGCTATGGATTCTCCTAGAGAATCACATACTAGGAAGAAATTCCAAAAGGTGAAGTAGAAATTAAAGAGGTTGATGTGGAAGGCTGAAAGTTAGTAATTCTTCTTACTCCAGTTGATGTAAATCCGAATGTGTTTTGAGTGTTGAATGTTTTATTTACTAATTTAAATGTTGAATAGGTTCATGAGTAGAATATAAGTATCTAAAAGTTAGAAAATCAAAAGTTAAGAAAAACAGAGTTATTCAAAAGCTAAATGATTGGAAAAGGACCTTGTACAGGAGCTTATATAAAGTAAGCATGAAAATTAAGAAACAACATGAAGTCTCCATGGATGTCCTTAGAAAACAATGTGAAGAGCAGATGATGGCAGTTCATGCTAAAAATAATTCTCCCATTGAGAATTTAGAAGAACTACTAAAGGTGAAGGAGTTGAGGGTCACTAAGCTACAGGAAGAGTTCCATGTAGTGAGAGAGAAGCCTAAAACAATAGAAAATAGAAAGAAGAGTTTTGTTCTAGCATCAAGAAGTATACAGTACAAATCCATGGGTAATTTAAGAAGGCCATATAGAATGATGTTACCACAGTGACATGTCTATGACATTTCAACCATACCACTATGAAGCATAAATGGAATAATGATGGAGCATCTCTTACAAGGGGAAAGAGGGATGAAAAAACTCAAAATATCATGCTTCATAGGAAGAATTATTTACCAGTGAGCTGGTCATTACAAAAGGGGTTAATTCCAATTCATGCAATGAGGAGGTTTGTCCAAGTGTTGCACATCAATGAAAAACCTGGAAAAATAATGTAAGGGTTTGGTTCACAAGGATCAACCACATAACACAGAATGAGGATATTGGAGATACCCCCTACCCACTTGCTCTATATTGTTTAAACTGATGAGTGTATTGATTTAGGGGAAATTCAATCCAAGGGGGAGTTGCACTATGTTTTCATCAAAAGAAGACGCGTTGAGGATTTGAGGAATAATTTTAGTGAAATAGGTGTTTAAATCTATTACCTTGAAGGCCGCAAGCTAGATACTGTCCAGCTGTATTGTTAAATCTATTATCTTGGGGATTTAATGCTGGAATCTGATTGTATTTGCTAGAATTAGTTTTTTCTATGCTGAAATCTTTCAATAAAGACTATATGTGAAAGAATATTATGAAATCAATGGCAACATAAATTTTTGAAATAATATCGTCTCATCCATCGCCTTGGAGAAAACTATGGTGAATTTGTAAAGACATTCTAGAATATGTATGTGCATGCTGAAATATTATAAAACAGTGAATATCATGGCTTATTTGAAGTGATCTAGGTGTCAGATTCATGTACCTTGACCCCCAAAATTTTTGATACATGCTTAGAAGACTCCAAAAGTGAGTTCAGAACCTATCTTATGATGACAGATACAATGGAATGCACCCTGAAAAATAGACAGTTTGTTTGAAATACATATAATACACTATCTCCACTGATGTATTGCATTTTTTAATGTTAAAGGAATTAATTTAGTACTCATTTAAGATATCAGTCGAATACCTGAGTATTTGACATATTGAAGGTTGAACTGTAAAATCGTGTGCCAATGACACATAAAAAGATGTATACATAGAATGAATTTTCTGCAGAAAACATGGGTGAATTTTGTAACAACATAAAGTCTAAAATTCTGGTAGAAGAATGTAAAAGTTAAAATAATAGAAGTACCATTCTAGTAATTCCATTTCTGATTATGTTGTTGCTGAAATGATCCAGCAGTTCTCCATGTCTAAAATGATCCAGTCGTTCTACATGTTGATTGATTGTAGAGTAGTTTCTTAGAATAGTTCAATATACCTCATGAAAAGTAACGTTAATATTTGTAAACTATGAATTGATTTATCAGCAAAAGGATAAAATTATGGTAGTGTAGTGTATTTGAGACATATAATTACATCAAATTGTGACCCATCTGATCATTGATCAGTACAATAGAGAGATACAATTCAAGAATGGCGTTGCAATGAAATAGAATTTTATGGTACTGTACAATATACAGAAGCTGGGAATGTAATGATAGAGGTAAAAACCTGGAAGAGTTAAAATAATAGTTATTTCATCCAAAAAATCCTCCATGTTGCAGATTTGTATGTAAAAAAGGAAATGATAAAAAAAAGACACAGAAACGTAGCTAAAGACAAGGTGCACACAATGAATGAAAATACTTATAGAACACTGAAATTAGATATAATTATGATGAAATAATGTTAAATAGAAATGAATAGGTTATTTTTAAGTGAATGTTTATAAAATGAAATTTACATGTTGATAATAACAGATGCTGAGACATGTAGAACAGATTGAGACAAAATTCAAGTTTGCAAATTGAAATAAATACACTGATTCTGGTCCAACATGTTGTAGAGCATTAGCAGAATTTGTAAATAATACAGGTTGCAATAAGTTGACTCCGTAATAGTACAATCATTTGAATGCATAGATATCCTAATGGACTTAGATAACATACCTTGAGGAAGGGACTGCAGTTGTTGAACAAAGGACAGCCTGAGTACAATGTCCATTCATATTAGTATATATTACATTAGATAATGCAGGATAAAGGAGCAGAGGGCTTTATCGGGCTTACCGTTACTTTTGTAGGAGACTGAATTTCAGGTGGTCAATGGATGAATGTATAGATATCATTAATGCACTAGATACCACATTTGCATACGAAGAAATTTCATATCTTAGTTGTAGTGATGCGAAGGAAAGTAAAAATGTAAAGTATAAAAAATTACTAATTACACAGAATTAGTAGATAAGGTATTAAAGTAGAGAAAATAAAAAAAAGTTCTGAATGAAGAATTATGTATTTCCTATATATATATATAATTTAAAACAAAGTTTCAGGAGCCTACCAAATCACGAGCAGCGAGCAGGCCTAAATATTAGAACCTGGTCATCTGGTGTTTCCTAAAGGAAAATAGGGCTTCATAAATGAATAATGTTGCACAAAGGTAAGGCAAGAGTAATTGACGAATGTTGCGAAAAAAACACAGTTTCAAAAATCAATAAAACTGTAGGAGAAGTAAATTGTTCCCTTTTGTATACTGAAATCCCATCATTGAAACAAGACTACATAAATGTAGAAATGTTTTCTAGTCGCCTAAATTAACAATAACATTGGAGATTCAATGAACTGCAATGATAAAATAATTGAAGACAGTAAACATTGGTTTGATAAAAAGTGATGGCTGTGAGAAAATAATGATCATATAAGTACAAATAAAAAGGACCCATGGACCACAATTTCTGGAGAACAATTTAAATAGATATATAGAGCAGAATGCTTGTGTTCAAATGTATAGTATTACTGCTTCACTGAATAGTGTTTAACTGCAATTAAATCAAAGAGGTCAGTAGGCTTAATAGGTCAACGACATAATGAAAACATACCTTATATGGAGGTTTCAAGTTTGATTGTCCAAATTAGGTATAGTACATGGAGGAAACGAAGCTGTGGGACGCAGCCGAATTGATCAGTAGTGGAGATGGATATATAAAATTAAACTTCAAATCCTAGATAGTTGATGGGGTTACCAACACTAGAATATAGAATATATCGACGGCGCAGAGTTTGAAAGGTGGGATTTAGATGTTCTATGAAAACCTAAAAATTTACATAGGTTTATACCTGCGATTACTATGTCGCGGTTACCGAAGGTGGAGCAGATGAAGGACGTGAATGCTGAGATGAACGCAGAGGCAGGAAGGCGGGGACCGAGAGGCGCAGGTTGGGAAGTTGGGGTGGAGGGAGGGAGGCGGACGCGGAGGGAGGGAAGCGGGGGCCGGCAGGCGAATGCGGAGGGAGCGAGGCGGCAGTCGATAGGCGGGGGGCTAGGATGTTGAGGCCAGGATGTCGAGGCGGAGGCCGAGTCGGGGAGGGGAGGGGAGGGGGATGGGAGTGGAGATTAGGGCTCGTCGAAGGGGAGGGGGAGGAAAAGCCCGAGTGTGGGTGGGTTTATTCCCACGGTTTTTAACAAACTGTAGACATTGGATTAGAAAAATGACCTATCCCCACGGTTGTTCTAAACCGTGGGTATAAAACTGTTGGATTAGAGCCAATTTCTAGTAGTGATGGGGTCCCTAGTTCTATCGTTTTGGATAGGGATGCCCATTTTACATCTCATTTCTTGTAGAGTTTTCAGAGGGCACTGGGTACACAGGTGCTTCTGAGCACAACTTACCACCCTCAGACCAATGGCCAGTCAGAGCGTACAATAAAAGTGCTAGAGGACATGATGCGTGCATGTATACTGAACTTTGTGGGCTCTTGGGAGAACCACATACCCCTGGTTGATTTTTCCTTCAATAATAGTTTTCAGGAAACTATTGAGATGGCAGCTTATGAGGTTTACATGGTAGGCCATGTCGATCACCCTTATACTGGTTGGAGGAAGGTGAGGTAGCTTTACTGGGACCATGTCTCATGTAGGAGACTTCAGAGCAGGTCCACTTGATTCAGAAGCAGATGGCTACTGCACAGTCTCGTCATAAATCTTATGCTGATCACCATAGACGACCCTTGGAGTTCGTGGTCGGGGATTAGGTTTTCTTGTGTGTTTCACCGAGGTTGGGACACAGGCGGATCAGGAGACAAGGTAAACTTTCACCGAGGTATATAGGGACATTTGAGATTCTGGAGAGAGTCGGGCCGGTTGCCTATTAGTTGAAGTTACCATAGAGGTATCGGGCCATGCACAATGTCTTCCACGTATCTCAGCTGTGCCATTATCACTCAGACCCATCTCACGTTTTTCAGCCCGAGGAGGTTGAGCTTCAGGTTGATGCATCCTTTGAGGAGCATCAGATCTGTATTGTTGATAGGAGCATGAAGGTTCTCCGAGGCTGGTCAGTTCCTCTCGTACGGGTGTTATGGCAGCATGGCTGACTGCAGGACGAAACCTGGGAGCAGGATACCGACATACATGCTCAGTGGCCAGAGTTGTTCTCATATTTATCTTCACCACCCTTGTAAGGGAAATTCGGGGACGAATTGATTTAAGGGGGAAGTTTGTAAGAACTTGGTTCTTATTCTTGAGGTACGGGTTTCTTCTATTCCTTTTTCCTTAAGTTTTTTTAAGAAAACAAGGGAAATGTGGGAAAAATTCCAAATTTATGGGTACACGCCATGTACTTTTTTCAACATGTTGTGTACTTTGGCCGTGTGGGATGAGTATAAAGGGCGTGTAGGAATGTTAGATATTAAGGGTGTAAAAACTAACTACACACCATGTACTTAGTAATACACACCGTGTAATCAGTAGGCAGGTGAATAGTAAGGTGGTGGAAGTAGCCGCCAGAGGAACGATGGTACACGCCGTGTAACCAGTCGGCAGATGAACAGTAAGGTGGTGGAGAGTAGCCTCCAGTGAATAGTTAAAAAGAAATTAAATGCCGTGTAGTTATTTTTTCGTTAAAAATAGGCAGTAGCCTCCTCATTTGACAGAGGAGGCAGAGAACTCACCAGGAGCCATGGGAGAGGAGGTCGGGACTTGGAGGAGCTCCTGATCGCACATCGGGACTCCGATTCTTTCGTCGTCAATCTCATTTGAACCGTATGGGTAAGGTCTTCCCTCTTATTAAATATTTCCTTCCAATTCATTCCCTAAAGGAATTTATTTGGGTTTGAATGGGTAATCATTTATCTCATATCTACAACATTCTTGGTTGTTTTGGGAGGCGTCTTTCACGTATATCGGTCAAAGGAGATCGATGTAGGTGGTCTTGTGTTTAATTCCAATTTTCGAGTTGATTTTGTGTACCATTGTGCCACCCGCCTTGACTGTTTAGATACCTAGAATTGAATAGGTAATCTTTTGATTATATATATAAACTGCTATTTGGGTTCATTTCTCTGATCCAAGGCCACCCTGAGGGTGTGGTTCCCTTGTTTAGCCGTTTGGCCAAGATAACCATGGTTATGCCATTATTATAACATTTTTTGAGTTTTCTTGAGAGGAAACATATATAAATTTCTTGCTTATGCTTTTGGCTCGTCCCGGTTACTTTTTTTTTTGTTCTGTTTATCCTGAGACCAAGGTTATGTTTAGCCTGAGGGAAAGGTTCTATTTAGCCTAAGGTCAAGGTTCTGTTTAGCCTGAGGGAAAGTTTTTTTTAGCCTGAGGGAAAGGTTTATTATGCCTGAGGGCAATGTTTGTTTAGCCTGAGGGAAAGGTTTTATTTAGCCTGAGGGGAATGGTTCTTATGCCTGAGGGAAATATTTGTTATGCCTGAGGGTAGTCACCTGAGGGTTTAGTTTTTGTTTGCCTAAGGGTAAAGATTTTCACGTCTGAGGACAATGTTTACTTCGAATATTCCCTATGGTGATTTCTTATGTTCTACCTTCCAAGATAAATCATAGGCTTGGAATTGTTAAATAATTATTAAAATGGAAATGTAAATGGTAGGAATAGTTACTTTTGATTACTTCCTTGTTTACTGCATTTCATTATTGCACACTATTGTTGTACATTTTCACTGACAGTTGGGCATGGGCCTTTGGTGGTTGCCTATTGGGATTTATTTCTCACACCCTGATTGGGTCATGTCTTGGGCCCAAATAGATTATATTGTTATAGGTGTTGAGAAGGTAAAGGGTCCCTACACAGGTACATGATTATTACAGAGGGGTAGAAGAGCATGGGACCGAGCTTAGGCTTGCGATACTGCTATATTTCTGTTCCACTGATTTGGTTTTGTTTGGTTTTACTTTGTACTTTGTGCTGTATTGTATTTGATTATAATGTATCATGTTTTGGCTGCTTTTGTAGAATTAGTGACATGTTGCATCATCATATATACAATTGTTGGTTATTTTTAACTTTAGTTCCGTTGTCCATTTCAGGTTTATATTGTTTACTGCTTCCATTTTTTGTATGTTTATATTTATTTTCGTTGTGCTACACTTTGATAAATGAGGGAATAGTTTCCCCACTTTCAGTCTTGGGCCCTCGCTACTAGTCGGAAGCCTCTGGTGTTTGTGGAAATGTACTTGAGGTCATGTGACCTACCAGGTTCGGGGCACCCGTTGTGTGGCACCTGGATCCGGGGCGTTACAAACCTAGCCTTTTCTTACATTACTATAACATCATTTTAAATATAAACAACATAATACTATTACACATAGAGGATCCAAAGGTTTAGTGTTGTGGGAAAACTAGGACCATACATAACAATTACAACATCAAGTATAAACATTTATTTAATTCCTTCTTCTCTAGCTTCTTATTGGCACTTGACTACTCCTTAGTATATGTAGCCACCTGAGGATATATATAAAAATAGGTGATCTAAAATCCTAGTAAGAAGATAGATAATAACAATATGAAAATGGGTGAGAATAACAATAACATAGGAAATAGATCATGAACATAAGAGGAATCATTAATAAAAGACTTGAAATGTGGCAATCCATAAAAAAATAAAAAATTGTGTCTTAGTGGTTAAATACCACTAATACTTGTGAACCAAGCTAGAATCTTGTTCACACATCATTTAACTCATGAGATTAATCACTTTACCCAATTCATTGAATCTTTTTATAATTCAGGGTGCACCCATCACATTCAAACATTCATATTTGCGCTATATAATTCTGGGTGCACCCGTCGCATCATAACATTATCATTTATCATGAATTACATAATGAAAATATTTAAAAAATGAACATAAAAACCCCATGGAAATGAATGGGTTTCATCTCATAAGAACACATTCATAAAAATTGGACTCCCAAAAGAAATATGGAATAACATACATGTTACAAGAATCGTCAACCATGAATGAGAAGTAAAAGGTGTGTTTTTGAAAGAAGAGTTCTTTTCGAAAACATTTGTTTGACTTTAACTTAATTAGCTGACATTTATATCCCAGAAAAGGTAATATAATGATGAAATAATTATTATTAAGGAGAGACCATACCAAAAATTGAGTGAAAGAGGGATAACCCAAAGAAAGAAAGTTGGGTTCGAGATTTTCCCCTTACCTTGTATCTGAACGCTTTCTTCACTTTAATGTCTTGTATAAACACATTAAATTAATTAATTTACAATTAAAAAAATCTTTTGTACATGAAATTAGTTCATTATTGTTTCATTAAATTATTTTATAGGCCTTTGGATGAGTTATAGAGTTTAAAAATATTGTTCAGGAATGTTCGTTTCTATAGTTTTCTTGAGCAGTTCACATGTATTCATAAATTAATGTTCATGTAGAACATGGATAAACATCCATCACTGATATTTCATGTTTTTAATGATATTAAATAATATTAAATGATCTTATAATTAATTATATTATATAACATGTGGATAAATCATTAGATAAGAGTTAAATGACGATTGTTTGGGTTAATTTATGCAGTTTTTCGACCACAACAAACTTATTTTGTTTAATCATTTAGTAATATGTACATAAGTTAGATACAGAACATAAAATAGGACATATTATATATATAATATTCTGTCTCAATCATAAAAATGGTTTCATGAACATATCTGAAGGTAGAAATGGAAAAAATAAAACATGTCGTTCTTAAAGATGATAGATTAACACCTCACGAACAACGTTATCTTTTATAAATTAAAAGGAAGAGGAGAAGGGGGTGGATGGTATAATATCTCATTATTATCATAAAATTACATTATTTTTATGATACTGGATATTCCATACCATGTAGATGAAGATAAGTGGGTAGAGAATAAGATAATAACTTCAAATTTAAAGGAAATTAAAAGAGGGAGAGAAATTGCCTCTTGAGTCCTCCTCTTGAGATCCTCCTTAAGGGACCTAGGATTGGTCTTTTGATGAGACCAGTAGATCTTGGAGGTAGGTTATGTGATAGGGAATATGTTTGGTCAGATTTTAGACAAGTCCTTAATATTGAGAGGTGTGAGGAAATGAGGGTGTGAAGGGTGTTATTTATAGTGGAGGGGAGAGGGTTTTCCTTAATATTTAATTCATTCGTTTATTAATTTCCCCTAAGACAAGGAATACTGAGTCTTCCAAGACCAAGAATAGTAAATATAGAATGTGAATTCAAGATTTGGGTACTTACATTACTTGTGATATCAGGAATAGTGGGTTTAAATTATAATGTATTGATACGGTAAATTAATGTATTTTACTATTCACCCAAAAATCAAGTATTTCAGAAAAATCCCAAAAATTCAGCCTAACCATTTTTTGACTTTTAGAATCAAAAAATGAAGTCCATTTTTAAAAAATAATTTTCTAAATATTATTATTTTAAAATTTAAATAAAATCATACTTAATTCAAAAATTAACAATTTTAAAACTAGAACTGCATTTATATTACATTGAAAAATTAATCAAGATGTCATTATCTTAAAGACTTAATAAAATAAAATAATAATATAATTTACTATTCATTAGGGTCATATTACTATTCATAAGGGTATTCTACTATTCAACAAAAAACATTTTGGTTCTATCAGACTTCGAATAACTTACTGAACACAATAGTAGATGACCGCTTTTCGAAATTCAAAACATAGAAGTGGGAAAATTTATGTTTAATGATCACATAGTATTTAGTATCATTATATGTCATTTTTATTCCTAATGTTATTATATTATAAATAATAATTATAAGAAGATAATTTCATTGATAAAAAATTGGGTCGTTACATTCTTCCCCCTAATGAAATTTCGCCCTCAGAATTTCACTTTACACAAAAAGGTGAGAGTACTTATCCTTCATCGACTCCTCTGGTTCCTAAGTAGATTCTTAAAACTTATGGTTCCTCCACAACACTTTGACAAGGTGGGTTGTATTGTGGTGTAGAACCTTATCTATCTGGTCCAGAATCTTTACTAGCTACTCCTCATAAGAGAGATCATCTTCCAGCTGCACCACCTCTATGTTCAATACATGTGAGGGATCGGGTATGTACTTCCTCAGGAGTGATACATGAAACACATCATGAACTTGATTCATATTTGGTAGAAGTTCAAGTTGGTAGGCCACATCTCCTATGAGGTCAAGGATCTCAAGGGGTCTAATATACCTTGGTCTTAGATTCCCTTTCTTTCTCAATCGCATGACTCTCTTCTATGGTGATATTCGAAGGAAGACTTTATCTCTAACGTCAAACTCCAAGTCCCTCTGACAGTTGTCAGCATAGCTCTTTTTCCAACTCTAAGCAGCTTTGGTGTTTTACAAGATGACTTGAACCTTCTCTTTCATCTCTTGCACAAAATTAGGTCCAAGTAGCTTTCTTTCTCCAACTTCATCCTAACAGGTTGGAGTTATACATTGCTTTCTATACAAATCTTTATACGAAGCCATATGAATACTCTATTGAAAGTTATTGTTTTATAATAACTCAACCAATGGGATATGTTGATCCCATCCACATTTGAATTCTAGAGAGCAGGATCTTAGCATATCTTCAAGCGTCTGAATAATCCTTTCAGATTAGCCATCAGTTTAGGGGTGATAGGCCATGCTGAAATTTAATTCAATACTCAATGCATATTGAAGGCTCCTCCAGAATTTAGATGTGAACCTTGGATCACAGTCAGAGACAATCGAGAGTCGAACTCCATGCGGTCTCACCACCTCTTTTACATATATCTTTTCAATTTGTTCAAGTGATATTTCTTCCTAAATAGCGATAAAATGGGCAGTCTTGGTGAGTTGGTAAACCAAAACCAATATCATATTATTTCCCTTCGATGTCTTCGAGAGACCCATAACAAAGTCCATAGTGACATTCTCCCATTTCCACATGGGTATATTTAATGGATACATCATCCATTTCAACTTTTGTTTCTCTACTTTAACTTGCTGACATACCAAGAACCTTGATATATATTTTTCAATCTCTTTGTTCATGTTATCCCACCAGAAGTGTTCTTAGAGATCATGGTACATCTTGGTACTCCCAAGATGGATAGAGAATGTTAAGATATGTGCATTGTCGAATAGATCCTTCTTTATCCTGGGTGATGAAGGAACACAAATTCACATTCCAAACTGAATCACACCTTCATCATCAATATGGAACTCTTGTAGTTTCCCTTCCTTTACTGCATTCACCCTCTTTTATATCTCCACATCATCCCTTTGTGATTCATTAATCTTATCTTGGATGGATGGTTGCGGAATAATTTGGTTAAGGTAGGATGTATCCCATTCCCTTATGATTTCTAAATCCATCCATTTCATATCCAAGAAGATAGGGTCTTTATCAATCTGTAACATTGATAGAGTAGTAGGTTCTTTTCTGCTTAAAGCATCATCTACCTTGTTTGCCTTTCCCAGATGATAGTGAATAGAGAAATCATAATACTTGATTATCTCTAACCATCTCCTTTGATTCATGTTGAGATCCTTTTGTGCGGAGATATACTTTAGGCTCTTTTGGTTGGTGTATATGTCACACTTCTCTCTATAAAGGTAGTACCTCCAAATTTTCAAGGAAAAAATCATAGATTCCAACTCTAGATCATGCATCGGGTAGTTCTACTCATTTATATTCAACTATCATGAGGCGTAGGCTATCACATTGTCATTTTTCATGAGTACGCAACCCAAGAATTTCTTTGAAGCATCATTCTATATCAAAAAAAATTCCCCACTTTTTGGTAGTGTGATTACAGGTGCAATGATAAGCCTTTTCTTTATCTCCTTGAAGCTTCCCTCACATTATTATGTTTATGCATACTTTACCCCTTTCCTTGTTAGCTTAGTTAGCGGGCTTGACAATCGTGAGAAATTTCTCCCAAAACATCAGTAGTACCCAACTAATCTAAGAAAACTATGGATTTTTGTTATACTAGAGGGCCTAGGCCATTCCTCAATCACATTTATTTTTGAAGGGTCCACAGAAACACCCTCAATTGTGATCACATGTCCCAATAACGTGACTTGTTTCATAAAAAATTCACACTTTCGAAACTTAGAGTACAAATTCTTCATTCTCAATGTCTCCAACACAAGTCTTAGATGTTCTTCATGTTCCTCCTTGATCTTGGAGTAGATGAGAATATCATCAATAAACACTACCACAAATTTGTCAAGGTAATGTCTAAAGATTATACTCATCAAACCCATGAAGATTTCAGGGGAATTAGTATGTCCTAAGGGCATCAACAAAAACTCATAGTGCCCATATCTTGTACGGAAGGCAGTCTTATGAATATCTTTCTTCTTCACCTTTAGCTGATGATATCCCGAACAAAGATCCACCTTTGAGAAGTAGTGATCTCCTCTTAATTGATCGAACAAGTCATCAATCCTTGGAAGAGGATACTTGTTCTTTATGGTGATCTTGTTGAGTTCTTGATAATCGATGCACAGCTACATTGTTCCATCCTTCTTCTTCACAAAGAGCACTGGCGCACCCCAAGGCGATGCACTAGAGCATATAAACCCTTTGTCCAGATGCTCTTGCAGCTGCTTCTTTAACTCATCCAGTTCAATAGGATCCATCCTATAGGAACTCTTTGAGATATGAGTAGCTCTGGGTATGTGTTATATTGAGAACTCTACCTCACGATCTGAGGAATTCTGGGTAACTCTTCAAGAAATACATCATCATATTCACTCACGATGGGCATTCCCACAAGGTTGGTACCATCCTTTAACTCATCCATTTGGGTGAGGTATGATTCTTCGTAGGGAATCAACACCCACACCATTGAAGGATTTTTCAAAGTAGATTCTTGATCTTCCTTTAATTTTTATAGGATCATGGGATGGTTCATAATATGAAAAGATATTTCCTTTTCATGATAGTTGATATGTGTTCTATATAACGAGAGCCAATCCATTCCCATTATAGCATCAAATTTCACCAAGGGAATTATTATGAGATTCATTGGAAGAATCTTCCCACATACACCAATAGGAGAAGAATTAAACACTTAGGTTTAAATGATTTGAAAACTTGGTGTTTTTATAGATATCTCTACTTCAAGGTTTCGGGGCTTTGATTGTGTAGTTATAGAAAACTTGCAAGATATAAAGGAATGCGTAGAAACATAATCAAATAAGAATTTTTCCATTCATGAGTGAATAGGAAGTGTACCTTGTATTACTTAATTATCTTTCTCCACTTCCACAGTAGTGATGGCGTAAGTATTCCCTTGTTCCTTTGGCTTTGGTGGCTGCTAACACTGATTACCCTCGAGAACTCGAGGTTTAGTGCAATGGCTTTCACAGTGCCCTAGCTCTCTATAGTTTTACGATTGAACCATGGGTGGTGATCTCCTATCTTCCACCACATTATCTTTCCTTTTCATTCCTTTTCGATACTCTTGAGCATGGTGTCGTTCTTTCCCACACTTGAAGCACTTCCCTATCCTTTTAGGTAGTTCCCATGGTGCAACTTCCCACATTTTTGGCATGTAGGTGATTGAGTTTTCTTCTGGCCTTTTTCATTAGATCCACCGGCTTGAAACTCCATCTTTATTTTCTTATCACAATATCAATGGGACCATTCTCCAAATTCCATCTCCACTTTGAGAGCACATCGAACAACTACTTCACCTCCATGTAGAGGTGAGTGATGCATTTAGTTTGATTTCATAAGGGTTGTATATATGGAAGACTTGAGATAGCATGAAGCCATTGAGTTTGTGATATGTTCATGTGGTGAGAATTCCTACCCCACTGATATGTGATTGCCTTGGTGGGTATACCATGTGAATATTGATGGATAGGATGGGTGTGCGGAATGACCTAGTGATGACTTGGGTATTGAGATGGAATTTTATCCCTCTCACTAAAGAGTTACTGGTATAGATTTCCTATGAGGACAATGAGGCCTAAAATATTTCTAACTATCTCTATGGATGTTATGACCTTTGATTTATGGGTGTCCACTAGATAGAGGTTTTTGAGAAAATGGAAACCATAAAGGGTGTTCTCATTTTTTGAGACTTAGGGGATATTAGTGGGTTCCACAGTGATATGTTGACCCTATTGATGGTTTGTATTTTAAATGGGTAATGATGATTGAGTTTTTTACATTTGAACCCAAATCTATGGTTTGAGCCTATTATGGATGTGATGATGATAGGTCATGCACTTGAAAGGTCAGCTAAAGATTTGTGGGATGAGTTTATGAAGATTTCCAACCCATCAAGATATGTTCTATGAGATGATTTGGTTGGATGCATGACCTACTAAATAGTTTTGAGATACGTTTTGGGATGCCTTGGATACAATCATTGGATCCAGTGATACAATGGTTTAAGATTCCTTAGGCATTATTCTTTGATATATATGGTGGGATAAATGGTCCACTAAGATTTAGATTCTATGTTTTTGGATTACTTGAACACACTACTTAGATCTGAATGATGTGATGTCTAGTAAGGGGAACCATAACCTTATACTTGATTTAGGTGACATACGAAAGGTGGAACTACACCCTGAGACTTA